>OY728131.1:553742637-554992637 GCA_963277665.1 Viscum album
GAATTAAAAATGAATGTTACTATATTAAAGATAATTATTAGTTCCTCCAATGACAAAATATCTTTCAAATTTTTAGGATCAATTGAAATTAAATGTTCTTAAATCGAGTTTTCTAAGAATATCAACTATTGAATCTTGAAATTTTGTTATGATAACTTTATATAAATTCCATTTCTCGTCAAGATTACCAAAACCAAATTTATATGTTGTGAAAGATCTATAATTGATCATAAATTTACCAACATATCACCCCCATGAACAATAAAAAAGGTGTTGATATATTGATGGAATATCTAGTTCATTAAATACATAAAAATTATAGGTTTTCTAATCTGAATAAAATTTATCATAATATATTCTTAATTACCCTACATTCTCCAAAAATCTATCCTTAAAATATTATAATCAAGAACCCTAGGATGATGATAACCAAACTGAAGAATTATTTTTGAAAACAAAATAACCAACTTTAACTATTAACATAAGTTTCTTAGATTGGGGAAATGGTAATTATTCATAACCATCACATTATTCAACACATTATAGTCTATGAAAAATCAAAATAGCCATTAGTCATCTTGGAAAAATCATGGGGGATTCCTATGTAGAAATACTTGGGAGAAAGAAAAATCTTTTTTATTATATTATGCAACTAGATATTGAGATCTTTCAACTCAATTGGTCCTATGTGATAAGAGGTTATCAAGATCATCTAAGAACCTAGAACCAGATTAATCATGAACTCTACCTCTACCTATGTAGGAATATGAGATAATTATTTTTGGCATAAAAAATGAATGTATTGGAAAACCGTAGGAAGATCATAGAAAATGTAAATATCATTGTGATTACCTAAAATAGATGAAAAAATATCTTCATCTATGGGAAGGAAGGTCCGCTAAGACAGGAACTCAGATCCCACTCTCCCTAAAACAACCAAGATTATCCATCAATAAAAAATAACAAAACATGCTAATTCTATCAGTTAATCTCATCATAGCAAGAATCTATTCAATCCATCCAGTTGAAGGCATCAATCAAATCTAGACCGAGAAACATGAAATCCCGAACAACATCACTTTTACTATAAATAGAGAATAAAATAATCATTAAACCTCATATTTTTTTTATATTTACAAGAGGGATAACTATCTCTATAATAATAAACATGACCACTTTTTCATGTTTTATCATATACCATATGGGAATATACCGAAGAGTGTGATGGACCTATATTAAAAATTCTAGTTTTTATAAAGGATGTAAATAATCATAAATAACAATGTAACTGGGACCACATAAACCAATACAGGAAACTCATCCATTGAGTGAAGGTGTTACATTCATGTGGCCTATGGCTAGATCCCTAGGGAATTTGAATCATCTTTATTCACTAAAATTTCATCTAGATCCAATGATACAATTCCATAACAATGAATAGACAAATCCTAGTATAATCAAAATAAATGTCCATAGTTTCCCCCTCAAATTTCATGCCATCACGTGGGTTGGCAAAAAAATTTATGTGTTTGGAACCTTTCAACCCTGATTTCAAGTCAATTGCACTCAACTAGATTCTATATATAGTGATTATAAGTATATATTATGATAGTAACCACCACTAACCATAAAATAATATTAAAAATTACACTTCTTTCACTAGGAACCACTATAGCTAACACATGATGCAATGGAATAGTCAGAATATCTAATCACACCTACCTTATTCATTCGAACCATTATAGTCTTTAAAACCGTGTTAGTATAGTTAGTAAGCTTCATCAAATAATCCTACAAGTAGATATCTTGTTTCAAAAATTTTGGGTACCTCTAGGACTTTAAATAACTATTATTCACAACCTTCATATAAAAATCAACAAACATGGTAAAATAATTTGTGTAATAATACACTAAATATTGTCCCAAATGAAAATTTATTATCTATAGAGACTTTTCCACCATTAGGGACTCTGAGTATAACTTTTATTAGAATAATGTATTAAAACACTTCCAGTCCAAACCCATATTTCTATTTTATTATACCATAAAATCTCACACTCAGTTTTTATGATCATTGAAGACGATTATCATACACATATCCTTTATAATATCATGTGCCTCTAAGAAGTCGATGAACTGATTAATGTTTTCATTCTAGTTATCCTCTTCTTAGAGTTAATTTTTACCCTGAAGAGATTTTGTATTCTTGCATAAAATCCTTTGTGATTGATCTCTATCAGCTACGTCTCTGGGTTTTTCCTTTGCTACTTATTTCATAACTCAAGATGCATTCTTGCGGATAAAAATAATGACATGAATGATAACCTTTAAAATATTCTAATCCTAAGGATGATTCTATTGAGGAATATCACTTTCAACACCCTTAGAAGGAACCCATTTAAGAAGTCTCAAAGGAATATTTATATAAACTAAAAATAGATGGATAAAATAATAAAACATGATAGTTCCTATTAAAACTCAAAAAAATATGAAAAAACTAAGGAAAAATCCCAAAATGACATATGAGAAACACACATCCAAAAATTACACTATAACTTGATAATCATCATGGAAATACTATCCTAAAACTCACAAAAATATACCACTCAAGTTATAAAAATATTATCTCATATATATATATATATTCTAATTCTAATAATAACAATTACCTAACACTAAATGCTATATGTAAAAACCCATATAACCCAAAAAATCGCACATGAACAAAAAAAATGCATAATTGAAGTGCATTCTTAATCCCCATGGGCTAGATACTAGCACACTTTAAATAATCAAAAATAACTAAAGAATAATACCCAAAAAACTCCCAAACACACACACACACATTTAACTCAATTTAACAATATAATGAACATATGACTTAACCAATGAGAAATAGTTGTAGGGATATATCATTTAATCTATATTGACCAAAGGTTTCTATCTCACAAAACTATAAGTTAAACTAAAATAGTCAAATCATACTCCATGTGATGTAAGGGAAATATCCCACTATCTTACCACCAACATCTAGTACCTATCTAACATAAACCTCGTAACCTCACAATAACTCCATTCCTTTTTCTGAATCAAAAGACTATAGCACATTTATACAATGTTGAGTGGGTGTGTAGGGTTTGAGCTAAAAAATATTAATAGGTACCCACAGAAGTGTTTAATATCAGTTATATTTATAAATTATAAAAACATGATAAATATTAATAAATAATGGAATTATATGAAATAAATCATTTTATATGAAATTCTTGGTAAATAAAATTCTTTTTCAATAGGTAAAAAACAATGTAGGTAAAAAAATTGTGAAAAAATTTGATAAAAATGTGTCTTGAAGTTACATTAATGTCAAAAAGTAAAATTAAAATAAACTATGGTAATGAACCAAAGAATTAAAATAGTTTAGATAGATGAATAATCATACTACAAATAGTTCATAATGGTAAAAAATTCCATAGAAGACATCACTAAGGATTTTATGAAAACCACATGAATGAACCCCCCCCCCCAAAAAAAATTTCATTATCATGTCCTTATAAAAATAAGACTATAGAGAAATAGAATACGCTTGGAGTAAACCCCATGAAAATAAAAAGGATGTGTCCCATTAATACAACATCCACATAAGTACATAATGAACCAAATGTTCTATATTTATCAATTAAATTTCAAAGGGAATAATGTTTTACAAACATTTTAAAACAACTCTTTATTACCTCAAAAAATGATTTGAAATCTCATTTCACAATCCATTTCATTATGATATAAAAACAACTGTTCTTTTCCCAATTTAAGGGAAAAACATATTCTATCACAAATCTATTTTAGGACAATAAAAATTAATCATATATTATTTATAAAACAATTTATAAAACCAAGAGTAATTAGGGTTCATCAAACATACTCTAGAGTCTGTACTACCTTACTCAAACTCAGGTCACACACTACTAAAAATAGAATCCACAAAATAGTCGAAATATTAAAAATAAAATGATTAGGTATGAAATAATTCATATATATTATGATATATTCTATAAAAATACTATTTTTATCATTGATATATCACAATATAAATAGAGGAACTATCATTTTATACCACTACAAAAAGGATCAGGACCAAAATATGATAACATGATGATCTATAAGGCATAAAACATCTATCATTATATGAGAAAAAAATACCATCATCATAGCTGGTCATTGCTTCCCCAACCAAGATAAATGAAGAAGTACAAGGGATTCTTTCATGAAGAGATGAAATGCAAGTCATTTAATGATCAAACGATGTACGATGCGATCTAGAAGTGATGGAGACACCCAAAATCCTTAGGATGGAATGAATAGTTCATGGTTCGGATGAAAATTACAAAATGTGGGAAACATCATTCTTGTGGCATGATGAATCCCATTAGGCATAAGGGGTTCACATCATAAATCATAAATTTATATTGTGAATTTCATTAATTGTATATATAATGAAAACCATGCCACCTTCTGTTAAATCCACCTAGAGTAATGATTTTATTCTATAAAAAATGACTTTATAGTATAAAAAAAATTCCACCTTATTTCAATTTAATAGATTGTTTGCCTCATAGAATTTACATAGTAATTCATAAATTAAAGTAAATAATGTGCTTTGCAGGCATCTTACAGCCCGAGTTCTGAAAAACTCCCAAAACTGACTCAAACAACTTATAAACCTAAGAAACAAGACTCTTATGAATAATATATCTTAAATTTTATATTGTATGTTAGAATTTACTCTCAAGTCATGTTATACATTGTTTTAAAACCTCATTTTTAATATTTTAATGATTTATTTTTCATATATTTTTCATCACTATTCATATTTTTAGGTTTATTTTATTGATATGTTAATATGTTAAAAAAGTAATTATAAAGAATATTTTAAATCTCTATTAAATTAATATAAAATGTTTTAAAAACCATTTATATAGTTTATAGGAAAAATTTATATAGTATTTATAAATGAAAAAATGAATGATATATATTAACAAATATTGTTTGAACAGAATTTACCTTCATTATGGGTTTTCATTTCATTGAATATTACATTATATGACTTCCTAGGATATTATAAAATTAAATTATTTTCCAATTATTTTTTTAAATAATACTTTTAAATGGATTTAAAAAAATCTCTCATTTTTATTATAAAAAATTAAATTGACTTTCTTATGGTTCCAACATATTAATTTTGATGTTTTAGGATGAGTGGGTGCAAGAATAATATGATTTATTCATGTCATGGTACATTAGAATTTTAGATTAAGATAGTGTGAAAATGATAATACTTATATGAGCTTGTGAGTTTGATATATATTATATGAATGGTTGAACACCATATAACTTATATGATAAATGAGCCCCATTATATCTCTATAATGTAGTTTTTTAATGTTCCTTGTCATCAATAGAATGATGTTGGGAGTCAAATCAAGAGGATTATCATATTGATTTAATGTTGATATTTCTATTTCTAACATGGGTTATAAATATATGTTTCTATATTTTGTAAAAGGGTTTTAATTTTCTTAATAGGGATCTTAATGATTTTATTTGATAAAATTTTCAATTTTCATGTGTAAATTAATAATATTTTATAATAAAAATGATATTTTTATATTGATATAAAAATAGATATCTTAGTTTTACCTCCCTTATAGATAATGTTTTTGTCATCTCATGTTTAAAATCATTTCTACTATTTATAATAGTGTGTAAGAAAAAAGAATATGTCATGTTGAATTTTGTATTGATTTACTATGAATGAAATTGTGCATTATATTTAAAAGATTCATGTTTTAGGAAAAGTTTATACAAATACGGTGTTTCAAACATGTAATATATGGGTTTCTTATATATGTTTTATGTCCAAATTCGCTAAAAATCTTAAACTGAAAACAACCTTGAAATGAATGTATTTTATTATTTTAGAGATTCTATTTGATGATTGTTTAAGGTTAGGTATCTATATGTTTAATATAGTTGATCATTAATATCAGGAGTAAATTTTTTTATTATTATATTTCTTTATGAATGTATATATCATCCACAATATAAAAACTTGATTATATGTTCTAGTAATATAATGAAATATCCATTTACACCATTTCCCAAAATATCAAAATAAATCGTCACATGAATCCTAGCACCAAGCTAATTCCATATTACTAAACTGTGAGGATAAAAGTCCAGAATTTCCTTTGACAATGAGACCATGCATGCGTTGGTAGTAAGCTATGTGTGGAACACCAAGTGATAGTCCATTATGCGTGGGAAGGTGACCAAAACCAAGAAAAAATGACGCACATATTAGGTGATTTGTAAAATATAATACAAATGGTACCCACATCCTTAAAAATGATTAAGAATGAAGAAATATATAAAATTAACAATTTTTTAAGAAAATAAATGTTTTAGAATCAAAAAATTTATATAGTATAAAAAATTTAATATGTGGGGACCCAGCCTCAGATAGCCTAGAGTCGGTTTTTGCTGCTAAATACATTGGTATGATTACAAGTAATCAAGCCCTGAAGGAATGATTAGTTTAGAATTATTGTAAAATAGTATACATAAATGAGAATTTAATTATAAATTAATACACTAATGACATCATTTTTCTTCTTCCAAAGTAATAAAGAAACATCAAGGATAACTCTAATCCATCTAGTATATTTTTGAATATATTTCATAGCATGATTTTGTGATTATTGGGGAAAGAAACATAATAAGGGTGAGCTCAAATCTTCAGTAATGTAAAAATATATAGGAACCAATAATAAATCAATGAGAATAGTCAATATGGAAAGGTAAATAACTGAACACTCATGCCATGTAATCAAAAAAATGAATGGAAGTACATAAGCAATACAGAATGGTAATAACTAGAAATGCATTCCATTCAAGTAACTAGATAACTAAAAATAAATATTTCATGGTAAGAAACTAAAACACATGAAATCTAATCAATAAACAAAATTAAATGTATCTATAGATTTGTCAACGGGGAATCTCAAGGAAGAATAATATGTGAAACTATTATGAAAGAAATGCTTAATTATTAGACCCCATGTTTCTTAGGTATATGGAACCAGTATCATCATGAACTTCGACAAGATGGGTAATCTATAGGGTAAACCCCCATTTAAGGCAACTAGCTAACTATTTCGACTCATGAGACTACCGATGCATGGAGGGGCTTTCATTCACTCGTCCCCAACCCATGTCTAACTGTGAAAACCATTATTCATAATGAATAATAATACGCCTTATCAAAAAACTATATTGAATGATAAATATAGATATATCAATAATTCCACATTTAATCAAATAACTATAAAAGTAAGAACCTTATTTAAAATGGTATACGGTTAAGAAAATATCAGTTTTCATGATAAACAATATGGATAATTAAGAAAAAATAAAGGCTCAATGATCATATGTAGTTTAAATTTTAAAGGGAACTTCAAGAATGAATCAAGTAAATGAATGTGAATACTATCACTGGAAAACTCAATAATAAACTATCTTGATACAGAATAATGATTATATCAATACAACAAACCACAATTCGAATAAAATAGGGGGTTGATGTAGATAACGTAATAAAAGAATAAATTTTAAAAATATTAATGAGGAAAATATCATTTTCTACTAAAACAACTTTTGAAAGTATTTTCCATTGAAAATAACTTCTTAAAGACATGAAAAAAATAATTTTTAACATGATAAAGAGGCTTCAGAAAATTATGATGGATAAATTTTTTCATGTCATACGAGGTAAAAGGAATATTCCTTTTGTATGATATGGTAGAAAATTCCTCGTTAGGAAAGATAAATGATGATTAATTATAAGAGATTGGTAAAAGAAAAAAAAAGGACAAAAGTGTCTTTACCAAATCATTTTAAAATCATTTATGAAAACATTCATTTAAAAAATGGGTTTTAGAAGAAAATTGGTTCTCTGACTAAAGAGAGAAATAATGTTGGGTTTTCATAAAAATTATTTTTAAAACATAATAAGCACCAATGAGTGAAAAATGGTAATAATACATGAAAATGGTCCTGAATAACCATCTAATAATGAAAGGGTTTATTTAGAAATGATTATGTAATTTCCTCAAATAGAAATCCCATTAAAAGATCATTAGGATAATTATTGAGCAAAATAATCCTTAAACATTCAAATGTATCCCATACCACTTTTAAAAATATAAAATTATTAATCTCATGAAGGAATAATTTAAATTGTATGTTTAAAATTCCATTAATATATAGGGATTACTGATATATTATAAAAAATGGGGAAGAATATAAGCTACACAACATAATTATGTTCTGAACATGAGATTTATCTCATGTATGAAAAAAGTGAGATGAAATTCCCTTAACATGTGATTATTTTGGGGTGAATATAATTTTATTTCATGTAGAATAATACTATATTAATTTTAAAATTTATAAAGATATTTTTTATGATTATAATAACTTTTATTTCACTTATTTCTATGTTTTGAAAAACTACTTAAACAATCATGTTTACATCGGGTTTTTTGACAAAATTCAGTTTATGTGTAAAAGAAACTATTATTAGTAGATGTGGTCAATATTTTCCTTATATAACATCTCTGGAATAATTTAAATGGCATAATTATCATATTTATAATTCAATTATAATTTTAAATGTGACAACCGGGACCCGGTGACAGCACAGCCACCCCGCCTTAACAAGGCCATCGGGTTCTGGCCCACCAGATACCACCGGTTGCCCCGCAGACATGTGGGGCCCACCCCAGGGTCCACCCACATGCCCGAACGGGTCATCTGACTAATATGATAGTCCCCACAGGCCAACACATGTCCTTTCCAGTGTGCTTTGTCCTCACTCACAGACACCCTGGGGAACTTCCCAGGAGGTCACCCATCCTGATCACTACTCCAGGCCAAGCACGCTTAACCATGGAGTTCTAATCAAACAGGCTCCCGAAAAGGAAGGTGCACCTTGTTGACATTAGTCATATCATTTAGTCATTTAACCCTTTATCATTCTGGGGTGTTACAATCACCCCCCCCCCCCCTTTAGGGCACAACGCCCTTGTTGTGGGCCCTATATCTCAACCCAGGCAGTGCACCGCGCACTTAAGGCTGGGTTCCTCCTCTGATACCAAATGTGACAACCGGGCCCCGGTGACAGCACAACCACCCCGCCTTAACAAGGCCGTCGGGTCCTGGCCCACCAGATACCACCGGTTGCCCCGCAGACATGTGGGGCCCACCCCAGGGTCCACCCACATGCCCGAACGGGTCATCTGACTAATATGATAGTCCCCACAGGCCAACACATGTCCTTTCCAGTGTGCTTTGTCCTCACTCACACACACCCTGGGGAACTTCCCAGGAGGTCACCCATCCTGATCACTACTCCAGGCCAAGCACGCTTAACCATGGAGTTCTAATCAAACAGGCTCCCGAAAAGGAAGGTGCACCTTGTTGACATGAGTCATATCATTTAGTCATTTAACCCTTTATCATTCTGGGGTGTTACATTAAAATAATTTATTAAACATCGCTATGAAAAATGATCCAATGTTACAATCCTGGAGACGGTAGGCTGTACGTACACATGAGTAACGTTCCCATTTTTAAAAGATCATTTTGGAAGGAATACTAGTCACAAAATATAATTATAGAATTATAATTATATAATATATAAAATTTTATTTAATCATATAGAATTATATATAGAATTATGAGGTGTAATAGGAATCAAATAATGTTGAGGAGGTTGTAGTCCACACATTCACAAATGATGTTATCTCTTTTTATGTTTGTGAAATGGTAAAAAAGAAATTAATATATATATATATATAATGGTAATTATTAGGTAAATATAATATATATGTTTCCTATTTTTTCTATGTTTAATTATAACCATTCATTTACAAATTCCATGCATCGTGTGAATGTATCTCATCACTTTGAGGGGGTTATTGTCCACATATCCTCAAATAATGTTATCGTATTTTCACAAGTTGGAAGGCATAAATTTATGTTCTAAATAAAAATAATATAAAAATAAAGCATTATAAATATCATATATATCATATATAAATATATTTTCCATCATAATTTTCACCTTGATAGTTGATGAAGATAATTGAAAAATCATCATTTCGTGAGGCAGTAGTTCAACGTATATAGAAACAATATGTTTGCTTTTATTAAGTGGATGTATGTGTTAGTGTTAGTAAAACCATTATAATAAAAATATACAATTATTATGAGGATAATATTTATTTGTAAAAGAATATAAAAAAAGGGATTTGAGGTGGTGGATAATGGAAATTAAACTAAAAATCATTAGAGAAGATGTTACATGTTAATCAGTTAAATACTCTTGTATTGAACCAAAAGCATCCTTGAGAGTATTTATGACCTAAATGGTTATTCAAGTAATATGGGTGGAGTTTCTGGAAGATATTTGGGTAGTTCTTTCCCTAACTTAAGAGTTTTGAGAGGTGTGAGGAATGAGGAGAGGTGGTGGCCTTTTATAGTGGAGGAGCAGTGGCACTCTTGAAAATATTTAAAGAGAGTATTACACCCACATTTGTCCTATTTCAAGTGGATCCAATAATGGACCAATGTTGATTCAATTTAAAATATCATATAAATATGGATATAAAATATATTTTGGAAAAATTGAATTATCTATTGTTTCCTTAAATATTTGGATTAGTCTCTTATGAAACTAAATTTAACATCAATCGTTGTAATCAATTTTAATTACCTTCATTAATATTTCTGGTAAAAACATTATTTATATAATACATGATAAATTATTTTGATTCCAAATATGGAATCCAAATTTCTAAATTCAGATCACATAATTGGGAAAAATAAAATAAAAATTCATCTCATACGCAGGACAACAATACAAGTTTATATACTAAAAACGTATGAATGTTGGTAATATTTGTATAGTCAATATCAATGTCAAATAAATTACAATGACCTAAATAGTATTCATCGATACAAAAATAATCTAATTACACTATGAAATATAAAACATTGTTTATCCTTATAAATATATTAGATAAAAAATTAATTTTGAACTAAAAATCTGTATTTTTAGTTTTTCATTAAAAATTTAACCTTTAAAGAAAATTACCAAAACAACACAAAGAATATATTTAGGCTTTTATTTCAAATAATAATTTTATTTTGACATATTAAATCAATTAATGTGTCAAAATTGAAACATAAAATGGGTTCTCCATTAAAATGAGTTTAAATTTCTTTTATAAAATGTTGGTTTTTTGTGTAAAATAGGTTTTTGCTATTATCTTATTCATATCAAAACTAATATATGAATATAAAATATATTTGGTGAAAATATATCATATATTTTTTATTAAATTATTTTAATTACATTAATTTATTATGATAAAATTTCTCCATGATCCTAAAAATGGTTTTATTTAAAAATATTCCATTTTTTCAATTGGTTCCTATATTAATTTTATTGCTATCAATTAATATTATATTATTATAAACATATATTTGCATAACTTATTTAATACTATTCTTGAATTCTAAAATAATCACATGTTTATATCATATTATATTAAATAATAATATTTTAATTATAAATTGTAATTAGGTGGAACCTTGTCTTGCGTATAATGAAAGCTTTCAAGGAAGGTTGATCTTGCTTGTAAATGAAGCTATCGAGGATGTTTTCTCTTGAGTGTAACACACGATTTCGAGGAAGGTCACTCCTGCATGTAACACACACTATCTCAATGTCACATGAATTGAAATATATATAATCTATTTTTAATAGTAGATTTATTAGAAAGTATTAAAATATTATATTACCTTATAGTCTAGTAGTTGCGTGTCATACACAATATCGAATACAGGGTTCTTACTTATGTTTTTTCGAGGCATCACACAATAACAAAAATATTATGTTAAAGATAGTTTCCTAATATCAATTTTGATTGACTATCATTGGACAATTTGTTATGTAGGTAAATTATCAATACACAATATACTAACCTGAACATTGAAGGTTACAATTACCTCCATGTAACACAATGTTCTTACTCCCCCAACACAACATCCATCATGGTAACCAAAAAAATATTTTTCATATGGATAAGAAAGAACACGTGTGGGGTGAAAATATGCGTAGGAGGGAATATAAACTTACATGTAGGATGACCTAGAAAATGGAGTAGTAAACAAAAATAAAAGTCATCACAAAACACATGAAAAATAGAATGGATTGATGTGGAATTAAGAATTTAAATTCATTAGGTTGATTTAATAATAACATGAAAATGTAATAATTTTCATAACCTAGCTATATAATGACCAATAAAATTATCAAATCTAATGGAAATCATAATACCTATATTTATCAAACAGAGTTAGGCTCTATGAATTTTTATCAAAAGACACATACCTCATAAAATTTAGTCTAATGGACGAGGGAGTACCAAAACTAAGAGATAACTCACTACACATATAGTAGATAACATTGAATGAGGGAGTACCAACTTAATAGATGTTGGAAATATGTAATATTTTAAGTTTCAATTACTAATATAATATTATTTATGGGGGAGACATTCCTTTTTATGACATATGAAATGTAGACCTCATACCAAAATCAATATTATTCGTACCCCAAATATGTCATGACAGACTATAAAGGAAATATAAGACCCACATCCTTCCCTAAATAAATCTATGAGAGATTACACATTCCTTTTAAAACATTTATCACCTACCCAAAATCATTCATAAACCCTAAATAGTAAATAACATAAACATTAAAAATATCATTTTATTTGTCAAATGAAGATAATGAATAATTTGTTATTGTAATCAGTGAAAATATAAAAAATCATGTATTTACATAACCAATTTTAATCCCTTTAAATGAATGAATCTCTAACTACCATGTTTATATAGTATACTCAATGTATATGGGGAGATAAAAAAAATCTATAGCCAATAACTAGGTACTATAATGGCCAATGTTTACTACACATAGGTCAACCAAAATGATATGTTGGAGGGGATTATAGTACATGTAACCCATTCCATGTACTAGAATGTACTACCAATAAAAAATGTTTTCTGAAAAATATACACTATAAACCAAACATACCACATTATGTGTGGGTCCTAGGTTCTATCTAGTTTTGTAAACTTATAATATTGGATATACATACTCAATACCCATGTATTGTGTTGACTTTGGAAACACCCCATTTGGATATTTAACATCACTAATAATCCTCAAACATTATAATGATATGGATTATTTTAATTGTTTTATAGGGCACTGACATTGTGATTGTATCCTTGATCTCCAAAATATATAGATTCCGAAAAATACATCTTTATTTATGAACATTAATAAAATAGTACTTTCAACATAAAAACTATCATCCCTATTTCAAATTTTTTCTTAGATCCTTGTTATCTATTAATCAACAAACCAACATATAGATACACCTTAATTCTATACCTTTACACACTATATATACATAACCTATCAGTGCCTATGCAATTTATATTTATGATGTATTATCACAATTCATTACTGATAACCTCAAACCATTTTGGTAAATAATAGTTTTTATTATATCTAATATATCAATAGAGTTGGGGTAAAACATATATTGTCCAATAATTTGACAACTAGACTCTACTGATACTTTCTATTGTCAAGAGTTCTCTTTGATAGTAAGAGGTTTTTCATATGCGGTATGTGGGAGAATTCATTCTCCAAAATAAATATATCCAAATAGTATTAGTAATATTATATCACTTTGACCTAATGAGATTTAGTTAAATGAAAAATCAAAGGGTATTTGATTAAAAATACATCATTAATGGTATAAAAAATTTACAACAAATCAAAGAAGTAATTTTGAATAAACATTATTACAAAATAAATGTGAGTCAACTGAAATAATGATTTATGATAGGTGTCAGAGTCATTATCAATAGTAATATTTTTTTGAATTAGGATATATTGTTGATTTCTCTAAGAATTTATAATTTAATATCAAAACACCAAACCATCCCAAATTTATGGATTAGAATTTCCAAATTTATTTTTTAAGAGATCTGTATGATTAATTAATAGTACATATAGTTCAACATATTTTATTTCTAAAAAGTAATATTTTTCTAAAACATCGTAAAAACGTATACAATAGTTTTCCACCCAATTTAAAAATAAAATTTATAGTGATGTTATGGTGATTGATTTGCCACATGAGTCTTTATTTAATAGAAATAAAAAATTATAAATGAATGCTCACAAAATGTACTAAATGTAATATAATATTTTTTTTCAGAATATTATATATAAATTAAAAAAAAAATTAAAAACTATATAAACATTTATTAAAATATATGAATGGTTAAAGATAAGTTATTTATGTGACTAAAAAAATATTATTTTTGTCTATTTACTATTAGGGGCATAATAATTTTTCTTTGGTGTTCTAGATAATTTTTGTTTTGTTTGATGATGTTAATGTTTTAGAAGGTGTCACTTTTATTTCTAAATTTATTTATGAGATACTAGTTTAAAAAAAGGATATTAATTAGCGACATAAATACGAAAGATTGTTAAATATAGATATATATTTTATTTTTAGAAAATTTTAAAAAAAACCACATGATAAAATAATGTGGAGTAAGATACAATGAAATATATGTTAACTAGTAAAACTACCATAGTAGATGATATTTTTACTAGTAACTAATATTATAATTGTGGAGTTTTTTACTAAATTTTCTATGTATAATTATTGTAATTATTTTCACATTCATTTTTTGACTAGAAAAAACATAAATATAAAAATAATATTATAAAATAATAAATTAATCAAACTAAATAGTTTGATAGAATGTGAGGAAAAAATAACCTAACATCATTTTGGTTATGGTGAAAATTAACTTATCCAATTAATTATCTATTCATTAGGGGACTATTCTATTTAAATATTTAATAATATTTTTACAAATACTCAATAAATAAATATTTCTCAACTTCTATGAGTTTATTAATCAATTGCAAAGTAAATTATAATATAAATTAAATATTATTGAATTTGAATATAGTATACAATAATCAATATTCAACAAAAGATATATTAAAATAACTAATAGTGAATGAGTTATTTGAATTTGGTGAATTTCAATTTTAGTAATCTATTTTATTAAAAATAATCTCTATGTAGTAATAAAAATGTCATTAATATGTTTCCAACTCATTTTCATTCTTATTAATGAAAATTAAAATTTCTATTAAAAAAAATCAAGCCATATTCTATTTGTGAATCATTAATAATTATACAAGATCTCTATTTTCTAATTATATAAACTCGATGATGGTTTATTTTTATTCTTTTATAAAAACTATTATTTCTTTTAAAAAATGAAAAATAAATGATTGTTTCTTAGAAAATAATTTTCATTTTCAACCCCAATTTTATTTTTCAAATCATTAGATTAGACACAATCATCATTTTTTGGGATTGACCCTCAACTATTATAATAATTGAAAATGTAGCACTGGTTTATAAATTATATTTAATAATACTAATACCTAATCTAGATATATATTTTATATAATTTCCCAACAATTATTTGAAAATTGAAAGGAATATTATATTCTATTTTTATGTTCTTATATATTCAATAATTGTATTTTAAAAACTACATAAATATAAATGATCAAATATTTGTTTTTTCTAAGACAAGTTATTAAATACGAAAATTTCTTCTATCATTATAATATTACAGATCAATAATAAATAATTTTTAATGACCTAGAATTATATCAATGAAATTTAACATTTTATAGTTATTTAAAATAGTATAAATCACATTAAAACACTTATAAAAAATTGTACCAAATTTATTAATAAAGATTTATTGAAATAACAAGTATTTCTAAAAGTTAAGGAACATATACAAATGGAATAGTAACATGACCTTTCAAATATAAATGTAGAAATTAAGATTATTACATTGACTAATTTAAAAGTAACTTCACCTATTAAAGTAATAATAAAAATCTGATTTCTTATAATTTAAAATATTATATATTTATATCTTTATATAAGTTACTTAATATTTTAAAATTTTAAAATTATGTGTTTGTATTTCTATAAGCCATAAGTATTTAATTAAAATATTATAATTAAAAAAAGGATTTAAAAAAAGATTTATTATCATTATATTGATTCATAAATTAATAATTTTTGGTCCAGTGAATATAAGAAAATTTAATGAGATGTTAATTAGTTTTTCAAATTGTAATCAAATCAGTTTTAATTTTAAAATTGGTATGGTTCAAATAAATGATGATATTATTTAAAAATTAAATTTTCTATATTTAGAAATTTATTTCCATAAAATGGAGTTCAGTTTTTAAATTAAATATGTCAAGAAATGGATAAGGTGAATTGTTGAAATTTTTCTAAAATTGAATAATTTTTTTGTGAAAAGTGAATATGGGAATTTACGGTATTTAACAGAAATATAATTCATAGAGTCATATATGATGTATAACTAATTTAAGCCCATAACCTCAAACTCTTATTAATTATTTTAATATAACTAATTATAATCATTGAACTATTTATATAATTTTTTCAAAAATAATAAACAAATGAATAAAATATTCAAAAAACACACCTAATGTTCACTATAAATACAACCCCTCACCACCACTTCTCTTCACACATAAAAATCCTTGATGATTAATTTTATTCGTCCCATTTCATCTACCAAAAATATACACCTCATTCTGGTCTCTTTGGATTCCAAAAAAATAATATTTCAAAATTCATGTAATGTGGTTCTCAAAGAGACTAATTCAAGAGGTAAAAATCCCCTTTAGTTCATTTAATTTCCATTAAATTTCTTTCAATTTATTATATTTTATTCACTGCATCATTAAAATGTAACACCCCAAGCTTCCATGGAATTCTTCTCTTTGATTAATACAGTAGTGTGTGTTGTATGCAACATCGAGTTCTAACACACCTCGAACAATCAATGTAGCCGTTATGAATAGTAATACCCACTTTTGGAAATTTTATAAATTCTATATCTCAAAATGGACATCATTTTTGGATTCTGAATATTTAAATTATCCTAGGGTGAAATTTTGGTACTTTTTGGATAACTTTCATATTTTGATGAATAGTGAAAATTACTAAATTTTAATTAATAACAACTTTTTTAATCAAAATAATTAATATTGATAAACTATGAATTTGAGTGGTTTTAAAGTATATTTATAATATATTTTTACCATTTAATACAATGTTTATCATTGGACATAATTTCATAATTAAACCAGACATAAACAAGTGCCAATCTTTTGATAGTTATTATCTCTTAAAAACACACTTTTTGTTTTAACAGTGGGAATTAATTTTAAATTAATTTAGGCCACTTTTGTGTTTTGAATTTGGAAAAATGGATTCCATATTTGGAATCAGGATGTTCAAATTGTGAAAATTTGTAACTTTTATTTTTATACATTTTGAATAATTACTTCAGTAAATATTTTATTTACTATGGTTAAAGGGTAAATTCGGTAAATAAAGGTTAAAAAATGATATTATAATAATACAAAATTACCCTAAAACGTGTCCTAACCTTATTGGTTGATACATGTATGAACATGGGCATCTTTGGGTCGATTTTTGGACCCCATGGAGCCACTTGTAAGTGATAGGGACACTTTATTTTAATTAATTTAAAATGAATACAAAAATGACACAAGCATATATCTTTTAGAAAAACAATTTTTACATAGGGTTATATATGTTTTCTTTTCGACTATAAATATTCATTAGAAAGATAAACCGATTAAATACATAATGATATTTTATTTATAATATTTAGACATTAAATAATTTAATTTATTTATGACACAATGATGATGTAGTAAATACCATAATAGTGAAAAATTAAAATAATTGATATTATAAATTCCCAAATAAATATAATTTGAGACTTTTTCTGAATTACACTAATTTTTTAGGGTAATATGACATGTGAGTATTGATATAATTAATTTTTTTAGAAGTAATCATTCTGTTATTATTTTTACAAAAATCAACTATTGAGTAGTGTCAAACTTAACATAAAAGAGTTTTTAAAACAAATGTTATATTATTAATTGATATTAAATTCCAAAAAATCTAAGGCTCTTCCCAGAGACTTATTTAATGATAGTTGTATCATTAATGGACCACTTTGGGGACTCTTGGATGTATATAGTATGTTTACTAACTATATAATATAAAAATACAAACTGTCCTGGTAAGTGTCAAACTAAATAACTAAGAGTTAATACTTAAAGATAAGGTTAATATAGTAACCCAAACCAGTATAAATCCTATTGGTTGAGTAGATTTAGACCTATCCCCACCGTAAACTATAAATAATCCACTTAGGAGACATTATAAACCAAATATGAATTTATTATAAAATAATATTTCTAGCTTTTCCAAAGGTGCCCCTCAACCCTCTTATAAAAGGGCACTCCTCCTTATCATTAACTCACATCGTAAAAGCCTTTTGGTTCGGACAACCCCCACCCAAATACTCTATAAACTTCCCTCACTTCATCTTATAGGCCTTCCTTTAGTCAGAAATCTAACTTAAGGAGCCCTTTTGATCTAATCAAAAAGAAGAACCCAAAGAAGAGGTAATGATTTCACCACCCTTTTTCAAGTTCCTTTCTTCTTCCACTTCTTCTTTCATTGTTATTTCTATTCTAAAATAATAACTCTAGAATCATCTATATACTGTGATGTTATTATAAATATGGTACAACCATATTCATTATTCTATCCATCCTTTGAATGGCATGTAACCATACGTGCGTTCGTACGGCTTACCGTCTCCACGTCATGCTGTAATTGTCATTCAATAAATTATTATTTGGATGGGTATAATAATGATATTTAATTCATGTAAATAATAAATATAACATGATAATTATTCTGTATATATGATATACAATCCAATTATATATTATTTTAACATCAAAAGAATGATATTATCGCTCGTGCGTATGTACGGACTGCCGTCTCCACGAAAGCGATGAGATTAATTCTCCATCGTATCCATTCAAGTATAATTATCATTTTATGATTTAAAAATAATGTTTAAGGACTTGATATAATTTTTGATATGAATAAGATACAACCTATCCATAACAAACACAAATTACGTAACAAAAAATATAATGGAAAACGAGTAAGTTAACACCCAAAATGACGATAATACTAGGATATTATTAACAAATCAATGTTAAAAGATCATATATGATATCGTATTAATGTAAATGATTATTTTATAATTAAATAAAAAAATTTCACTATTATACAAGAGGTTAACCTACCGTTGACCAAGGAAAAAGTACAAAGGGGTTTCTTATCTCACTTTTAATTCCGTGAGAATTCCATTGTTCACCACTTATTTATTTCAAGTGGCGTGTGTAATGTCCACGATTTTCTTCATTGTGTAATATAATTTAATTTATGGATATTTAAATCATCATTTTATTATCCTTTTTTCATGGGTGTATGTTCATATGTTACCAAATCGATAAAGAAATTTGAAATTTCTATTTCTATTTATTCGGCTTTACGCAAACTTCATTGATTATTTTACTTTGAGATTATGTGTGGAATCACTATTAATTTTCTTATGTCATATTTCACACTCCCCTTTTCTGTGTATATACTTTTGATACACATAATCACTCCATTGATAATTTCTCAAGTCATCGATATGAATTTGATAAGAGTAATTTTAACTCATTCTCCATTTGTTGAATTAAACATCCAATTCATTGGTGTTGTTTTTACAAGATTATGTGTGAATGTACTTTGATTGTTTTACAATGAATATCCAATCATATTTAGTGTATTTATATTTTTCACACATAACTATGTCGTTGATTTATCCTTAACTTAAGGATATGGCCATTATGATTGATTTCATCTCAATTTACATTCCACTGAGACTTCTTTGTTGTTATAAACCAAATCACTTTTATGTGGTTTATATAATGTACTTTGACATAGTATATCATGAATCCATTTATTCTCATGATATTAAAATATTTTTATTACGTCAATTATTTGTATTCAAGTGTCTCTCTTTTGGTTAGAAACTCTAACTAAAATACCATTTGTAAATGTTTTAAAGACCTATTCTTCTAAATCTTGCTCATTAATGTCCATGCTTTAAAAAATGGTTTTAAGGATTTATTTATATATAAATTAAAGTTTAAAAATTAAAACTCCTTTGAAAAATTTCAAAGTGGTATGGGACACTTCGATTCAAAAATATATTTTTTAAACGGCTTCTTGAAAAATAGTGTGACTTTTAAATATTTTCAAGAAAAGGGGGATATTTCTCTTAAATAGTTTTGATGGTTATTTTCATCTATGTCAATATCATTCATTATTATCGATTGAGGTTAATATGATACAATAGAATCTTCCATATATTATCGAATGAGTTATGTTTCACTGTGGATGTGCTATTTTTATACCATTCATGGTTTGTGGTTAAAGTATTGATATTTTGTATGCTAGTTTTAATATGAATGTTTATGTTATGTTTAAACATGTTCATATGAGGAATGAATTGGACATAGTAAGTGACTGGTGGAGCCCGATATAGCTCCTCGAAGAATCAGTAGGTCTAATGAGACAAACTAGTGTCTTGGCACAAGGCCATGGAAAAATCTTATTTGTAGTCTTGGCACGAGGCCTTGGCTATGTGGTTATGATATTCTGGAATTATGCATTCCATCATTATGAAAGTGGTTATTGATATTTCATGTGATTATTCGACTAGTATAATATCCATGTGAATAAGTAAATGGATTATTTAATTTTTTCATTTCCATATTATGATGAAGTTCAAGTTTAAAAGGCTTTTGTTTTAGCTATACATTTCCTTAAATGTTTATTCTTATTTATGAAAGTTTCTTCTATTTTATTATCCTTACTGGGCATTTTAGCTCACCCCTTTTCTATGTTTTATTTTTCCTAGGATGTGAAAAATTAATTTTTGAATGATCTGCAGGGATAGTATGAAGGGATAAGAGTGTGGACTATGGAGATTATAATGTTGTAGTTTTCATTTTATGATGTAATGTAATTTTATTAATGTATCTAGTTATACCAAAGATACTAAACTAATCGGTCTTTCGAGAATTGATCTTTCTTGTGATCATTCCAATGTTATGTAATATTGCACCGACTCTGGGTAACTGGGGTCACGGCATTATAGTTGGTATCAGAGGATGTTTAGTACAAACCTTGGAAGCTAGATTTAGATAAACTCTGATTAGAGCACGTAGATCTAAGATGATCTTTGAGGATTAGTATAGAAGAACTTCCTAGAATTTTGGTATTGTAGAGATTTTTTGAGTTTTACGAGCAATACATCCCTGTATGGATACGAGTAGGTAGAGGCAGCTTTGGCACATATGTACCTAGGGGTAAAACCCAAAAACACCTTATTGAGATAGACTCGAAAGAGAACTGGTGCACGACAACGGGCCTTGCTGCACTCTTGGTTACGACACTCCCGGGGGATATGCTTAGGATAATTTACATTTTCTTTACTAACTGATTTGAAGTATTAAATATATAATATGTGAGTAAATGACCTTGGTTAATCTTAATGTGTTTAAAATTGAGAATATGGTGACATGTTAATCTCGAAATGATTTTATGACTACTGTTACTCACACAATGCTTTCTGGTTTTAGTCAATGGCTGGATTACAAAGAAGTCATAGTGACTTTGAGAATGATGAACAAGGTGGGATCGGTGGTGGCAATGAGAAACAAAATGGAATGTTGATAGGAGTAAAAGATATAGTCTCAATGCCAAATCAATTTTCCAAAAATATGATCAAAAATATATATATTAACCAATTCCCGAACACAACAAATAAGAGAAAGGTGATGAATGATAAGAGCTCCAGTAGTGGAGACCATGGAGAAAGAAATCCTCAATTTCCATCAAGCAGGAAATGTGGAAGGAGGCTCCTAGGAAAGTCTCTCAATGGAGCAAAGAAATGCATTATGTGTGGGAAGGAAGGACATAAAGTGAATAATTTCTGAAGAAAAATGTTGAGTACTATAGAATAAGATAAAAATGGTCCCAAGAATCCATTTACAGTCATTTTCCGTAAATGTATGGGACCTGGCCACTACACGAGTGAATGCCCTATTCTATAGGATATTTTCTTGGACAAAGAAGAAGCTATGTGGAAATAAATGGTTGGAGAAATGTTTAAAAAGTATTATTGCACCTTGTTGATGGGTTTACTTTGGAATAATTTTCTCTTTTATTTGTAACCCTATAGTTTTCCATGTTATAATGATATTTTATGAAGAATTATCTTTTCTTTTGTGGATATAGTTGTAAATAACCATTTGGTTTTATATGATCATTGGGTTTGAGGAAATTACACATTATCATAACTTGGGATGAAAATGCAAGGTATGAGATAAAATTTGTAGTTAAACTATGTTATGGTTATTTTGCGGAATTTATCTCATTTTGGTAATGTTGTAAAATATATTTTTTGAAAAAGGACAACACGCAGAACGTGTCACAACCCATCGCGTCGGACAAAGATGTGAGAATCGA
Source organism: Viscum album (assembly GCA_963277665.1). Lineage (NCBI taxonomy): Eukaryota > Viridiplantae > Streptophyta > Magnoliopsida > Santalales > Viscaceae > Viscum > Viscum album. The sequence continues at coordinate 553,765,425 of OY728131.1, forward strand.
ACCCACAACCAAAGTGAGATTGGGATTTACCGCCTACCACTGGACTACGTGAATTCCTTGGTTAATGTGAATATTATTTTTAGTAAAATGATTTTATTGATCAATAATAATTTGATTTGGGATCTTATTTCTTATCAAGTGAATACCCTTAGTATAGGAAAATGATTTGGTGATTAAGTGAAAAATGTTATTTTGGAAGATGTTCGCATTGTTTGGGACACTATATGCCCAAGGAAAATAGAATACTATGGGATTTCATTTGAGGAGTAATAGTGGATTTTTATCTATGTTTTTATTGTGGATTTATAGTGATTTGGGTTATTTATGGAAATGATTAACCTATAATAGAGACTATGTGATTAGGTGAATTACTTTTAAGTATGTTACTTTAAGAATAATTGATGTCATTTGGAGATACCATTTAACGTGGAAGACTACATAACCAAATTCTTATAAGTTTTGAGTTTCAATATTATTTTGGATTTTATTAAAGGATTTTAAGGGAAATTTTTTATTGAATTCTATTTATTTAACTTTGTGGTATTGTTAGTTTAATTTCACAAATTAAGATTAGTGTTTCTTTATCTAATGGAATATCCTTTTGGGGGATCATCAGATCTTACAGTAACCATTTTGGTTTTGATTAATCTCTAAAGACAAGGTAAATATATAGTTTATCCATTGTGGATCATTTGATTCTATAAGAAGTTTATTCTATCTCTTTCAGTGTGACCAAATCTTCTTGAATACTTATCGTTTAAAAATGAGTTAGTAGTAGGAATTTATTAAAGAATGATAATTTACAAAAAATAAGTATATCTCTTTATGTTCTTAGTCAATCTAAGAAATGAATTATTCATCTTTATGGAATGTATCTTTAAAAAAAATTATAAAAATGTTCTCCATTTAGTTTTCCTACTGGGAAACAAATGACCATTTGTCCCATCACAAGTTTGTGGTTTTCTTATTGTTAACTTTCTCCTGATCATGTTTTCTATCCCTCTCCATCAGAACTTGACAATTATTTTATCATCCATATCCATGTTTTTCTACATGGAATCCTAGTATATGTTATCTCAGGTGACCTTTGTACTTACCTTTCTTTCTTTTAAAGTGATATATTTATTGAATCTTTTTCCGATGTGGTACTTTCCATTATATTCCAATTCCCAATTTTAAAAATTGTGAGGATTCAATTTATTGAAGGAGGGGAGAATGTAACACCCCAATCTTCCATGGTATGCTTCTCTTTGATTAATACAGTAGCGTGTGTTGTATGCAACTTCGAGTTCTAACACACCTCGACCAATCAAAGTAGCTGTTATGAATAGTAATACCCACTATTTAAAATTTTATAAATTCTAAATCTCAAAATGGACTTCATTTTTGGATTTAGAATATTGAAATTAACCTAGGGTGAAATTTTGGTACTTTTCAGATAACTTTCATATTTTGATGAATAGTGAAAATTACTAAATTTTAATTAAAATCATCTTTTTTAATAGAAATAATTAATATTGATAAATTATGAATTTGAGTGGTTTTCAAGTATATATAGAATATATTTTTATTATTTTACAAAATTTTTGTAATTTTACATAATTTCATAATTAAACCAGACATAAACAAGTGCCAATCTTTTGATAGTTATTATCTCTTAAAAACACACTTTTTGTTTTAAAAATGAGAATTAATTTTAAATTAATTTCTACCACTCCTGTGTTTTGAATTTGGAAAAATGGATTCCTTATTTGGAATCAGGATGTTCAAATTGTGTAAATAGGTAACTTTTAATTTTAGACATTTTGAATAATTACATCGGTAAATATTTTATTTACCATGGTTAAAGGGTAAATCCGTTAAATAAGGGTTAAAAAATAATATTATAATAATAAAAAATTGCCCAAAAATATGTCCTAACCTTATTTGTTGATACATGTCTTACCATGGGCATCTTTGGGTCGAATTTGGGACCCCATGGAGCAACTGTTAAGTGATAGGGACACTTTATTTTAATTAAGTTAAAATGAATACAAAAATGAGACAAGCATATATATTTTAGAAAAACAATTTGTACATAGGGATATATATGTTGGATGTTAGACTATAAATATTCATTAGAAAGATAAACGATTTCCTACATAATTGTATTTTATTTATAATTTTTAGACATTATATATGTAAATTTAATCATGACACAATGATGATGTAGTAATTATCATAATAGTGAAAAATTAAAATAATTGATATTATAAACAACAAAATAAATATAATTTGAGACTTTTTATGAATTACAATAATTTTATAGGTTAATATGACATGTTAGGATTGATGTAATTAACTTTTTTAGAAGTAATAATTCTGTTATGATTTTTACAAAAATCAACTATTGAATAGTGTCAAAATTGACATAAAAGAGTTTTTAAAACAAATATTATATTATTAATTGATATTAAATTTCTAAAAATCTAAGGTTCGGACAAAGGACTTATATAATGATAGGTGTATCTTTAATGAACCACATGGGGGTCTCTTGGATGTATATAGTATGTTTATTAACTATATAATATAAAAATACAAAGTGACCTGGTAAGTGTCAAACTAATTAACTAAGAGTTAATACTTAAAGATAAGGCTAATATAGTAACCCAAACTTGTCTAAATCCTATTGGTTAAGTGGTTTCGACCTATAACCTCCTTAAACTTTAAATAATATACTATGGAGCTATTATAAACCGAATATGAATTTATTATAAAATAATATTTTTAGCTTTTCCAATGGTACCCCTCACCCCTCTTATAAAAGGGCACTCCTCCTTCTCATTAACTCACACCTTCAAAGCCTTTTGGTTCGGCCAACCCCTGACCAAATACTCTATCATCTTCCCTAAATTCATCATAGAGGCATTCTTTTAGTCATAAATCCATCTTAAGGATCCCTTTTGATCAAATCAAAAGGAAGAACCCGAAGAAGAGGTAATGATTTCACCACCCTTTTTCAAGTTCCTTTCTTCTTCCACTTCTTCATTCATTGTTATTTATATTCTAAAATAATAAATCTATTATCATATATATACTGTGATGTTATTATAAGTATGGTACAACCATATTCAGTATTCTATCCATCCTTTGAATGGCATGTCACCATACGTGCGTACGTACGGCTTACTGTCTCCACGTCGTGGTGTAATTGTCATTCAATAAATTATTATTTGGATGGGTATAATAATGATATGTAATTCATTTAAATATTAAATATAACATTATAATTATTCTTTCCATATTATATATCATCCAATTATATATTATTTTAACATCAAAAGAATGATATTGTCGCTCGTGCGTTCGTACGAACTACCGTCTCCACGAAAGCGATGTGATTCATTCTCCATTATATCCATTCAAGTATAATTATCATTTGATGGTTTAAAAATAATGTTTAAGGACTTGATATAATTCTGGATATGAGTAAGATACATCCTATCCAAAACAAACACGGCTTACGTAACAAACAATATAAAGGAAAATAAGTAAGTTAACAGCCGAAATGACGATAATACTAAGATATTATTAACAAATCAATGTTAAATATCATATATTATATCATATTAATGTACATGATTCTTTTATAATTAAATAAAAATTATTTGACCATTATACAGAATCTTAAACTACCGTCGACCAAGGAAAAAGTACAAAGTGAGGGGTTTCTTATCTCACATTTAATTCTGTGAGAATTCCATTGTTCACCGCTTATTTATTGCATGTGGTGTGTGTACTGCCCATGATTGTATTAATTGTGTAATATAATTTAATTTATGGATATTTACATCATCATTGTATTAACCATTTTTCATGGGTGTATGTTTCGTAAGTTACCAAATCAATAAGGAAATTTGAAATTTCAATTTCCATTTATTCGGCTTTATGCAAACTTCATTGATTATTTTACTCCGGGATTATGTGTGGAATCACTATTCATTTTCTTATATCATAATTTCCACTCCCCTTTTCTATGGATATACTTTTGATACACATAATCACTCCATTGATAATTTCTCAAGTCATCGATATGAATTTGATAAGAGTAATTTTAACTCATTATCCATTTGTTGAATTAAACATCCAATTCATTGGTGTTGTTTTTACAAGATTATGTGAGAATGTCCTTTGATTATTTTACAATAAATATCCAATCATATTTAGTGTATTTATATATGTCACACATAACTATGTCGTTGATTTATCCTTAACATAAGGATATGACCTTTATGATAGATTTCATCTCAATTTACATTCCATTGAGACTTCTTTGTTGTCATACACCAAATCACATTTATGTGGTGTATATAATGTACTTTGTCAAAGTATATCAAGAATCCGTTTATTCTCATGATATTACAATGTTTTGGTTACCTAAATTATTTGTATAAAATTATCTATATTTTGGTTAGAAACTCTAACTAAAATACCATTTTTAAATGTTTTAGAGACTTATTCTTCTAAATCTTTCTCATTAATGTCCACTTTTAAAAAAATGGTTTTAAGGATTTATTTATATGGGCATTAAAGTTTTAATATTAAAACTCCTTTTAAATGTTTCAATGGGGTATGGGACACTTTGATTCAAAAATATATTTTTTAAATGTCTTCTTGAAAAATAGAGCGACTTTTAAATGTTTTCAAGAAAAGGTGGATATTTCTATCAAATAGTTATGATGGTTATTTTCATCTATTTCAATATGATTTATTATTATCGATTGAGGTTAATATGATACAATACAATCTTCCATATTGAATCGAATGAGTTATGTTTGACTATGGATGTGCTATTTTTATACCATTCATGGTTTGGGGTTAAAGTATTGACATTTTGTATGCTATTTTTAATACGAATGTTTGTTTTATGTTTAAACATGTTCATATGAGGAATGCATTGGACTTAGTAAATGACGGGTGGAGCCCGGTATAGCTCCTCGATGCATCGGTAGGTCTCATGAGACAAACTAGTGTCTTGGCACAAGGCCTTGGAAAAATCTTATTGGTAGTCTTGGCACAAGGCCTTGGCTATGTGGTTATGATAGTCTGGCATTATGCATTCCATCATTTTGAAAGGGGTTATTGATATTGCATGTGATTATTCAACTAGTAGAATATCCATGTGAATAAGTAAATGGTATTATTTCATTTTATCTTTACCATATTATTATGAAGTCCATGTTTAAAAAGGTTTTGTTTTATATATACATTGCCTTATATGTTTATTCTTATTTATAAAAGTTTCTGCTATATTGTTATCCTTACAGGGCATTTGAGCTCACCCCTTTTCTATGTTTTATTTTTCCTAGGATGTGAAAAAGTAATTTATGATTGATTTGCAGGGATAGTATGAGGGGATAAGAGTGTGGAATATGGAGATTATAATGTTGTAGTTTTCATTTTATGATGTAATGTAAACTTTATTAATGTATCTAGTTATTCCAAGGCTACTAAACTAATCGGTCATTCAAGAATTGATCAATCTTGTGATCATGCCAATGTTATGTAATAATGCACCGACTCTGGGTAACTAGGGTCGGGGCGTTACATAAAATCCTAAATGATAGCTCCTATTTCATATATACAAATTAATTTTGTTATGATAATGAGATATCAACCAACAATTATATTTTATCCCCATTCTATTCTTAAAATTAAATTATCATCCGTGAGGTGACAATTTACCGTATTCGTGAACGAGGAGTTTATTTTCAATTCCTCCTTTAAGGCTGATAATGAAGTCATTTTTATGGTAAAAACAGAATATAATATATTATATAAAGCCTATTTAATTTTCTATAACTATTTTACATAAATGGTATTAATTATTGAATCAAAACTAAGTTGTGAGGATCAAAAAGGGCTGAAATAATCAAAATGATTATCAATAACGTGTTGTCTAATGATTCATATTCACCACAAATAACTAAAATACATATTTAATTTTTTAATATTTTGGATTTTAATTAATAACATGGAACATAAATTTTGTATATCTATTCTCATTTTACATGATCTTTCATACATATATTCAAGTGAGCCAATTTTACAAACCAAGGAAACAAACCCTTTCAAACAATGAAAATGAATATTACAACTCATTAAAATGCCTTAAATAAACATAAAAAAATTATACGCAAAGGAATAAATGTAGAAATGTTTAATATCAAATTAAATTAAATATTTAATTTTTTTTATTTAGTATTTCATGTACATGTGGATAATGCTATTAGAAATTTGTTAAGGGTTTCTTCCAAAATGTCAATTTTTCATTCAACATATGTTATCTCTATATTTAGCCAAATGAAATTATTCATTATTTTTATATAATTAATGTATATTCTATGTAACTATTACAAAATCTTATATATAGATCATTTCATGTTTCTTTTATGGTAGAAATCATATTTTATAAGGTCCCCTTTTCAATTTATCCTGAGAGTATGATCAATTTAAGAGAAGCATCCAATTTCATACCAGTTTTTTAGAACACTCCATAGTGTGTTTAAAGACACCAATATTTTTCTAAAATCATTATTTATATCAGGAAAAAAATATTTTATTTCTTTTTAGATTTTATTAAAACAACTAATCATTTTTCTATTTTAATGAATCATTAGTATTTTCATTAAAATCTTACTAATGAGGTTCATTTCTAATGATTATTAAAAACAATTTTTAGATGTTTTAAATTTAGTTGGAATAGAGGAATCACTAAAACATAATTTCATTGTCCATTTATTTTATTTTTATTTATATTCATCATTAAAATATTATTTTATGACAAATACATATGATTTTCCAAAATAAATCATATTTACAAAGTAAAAGGGTATTTATATCAAGCAATTTTCTATGATTTTATTTTTGTATTTTCATATATACTTAGGATTAATATATATATATGTTCAAAGGGAAACATTATTTTAAGGATATATTTTTATTAGACATATGAGGAATGCATTGGACATAATAGGTGATTGGTGGGGCCCACTATAGACCATCGACACATTAGTAGTTCTAATGATACTAAGTAGAACATGTTTTTACCAAGTCCTTTCCCATTTATGTAGACTTCTTGGATGAGGGAATTATGGAATGATTATGATGTCCTAAATTAGGAATTACCTCATTTTGATATTAGTAATTGATGAATCATTGGATTATTTATCTAGTTAAATATACATGGTTATGTTTCATGTTATTTTTTACATGGTATTGTTTATTTAGTTTTTATTAGTTCCATATTATTCCCTAGATTATGATTTATTGACATGTGTTTTAGTTACTCTCCTTGTCTTGTTTTTTATGTTTATGATTTATTTTTATCTATTTTTTACCATTATAGAGCATCTAAGGTCGCCCATTTCTTAAGGTTTATTGTTTCCTAAGAGATTAAAATATGTATATTATGAATTAATTTTATGGATAATCTAAGAGTTATGGATATTTTCAATAGATTTATTTTGTTGTTTTTACCTTTTATTTTGTAATGTAAAACTTATATTTGTGTCTATTTTCCCAAAACTACTAATCTATTTGGTCATTGGGGATGTGAACACTTGTTCATAATACCAATTCAAGGAATAAATTCCCTTGCTCTGGGCTACTATGGTCATGGCCTTTGCATAATTGCAATAGATATTATTATTTATGGATTAAAAAATAAATTTATACAAGAAATAAAAAAATTGATTGAAACTGTTTATATGATTAATATAATTATATATATTTCTGAATAATTATTCTCTAATATAAATATATTTATATAGAGTTTTATTTTAAAACCATAATATTTTGGGAAATATTTGTTTTGAACTAATTTAATCTTTTTGATATTTTTCATTTCACACAACACTGAAATTATTGTTTTTATAAAACCACTACTTTTTCCTCAAGTTATATGCAAAACTATAAAGCCCCAGCCTTAAACCTTACTTAATCTTGAGTTATTACAAGATTACACATTGAGGATCTTTTCGGGTTTAGAGTTTTAGAGAATTAGATCATAAAACTTGCATTACATTCCACATATAAACAAAGTGGTTACATAAAGATAGTATTCTTCATTCCCATCAATGGAAACACATTTAAAATAAAACATGGATTATTTCTTGACACATCCTTGACTCTATCATCTTATCATGTACCTTTCCCTTGACCTGTGAAAAACATTTCAAAAACTTGGGATGAGCATAAAAACTCAGTATGGGTAATAAAAAAACATGGAAAGGAAACATGAGTTCATATATACATAAGAATGAAATCATACTTTACCCATAAAACATAGGCACTTTAACATACCACATAAAATAATGAATAAATCATAGAAATCATAAGACATAAAGGTAACTTGAGGCATTCATAACATTCTTACGTAGGGAATAACCCTCTTGGTTACGTTTGGAATACCCATCACAGTATATTCCCTAAAATCTCTTCGGAGAAACCTTAACGTTTCACTCCTTCGCATTACCCAATGCATTGGACAGATATAACGGGCTCACCCGCCCTTAGTTTATCACAGAACCTCCCGTCTTCATAATAATGCCCAAGAACCATAACATAATCATATCACATAAAACATGCATAAAGGAAACATAACATTTCCACATTTCAATCACGAGATATCAATACAACACATTGATATAATAAAAACATTATGAAAACCATTTTCAATACCAAAGTAAAACATGGTATTTATTTTTCGTTTAAAAAAAAGGTATGGCTTGTAGAGGAAGCCGAAACTCAAATAACGGTCACGACGGCTGAGAGGTCGTTGTCACCGCATACATACGACAAAAACATTCCCTTTTGAAATTTATTAAACGCTTCGTATAAAAAAGATTCCTTTTGAATAAACGTAAAATTCAAAGGGGTTTATACACCGTATAAAAGAAGGTTGTGTATAAAACAAAATAAGCCTCAATGAAAGGAGATTGAGACGAAGTCCCATACCTCGTATCCGACTTGACCCGATCGTTCTTTAATCTCCTGAATAATAAACTTGAGTTAATCTCTACTTTCTTATGAATCTTTTTCAAGTTCATTATTCCTTTTATACCATGTTATGAACATCATGTAATCAGTTAAGTTAATAATGTTCATTTTGTCAGTATTTGGTTCTTAAGTCAAAAATAGACTTCTTACACTTACATGTTGTTAATTTGGTCAAAGGTTCATTATATCCAGAATGGTATTCATGATGTAGATATCATATATGTCATATATATCCAGTACATACATGCATTTATAATATTACATAATCATTTAGAGGTAAGAAATGAAATGCACCGTTCATGGAGACGGTAAGCCGTACGTACGCATGAACGCTACTTCCATTTCTATTTCATATTTTCTGGAATGGAATCATAATGATATAAGAGTATATTATAATTACAGTATAATAACATATATAATATCATTAACTTTATCCTTTACACATCCCACATATGGTATTAACGAATCAAATCACTTTCAGGGGGCGGTAGTCCGCACTTCCTAAAATGAAGATATCGTGTTTACCCACAATGGAAACCATAAAGGTATGCCCAAAATGAAAAAAACAGAAGCATAAGGAAGACATAAACATATTATATATCATATATAAAAATAGTGACATCATAATGGCCACCTTTGAAGGTGTTAAATGAGTGTTGAACAATCATCGTTTCGGGAGGCAGAATTTCGCCATCCACGGAAACCGTATGTTCTTTAACCATTTGATGTAGTTGTGTGAGAGTGTAGCTCAAATAAATATTATAACAACATCCTTGTATATTGAAGATACTGGTGTTGTTACAAAATAAGTAAATAAAAAGAGTTTAGGGGGTTGGAGAAGCAAAATAAAACAAATGAACATGAGAGAATGAATTACCTTTAAAAGTGTAACTCCTTTTGATTTGAGCCTAAAGGCTTTCTTTGAAAGGATTCTGCCCAAAGGGAATCCTCTAGGATGAGGAGAGGGATGTGGAGAGAGTAAATGGGCAGGGTTTGGACGAGCCAAATGCTTGAGGAGTGTGTGAAATGAGGTAGAGGTGGGGGCCTTTTATAAGAGGAGAGGAGGGGCACTTTTGGAAAGTCAAGAAATATTACTTTATTTGAAAATGTGTTTCGGTTTCAAAAGGTCCCACATTGATATAATTCGTGGATAAGGTGATAAGGGTTCGAAATCCACTCATCCAATTGGTTTTGGCCATGTGTAGTTCATATATTTTATATTATCTTTCCCTTTTATTTAAATCGTCAAATAATGATGTCATCGCTGATTCATTATTATGTCATAAATAATTTAATTTATTTAATGTCTAAAAATCATAAAAAAACTACTATGATGTAGGAAATCTTTTTATCTTTCCAATGACTATTTATAATCAAAAATCTGATCTTTATAACCCCATGTAAAAATTGTTTTCGTAAAACATCTCTTGTTTGTGTCATTTTTACTTTAACATTTAATAAAAAGTTATTTATGTCATTTCCATACCAAAGTGTCTCCATGGGGTCCCCAAGTTGACCCATGGATTGTCTTGGTCGGCAATTACACAACCAATAAGTTTGGGACATGTGTCTAGGTCATTTCCTATTATTAAAGCATTATTTATACCTTAAACTACCCTAATTACCACTAATCGCGATTAAAAACTTAATAAGTTACTATTCACCAAAAAATTATTTTATTCTCATTGAACCACATTTTACTTCTTAATGACAACCATGTATGTCGGATTTTCAAAATTCAATACACATTAGCGGTAAACTATCATTTAACTGAGAAATCAGTTTGCTTGATTACCACTTAGTGGTTTCACTATTCATCAAAATTGAAGTTTTTCAGAAAATTACCAAAAATTCACCCTAAGATATATTTGATATTCCGAATTCAAAAATGAAGTCTATTTTACAAAATTCAAATCATATAAGTCACATTAATTAATTTAATAATTAATTCCCACTGCCAGAGCAAATAGCGTGTTTTTACAAAACAATAAGTATCAAAAGATTGACACCAGTTTAAGTCTAATTTCAAAGTGAAATTGATTCCAATGACCACCATTGGATAAAATGGTAAAAATATATTCTAATTTCACTTCAAAACCAATTCAAAACATAATCTAATCATATAAATAAATTAGATTAAAAAGCAGTTTTGATGTAAAATGCAGTATTTTTCACTATTCATTAAAAAATGAACATTGTCAGAAAAATACCAAAAATTCACACAAGGTAAATTTTGATGTCCCAATCATAATGGATAAGTTTATTTTGACAAACATAGTTTATAAAATTGTCAAAATATAGATTCAAAAATGGTTTGCCATCAAAAGGCAGTAAAACAATCTTTTAAGAATATTAGTGTATTCCATGCATAAGATTGTATTTATTTTCATTTTAAGCCTCTATAACACTATCTTAATCATTAAAAGACATAGATAAAAATATCTATTATTCATTACTTACTTGGGATGTTACATCCTTCCCCCCTTTAGAAAATTGTGTCCCCGCAATTTATTTACTTATCGAATAAATGGGGGTACTTATCCCTCATTGCATTTTTAGATTCCCATGTTGCCTCTTCAATCATGTGGTTTTTCCAAAAAAACTTTACCTGCTTAATCACCTTATTCCGTAACACTTGATCCCTGTGGTCAAGAATCTGGACCGGTTGTTCCTCATAAGATAGGTTCTCTTCCAGCTGAACTACCTCTGGACTCAAAACATGAGATGGATCTGGCATATACTTTCTCAACATCGAAACGTGAAAAACATTGTGTACCTGAGATAAACTCGGAGGTAAGCCACTCGGTATGCAACTGATCCAACTCTTTCCAGAATTTCGTATGGTCCAATAAACCTTGGACTCAACTTTCCTTTCTTACCAAATCTCATCACACTTTTCCAAGGGGAAACCTTGAGAAAAACATGATCACCTACCTCGAAATATAGATCCTTCCTCCGGTTATCCGCATAACTCTTCTGCCTGCTCTGAGCTGTTCTCATGTGTTTCTGAATCAGCTGAACTTTTTTTGCCATCTCTTCTACCAATTCTGGTCCCATCAACTTTCTTTCACCCACTTCATCCCAGAAAGCTAGAGTTCGACACCGCTTCCCATATAATGCCTGAAATGGTGCCATCTGTATACTGGAAAGGAAACTGTTATTATATGAAAATTCAACCAAAGAAAGATGTTGGTCCCAACTTCCCTGATAATCCATCGAACAAGCTCGTAGAATATCGTCCAATGTCTGAATTGTTCGTTCTGACTGCCCATCTGATTGAGGATGAAAAGCTGTACTAAAATTTAATTCAGTACCCAACGACTTCTGAAGGCCTTTCCAAAAGTTAGAAGTAAACCTGGGATCACGATCTGATACAATGGAGAGAGGAACTCCATGTAACCTGACTATCTCTTTAAGATAAAAATGGGAAAGTTGATCAAGAGAGAAAGTATCTCGTATAGCAAGGAAATGATCAGATTTGGTCAAGCGATCAACAATAACCCAGATTGAATTATTACCTCGAGATGTCTTCGGTAATCCAACAACAAAGTCCATGGATATATTCTCCCATTTCCACTCTGGCACTGGTAAAGGCTGAAGCATCCCTTTCGGTAACTGCCGCTCTGCTTTAACCTGCTGACAAGTCAAACACTTCACAGTAAAATCAGCAATATCTCTTTTCATTCCATCCCACCAGTAATACTCCCGCAGATCTCTATACATCTTAGTACTGCCCGGATGAACTGAAAACGGAGAACTATGAGCTTCACATAACAACTCTCTCTTCAACTGTGAATCACAAGGCACACACAATCTCTTCCCAAATCTCAAAACACAATCATTATCAATGTTGAATTCAGGCAACTTACCTTTCTGAACTAGCTCTACCTTTTCCTGCAACTCACTGTCTTGCTTCTGTGCTTGCTTGATTCTATCTGATAGAGAAGATCTCACTGATACCTGAAACAAAACAGAAGGACTTCCTGCACCAACAACTTCTATGCCAAAGTTCATCAAATCGTTAACCAAAGGATCACGTTCCAACCGCAACATTGTTAATGAAGCATTACTTTTTCGACTCAAAGCATCAGCCACTTTATTTGCTTTTCTTGGATGGTAATGAATTGTACAGTCATAATCCTTGATTAATTCCAGCCATCTCCTTTGTCTCATGTTTAACTCTTTCTGAGTGAATATATACTTTAAATTTTTATGATCGGTATATATTTCACACTTTACTCCATACAAATGATGCCTCCAAATTTTTAAAGCAAAAAAAAACAGCAGCTAATTCCAAATCATGTGTAGGGTAATTTACCTCATGAGTTTTCAACTGTCGTGAAGCATAAGCAATTACCTGATCATTCTGCATTAGGACGCAACCAAGTCCTTTAAATGAAGCATCACTGTATACAACAAACTCACCATTCCTGGAAGTTAGTGCCAAAACTGGAGCATTCACCAATCTTCTTTTCAATTCCTGAAAACAATCATCACATTCTTTTGTCCAGATAAACTTAACACCCTTCCGAGTTAGCTTAGTCATTGGACTAGATAACTGTGAAAAATTTCTAACAAACCTTCGGTAATAGCCCTCCAAACCAAGGAAGCTACGAATCTCAGTTACATTTGTGGGTCTTGGCCATTCTTCTACAACTTTTGTTTTTGCAGGATCAACAGTTATTCCATCTTTAGAAACAATGTGACCAAGGAAAGAAATTTGTTGCAACCAAAACTCACACTTGCTGAATTTCCCATACAGTTTCTTTTCTTTTAAGGTTTGCAAGATAACCGTTAAATGTTTTTCATGCTCCTCTTTACTTTTAGAAAACACCAAAATATCATCAATGAAAACCACCACAAACTTATCCAAGAACTCATGGAGAACTCTATTCATTAAGTCCATGAATACAGCAGGTGAATTGGTTAGCCCAAAAGGCATTACTACAAATTCATAATGGCCATATCTCGTACGGAACGCGGTCTTCGGAATATCTGCCTCCTTTACCTTCAGCTGATGGTACCCCGATCTCAAGTCAATCTTTGAAAAAAACTGAGCTCCCTGGAGCTGATCAAACAAATCATCGATATGAGGCAAAGGAGATTTGTTCTTAACAGTGATATTATTCAAGGCTCTATAATCAATGCAAAGTCTCATAGAACCATCTTTCTTTTTAACAAATAAAACAGGAGCACCCCATGGTGATGTGCTAGGTCTAATGAAACCTTTCTCTAATAAATCTTGCAATTTCTCCTTCAACTCTAAAAGTTCAATTTGTGCCATTCGATAAGGGGGTTTTGAAATTGTCTTAGCATCAGGAACTAAGTCAACAGTAAACTCAACTTCCCGATATGGTATTATTCCAGGCAACTCATCAGGAAAAACATCAGGATACTCATTTACCACTGGCACATCATTAATCTGAACAGTTCCTTTATTTTCAACGATGTGTGCAAGGTAACATTCATTTCCATCTTTTACAAGTTTCTCGGCCTCTTGATATGTTATCAAAAGTAAGGGTTCATTCTTGTAAAAAAACTGAATGTATTTCTGAAAAGAAACTTCTTTAGCTCTACAGTCAATCTTAGCATGGTAAATAGAGAGCCAATCCATACCCAGGATAACATCAAACTCTACTAGAGGTAGAACAATAAGGTTTTCAAGTAGGTTCTTTCCACAGATAAGGATAGGAAGATTCTTATAAATTCTTTTTGCCTCAACACTTCCCCCAGGTGTTTTTACCAAAAGTTCAGGAGTCATTTCTTGAGATGGTATTCCCATTTTACTAGAAAAGGTTTCAGAGATGAAAGAATGTGTAGACCCCGAATCAAACAACACACTGGCATAATCTGAAAAAACCAACAAAGTACCTGATACAACTTCATTTGATGGCCCGACATCTGCTGAAGTAGTTGCAAAGGATTTCACCACCCCTTTCTGTTTGTAGTCTAACTACTTCCCATCACTCAAGCTCCTTGTCGGACACTCGTTTGCATAGTGACCCATCTCATTGCACTTATAACATTTCACTAACTGTAAATCAAATTTGTTATTACCTTCAACTTGATCCTTTTCAGTGCAATCACGAGCCTTATGTCCCATCTTACCACATCGGTAGCACTTCCCAGAATTCAGAAGACATTCCCCAGCATGCCTTTTTCCACATTTATCACAAACTGGAAACTTAGTTCTCTTACCATCAGACTTTTTTGAAGAATTCTTACCTTTCTCCTGCCACCTCGGTCTCTTCTTCTGCTGGTTGTTATAGAACACTTGGTCATCGGCAAACTCCATTTCCACCTTCTCAGCACATCGAACAAGCTTTTCATAACTTTTAAACTCACGAGAAGCTAATTCCCTTCGATACTTTGGCTTTAATCCGGAGTAGAAACGATTGATTTTACTATCAAGGTCCCGGATAAAATTTGGAGCATATCTTGCCAATCGAGTGAACCTTTCTTAATAAGCAGCCACTGAGTCTTCCTCTTGCCTCAATTCCAAGAATTGATTTTCCATCCTAAGTCGAACAGCCTTAGGAAAATACTTCTCAAGAAACATACCTTTGAATTCATCCCAGTCAAGAGCATCAATCTCATCGGCATCCCTGATATTTTTAACCATAGACCACCACTGATCTGCTTCACCCTCCAAACGGTAAATAGCAAGACTAACCTTTTGATTTTCTGAACACCCGATGACATCAAAAATCTTCTCCAGTGCTTTTATCCACCCATCAGCTAGCACAGGGTCAGATGATCCTCTGAATGATGGTGGATGTTGCCTCATGAAACGTTCCACCACTGACATGTTCCTCTGCAGTTGTTCTGGCTGATCTCGTGCATGGATACCACCGCCGTTTATCGCTTGAGTCAACTGCGCCATTACTGCAACAAACTGTTCAGTTCCAATTCTGACCATTTCTGGATGCTGATTCGGAAGGTTATTTCCTTCTGTATGCCTTCCTAGCACAGCTTCCCTGTTTCCTCTACGGAAAACCATTCTGAACAAACATGTCTTAGATGAAGCAACATGGTAATCTTTAAATGCTATATCATTTCGAAAAAAAAATATTTTTGGATAATCATTTAATAGAATTATAAATCCTAAATTTATCTAAACCGACCTTTGATACCAACTATAAGGCCCCAGCCTTAAACCTTACTTAATCTTGAGTTATTACAAGATTACACATTGAGGATCTTTTCGGGTTTAGAGTTTTAGAGAATTAGATCATAAAACTTGCATTACATTCCACATATAAACAAAGTGGTTACATAAAGATAGTATTCTTCATTCCCATCAATGGAAACACATTTAAAATAAAACATGGATTATTTCTTGACACATCCTTGACTCTATCATCTTATCATGTACCTTTCCCTTGACCTGTGAAAAACATTTCAAAAACTTGGGATGAGCATAAAAACTAAGTATGGGTTATAAAAAAAACATGGAAAGGAAACATGAGTTCATATATACATAAGAATGAAATCATACTTTACCCATAAAACATAGGCACTTTAACATACCTCATAAAATAATGAATAAATCATAGAAATCATAAGACATAAAGGTAACTTGAGGCATTCATAACATTCTTACGTAGGGAGTAACCCTCTTGGTTACGTTTGGAATACCCATCACAGTATATTCCCTAAAATCTCTTCGGAGAAACCTTAACGTTTCACTCCTTCACGTTACCCAATGCATTGGAGAGCTATAACGGGCTCACCCGCCCTTAGTTTATCACGAAACCACCCGTCTTCATAATAATGCCCAAGAACCATAACATAATCATATCACATAAAACATGCATAAAGGAAACATAACATTTCCACATTTCAATCACGAGATATCAATACAACACATTGATATAATAAAAACATTATGAAAACCATTTTCAATACCAAATTAAAAAATGGTATTTATTTTTCGTTTTAAAAAAAAGGTATGGCTTGTAGAGGAAGCCGAAACTCAAATAACGGTCACGACGGCGGAGAAGTCGTTGTCGCCGCATACGTACGACAAATACATTCCCTTTTGTCATTTAGTAAATGCTTCATATAAAAAATATTCCTTTTGAATAAACGTAAAAGTCAAAGGGGTTTATACACCGTATAAAAGAAGGTTGTGTATAAAACAAAATATGCCTCAATGAAAGGAGATTGAGACGAAGTCCCATACCTCGTATCCAACTTGACCCGATCGTTCTTTAATCTCCTGAATAATGAACTTGAGTTAATCTCTACTTTCATATGAATCTTTTTCAAGTTCATTATTCCTTTTATACCATGTTATAAACATCATGTAATTAGTTAAGTTAATAATGTTCATTTTGTCGGTATTTGGTTCTTAAGTCAAAAATATACTTCTTACACTTACATGTTGTTAATTTGGTCAAAGGTTCATTATATCCAGAATGGTATTCATGATTTAGATATCATATATGTCATATATATCCAGTACATACATGCATTTATAATATTACATAATCATTTAGAGGTAAGAAATGAAATACACCGTTCATGGAGACGGTAAGCCGTACGTACGCATGAACGCTACTTCCATTTCTATTTCCTATTTTCTGGAATGGAATCATAATGATATAAGAGTATATTATAATTCCAGTATAATAAAATATATAATATCATTAAATTTATCCTTTACACATCCCACATATGGTATTAACGAATCAAATCACCTTCAGGGGGCGGTAGTCCGCACTTCCTAAAATGAAGATATCGTGTTTACCCACAATGGAAACCATAAAGGTATGCCAAAAATGAAAAAAAACAGAAGCTTAAGGAAAACATAAACATATTATATATCATATATAAAAATAGTGACATCATAATGGCCACCTTTGAAGGTGTTAAATGAGTGTTGAACAATCATCGTTTCGGGAGGCAGAATTTCGCCATCCACGGAAACCGTATGTTCTTTAACCATTTGATGTAGTTGTGTGAGAGTGTAGCTCAAATAAATATTATAAAAACATCCTTTTATATTGAAGATACTGGTGTTGTTACAAAATAAGTAAATAAAAAGAGTTTAGGGGGTTGGAGAAGCAAAATAAAACAAATGAACATGAGAGAATGAATTACCTTTAAAAGTGTAACTCCTTTTGATTTGAGCCTAAAGGCTTCCTTTGAAAGGATTCTGCCCAAAGGGAATCCTCTAGGATGAGTAGAGGGATGTGGAGAGAGTAAATGGGAAGGGTTTGGCCGATCCAAAGGCTTGAGGAGTGTGTGAAATGAGGTAGAGGTGGGGGCCTTTTATAAGAGGAGAGGAGGGGCACTTTTGGAAAGTAAAGAAATATTACTTTATTTGAAAATGTTTTTCGGTTTCAAAAGGTCCCACATTTATATAATTCGTGTATATGGTGATAAGGGTTCTAAATCCACTCATCCAATTGGTTTTTTCCATGTGTAGTTCATATATTTTATATTATCTTTCCATTTTATTTAAATAGTCAAATAATGATGTCATCACTGCATCATTATTATGTCATAAATAATTTAATTTATTTAATGTCTAAAAATCATAAAAAAATACTATGATGTAGGAAATCTTTTTATCTTTCCAATGACTATTTATAATCAAAAATCTGATCTTTATAACCCCATGTAAAAATTGTTTTCGTAAAACATCTCTTGTTTGTGTCATTTTTACTTTAACATTTAATAAAAAGTTATTTATGTCATTTCCAAACCAAAGTGTCTCCATGGGGTCCCCAAGTTGACCCATGGCTTGTCTTGGTCGGCAATGACACAACCAATAAGGTTGGGACATGTGTCTAGGTCATTTCCTATTATTAAAGCATTATTTGTACCTTAAACTAACCTAATTACCACTAATCGCGATTAAAAACTTAATAAGTTACTATTCACCAAAAAAATTATTTTAATCTCATTGAACCACATTTTACTTCTTAATGACAACCATGTATGTCGGATTTTCAAAATTCAATACACATTAGCAGTAAACTTTCATTTAACTGAAAAATCAGTTTGCTTCATTACCACTTAGTGGTTTCACTATTCATCAAAAATTGAAGTTTTTCAGAAAATTACCAAAAATTCACCCTAAGCTATATTTGATATTCCGAATTCAAAAATGAAGTCTATTTTAAAAAATTCAAATCATATAAGTCACATTAATTAATTTAATAATTAATTCCCCCTACCAGAGCAAATAGCGTGTTTTTACAAAATAATAAGTATCAAAAGAATGACACCAGTTTAAGTCTAATTTCAAAGTGAAATTGATTCCAATGACCACCATTGGATAAAATGGTAAAAATATATTCTAATTTCACTTCAAAACCAATTCAAAACATAATCTAATCATATAAATAAATTAGATTAAAAATAAGTTTTGATGTAAAATGCAGTATTTTTCACTATTCATTAAAAAATGAACATTGTCAGAAAAATACCAAAAATTCACACAAGGTAAATTTTGATGTCCCAATCATAAAAGATAAGTTTATTTTGACAATCATAGTTTATAAAATTGTCAAAATATAGATTCAAAAATGGTTTGCCATCAAAAGGCAGTAAAACAATCTTTTAAGAATATTAGTGTATTCCATGCATAAGATTGTATTTATTTTCATTTTAAGCCTCTATAACACTATCTTAATCATTAAAAGACATAGATAAAAATATCTATTATTCATTACTTACTTGGGATGTTACAAAAACATTGTTAATCATGCAATATATAAAAAATTCTAGAATTATTTTTAGGCAGCACAGTGGTAATCTTAGGTTATATAGAAGAGTGACTTTCCCTGATGGCTTCCATTACATGAAAGATCGAGATTTAATGAAAAATATTACATTATTTAAAATTTTATTATTTAATATAATAAGATATAACATTAATTTTTTGTTGGTGGTTTTTAATATGATTAACTAACATAAAAAACAACATGGTTGGATTCATAGGTTACAAATTAATTATAACCGAATTTGAGAACCAATTTGAATATAAATGGAATGATTTTATAAAAACAACTTTTATGCTAAAAAAGGAATTTTATCCAAATAAATTATATTGATTACTATTTGTGAATGATATTAATGAAATATATATATTTTATATATTAAATCAAATATTTATTATATTCATCAAATATGTTTGATAGTAATAAGATATGAATAACACAAATATTACACATAAAAACATAAATTTTTATAAAATTAGTATTATAGACTTTTAAGGGTGAACCTATATTAAATATATGTTTTTGACCTATTAAAAATTTTCTATGTCAAAATAAAAAACATTTTTCAAATATAAACATTGAAAATATTTTAGGGTGAATTTTTTGTATTTTTCTGTGAAGTTTAATTTTTGAAGAGTAATTAAAAAAAGTAAATTTTAATTGAAAACTATTTCTTGATATTATTTATTTGTAAGGATAAATTATATTTATAATTTTTTAAAAAGAATAATTATATCACTTATACATAAATTAATCAAATTTAGGTAATTGGGAGATATTTCACAATGAAATTAGATAAAAAGACTTAGAATGATTTTTATATTATTTACTTTAATAACACACATTATCATCACACCTACGAGATTAATTTTAAATTAATTTTTACCACTTATATGATTGGAATTTGGATGAATGGATAAAATATTTTGAATTGGATTAATTTATATCTTTTAATAATTTGAAATTAGTTTGTAATAAATAATACTAGTGATTTTGATTAAAAATGAATATAACGATTAAGAGAAAAATTAGTTTAACAAGGAAATAAATCATAAACATTAGTGCCAAAATGACCTATAAAATTTTAAAAACTCCATGGTATTCCCATATATTTTACCATATCCTCTCTTTAATAGACATTTTATCATTATTAGAACCAATTTCAATAGGAAAATCATTGGTGAAATTCCCATTCCAAAAATGTACTAGAATGCCACTCCTCATCCAGTATAAAATGGAACACACGCTCCCACTTACTCACACATTTAATTCCAATTTTTATCAACCAATATATAAAAAATATATCTTAAAAATACCTAACCTCATTCTAAAATACTTACATTGGGACTAAATCCATCCAAGTAATGGCTTTGGTTCAAACCAAAAAGACTTACCCGAATAAGAGGTAACATCTTTCCTTAAGCTCTTTTGTAATATTTTCATTATAAAACACATAAATTGTTCATAATAAATTCATATATACAAAAACATATATCAAAAAAGTCCTAAAATATTTTTTTTCAATGTTTTATACCTACTCTTACACACATATCCATCTAATGAGTAATGAAGTTAAAATTCATTTGTACGGAGAACTACCGCCACATGAAAAAAATTTATTCATTTTTTAACACCTATCATGGGTGGGTATTGTGTGGTAAAATATGATTTTATAATATATATATGGTATTTTTGATGTATTTATTATTTTATTTTTATTATGAAAAACATAACATTATGCTTTCTATTTTGGTGTGACTATTATAGCTTCGTTTGTGGATGCGTGGACTACCACCTCCTCAAAGCGATGTGATTAGTTCATAATTTACATTGAATGTATTAAGGATTTTTATAGTAAGAATATATTATTTATATGACATAATAATGATAATATAGTGATATTATATATATATATATATGTATTTTTTATTTGTATTCTTTCTTTCAGTACAACAATAAAATAGAATCATCGTTCAAGCGTACGTACGACCTACCATCTCCATGAAGGGTGTATTTTGTTTAATATTAATAAAATTTATAGATTAATATAGATATTTTTATAATATATATATATGATATATATATCATATTTTATATTATGGAAATAATCAATATTAAATCTAAGTAATAGGATCATTAATAAAAAGCCAAAACATGTTTGATAAAAAAAGTTCTTATAACCTGATACATTACATTAACATGAAATTGTTAAAAAATGGGTAATATAAACTCATAATTGAATCATAAAGGGTATTATATATTATATAATTGTTATGAATGAAATTTATGTTAAAATTATATTTATTATATAGAAGTACTGAACATGTAAAAATAAAGTGTAGACTTAAGGTAAGGGTTTTCATGTCTCCCTTTTATTTTCCACAAGAGACAAGCCATGTCCACCTCATTTTTATTATATATTATTTATATATATCCCATTAATTTATTTTATGATTCATATAATTAAATTTATGGATATTTATATATCCATTTTATGTAATTTATTTCATGGGTTTTATGTTTCAAAAGTTACAAATTTGTAAGGTTGTTTTGTCCCAATTTGTCTTCACTGAGACACATGCCACATTATGCATGTATATTTTTGTATGAGATGTATATAATACCTTTTACATATCATATCATGAATCTAAATATTTTTTTTATATTTAAAACTTCATTTAATTTTAATATTTCAATTTTGTTTTAATTCAATGTTACAAATGTATTAACATTTTTTTGTTACAATATCATCATTTATTGAGATTATATATGATAATGCTTCAATTGATGAAATATTATTATCCATACCTCAGGATACATAATGAAATTTCATAACATATGATTATTCATGATATAACCAAGTAATTTTAACATTTATCCATTGTTTCGTACTTACTATTTTTAGGAAAACGGTTTTATGAAAATAAAACATTATTTATTCTTTCGATCAAAAATATATGTTCTTTCAAAACCATGTTTCTAAAAATATTTTGAAAAATGTTTCAGTATTACCCAATTATGTTTAAAGCAAATATTTAGTCATGTATTACAATTTTTAAAAATGGTTTTAATAGTAGTATTCTTATCATTTTCTTATCAAGGAACTATTCTACACTTTTAAGGTGTAAAAGGAATGTTTGGCATGTATGGACATAACCTCTATTATTTCCTTGATTTATCCAAGTATGGTTAGAAATTTATTTTTTGAATAATTTTTTCCTATTTTTTTAATATTTTTATTTTGAAATAGTTTACAATGAATTTTTTTTTGAATTATTATATTTTTATAAAATGTTTTAAATAATTCTCAAAGATTCCATTATATGTTTTCAAAAGGGTTTTTCTTTAAATAAAAGGATTTCAATTTTCTCAATTCTCATTTTACATATTTTTAAATTATTTTCAATGAAAAATGTTTTAAAAATATTTTGACATATATTAATTATGTTTTCAAGGAAAAATGTTTACAAAATATTCCCAAGATTTTTTTATATGTTTTCAAGTAAAATGGGATTAAAAATTATTTTAAGACTTTTTTCTATGTTTTTAATGTATTATCATAGATAAAGGTTTTAAAAATGATTTATGTTTAAAAAGTACATTCTCAAATAACAAATTGTATTTTCCTAATTAAATGTTTTAAATATATATTTCAAAATTATTTTTCATATAAGATAATATCAGTTGATGTTACTCATGAATTTTCGGGAAATGATCCAAAGGTTCTATTCATATTATTTATCTTCAAGGAATATTTTTTATGGCATGATGTTTATGAAACCCATTTATCATTAAAAATTTAAATGTTTATGGAACAAAATTATATTCATAGGTTATTATTTTGATGAAATGGTTATGAAACCTGTCTCTTTTCAATAGTTTAAGATATGATTACATGTTTATAAAACCCATTTTATTTAATGGGTTATATTATGAATCTTTATGATAATTTGAAAATTATATTTTTCATTTCATTATGATAATGGTGGGACCTATATATCCCTTTAATAAATTGGGTAAAGATTTATATATCATGAGATAATGATGGGATCTATGTTAACTTGCTTGATCTTTTATGGAATATTGTGAATCCCGGTACACTATGGGAAAATGAGGAAACATGATCCACTAAGGGATTATGGGGGAACATGATTATATAAAGAAATATGTTTATACCCAATCCACTGTGGTAACAAGGGGAAACTTGATCCCTAATAAAGAAATAGATGCGACTGGGGATAGTGGTTTGTCATTCCTAGTTAGTGTATTCCCTATGAAGTGCCCTGATGAGTTCTAGCAATGCATCTTGACATATAGAGAATGATATTAAATGTTACTGGTTATTACCCAATTTTATGTCTTATTCCTATTTTAGGATTTCATGGATTATGATATTGTTTCCTTTTTGATTAATGTCTTATTAATTTCCAATATTTATTCCATGATTCATGTATTTGATTTTTCATATGCATGGTATGATATTATAATGATAGTGTCATGTTCTCATATCCTTAATCTCATGTTTATAATTACTTGTCTCTATGTTTACCCTTATTTGGAATCTGATATCACCCCTTTTAATTTTATCTTTCCCCATCTTACAACGATATTTATTAAGTATTATATGTGTATGTAGGGTGATTTTTAGAGGGAAAATAATGGGAGAGCTAGTATCTCACTCATATAATAGTGTTTATGTTTCCACATTTCCAAAGGCCCTAAACTAATATGGTGTATGGGTGTTTATTTTTGTAATGTATTATATATTCTGGAAATGTGATTTAATATCTATATACATTAACACAGATCCATTATAGTTGATTTCAATTCAATTTTTTAGTCCATATTTTGAAACTATAATGAGAATAATTTATTTATATTATTAAATTTATTTCTACCAATATACCAGGAAAAGTATTTATAGTTATGTATAAGGATGAGTTATTGTTTAAGAAGATGAAAAAAAATTATGGGATGTGTATTTGTTTTCCTAAAAATACATACATGTCTATATACTACAAGTGGATATTCTTCTAGAATAGATGCACCTAATTTTAAAAACTCTAACAAGGTGTATTTTACCTGACTAGAGTGTTACATGTTACATGACAGTGGTTCTTACTGAACAGATGGTTTGAAAATCGAAGGGGATATGATTTGAAGATGCACAAAATCTTTATAAACCATCATGAAGTATTTAAATAGAATAATTATAAAAATAACTATTCATAAACCAAATGTAATATTCATTATAGAAGTAGGTATCATTAATTTTATATCACATTAGTAATTTTTCATAATTATGTGGTTTTCTACTATGATATGTGTTTCTCACCATATGATTTTTGGTTTTAATCAAAATTGGTATCTTGATGAAACTGGGTCAACATTGAATGTTTCAGATGTGTAAAGTATAGGAATGATTAAAATCAGTATTAAGTGGAAATCTCATGAATAGAATCATCAAGGAAAATCATAATCAGTTATGCTGCTAAATATTAAGAGACTAAAAGTTACATGTTAAAGGTATGGGTTGTTCTCCAGGTATTCTTTGTTAAAACTATGAAGAATGATTGGACCAAGGTTTAGGAACCATAAGATATGATTCATAATTCATATTCTAGGAAAGTGGTATAAAGGCATAAGATGATTAATCATGAGTAGTGGTTTAATAATAAAGTTGTATAATTGATGTGTATATATTTTGAAATTGAATGATTATTTTATATTAATTGTGAGACATATAATTATTTTGATATAATTTTTCCATTAACGATTTTAAAGGATATGTTCAATTGTTCTGGTGAGATGGAAAATTTATTTAATAGAAAGGTGTTATTTTGATTATGGGAGGGTAACTGTAAAATTATTCATATCATTGAGATAATTATATATAGACAAATATATGTTGGATATGAATATTTATATTTTATAATGTTGAATTCCTCATAAATTATAATGGATTTATAGACAATTTAATCTATTTTATCATGGATTAATTTTAGAACATCTTGGATTTAAGTAATAAATCAAATAATCATTGCAATAAAGAAGCATTCATGTTTTCAAAAGGTATTGCGTTGTAATTATGGTTATTATACTCTTTTAAGACAATATATAATGAGGGTATTCACAAGATTCAAATGTCACAACCAAGGGTTACTTTGTGATATACAGAGGAATTAATTATAAGATAATTTCGTAACATTATTTATAAATTTTTTGGATTTTCATCTTCTGGAAAGTTTAAAAGGATAATAATTTATGGAATGATTTTTTTATACTTTTTATTAACTAATTACGCATTTAGGTTCTATTGAAAACCATAGATTAATTTCTATTTAGTTATTAACATTATTTCAAACATTCCAATATTATTTATTTTGGAAATTATATAAATGTTGTTTTAGAAAAGGACAACCTATATGTTTAGTTACAACCTATAATGTATTGCGAGGCCATGGGTCTTGAACCCATGAACGAAGTACGATAAGTGTTTAATGCATAAAACTGACCTATGTAATGTCATTATTAGTGTGTAATTATATTTAGATAAATAATTATTTAAAAAAATATTAATGATAAACTAATAGTGTTAATTTTTAGGTTTAGAGATTAATTTATTACGATTTTGACTATGGATAATAGTTTCAAACAAATTTTTATACTTTTCACTCATTTATGTGACTTATGGTATGTTGATAGTATATTTTAGTGCTTTTTTAATAAAAGTTAATTTTTGGATATCCATTTCATGAAGTAATGGATGAATTAGAAATTGATCGAAGTACAAAAAAAAAAGGAATTTTCTATATATAAATATATCAAGTAATTATATTTCTTTATATTATTGGTCAAAAAAATATTTAATCATCCTTAGAAAATGAAATTTTTTTGTCTTAATACTAATTTTTTTGAACCGATATCTTTTTAAATCATCAAAAAATTTCGAATATTAGGCCTTCAAAATTTTGTTGATCATTCATTTTCTATGAATGATAAATTAAATAACTAAATAGAAACATTTAATACTTTTATACACATCCATAATTTTAGTTGCCACCAATTTTATCCCCTGTGGAAACTTAGTTAGGAGTCACATTTGGTAACAATAAAGTTTCCAACTTTCCCATATTAATGGCAGTTTCTGTATTCATTTTTACGATGTGGGTTTCTTTGAAATGAAAATTTAATTATAAATCATTTGATTACCTAGTGAAAAATTCAATAGATAAGTTCATTTTATGTGGGTTAGAATGTAACACCGTAATATTTTGGGAAATATTTTTTCTGAATTAATATATTCTATTTGATATTTTTCATTTCACACAACACTTAAAACAAATTTTTTATAAAAAAGTAATATATTGGTCTTATGTTATCTAAAAGACTATGTTAATCCTGCACTAAATAAGTCATAATGTTTAGTATTCTCTGCACTGAACATCAAGGTAATTTTATGTTACACGCAAGACTTACATTCCTCGATGTCTTGTGTAACATGAAAGACTGAGTTTTATAGAACTAAAATATATGTTTAAAAATATTATTATTTATTATAATAATATATTTAATATTTGATAAGTTAGTGGTTATTAGTATAATTTACTAAATTATGAAAATGTATGGTTATATTAAATTTATTAAAATTAATTAGAAATTAATATATGAACCAATTGAAAATAAAGGGGCCATTTTTTAAAAATTACTTTAATGATCACAATTGAATTTCATCCTAACAAATTAAATTAAATACTATTTATTAATGATATTAATAATATATATAATATATTCTATAAAATATTTCTTACATTCCAAAAATATATTCGGTGGGCATATGATAGGAACAGAACCAATATTACACATAAAACAAATATTTATTTAAATGTAACATTATTTCCTTTTATAGAGAACTTATTTAATATTTATGTTTGATAAATTTTATAAAATATACATGAGTAAATAAATTTATTTTTTAATTTGAGTCATTAAAATTATGTTAGTGTGATGTTTTTGTATTTTTCTACGATGTTTCATTTTTTGATATATAGTGAAAAATGATGAAATTTAATCCAAAAATGTTTTTTCATATAATTTATTTATAATTCCAAATTATTTATATAATTTGTAATTAGTTATGATTATAAAAATTATAAATCAATTAATTTAACTTAGGTCATTGGTATCAATTTCACATTGAAATTACATATAAAAATAGTGAAATTTTAACTTTTTTACATTAAAAACCATCATTGTCATCCCGCATGCAGAGTAAATTTTAAATTAATTTCTGCCACTTATGATATTTTAATTTGAAAAAATGGGTTCTAAATTATTATGAATTATTATTTATAATTCATGATATGTTCAATGATTTTTTCCCCAAAATAAAGTGAATTGGAATAAAATTAATTACAATGATTAAGAGAAAAATTAGCTTAATAATGGACTAATACTTAAACATAAGAACACATATTAGCCAGAAAATATTTAAAATTATAGTGGATGGAAGTATTTATACTCTATAATCTATTTTATTAACATTGTACCATTATTTGATCCAATTTTCATAGAAAAAACGTGGTTGGAATTCCATTTCTCGAAATTTACAATAATGCTAATTCTCCTCCACTATAAAAAGTCACTCACAATTACTACTTCCTCACACTTTTCAAGCAACATTATCCAGGATGAGATCTTAATATATCTCCTAATAATCCCTACCCTTATCTAATAAATCTAACCATTTTATTAAATTCATCCACAAAATCCCTTTGGTGTAAATTAAAATGAGTGACCCGAATAAGAGGTAACATCCGTCCTCAAACACTTTTTCATTATTTTTAGTCCCCACACATTAAAATATTATTATTACATAGTAATATAATATCCTTTGTATCCTAAATATTAATTTTTTCTTATTTTAATGGTTAGACCAACAATTATACACACATCTATTAAATTTTTAAGAAACTTACCGTTCTTGGGTACGACGAACGACCCCATCATGAGACGTTGTTGTTTTTTTCCATTACCACCTCTAATTGGTGATAATTTTGATGTAGAATATATTTCTATATTATATATTATATATTTATGATTTATTTATCCTTGTGTAAATATTTTATAAAACCTACCTTCATGCATTCTAGATTGTATAACAATAAGAACATTGTTTCTGTAAGTGTGTACAAATACCTCCTCAATGTGATGTGATTCATTCAAACATTACATGGAATTTATTAAGTATGTGTTTAGTAAATTTATATTATTTATATGACATAATAATTAAAATTTATTGTTAGTATGTATAAGTATATGCCATTTACATTCATTATTTTAATACGATAATAAAATAGATGAAATGTTTATGCATACGTAGAACCTACCATCTCCATGAAAGTTGTATTTCATTTAATATTTATATATCTTATATATTATGATAGAAATTTATAACCTATATATATATATATGATATTTTAATAATGGTTAAAAAAATTTATTAAATAAATCATTATCTATGTATGATAACAAATAATAACAAGTCAAAACATGTATGATAAACAAGGTGGTTATTACCCAAAAAATAACATTTACCAAGAATTTTTAATAAATAGGTAATATAACAACATAAGTGAATAATAAATAGTATTATATATATATATATTATAATATTTTTATTTGGTATATTTAAAATAAACCTATATTTATTATAAGAGTGTTTTGATTAGGTACAATGAATGTCAAGACATAAGGTAATGGTTTTTACACCACTCTTTTATTTTCCCTAGGTTTTAAGCCATGTTCACATCTTATTTATTATCTGTTATATATATACTAACCCTGGAAGGATTACATTATTCTAATACATGCATTTATAGATATTTACATATCCATTTGATTTACATTATTTCATAGGGTTTATGTTTCAAATGTAACCAAATTTGTAAAGTATTTTTTTCTCTATTTGCCTTCATTGAGACACATGCCATCATATAAACCTATATTTTTCAATGTTGTGTATATTCCAATTTTTAAAA
Source organism: Viscum album (assembly GCA_963277665.1). Taxonomy (NCBI): domain Eukaryota; kingdom Viridiplantae; phylum Streptophyta; class Magnoliopsida; order Santalales; family Viscaceae; genus Viscum; species Viscum album. Next base: position 553,795,237 of record OY728131.1, read on the forward strand.
ATTATATCATGAATATATTTATTTTAAATAAATTTTAACTTCAATTAATTTAATTATTTCAATTTCAATAGAATTCAATGCTGATAAAGTAGTAACTATTTATTTTTATAATCTCATAATTTATCAAGATAGATTATGATTATTCCTCCATTCATAAATTAATATGAAAATTTCCTATTTAAATCACATGAAATTTCTTAAACTATGGATATTCATGTTCTAACAAAGTAGTGGTACCATTTTCCCACCCTTTGGAACATTATATTATAATTAAAATGTTTTTATTAAAATATGATAATATTTCACCATTCGGTTAGAAATTTGTGTTATTCTAAAATTGTGTTTCCTAAAAATTATTTCAAAAGTTTTATATCATTATAAAATGATTTTTAAAGGAAATTTTTACTCATGTATTACGTACTAAAAGAATAGTTTTAAAAGTAATATTCTTTTCAATTTTCAATCAATGCAATTTTCAAAACTTTTATGGTGATATAAGATTGTTCAGAATATATGGACTTACCCTTGTTATCTCCTTAATACATCCTTGTAATTTTTCAAGGTTATTTATTTACAAAAAATTTATTTCCTAATATTATAGAAATTTTTTTATGTTAAAATGGTTTTCTAAAAAAATTGTCCTCCAAAATGATTTTTCATTAAAAAATGTCTTAAATGATTTTCAAAGATTCTAATATATGTTTTGAAAATGTTTTTTACATTTAAAGTTATTTCAATGATATAATTTATTTACATGTTATTAAATTATTTTCAGCAGATAATTATTTAAAAAACTTTTTAACCTTCTTGTTTTCGGTTATGATGGAAAAAAGTTTTCAAAATTATTTCAAACTTCATTTATATATTTTCATGGGAAAATATTTTCAAAATGACTTCATGACTTCTTTCTAAAATTTTAATTTATTTTTAATTAAAATTATTTTCACATGGTCTCAAATTAAAAAAATACTTTTTCCAAGAAGAAATGATATTTTCCTTACAATATTTTTTTAATGATATTTCAATATTATTTCCCATTTATAAGTTGAAATCCATTGATGTTACAAATGTATTTTGTGGGAAATAATGAAAAGTTTCCATTAATATTATTTATTTGAATTGTTTATATTTGTATAACAATATTTTTTTGAAACCCATATATATCATTCATGGTTTATATTTTTATGAAACTGGCTTATTTTCAGGTCTTATGTTATTGTTGAAATGACTATGAAACCTATCTATTTTTTATAGGTAAAGATATGATTACATGTTTGTGAAACACATTTCATTTAATTGGTTATGGAATGTCTATTTATGATCTTATGGTACATGTATGTAAGATTAAATTATGATATTGGTGGGATCTATATCACCCTCCAACACATTGGGTAAATATTTATATCCCATTAGAAAATAATATGATTCAATTCGAGGCGTTTGATCCATTTTTTAATATAGGGAATCCTGATCCAATATAAAAAGTTAAGGAAACCTGGTGCACTATGGGAAGATGGGGAAACCTGATCCACTATGGGAAGATGGGGAAACCCGATCCACTATGTGAAGATGGGGAAACCTAATCCACTATGGGAAGATAGGGAAACCCAATCCACTATTGGAAGATTGGGAATCTTGATCCACTATGTGATGATGGGGAAACCTGAAGCCTTAAAATGAATGGATAGTGGATAGGGATGGTGGTGTGGACCACCTAGTAGGTTTAGTCCCCATTAAATTCCATAATATGTTATAGAAATGCATATTGACTTATATGGAATGATATTACTAGTTTATTCTCATACCACAATTCCATGTCTTATTCCTATGTTATAATTTCATGGAATATTTTATTATTCCATTATGTTTCATGTTTTATGAATTCATAGTATTTATTCCATGATTCATTTTTTTGATCTTTAATATACTTGTTATGAACTTTTAATGCTATGATCACGATCTCATGACCTTATGGTCATGTTTATGATTACATATCTCATTTTTTTCCCTTATTGAGTATATGATATCACCAAATTTTAAATCTTATTTTCCATGACTAAGAACATATGTATGATATAATATGTTTCTAGGAATGGTGGTATTCTTAGAGATAGTAGTGGGAGATTATGTATCTCAATTATGTACCAGTGTTTATGTTTTTATATTTACAAAGGCACAAAACTAATATGGTATTTGGGTGTATTTTTTGTGATGTATTAAGTATTAAATAAAATGTGGTGCAATTTATATGTATGTTATGAATGTGTTTTTATACTAAAAATAGTTTTTGAGGGTATAGAAAATTGTGATATTTGATTATTGAATATTATTTATTATAGATATGTTTTCTAAAATACTATTTGATTATTATTGGATTCAATGTGTGATGAAATAATCCCAAAATATTACGATGTGAAGTTGTAAATGAACATGGAATTTATCATATAAGGAATTAATAAAATTTAATTGTGATCTTGAAATAGAAAATATTATTTCTAAAAAATAGTTATTATTAAATAAATATTTTTTAAAAAGGAATATATTCATGAGAATCATTAATAATCAATCATTAAGAATGAGAATAAAGCTAGAGTATGGATTTTAAAATTTCATGATTCCATAATTTCTAGAAACCCATGATGTATTATATTAACCCAATGTTATATAATGTTTGAATGAAAATATTAACACATATCATTTCAACCATTTTTTCCATTTTTATTAATATTGATTTGTGGACATCATTGGAAACCATTATGGTATAGTATGTCAATTTCACTTGTAAAAACTAATAAATAATGATCATATATTTTGGATAATTTCCATTCAATGAATACTGATTCTTGAAACTAGATATTATAAATATATGAAATTATTTTGAATATATAGGACCAATGAATTTTTTTGACTAAATATATTCATCTAAATATTTTTTATGAAACATTGAAATAATATAATTTTTCTTATTTTTGATATGGGGGTTCTTTTTCAAGTGGATTGGAATAGATTTATGGCCCTATAGAGGCATATTCTCTTAATATAATTACAATCAAAAATAAAAAAACTCAAATAATGCAATAATTACTCTAACTTTTTTGAATGTATGTTAGTAATTTGTTACTCATTAAAATTCCAAACATAATGAATAATATATTTAGGTAATATTTATGTTTGTTATTTTAATTTATAAAAAAATTCATAGAATAAGTGGGTAATTTCACGAAGACCATTAACATTATTTTATTTTTTTATGTTGATGGAGAACATGACTTAATTTAACGAAATATTAGATATTAATAACCCATAGTACTTTTATTCAATGTTCCTTTCAAAATATATAAATTTCTAATGGAATATTTAATTCAAAATAAAAGTTGATAAATTATATATTATTTTTCCCCGATAGTTATATAACATTATATTCTATAGAGAATAAAAAATATATTGATAATTGAGTCAGATTGTAGAAAAACATTGTCCTATTAACAAATAATTAAAATACAAGTTAAAAATAATTACAACATGCTCTATTAGAGGTAAATTATTTTGTAGAAATCAATGTCATTAGTTTAAATATTTGTCTAGTTTCAATAATGTTTGTGGAAATATTGGTAGAGTGTATAGTTTTTTCATTATTCAAAATGACATAGATCAATCTATAAGACTCATAAAAAATGGATTCACAACAAGGAGAAAAGAATGGATCAATGAGAGAGGGTAATGACTAATAACATAAATACAATACATATTAGAGACAATAGTATGGATTTAACTACTATTATTAGGTAATGAATGTAAGAAACATTTAAGGATTAACCTAAAATACCAATGATTTGTCAAGACTCTATAGAAGAAAAAGTAGAATATTAAAATTTAGAAAATATATATAGAATGAATTTGAAAATTAATAATTCAAAATAAAAAAATTCAAAATAAAATAAATGAACAAATAAAGAAAAAGGGATAGATTTCCTTGTTAAGTAATTTTAGGTTAAAATATAAAATTTATGAAAACTATCATTATTAATTTTATTCCAAATAAAAATAAATACAATGAATAATGACGAAATTTGTGTCAAAATTATTTAGAATTTTAAAAATAACTAAATTAACATTCCATTAATTTCTACATCATTTAACATTAGCTTTTTTGTGAAATAATTTATTATAATTACAAGAGGTATAAAATATTTGAATCTTTTAAACAATATGTCTTTTAGAGGGTGTTGAAATATTTTTTAAAATTAATATACATGATTAATTGAAAAATGATGGTAGATTTATCATTACACATTACTATTGTAAATTACAAAAAAAATATTGTGCAATATTTTTGAAATATTATTTATTTGTAGACTTTTCCAATATATTAAATTTTAGTTCATAAACATACACCATTGTAAATCATCTTATAAGGAGGTGGATAACCAATCATGTAGAAATATTTGATGATTTTTATTTGGATTCAACATACTATTTAAAACCTATATTTTTAATTCATACCATTGAATATTGAAATGAAGTTTTAATCCATTTATATTGACTATATTGTGACTCTGGGGTGGTTATAATTGATTATTATAGAAGAATGATTTTTTTCAATTTTATTTTAGTGAAAAGTGAATCATAATGTATCCATAACTAATAAGAATCTCAAATCATATAATGAATCTTCTATAATTAATATAATTTATTGAAATTGTTTTGATAACATGGATAATATATTTTTAGATTCTATAAATGAGTTTAGTTAGAGACACTTTTTTGTAATTGAAAATTAATTTGATACTGGTGGATATAATAAGAAATCCTGTAAAAATACATTAATGATCCCTATAATATATTCTATAGATAATATAATTGTTAAGGATTTTAAATTTTTCGTCAATTAATTTAAGGTAAATAGTATTATAAGGAAACAAAATGATACCCATACCATGAGACCCTATTTGGTCAAGCATTATCTATTCCCATATAAAATGTCTATCACTCATTGGATCAATCTTATTTAAACACATGTCCCAAATTCGAAGAGAGTATTGAGGCCAATTAGAAATTGGTGACCTAAATGGATAATGTATTCAAGTCTAATTATGATGTGTTTCACTTGGTTAATAATTATGTATTAGGTCGTTTCACCAGTCTAATTGATCATCAACCCACTGTCAGTAGTCATCAAATCATGATATCAATCTTACTGTTTCATCCTACCACCATGAATATTTGTATTATGATAGCCATTGAGATGTAATTTTTGGGAAGCCCTATATCATAAGATTTATTTAAATTTATGGAGGGCGAATGATTATAGGTTCTAGCACAACCATCAATAATTTTAGCCACCTACACAGTGTTACCTGTGTGGATCCCTATATCATTTCTACACGTTTCACGACCCCACATGGTCCGTCTGACTAAATTAATTATCATGTGATAGAGAAATAATTTCCCCCAAAAAACCCATTTGTATTTATGGTAGGTTGATATACACTAATGTGATTATCCCTTTTTTGGGGCCTCCCTCTAAGATGAACTTGTAAGTCAAAACACTATAACCCCTTCTTGATTCATCGAGTCATTCTTTTGATCCTATCCTTTCACATTATAGCAACTATTTTTGGAAACAAATACCTATATCCCATATTTTTTTTATGTATTGATTTATTGATATCCAATTGGACAAATATTTAATTTTATGGAATAAAATTTCATTCAGGATAAATTAAATTAAAAATAAAATACACCAAATATAGTACCTACTATATATAAATTTATATAATAGTTTTATTAAACTAATATATCACACACTATAGTGTTTATATATTAACAAATTAAATTAATATCCACTCATATTTGATAATTTGTTTTTAATGAAATATTACATGATGTTTACCACTCATGTACCACCCTAAATATAAATATGTTAATGTTATCATATCGTTGTAATAATTTATGATTAAATATATAAAAATAATATCACAATGAATATGTCCTTTTATATTTAAGTGGAATATAATAGGAACTATAATTAATATATTATATTTTAATTTCATTAGGAAGTGTCATGTTATGAGTATGTTATTACACCATTAACATATTCTCACCCACTATTTTCAAATTAATAAATTAAGATATTATCCAAATATATTTTTCTTTTATATGTCGAATGTAAAATTAATTCCACATTAATGGGTGATTATTATTCTACAACTCATAATCCCAGTGTTAAAGAATATTTCCATAGAAGAAATGAATTATATTGAGATGATTAAATTATAAAAGGGAAATAGAGTAACAAACATGTGGTTGTTCTAAAAAACTAACTACATCATCTTTATTTATTGAGTTTATAGATTTGTAATCAAGATTGATTGAAAATATTAAAATACGATCCTTAATAAAGATATAATCATGGATTTCACTTTTTTATTCCTTTTATTATATTTTGTTTCATTTTTCTCAATTCTCTAATGAAATTATAAATTACCATTTTTTTACTATTTTATATAACCATAACTATATATCAATTGATGAGAACATTATTATAATTAATTCATTTTTATCATAGACCAAAATTCTTAAAAATAGTTCTAATACTTGACATAATCTAGACTAGTTCAATATTAATCTTAAAATATAACTAAATATTGTTTCTACATACCTCTATAGAAATAACAATTATTAGATTACTAGGATCCACTAAACATTATGAATTCTAATTCTAGTTATTTTCATATACGTTTAAATTTTGGGTGTCAATGTCAATTTATTTTCACTTATATGAAATAAAATTATTGAATATATGTTTAAAAAATTTATAATAGAGAATGGTTTTCATGGACATATAAATTAAAAATAATTTCAGTACTAATAGTAGTGTTGTACCTTTGTAATAATAAATCTTAATTAGTTTGTAAAATGAATTAATCTTTTCACTTCATGATGAATTTTGTTTTAGTTTTTTTTAATGGATAAATGGTTTACATTGTATTTATAATACTATTTACATTATGGTGGATCACTAAAAATGTTATGAAATTTAATTCCAAATTATATCCTTAATTATGTTGTCATATTAATGAAATTTTAGTTTTTTATTCAATTTGTTCCCTCCAAATGAGTATTTTTCATAATATATCTACTTGCCTTTGGAAAATTATTTAATATCATAATAGGAAAAATGCATTTTCAATTTTCAATTTCCAATTTGTTTAGATTGTACATATTTTTTATATATATTATATAATAATTTTGATCGTTCAAAATTTTATATTTTTTTTATATATTTATTTAAATATTTATTTGAAATATTTATGTTTTTTAATTAATTTTTATTGGATATCAAAAACGAATTTGACATTAATTTATCAAATTCATACAAATATTTGATTTTAATATAGTGTAAAATGAAGAGTTTTTTGAGTGGGGGTAAGTGTTATACAAAATATATATTTTTAATGAATTAGATTGTGATTTAATATGATTTTTCATTCCTAAAATCCCATTCTACATTGAAGATACACATATTTATTTCTTATTTTATATATTTTAATGCTATAAAATTATATATTAATCTATTTAAGGATATTGAGTTTTATAATATTACTTTTTCTTTTGATTCCTTATGAAAATACACATATATAGACACTTTTACCCTATTTCAGAATTTATTCTTCATTCAATTAAGATGTATATTTAATCAATTAAAAAATTGGATTTGAAAATATGAAATCTATTTTCAAAATATATATTTCACAATTAATATCAGTGGTATTATTTTTTAGGGGTTTTTTCTTTTGATGCATTATATTTTAAATAGTGATGAATTTAACATTTCTAATAACATTGACCAAAATATTATTAATAAGTAATCATATATTTCAAGTAATATTTTAATCAAAATCTATATTATTTATAATGATAATAATTTAACAACATAGTAGTTTAATTCTATGAGAAAAATATTTTTTAAAAAAATTTCATTACATTGGATGTCCCACAATTCTAAATTTCTATAATTTCTTAGTTTATAGTCTGTTAAATATAATATTTCATTTCAATTTTTTATCATGGGATGTGATAGTCTGATTATTATTTATGTAAGGGGAAGAGCATGTATTCATAATCCATGAATTATGTTACATATGTTACCTCTTCTGATTTTCAATATGGTATATGAATTGAACTAGAGACACTCAATGACTCCAACATCAAGAAAAAATCTATGGAAATTATTCATAAAGGGATGAAGTCATTAGGTTTTCTTACCACCTATTCTTAGGAACATACATTGGATAAGAATATGGGAGTTCATGTTCAGGACACACTATTGGGGGGAAGTATTTTCTACTCACAGACAATTTTATTGACTTATGTAAGGTTAATAAATATTAAATGATATAAGACTTATTAAACTTACATTTTGTAATTAGATATCGATATATGATAAGGTGAATATCCATGTAATTTAAATGCATCTTTCCAATGTGATCATATGTTTGTATCAGTGGATATCGATCTATAGAACCATCTACTTTTACCAAATATTCCCTATCACTATTTTAATATTACATAGGGATGTAGTTCTATTGGTTAGTATGTTTTATAGCCACAAGACACGGCGTATGAGAGCATATCACCATCAAAGAAGGATGTTAGGGATAATGTTCTTGAGATCATGCCCATGATGGAGCTTTGTACATATAATTTTTAATTTAATTAGATTCCATGTAGTTTAGTTCCACATTATTGGATATACAATACTATTAATTTTCATGTGACCAGGACCTATCAAAGTAGATTAATTTCATGGTATAAAGAAGGCTCTAAAAATGATCCCTATAAATGATCAGTGTGATACTTTTCTATGAGAATTCCTTCCTAGTTTTCCTTGTAATGAATATTGTGAAATTATATTTTGTTGATGTCAAATATAATATGAACTTATAGTGATTGGTTTTGTTTGAGGTATGGAGAGACAAGAAAAATGTGATGGAACATTGGGGTTCTATGGCCCTCCAATTACGTGGGAGGTGAATTTATAAATAATATTTCATGATATAGTTATGTAACATATAGAATATGGCCCTAAGGTAGTTTAATGGAAGACTAATGATGTTTATAATGAAATATGTTGAGGAATCCTTTATACCCCATAAAAAGAGGAATAAAATACAACATATTTCAAATAAAAACAATTAAATTCATGGGATAAAAATGCACCTTATTGTTCAATATCTTATCATAAGTATTTTTTCCTATAGTTTACTACACATTGTATTGGGTGTTTCTCACATAGTTTAATGTCATATTATTGAGATGTATATGGGAAATTTGAATATTGTATGAGGGGATTGAGCCTTATAGTGTCTTCATCTAAATATCGCGAAGAAATGAATTAGAGTCCATGCTTTTATATAATTTTGGTGAAATGTGGTAAGATATAAGACATAGTGGGACATTTGAATATGTTTTCTTTATCAATTTTCATCAATAGAAATATGTATCTTTAAAGGGATGTATCAAGAGTAATATTTCCTTATTAAGGGGAAAATATGACCAGGGACTACCCTTTAGAAGGGGGATAAGAATAGAGTAATTTTCATGATATATATGGAATAATCATCACATATCACAATTCCCAAAAGATTATTAATGGGTGTGACAAATAAGATATTGTAGAAGATCAAAGAATTTATACAATTAGAATGGGATTGAAAATAAATATGATTTGTAATACCATTGTTGAAATAAACCTTCAACCCATGTTAAATGATGGAGAGGATATGAGAGACAGAACAGATATGGAATCTCGCAAGATAAGATTTGGGATTACTCCATGATGGATTCCCTTTCCCTCATCTTTCTACATGTTTCTGAAGAACGAAATTATATGATTATTTTAGGAACACAATTTTTTTGGTAGTATGGATCCATTAAATTTCAATATTATTCATTATCATCAAACTAATATGGATACATAAAGATTTCATGGTTGTTTCCGGGGTGTCTGGGGCATGTTCGGAGCGTGGATACTTGGCTTATGGAGAAAAGGACTAGGCCGCATGATTAGTAGAAAATATGAAATATAGTATTCATGGTATCCCAAATAATGCATGAGATGGACAATGGGACTTAGTAGAATGAATAGTTTGAGGAAATCATTTAAAAAGGGGCACACACTTGTGTAGTTTCTCTTTATTTTGTAGTAGTTCTACTAACATGGTCGATGTAGGGTTCCTCCATCCACCTGGTCCAATCCATGAAGGGTCACCGATAAGGATGTTCTATACACATGGTTGATGCACGATTTATACAACCATGTGTCCAAAAAATGAGACCCCAGTTTTTGGGGGTAAAATGACTAAAATACCTTTAATAAATTATAAAATTATCTTTTTTCATCCTCTCCTCATTCTATCTGACATGAGAGCTCTTCTTATCCCTTTTAGAGCTCCCAAAACCATATTCAATTGTTTTTTATCCTGTTCATTTTCTTAATGTTATATTATACCCTCATTCATCTCTTTTGATGTGCATAAGTATGTAATAAATTCATCTAAATCCATTTTTCATTTATCTTCTCCTCAATGATGATATTTGGATAATGTATTATATGCCCTATTTTCATAGTTTTGACCCGTTATTCCATTTTCTATCAATCAGGACCAAATAAAAGGTTGATATTGTATGAGTACTCCTCTACGGACATAACATTGGTGGTTTGGTAACTATCACTCAACACTGTATGTTTTATAATATGTTTTGTTTCTCCACACAAGGTCTTCCATGCTTTTCTCTAAATTACACTTAAAGTGTGTTTAGCTCAATTAAATTTATTGAATTGTTCTTGTGATCATTTATTCATGTTGGGTAAGGTCCCATCTCTAACTACCATCCTTTTAGGTGTTCCCATTGTTATTCAATGATATTTTAAAATTCATAAATGTCCAAACCATCCTCTAGATAGTTAAATCATGAATCATATGTGATAAAATTATAATGAATTGATTTGAATAAGAGTGAGTAGTAAGACCACATGACATTATTAAATAGAAAAATGTATACACCCGTGTAATTATTTATTATTAGTTATGTTTGAACTAACTGTTGGCTACTATTAAATTCTTTATTGTTTAAAAAAGATATATTTAGTCATGGTGACCTTTAATTATAGAATGGACATGAAAATCATCATGTTTTTATTCATAGAGGCCTGAAATCCCTTCTTCTTTTGTTACATATGGGAATGGTGTTCATTATAAACTTTTTATATGTGCATTGAATCCCATCTATATGTGATATGGGAATGGAGTGTCTTACTAGGACAATTAGCATGAATTTTATTTTTCTATGTTACTAGGTATGGAATCCATATTCTATGATACTAGATATGATTCCACTATTATGTGATACTGGGAAAGGCATCCCTATTCTATGATACAAGTCATGGAATCTCTGTAATACTATTAAATTAGGAATGGAGTCCTTATAGTAATGTGATATTGGGAAATTGTGTCACCTATTATATTGTGATACTTTCCATGGAACCCCATATTCTAGTGTTATAGGGAATTTCAACCCATTAGACTTTTTCATAGATAATTCAATATGACCTAAATTTATCCTCCATAGTTTGCTACAATATCCAGAGTTGATCCATTTGCAGTTCTTATTTCTACTTTCCTTTTCTATATTTAGACATTTCTTTCTTATATAGACAGTTTTGATTTTTAAAGCTATGGTTGGTGGGGGCCTACTAAGATCATTTGACACCCTATCCAGGTCATCATTGGGAAAAATGATGACTATATTCTTGTAGGTTTAGATAAGGGTTAAAAAAAAGTTATGGACGCTTGACATAGTATGGGATCTTGGTTGGAGATTACTGGATTGTTTCTTAGGATTCATGGAATGATTTTGTCCATTTTGTTCTTTTTGTATATCATGAAATGTATTGACTAACAGATTCCATGTGCACATGTTTATTTGTTTTTTTGGAAACATGAGATCGTCATATATTTTATATTATTCAGTATATTATATGTTTTATTATATGTTCTTTATCTATATTTCCTTTATTTATTTGCTTCCACTACGATGGGTTATTGGTCTTTTTGTAATAGTGCATGTTTCCTATGTTCAATTCATTTAAATATGATTCTTATATTTATTTATCTATTTGGGTATATCTATTTTCCTCTACTCTAAAATGTGTTCATAGTCTCCCCACAGACACATATTTGGACCTCGAGGCTAATTGGATGCCTCTAATGTATGTGTAGGTTCACCTGGGGCTATGTGGCCCATCAGCTTTGGGGAATCTTTAAATATAACTTCTTTTTGGACACCCCAAAGATGTATTAGAGAGGTTCTATTTTGGAATTAATAAGTTAGATAATATAGAGGAAATTTTATATGATTTAGAACAAGGTTATAATCCTTTCATATGATTATCTTACCCACATGTTTGGATATACCTAATTTCCTAAAATAATGAAATTCTATTCCGTATTGTGCTTATTAATGTTGATTTGATTCCACTATTTGTTGAAAAACGTGAATTGTGATGTAATAATTATTATTATTGGGGTATGTTCTCATCCATTGACTAATGTGATGTTAAAATGTCAATATTGGCGATGCATTATTTTAGGAACCTTGTAGGAAATTCACATTCCCTTTATATTCCATGCCACGTAGGATCACTATGTCATTTCCTTTTCCTGTAATTTCAATGAGTGCATTGATTTCTATAAATAGAATTGTTATTGTGTAATGATTCATGCAGTGGAATTAGAACCATAGTTGGTACATAGTGTTCCCACAATAACCTAAACAATGTTTCCCTTCTAAGGCTAAAGTAGACACCCTTAGGTATCAACTATGGAATATTTATTAATGGACCATTGGACTCATGGATTAAAAAGTTGTATGGTATGGATTCACTGGATGCCACTTCTAGGTTCATAAGGTGTATGCTACCATATTAATCGGGAGGGGTGAACCATTTGGTTCAACCTTTTAATGATAATAGTAATAAAAATATAAAAAATTAATGAAATTGAAATTTCAAATCATAGATCTTGAACTAGACCCAACCTTAGTAGTGTGTAGTTTGTAACATCTCTTGTGTTTTAATAAATGTTTCTATCACCCAAACATGAATATTTGAGATATAATAGGTGTTTTACTATTAATTAAGAAGGATTATACATATCATATTCATGTATCAATGATATTATCACTATTAAATCCTATCTGGGTTATACATTTGGAATTTGTACATCAATGCCACAAAAATCTCCTTGTTAGGTGGGTGGTGATGACCAAACATCAGTGGTGGTGGTCCCGAAGCCTTGGAGATACATATTGTAGTTCCATATGAGTCACCACTTCCCATTCTCAACACAAGTGATGATTTTTAGTTTCTAGTTGTTTTTATACCGCATATGAAGATGATACATGGTGTTCCATGTTCATCCCCACATATTAGAGAGTAGAATTTGGTGTTTCAGTAGAAGCATCTGCCCTCATTTTGGGGGGTGGAGGACCATAGGCTGTATTGACATGGATTTAGATGGTAAATTATATGTTTTAGAATCTAGATACACCTACTTAGAAGAGAGGCAAACTCAATACCTATATGCTTCAGGGATTCACCAAATGCTAGTGGGAAATTCTGAACTATGGGTGTCAGTGTTGAGAAGTGACATGGAGGGATTTCCATTTGAGTGTGTCTGAATATTTATTCCTTGATACCCTAAGGGATGATCGTGATAGGTTGTTTATGATCCTATAACAGAAATATAGGATAGTTATAGAGTATTCAGTTCATTTCATAGAGCTTCTATTCATTTCTCCCATCTACAATACAGGTGATCCAGCAAAAGAGAGATTGATTGAGGATGGCCTAAGGAATCCAATTCATTCTCAAGTGAATTATTTCATATTGACCATGATTTTTTATATGGTGAACCATGCCCATATCACTAATTATAACCTGAGGTAAGAATATAGTGTGGTCTATGTCATTTCAGAACAAAGACTAGCTAGTTGTTTGAATAATGATAAGAAATATTTCTTTGAGACTGAATTCATGCAATGTGGTAGCCAGTTAATAGTCATATATAGATACATCATATGGAACTAGTGTGGAAAACATGGATATAAGAGACCCCAATTTCCTAGATACCACATTGAGTACCATGGATGTGTATGATTGGGGAATGTACAACATTTCTACCAGACCTTTCAAACTATTTTGAGTGGGAGATGATTGCTACAAGCTCCACCTTCAAGAGCGGTGTCATTAACAACTTTCCATGAATGTATTTGGTGTACTACTTGATGGTTAGGTTGGGGAGAAGTTCATGAAAAAACAATCCATTCTCTTGATATACAACATCCACAATCCCACTCCAGGTAGTTAGGTTGTAGCAAGAGGTTTAGATCAGACAAGATATTCATAGTGCATCCTATACTATAAGAATAGGAACATGGGAATTCTATTAATCTAGGCACTATTATAGTAGAATAAACTATCCTTTATTCATTATTCTATTACGGTGCATCACATTACATCATATATGTTTCTACTATGGAGAGCATCAGGATCAGTGTAAATATATCTAGTGGAATTATAAAACTTGATATAGTTTTGTTATAATTTTAGAAAGTACACACCAATGCAAGGACTATCCTCTTGTGCTGGGAAGTTATTTTTTTACATGAGCCCACAATTTCCTTGAGATAATGGGATTTGAAATCATTTTTTAGATGGAATGATTGGTTCCTTATCATGCCTATTTTGATTGTTAATATCAGAGGGTGTTGTTTAATTCACTAGAGGATGGATCTTATATACAAATGGGTGAGTAGGATGTCCCTAAATGTAGATATAGAAAAGAGAATATTTGGCTAGGAAGAGGGACCACCTAGATTTGGATCCTTTTTATGCATGATCTGGGATAACATCATACATTGTTCCCTCTAATAGTAGGTTAATACTTTGATATATTTCCCAACAACATTTCTATTCCACCTACTCAGTGGGAGGTAGATTTTTTATGTATAATTTTCTTGAAGCTCCACCAATATCCATTATTCAAAACAGGATGTCTACTACAGAGCTGTAAAAGCCAAAGAGGCTGCTAGAGGATTTATTGGCTAAAGGTTTTATATAGACCAATACTTTTCCCTTGGGTATACTGGTGCTTTTTTCCAATAAATCATATATATCCCTTAGATATTTTATTGATTAATGTAAATATAATCATTATATAGTGAATATAGGTATCCCTTACATCGCATAAATTCTATCTTTGATTATCTTAGAGGATCAAGGGTATTCTCAATGTTTGACCAAATATTGGGATATAATCAGTTTCAACTCAGTTAATCATATATACCATGGATGACTTTTTGTGTTCTATATGGATTATATGAGTTACTTTCTTATTCCATTCCGTCTTACAAACATGTGTGACACCTTTCTAGATTTTATGAATCCGGTCTCCTATAAAAATATGGGTACATTTTTCATGGTCTTCATATATGAAATCTTATGTAATTCTAATACTCTAAGTGACCGTGATACTATTCATGGGATCATTTTTAATACACTGAGAGAGAACTAGTTGTATGTTATGAATAATAAATTTCAGTTCTAGATTTTAAAGGTTCACTTCATGGGTCATAATATCTCTAATGAAGATTTTCAGTTGACCAAGATATGTTGATATTAATGGTCACCTAAAAGAATCCCAATCATTTATTTTTTATATATTTTTTATTAGGGATACCTGGTTACTATATGATTTTTATATAGGACTTATCAGGCTTAAAATCACCTCTTATAGTCCTGAAAAATAAGGGTGTGAAGTTTTTATAATCTGAATCCTATGAGACAATCTTTTAGAAGCTAAAATTAGGTTTGACATCAACAAAGATCTTGATTCTTCTAGATCCAGGTATATACTATATTAACTATCATGATGAACCAGGTATCATGAAATGAGAAATTTTGATGTAGGAAGATCGAGTCATTGCATACAAGTTGTGGAAGCTGATTCCTCTTATATGGAATTACTCAACACATGATCTCGAGTTTTCATCAATTGTTCACTCCATGAAATTTTAGAGGAATTACCTACTGGGAAAGTGTTTTATTGGTTTCTATAAACCCCAAAAGCCTCAAGAATAATTTCATGCACAATAATATAAAAAATAGGTACTGAATATGTGTTTATTGTTTAAAATTTTTTGACTTGGAAATTTCCTATTAACATGGTAATGTAAATTATCTTTCCAATTTTCTATAGAGGAGAACTACGACAAATGCATTTAGGAACCCAGTAGTTAGTGGTAGACTATTGATCAATTTTGTAAGATGAAAAAATATCCCCAAGATCATCATGGAAAACATGTACTTATATCTCCCCCTATTACATCATCACTACTGGGGAGAGTAAATATGAGCTACTTATCAGATATTGAAACTTATTCCAATGATAGTGTGTTTCAATATAGGACACATCCCTTGGATTGGCTTATAGATGATGATGGCATCCTCCATATATATTTGTGTTTCTATGTTCCCAAGGATATGGGTGATGAGATAATTAAAGATTCATAGGATTTTTAATGGGATTTTCACCCAGGTATCTATAATATGTATCGTGATATATGCCAACCGTATTAGTTGACAAAGGTGAGTCATTATATTGCAACATTTATAACATGGTCCTCCACTTATCCATAGGTGAAGGTGGGGCACATGCAATATTATAGCTTTTTAGAGCCATTATCATTCCCTAAATGGGAATTTGAGGATGTTGCAATGGATTTTATCATTACCTTTCTGAGGTCACCTTGAGGTAGTGACACAGTTTGTGTAGTTGTGGATAGACTGATGAATGTGTCCCACTTCCTTATTATCTTGGAGACATTCTAATTTGATGAGATGGTAAGGTTTTATGTCTATGATATTATAATTATGAACAAGTCCCATGATACTCTTTATTTAGATTTGGATTCTATTTTTACATTGAAGTTGGGGAATGGGTTCCAAAAGGCTAAGGGTACAAATATTATTCTAAGAATAACCATCCACCCTCAGACCGATAGACTTTCGAAGTGGACCATATAGGTTTTGTAAGAGATTCTCTAAAAATGTGTACTTTATTTCAGCGGTTAATGGGAGAAGAATAACCCTCTCTTTGAGTTCACATATAATTATAGATATTAGGGGAATATCCATATGTATGTTTATGAGGCCCTGTACGGTAGGTCGCACCAGTAACCCCTGTGTTAGTTAGAGTTATAAGAAGAAACAATACTGAGTCCTTATCTCATTTAAAAGAATTTAGAGTTCATCGAGAATATCCAAATCTAGATGTATACTTCCATGTTGAGAAGTCAATTTTATGCTGATTAGTATAGATTTCATCTGGAAAACCAGTTTGGGGATCATGATTTCTGATGGTATAACCCAGATTTGGGTATTGATAGATACAGAGGAAAGGGAATTTATTTTCAAACATTTTTGATACATCTAAGATCATTATGAGAGTAGTTAAAATTGACTATTGGTTTCTATTAATTCATAGGTACCTGTCCATGCGTGAAGCCTTCCATATTTCAATGCTTATCTGTTATCATGCCAAACCACCTCATTATATCCATCATGGGGATGCTGAGATGTATTCTGATGCTTTTTTGTGGAGTATACTATATGAATCATTGTCCAGGGAATGAATTCGCATAGAGGATAGTCTATCACATTGGTATGGGTGACATGGTAGCATAAACAAGTGCAGGAAGAGATTTAGGATCAGGAGGCCAACGTACGTGATTAGTGGTAAGATTTATTCTCATACATCATTTCACCTCTCAAGGAAGGTGAAATCGGGCTCAAGTTCCTTTAAGGGGGAAGACTGTAAGAACCTATTTTTTTATTGGCAGGATCCTTAAAATTTTATTTAAATATAATATCATGGAGCTAATATGAATCAATAACGAGTTCATGAATTTTTTTGGGGTTTTAGGGATTTTTCAGAGCACAAAACCCTTATTGGTGGAGAAAAGGACTTGGATTAATGATTAGTAAAAACCATACAGGGCAACTTGAATGGTTTTACTATTCATACATGGACATTACAATGATACATAATAGGAATATAGTTTGATTGAACCATGTGAACATGGGTGCATATCCATGAGATTGGTTTGTATTTTTTAGAAGATCCATCAACATAGTTGGGGGATGGTATCTCAAACAATGTGGGGGTCCCCCTTGAGTTAGTTACATGTTCGTTGTTTGAGCAGTGACATTATAGCTTTTTAGAGAAACTACAATCCCTGAAAGTGAAATTTGAGGATGATATAGTGTATTTTATCATCGTCTTTCCTAGGTCACATCAAGGTAGAACACATTTTTGTTAGTTGTTGATAGAATTTTGAAAGTATCCCAATTCCTTCCTTTATAGGAGACTTTATAATTTGATTAGATAGTATGATTTAATTCCCAATTGATTAGAATGATAAAAATGGTCCCCCATACTATTGTTTTAGATAGGTATTCTCATTTCACATCAAGGTTCTGGAATGGGTTGCAGAAGTGTAATGGTAAACATTTTCATCGGAGAACAACCTTTCTCCTTGAGACCGATATCCAGTCTAAGAGGACCATATATGTATTCGAAGAGATGATCTAAACATGTGTACATGATTTCAGCAGTTCTTGGGAGAAACATATCCCTCTCATTGAGTTCAATTATAATTATAGTTATCATTGGATGACTCAGATAGATCTCTATGAGGCCCGATATGGTAGGTCATACTTTTAAACCTTGTGCCAGTTAGAGGTACGAGAGGTAGCACTACTGTGTCCTAGTGAAATTCAAGAGATTTTAGAGAACATTGAGTAGATCCAAAAATTGATGTATACTTATTAGTTGACACAAAAAATTTATACTGATCACTATTGATTTCATCTGGAATTCTAGGTTGGGGATCATGATCTCTTACGATATCACTCAGATTTGGGTATTCATGGATATAGAGGAAAGGAAATATATTTAAAAACATTTTTGAGCAATTTATGGTCTTGAAGAGATTCAGTTCAATATAATATTAGTTTCTATTACATCATTGGTACAACTCCATGGATGATGTCTTCCAGGTTTCCTAGCTTATATATTAGCATTCCAACACACCTCATTATTTTCATCCTATGGATGTTGAGTTCGATTTTGATGCATCTTTTGTTAGGTAACCTATATGCATCATTGGATAGGGAATAAAGTCTCTCAGAGGATGCTCTATCACATTGCTATGGGTTTTTTGGTAGCATGGTCGGGTGAAGGACAAGACTTAGGGTTAAAAGACCAACGTACATGCTCAATGGCCAGAGTAATTCTCAGACATCATTTCACCTCTCGTGGAAGGTAAAGTTATGGACATGTTGTTTTAAGGGGGGAGATTGTAAGAACATAGTTTTTGATTAATGTTAGGATTATTTAAATTATAGTGAAAGTTCATATATTTGACCTAATATTGACTTTTATTGAGTTCCCGATTTTTTGTATTTTTCTAGGGCATGATCGGAAAAAAAACACCTACTTGTAGAGAAAAAGACATAGCAACACAATAAGTAGAAACCATACAGGCCAGTTTCCATGGTTCTCTTATTCATAAAAGGAATTTACGATAAGACATAGGAGGTATAAATTTTTTAGGAAACCATGTGTAAGAGGGTTCCCACCCATGAAATTGGTATGTTGTTTTTAGAAGAGCCCTTAGTATAGTTGGGGATTGATATGTCAAACTGTGTAAGTTCCCCCTTGAGTAAGTTACATGCCCATGGTTCATGTAGGGTTTGACCAGTTGTGCAACCGAACCATGTGATCCCTAATTTTTTTTTTAAATTTACCAAAAATATCTTAACAAGTTATAAACAAAAAAATTCCCATATTGTTTCTTTCCAGCAGACTGAAGACCTCTTTGTCTCCCATTTTGAGCTTCAAAATCTCTCTTCCACAGTTTTTGATCATGATATATTAACTGAAGGTTGTGTCAATCCTTTTTTGTATTTTTGGATGTGCATAGATATGTAATCTATTCAATAAGAGATGTTCGTATTTTATCTTCTCATCAACAAAGATAAATTGATTCCAGATCATATACCTTATTTTTAGGGAATTGATCCATTCTTCCAGTTTCTCTTATTTTAGACCAAATCAGTGGTGGGTAAAAAAAATTAATTCAATATGAGAGTAAGGTCTATGGTCTAGTAACTATACCTAAATTGTGAATGTTTTATAATATGAATCATTTCATCACATAGTTTTCCACCATGTTTTACTTATATTTAGAGTAAATATATGTTTTGTTCAATTCCTTTGATAAATTTTCCCCAATGATCCCTTATTCGGGATGGGTTAGGAACCATCTTCCATATTCACCCTTCTAGGTGTCCCCATAGATAAAAAATCAAATTATAAAGGTAAAATAGGCCAAAAAATCATCAAAATTCTTTTGTACTAACTTTTAAGTGAGATAATTATAATGAGGTTAAATTAATAGGGGTGATTAGTAAGCCCATGTCACCTCATTATATAGATCAATATTTCCAAAATTGTTATTATTAATTGTTTGTGAGTTATTAAATAATTGTTTTCTCTTATTAATTAATTAAATGATTAAAGATGATATAATTGGGAATGGAGACCTTATCATAATAGAGGTGGCACATTAATACTCTTGTTGATATATGTACATGCATTACGTCCCTTCTACTACTGTTATTTCTAAGGATGACATCCCGTCTACTTATGTTATATATGGGCATGTAATCCATTTTATATGTGACATGGGAATGTGATACCTTACGATGATATTTGTAATAGAATCCATATTCTATGAGACTACGAATAGAATCTATATTTTGTGATACTGGGAAAGGTGTCCCAATTCTAGGATACTATGTATGGTGTCCCTAATCTATGATACCCTATAGGAAATCACTACACTAAATTGACATTGGGAATTGT
Organism: Viscum album; assembly: GCA_963277665.1. Taxonomy (NCBI): domain Eukaryota; kingdom Viridiplantae; phylum Streptophyta; class Magnoliopsida; order Santalales; family Viscaceae; genus Viscum; species Viscum album. The sequence goes on from OY728131.1 coordinate 553,816,290, forward strand.
ACCACTATAATACTATGATACATGGATCAAAATCCCATATAATAATGAAATACTGGGCAATGAACCCCTATACATGTGATATCATACATTCCATCCCTTTATACCTGTTCATAGATATTCTGGCATGGGCAGAAGAAGGTAGTATTAATCATGTTTTTATTTTGGATCTTTAAATTATCTCTTTAGAGATCTTAATATAGAGTTTCATTACTATATCTACACAGAACAATTTTATATACTCATACAGGATGTTAATATATATTAGTGGCGTCACATAGAGTTTATCTCACACTCTATCTCATACTTTGATGGTACTACATCGTACTATATGATTTTTGGTATAGGAAAGTTGAGATGTCACCTAATGGATTCTTGAAATGGGATGTGAGCATGGTGGAAGATGATCAGTCTGGATCCTGGAATACATTGACAGATTCTATCCTTTCTATTATTTATGTATAACATGTATTGTGTTGTGTTATTACATCCATGTGTTAAATGTTTCCTTATGATTTCATAACATGAAATCGTCATCAATTGTATATTAATCTGTTTACTTTATTTTGTTATTATACAAGATTCTGCTATAATACCATTATTTTTATGCTTCTACTATGACAGGTTACTAGTCCTATTAACATAGTGCATGTTCCCACTTTTCTATTTATTTAAATATTCTATTGGTATTTATTTATATATTTTTTTTATCTTTTTTCTCTAATATATCAGGATATAATATTCTCCCAATAGACACACCCTCGGTCCTTACCGCGAGTTAGAAACCTATATCAAACTAGGATGTGCGCTTGAGGTCATCTTGTCCATATGCTTCAGGGAGCCTCTATGTGGAACCCGAGTTGGATAGTCACTTCACTAGACTCATTCAATAAAAACAAAGTGATTACTCTACAAGGTATTTCCATTCATTAAAATTATATTAAACGAGATATAGATATAGGGTTTTCACAATTATTAAATCAACAATTGAGGCATTCATATTCAATATATAGTGGTGATTATAAAAACAGAAGAGTGTATGGCACTTAGTTTAGGATGAACAGAGGAGGAATGGTCAAAGGTAGAGAATTTTTAGCGTAGATGTAGTTTATATAGTAGTTGTTTTAGACTTTTTTATTGAGTAGACTCATGAATCCTCAATGAATCTTCGCCAATTTATCTCTTATATGGTACATTCATGTTTTTATCATTTGATGGGTGGGGATATCAATACATTTATAAGGAATAGAACAAATATTATAAGGGGTATATATTATTTCATAATAAAGAGGGACTCTATTCATTCAAAAATACACACGGTAAACAAATTTTTTCATTGTAATATTAGATAAAAATTGAATAATAATGGTATAAATATGTGGATACGTTCCCTTCAAAAGACATGGATGAGGCCTTGATAAATAGAGGATGAAATGGGAAATTTAGGAAAAGGGAAACTCTACCATTAAATCCAATGGGTTCATGTTTCTTCATATGAGGGTCATATAGGGTTGTGTTCCATTGTACATTCCTAAATGAAGACCTCAACCATGTAATATTGGGGAGGATTATAAGGGTTATCCTAAGTTAAAAAAGTGATAAATGATGAAGGGTTCTCTAGTGTGATTTATTGATGATTTTATAAAGGAATTTCTTAGGTGACGCATGGAAGAAGTGAGGATAGATTTACCTAGGATATTATTGTAGAAATAAGGATGAATTTTCTCATGTGGTGATATAGTGAAGTGATACTCTATGTAAAAAATTAGGGGTGATTCTTCTACATATTTTTATAGGGTATCCATGGATTATTTTAGAAGAGGTGTCTGAAACTGTATTTTTTATGGTTTCTTCACCCTCGTGATATTATAATATATAGGATGTGTTTCACCAAATTGAATCATTTTGTTTTAAAAATTATTGGAACTCAGATACCCTCTATTTTGGATAATTCGTATAAGGCCCTGGCCTTAAACCTTACTTAATCTTGAGTTATTACAAGATTACACATTGAGGATCTTTTCAGGTTTAGAGTTTTAGAGAATTATATCATGAAACTTGCATTACATTCCACATTTAAACAAAGTGGTTACATAAAAGACAGTATTCATTCTTCCCATCAACGGAAACATATTGAAAATAAAACATGGATTCTTTCTTGACACATCCTTGACACTATCATCACATCATGTACCTTTCCCTTGACCAGTGAAAAACATTTCAAAAACTTGGGATGAGCATAAAAAGCTCAGTAAGGGTTATAAAAATATGGAAAGGAAACATGAGTTCATATATACATAAGAATGAAATCATACTTTACCCATATAACATCGGAACTTTAACATACCTCATCAAACCATGAATAAATAATAGAAAACATAAGACATAAAGGTAACTTAAGGCATTCATAACATTCTTACGTAGGGAGTCACCCTCTTGGTTACTTTTGGAATACCCATCATAGTATATTCCCTAAATCTCTTCGGAGAAACCTTAACGTTTCACTCCTTCACGTTACCCAATGCATTGGAGAGCTATATCGGGCTCACCCGCCCTTAGTTTATCACGGAACCACCCGTTTTCTTAACAATGCCCAAGAACCATAACATAAACGTATCACATAAAACATGCATAAAGGAAACAAAACATTTCCACATTTCAATCACAATATAACATTTTAGTATATTGAAATAATGAATCTGTTCAAAAAGAAACCATTTTCCAAAACCATTTAAAACATTTAATAAGGAGATTTTTGAATCAAAGTGTCCCATACCACCTTGAAGCTTTTAACATTTTAAACCATTAATATCCATATAAATAAATCCTTAAAACCATTTTGAAAACTTGGATATTAATAAGAACAAATAATAAAAACATTTAAAGCGATATTTTGGTTAAAGGGTTTCTACCAAAATTAGAGACACTTGAATACAATAATTGAGGAATAACATTAAATCAGAACTTTATAATATCATGAGAATAAATTGATTCATGATATAATATCCCAAATGACAGTATATACACCATATAACAGTGAATTGGTGCATAACAACAATGAAGTCTCAATTGGGATGTAAAATGTGATGAAATCCCATATAAAGAAGGTATCCTTAAGATAAGGATAATTCAATCTCAAAATTATGTGTGACACATATAAATACACCCAATATAATTGGATATTAAGTGTAAAACAATAAAAGTTCATTCACACATATTCAAAGGATGACATATTCAATAACTACATGTTGAACCCAAAGAAATCGAAATTGGGTTAAAACGTTCCTTTGGTGAAATTCGACAGCCTAAACGACGTCACTTCAAAAATTCAGAAAATGAGTTGAGGAGAGATAAAAGGGAATCTCATCACTTGGACATAAAATTTACATCAATCAGGATATAGAAGAACATATCCCAACATAATAGTATGTGAATTAAAAGACATAACAAATGAAGTCTTTTAAAATGAGGAGGGTGAAAGGTTCCCTTACCGACATGGGTTTCTTTCAAAACATACACCTCGTGAAAGAAGGACAATACAACATTGATGTAAATACTCATAAAAGAAATTATATTATACAATGAGTAAAATAATGGGCCGTACATACACCACTCAAAGGAAATTGTGTCTAATGTAGCATAAATCTCACGGGAATAAAAGTGAGATGAAAAATCCCTTACGAAAAATTCGGCAGCCTAACGGCGCCACTCAAAACTTCCAAAATGGATTAATGAGAAGAAATAGGGTCTATCATCATATGAACATAATAATTACAGTAGGAGTAATATAAAACAACATCACAATCATAAGAAATATGAGCTTAAAAGTAATGACATAAAAGAGTTTACTTAAAAAGAAAGAGAGGTGTAGGATCCGTTACCTCGGGTCCGACTTGACTCGATCGTTCTTTAACGTCCTGAATAATAAACTTGAGTTAATTTCTACTTTCTTAGGAACCTTTTACAAGTTCATTAATCCTTTTATATCAATTATTGACATGTTATAAAAATTATGTAATCATTTATGTTAATAATGTTTGTTTTGTCGATATTTGGTACTTAAGTCGAAAGTGGACTTCTTACAATTACATGTTGTTTGAGTGGTCAAAGGTTCTTTATATCCAGAATGACATTCCTGATTTGGATATCATATATATCATATATATCTAGAATATAAATGTATTTATAATATCACATAATCATTTAGAGGTAAGAAATGAAATGCACCGTTCATGGAGACGGTAAGCCGTACGTACGCATGAACGCTACTTTCATTTCTTTGTCATATTAATGGAATTAAAACTAAATGAGATATATGTATATTTTAATTACAGAATTATATTCATCATTTAGATGTATCATTCATCATATATATCCATTATATACAGGTACTTATAACAGTACATAACATTTGGGGATAAGAAATGAAATGCACCGTTCATGGAGACGGTAAGCCGTACGTACACATGAACGCTACTTTCATTTCTATCTCATACTTTAATGGAAAGAAATAATAATGATATATAGGTATATAATAATTCCATTATAACATCATATATAATAACATTAAATCCATCCTTTATACGTCCTACGTATGGAATTAACGAATCACATCACTTTGAGGGGGCGGTAGTCCGCACTTCCTAAAATGAAGATATCGCTTATACCCATAATGGAAGCCATAAAAGTAAGCCAAAAATGAAAAATACAGAATATTATGTAAAAAATAAACATATTATATATCATGTATAAAAATAGTGACATTATAATGGCCACCATTGAAGGTGTTAAATGAGTATTGAACCATCATCGTTTAGGGAGGCAGAATTTCGCCATCCACGGAAACCGTATGTTCTTTAACCATTTGATGTATTTGTGTGATATTTTAGCTCAAATAAATCTTATAACAACATCCTAGTATATTTAAGATACTGGTGTTGTTACAAAAGAAGTAAATAAAAAGAGTTTAGGGTGTTGGAGAAGCAAAATAAAACAAATGAACATGAGAGAATGAATTACCTTTAAAAGTGTAACTCCTTTTGATTTGAGCCTAAAGGATTCCTTTGAAAGGATTATGCCCAAATGGAATAGTATAGGATGAGGAGAGGGATGTGTAGAGAGTAAATGCGAAGGGTATGGCCGAACCAAAGGCTTGAGGAGTGTGTGAAATGAGGTAGAGGTGGGGGCCTTTTATAAGAGGAGAGGAGGGGCACTTTTGGAAATCATGAAACTATTATTTTATTTTCAAAAGTGTTTCGAATTTATAAGGTCCCTCATTGATATATTTCGAAGATAAGATGATAAGGCTTATAAATATTCCCATCCAATAGTTTTTGGACAAGTTTAGGTCTTAGATTTTATATTATCATTTCATTTTATTTAAACTGTTTATTAATGAGGTCATCGCTGCATCATCATGATGTCATAAATAATTTAATTTATTTAAAGTCTAAAAATTATAAAACAAATACTATGATGTATGAAATCTATTTATCTTTCCAATGATTATTTATAATCAAATCTCTGATCTTTATAAACCCATGTAAAAATTGTTTTCGTAAAATAACTCAAGTTTGTGTCATTTTTACTTTAACATTAAATAAAAAGTTATTTATGTCATTTCCCAACCAAAGTGGATTAATGGGGTCCCCAAGTTGACCCATGGCTTGTCTTGGTCGTCCATGACACAACCAATGAGGGTAGGACATGTGTCAAGTTCATTTCATATTATTAAAACATTATTTTTACCTTAAACTACACTAATTACCTCTAATCGCAATTAAAAACTTAATAGGTTACTATTCACCAAAAAATTATTTTTATCCCATTGAACCACATTTTACTTCTTAATGACAACCATTTATGTCGGATTTTTAAAATTTAAAACACAAAGATGGAAAAATTTCAATTAAACGGAAAAATCAGTTTTTATAAGTACCACTTAGTGGTTTCATTATTCATCAAAAATTGAAGTTTTTCAGAAAAATCCCAAAATTTCACCCTAAGCTATATTTGATATTCCGAATTCAAAAATGAAGTCTATTTTACAAAATTCAAAACATATAAGTCACATTAATTAATTTAATAATTAATTCCCGCTGTCAGAGCAAATAGCGTGTTTTTATGAAACAATAAGTATCAAAAGATTGACACTAGTTTAAGTCTGATTTCAAAGTGAAATTAATTCCAACGACCACTATTGGATTTAGTGTTAAAAATATATTCTAATTTCACTTTAAAACCAATTAAAAATATAATATAATCATATAAATAAATTATATTAAAAAGAGGTTTTGAATTAAAATACAACATTTTACACTATTCATTAAAAAATGAACTTTATCAAAAAGATACCAAAAATTTACACAAAGTAAATTTTTATGTCCCAACTCTTAATAAGAGTTTAATTTGGTCAAAAAGGATGTATAAGTGTGAACAAAACTATATTTAATGATGGTTCGCCTTCAAAAGGTGATAAGTGAACCTTTAGTGAAAACTAGGGCATATACGCCTAAAATTGAATTCTTTCCGTATTTTAAGCCTTTATCTTTTATTGGATAAATGTAAAAACATTTAAAAACATATATAATAATATTTTAGTTATTTCTATCCATTCCCGCCAATATAATGGCTACATGTTAACTACCATTTAAAATAATATTGTTTTATTACTAGTGTGCAACGTAAGATTTCAATGAAACTCTTTGTTGTGTATCGGGTACGCTATCGAACATAGAAACCCTTTAATGTAATATTAATACTTTATTCAAAAATATGGATAAATATGAAAATGTCATATTCTTTATTTACCTGGGGTGTTATAATTCGTTTTTTATATATTGAATACGATATATTGGTGAAATTCAGGACATGTTAGAGAATCATGGGAGAGGAGAGGTTTGGGCGATATAGTTTTTCTTAGAAAAGAAATAAAATAAATATACCAAGGTTCCATTTATAGGTAAATTCAAGAACATGTGTTAAGTTATTATATTTAGTCATGGATTCATAAATTTTAAAATTATTTTATGTTGTTTATTTCCAATCTCTCGCAAAAAATGACAACATTGGTTCAATCCATGTTATTTAGTGAAGACTGATCTTCTATTATATATTCCTTTTCTATAAACTTTTTTAGGCTTTTTCAAAATAAGGATATTTATATTTTTCCTGAAATGGAAGAACTAACAAATTTCTCCCTTAGGATACAATATTATTGAAATAAATATTATTTAACCTTGAGGTAAATGTGATAGTTTCATAAAACAAATTCTCATAAGAGTATTATTTTTATGTTATTGTGTGTTTGAGTCATGATAATGTTATAAGTGAACAATTCAAGTATCCTGTGCATGTGCATATATGTTATTTACATCATGCATAAAAATAAATCTGATGATTATAATTTTTGGTTGTTTTCTCCCCTTATTTTTTAGTGATTTTTCTTTATAGGAGAGGGTTTTTCATTATTCCAGTGACCCATTTCTTTTTTTAAATCAATGTATGCACCCATATGTATATTTTTTCTCTATTTAGAACTATATATTTAAACATAATGGTATGGTTTAAATCATACAAAAGGTCCCACACTATTATATAGTATATTTTGGGGGTCATAAGTAATATACATAAAAGAACCACATTGGAAACATAAGATAACTATATGGTTGAGTTGAATTTAGAATCTACAAAATTTCTATCTCATGTTAGTTGGATGACATGGGTGTGTAAAATTTCAAATTAGTAATATTTAAACCTTGTTTTATAATCTATTCCCTTAAATGTTTGATTAATTTCAAATTATGTGATAATAAATTTTTTTTAATGATACATCACATGTCTATATCAATACTATGATTAATAAAACATGATTCCTTATTTAGATGGTGACTTTTCTCCATCAAATATAATATTATAGATACTGAACCCAAATCATTAAACATATTCACCACACATCAACAAAATTTATAAATCCTTCTTAAACTGGATTTTAAATTTATCTATTTTTATATAAAATTATTTTATGTGGGTTTTGACATCAAATTGATTCCACAAATCCTCATGGATACCTCTTCAAAATTCAAATTTAGTCTTCTTAGTGTCATGCTCGAGTATATATTTCACAATACGAATAGATAATCCATAAATTTAGTTGAGTAATATCATATCATCAACATAATACTCAAGAATTTGTGAGGGGTGAAATAAAATCCAATATAGTGATTAAAAAAGTCATCTTTTTTGGATTTGGATGATATGATCGAGTCCCCAATGGGACCTTTGTCCTAGTGTGACATCTCCCTCTGTGGGAATAACATTATTTTCCATACTAGAAATATATGACATGATAGGACTGACTACAGGCCATTGGAAATTATAAGGATTTTTGAATTTCAAATTTTCAATATTATTTCTTCAAGATCACATCGTATTATTGGTTAGCCATGGGAGTCTTTGGAAAAAAAATTCATCTGAGGCATGAGGAATTTGGAAAAATCTCTAGGATGTCCATGAGATCAGGGGAATCTAAATATTGTGGAGATTTATAGTGAATTCCTTCAAACTCAAAATATTTTGGATGATGCTAACAAAACACCTATTTTTTATAAGGATATTATTGATAATGATGGAAATGTTTGGAAGAGTAAAATTTATCCTTATCTTAATGATCCTTTGAGTAAAGGGATAAAAATGTTTCTACTTCCCCATAAATTGAGACCTAGAGTAAAATGGCCTACCCTACCCTACATGTTAGTGGATCATAGAATACCAATTAATATTTACTTGATTATGAGAAATATATGTCTAGGGGATAACGAATCAGGTAATATTTGAACTCAGATCTTCAAAAATAAGTACTGGAAGGATGATTTCTTAGTTTATGGACGTTACCTTATCACGATGGATGTACCAGGTTAAGAGAATCCGTATTAGTAATTATATACCAAATATATTTTGTAATAGTAGAAAACATTGTTGTGATAGATTTTTGAAGGCTTTTTTAAAATTTTAGACCAATTTCATAGGGTGAATATCCTCTAGAAGCTATAGTTCAATCCAACTATTTCTTACATGTACAGATGTCCATCATGGTATTTATGACCTAATACACATAACCTCATATAAAGAACATTCCTATTGTCTTAAAATATTCGATATTATAGGTTTATTACACATAATAATGGACATGATGGATCTAGGTCACTATCATGGTGACTATTCATTATTTTCCATTACGACACAGAGAACTCCCATCAACACATTATTGGATGATATCAATGGAACAACTATCAACAAGTAAAATCAGATTACATTATAGGATGGGGTTCTCAGAAAAATGGTCAATGGAGGATCAATATTTAATTTATATATAGAATTTTTTTATGGTAATTAATTTTTTTCTCCTAAAGAGGTAAACTAGAATCCTTTCATCGTGGTGGATGGTTAAAAAAGAACATTTATCATAAGAATATTATGGATGTTTTTAGTGTGAATTGATTCAAATTTCATTATTACATTTCCACTAATTGAGGATTGAACATGATTATCCTAGTATTATGCACTAAAATGGATTGGATTCTATTTCAACGGTGTTCTATGGTTGGTAACTCCACAAATAAGTAGACCATTATCCATGTAAAAGTGTAAATCCAAGAAGATACATCTTGGGTTGTTGAAATAATTGAGCTAGTTTCCTCAAATAACAAATAATGGTCCATTACACAAGGACATGAGAATTTAATTTTCAAAATCATTGCATATTGAATGTGTATAAAATAATATTCAATGCATTTTACTTCTATTATTCATTGCATTATTTTTATCTATAGCTTTCAAGGCCATGTTCCTACCAATAGATATTTCTGAATCCTTGTCCTGATAACCTCTTGTGGATTGATGTATGTAAACTTAAAACGTAATCAAATTAGATAATTCATCCTAATTACTGAAGATGGGTAAATTTCTAATTTTAGAGTCACATCCACAGACCGATTTAATTAGTTAATGGAATGGGACAAATGTAATTCCAAATTACACAGATCCCAATACCAATTTAAAATGAAAGGATAAGTTTTTTTTATATTTTTCATTTGAAATAGAATTATTATATTTCTATATAGATAGTTATATTAAATTATCCATTATATGGTTATTATGTTGGGGAAAATTGTGATTCAAGAGTAATATATTTTGGAGATCAATTTTATTAAATTATCTTGATGATGTTGTTATGTAATTTTTAGAATAATGGAATCATTGATCTATTAGGGGATCAAGACACTAGTAGAAGTAGTACCTCAGTATAAAAATAAAAAAAATATGAACCCCTCACATTGAATATTAGGTACCAAATAAAGGATAAAACTATTGATATTAACACCATCATGAAAATTAGATAGTATTAGACTAATCATGTAAAATAAGTGAAATTGTTGTATCGAGATGAATCTATAAATTGTAATATTTTTTAAATTCAATTAGTAGTTCTCACGAAGAATTATCTAAAAAATTAAATTTATTGAATAAATTCCTAAAATAGTTAACTTTAATTCCTTCCCATTGTACAAAAGAGGTTATGTAATATATAGATTCTCCTCTAAAAAAATTTATTAGTGAAAAAAGAATAATAATTTTTTTAACTGTAAATTTCCCTAATATTTTATCAACCATGAATCATAAAAATTATTAATATATGAATTCATTATATGAATGAATCATAGGTGGATATTAAAATAAACACCATCCATTATGCACTTGATATTTTCCATTCCAAATGGCGATAAACTTTGCCTAGACGTGGCACATGAATGAATATTTGAATAAACCCGATCACAAATGCACCACATCTATTCCATTCAGAATTATATATAATTTCTCATGGGAATAGAGGATGTGAGGATATCATTATACACACAATCAGTGACACAATAGATATTGTGCATTAAAAATGTTGAAAAATTCATCTTGGGTGTGTCTCATATACATATATCAGTATAAACACCAATAATGATAATCTAGGGATGGTACATTCAAAATGATGATTAATTCCTCCTAGCTGTGGCTAAAATAAAATATTATTATAAACACCATTACTATAATAGTTGATTTGGTCTATTCTGAATGATGATCAATCACACCTTGGAATGTCTGACAGATGGATGTAAGTAAAAAACCATCAATGACAAAGTAAATTTGTCACTTTCAAGAATGATTATGAATTTTAGGTATTATGGTATGATTTGGGTTAGCATGTTAAATATATGGAATTCTCTAAAGTCTCTCTTTTATGGGGTCCTAGTGTGCATAATTTGGCTATTATTCATACTATATAGTGGGTCATACATGAATTATGTCATATCCTTCATTGCCCTTAATTTTTTTCATTAAATTAAAAATGGAAATCATTATCCTTAGGGAATTTGATTTTTTATATTCTATACTTTTATGGGTTTTCAAAATAAAGAGAATAATTAATTAATAGTTTCTTTTAAGAAAATCTATCTTTTTTAGAAGATAATGCAATGTGCATTTTCATAGAGTAGTGGCTCGAATTTTTCCCAATCCTCCTATTAAGGGTTTTTTTCCAATGGGTTCCATTTATCCTTCATTGGTAATAATTTTTTCATTAATTTTGACCAACGTGTAATATGGTTTAGTTTCACATGACTAGACATGTTAAAACTAGAAGGAATGAGCTACCAAATCTTTCTCTTGAGAATGATTATTGTATTTAGTGGTGCCACATAAAGGATGGTGAATCCATAAGAATATTTTGATTATGGTTTATTTAAATCATATATAATATTGGTTGATGGAGGTATAATGGGATGTTATTTGTTTATAATGGATGGCTGCTTAACAATATTGAATAAAGGGTTCTATAGTGAATCGATTATGGAAAATAGAGAGAAGAGAACCATTTTTCATGAGGGGAAATTTGTATGGATGTTAAACCAGAACCTGGGAATATATACTGGATCATTATTTAGGAATTTTTTAAAATAAAAAATATTAGTGTCCCTTTAATAAAAATAAACTTGTAAATGATTGAAATTAAAGGTTTTTGAGGAATTCATACACCATAAAAATGAAGTAGTTTTTGGATTTCAGTCCATTCAAGAATTATTCTGCAATCTAGAAAAATTAATCAAAATTTACTAGGGATATTATTAAAGTGATTTTATATGATAAATAATTTAGGAATCTATTTTCAAGACCATATGGGATTATATTTCATTTATATCTTAAACTAAATACATAATATAGGCCTAAATATCTCTATGACTCTTTGATTTAAATTTTTTTTCTCTAACCTCTTAATTATTAATGCTTATTGTGTGAAAATTAGACATTTTATCAGACTTCCAATTATGTAATTTCAGTATAAAAACTTTTATATATCATTAAATTAATGGTTAGGGTTTATATATGGGATCATAAATGTATAATTTTTATTGTAATACATGTTAGACCAGAATTCACATAGCGTAAAGGTATGATGCATAAATTAGAGTTTACAATGTTTTCGGGGTTGATTCATAGACAATAGAAAAAAAAATTTTTTGTATTGATGATTATATTGAAGTGCATATATTATTGGTTAATTATTTATGGACCATGGAAAGTGGTGGTGTGTGTGAAAAATAAATCAATTAGGTTTCGTATCAATGGTAACACACTAACACAATTAGAATAGAAGATAATGATGATGTTAATCATGGATTAGGGGTCATTGATTATGAGTAATAGTATCAGACAAGAACAGAGGGGATTATCACTAACCATATACGAAGGAAGGATTCCCTTATAGTGCTATTATGTAATATATAGATCATTTGACTATCATTATTCAGATGATGATTCCTTTAGAAGGAAGTCTAAGAGAATACAACATATTCAAGAGATAAATTATGGTGTGTATACATAGCCAAACTTAGGATTCACTTTAATCTAGATATAGTCATTACCAATATCCCTAAAATCTTTTGTGCCATCATGAGATACATTAGTCACAGAGTGTGATTTTCGAGAATCAAATTTTCAAAATAGATGATGTAATTATCCTAAAACATATTTTAGCACGAAATTTATATTATGGTCCATTGATATGGAGTGAGAATGGGTGATATATTCTATAGTTTCATGTTCATCAGATGAAAAATATGGTATAAATTTTATTGTCAAGTGAAATTATTTTTATAGGTTATATAGTTTAAACTAATGTGGTTGGGATATTGATGTCATATAATTAAAAATCATGCAACATGGAACTCAATTCCATGTAGTTTAACAACACCAAAAATGATTTAGATGTCATACAGTTTAGCATCACATGACATGGAAATATAATTCACAAAATATAACACATTTTGAAAAATAATTAGATTCCTTATATCATAACATAATGAGTTAAAGACATTCTGATGTGCAGTTTAACAAAATTCACTTATGATGAAGGTTATACAATTAAACATTGTGTAACTATGATTATGTTAATTGACATGATGAATATATAATTTATCTTTAGATACACTAAAAATTGGATTGGGGGTGTTTGAATGTTTTTGAAATTTTAATTTTTATATATGGTTATAGATAAATATCCAAATTATATGGGATCTTACACATAACATAATTTAATAAAAGCAATTCGAGTATCTATGAATAATAAACTATCGGTATATCTATGGTACTATATGGTATATCTATTTTTCATCTTGTATATATTACTGATTATCCTAGTAAATCAATATTGTGTGATATTCCAAGACCTGTACCCTCATGTGAGTCATGTTCAGTTTAATAAACTAGTGCTGAATCGATAAAATCCCAAACTGTATTCCATAAGGGTGTATAAAAATGAGGCTGAGAATATATGGGTGAAACACTATAATAAAATTGGATTAAGAGTATTCCATCAATTATATAATGTGTTATATTAATTATCTATCTTTTATCATTGTATGTTTTTCAATGAACATTAACGAAAGATCATATATTTTAGAGAGGATGAAATTTTAGAAGATGTAACTTACTATTGCTCCATAAAAATAAGGTTTTTGAATATCCTGTAATAATAATAATTAGATCACACATTGTTTATTATTATAATTATACCATATATTGGTATGTCTCAAATGTCAGAGAAAGGGATGTTTCAAATCATATATAAGAAAAAGAGGGAACCCATGACAAAGTGTAACATCACCAATTATTAAAAAGAAACATTATGTTCGATAGCGTACATGATACACCACTTTGAGATCAATAAAACAACTAAATATTATTAATTTAGTTCTTTTATATATATCAGAATGAATCTAATGAATGGTATTAATTAAATTATGAAAACTGGTTTCCACATTATTCATTAGTGAGCAAATTAAAATAAAAAATATTTGAATGTAAAGGATGTGTTTTTATGAAAAACTTTATAATTTTGAATAATTTAGTTTATAAAATAATAAAATAACTATTGTTGAATATATCAATAATATATAAATTCAATATAATTTTTAAAATTCATCTTATGTGTTTTTTATGCATTATAAAAAATAAATCCAATTCAACACAAAAAAGAATTCTTTCTCAAAAATAGTAGTTTTACGGCCTTTTGATGGTGAACCAATTCTAAATATTGTTTTTAATTCATTTATATGATATATTTTACAAAATAAAATTCTTATTTTAAATAATATTTAATAATTTTCTTTCATCGATTTTTTGGTATTTTTCTAATAAGAATCATTTTTAATGAATATTGAAAATACTCCATTTTAATTGACAACATCTTTTCATCTAGTTGATTTATATTTTTTTATTATAATTTTAATTTGTTTGAAATTATATTTAGATTATGTTTTATCATTTAATACAGTGTATATCACTGTAATAAATTACATAAGGAAATTGGATATAAAAAAATGTGATGTTTTGGATGTTTTAATTTTAAAACGAATTTTCTTATTCCATCAACATGACTAATATTAAATATTTTAAAATTATATGTTATGAATTTATAAAAATTTATTGCATATTAGGAATCATAAGGTCCAATTTATATATAGGACTCCATTATTTTTGAACATTTAATACAAAATCTTTTAGAATAATATTTATTACCACAATTAAGGGTAAATCAGGTCATTAAAGGTTAAAATAATATCATAAATATTATAAAACAACCCTAAAACGAGTCCTTATTTTATTGGATGACTTATTTTAGACCACAACAATCCTTTTACCGAGATTATGGCCTCTTGGAGAAAAATGGATGTGATTATGACACTTACATCATTTTTTTATAGTAAAGGTAATGATGTCCTAATCTGGTCTCTCAAAACGATAAAAATTTTAATAAGGTTTTATATAAGTGACATGAATGAATATAAATATTATTTATAAATATATAATTATTTAATACTTCGTGGAAATTTATTTATAATTTTTTTTTCATAAATAATTAAATTAAATGGTTACACAATGAATATGTCGTAATTGCTTCATTAATAGAAGAATCAAATAAATGATAATAAAACTATTAAAAAAATATTATTTCACATAATTAATGCCATAAAATAATTTAAAGGATGGGTTTTAGTTTCTTTTGATGAGTTAATTGTGTTTTTTAGAAGATATCGAATTTTTACAGTATTTTTAAAAAGTGAATAATTGAAAAGTGTCAAAATTTACAATAATGGTTTTTTAAAATTATAAAATATATTATTAAATGATATAAAATTAATTAAATTAATAAATTTATAAAATAGATGGGATTAGTCTTATAATGTCGTAAATGACACTGTAATTGGTCTTTTGGCATGTTATGATAATTATATTAACCCTCAATGTGCAAATAATTTGATAAAACATTAAGAGTTAAATAGGTTTAAAATAAAAAGATAAGGATTAGTTTTTTAAAACATCTATAATTTTTATTGGATGATTTTATTTAAAACCATTATCAAAATATAATATAAATTAATCACTTTGGACACTTTTTAATTGAAAATTAATTTATATTAATTTAATATTTTGATTGATTCCAAGAGTTCTCATCTCCTCTCCAATAAAAGGGGACCCATTCTTATCATTTCCAGACACATAAAAATCACATTAGATCATCCAAGGCCTCTATAAATACCTTAATATAGTCCCTAAACACATTATTAAGGCATTATATGGGTCATGAAACCCGCTTTATATATGTTAAGGTGTCAATAAAATGTGATTATCCAAAGGAAATGCATCATTCTAATAATATGTTTCAATTTTATTTCTTCGTCCACTTTCATCAAATCACCTTAAACAATGATAAATTAATTTTTCTAGTATCCATAATATACTTAGCTTTTATTATGTTAATATCATCAAATAAATCCATCTCCAATTTCTTCATATGGGAAATGAACATTTCATTCGTGTGTACGGCGGACTACCACCTCCCGAACCGATATAGTTCGTTTTTTGTTACTATCTATCAAAACTAGTTATATTAGTAAAATTTATGTTTATATATGATATTAATTAAATATATATCATTATAATAGAATATTATATAAATTAATTTCATACTTTCCAGGTAAAAAATAATGATATTGTCTTTCATGCGTACGTGTGAACTATCACGACCACGAAGAGATGTGATTATTTTATTCACCAAATAACATGTATTATATATAAAAGATTATGTAAATTATCAATATGATGTTGAAGTTATTGTGATCATTATGGAAAGGAAAAATAATAATTAGCATCTTTTCATAACGATCACAAAAAAATGGATACATTAATCATGCATACGTACAACTTACAATCTCCAAGATTATAATGTATTTCAATTTTCATATCCATATGTAATGTAATGATTTAAATTTATAAGTTATTTATAAAAGAGATTTTTATTTCTTGAATAATATTATGTATATGATGTAATTATTACCTCTTTGACTGTATATGACTTACCAAAGTCATTTTGGACCCATATACCAAAAATCATCAATCCTTCTGATGGGAACTCAAATAATTAACTAATTATTATGATATGGTAATTAATGATATAAAAGGAATAATATTAATTAAAAAGTTTTAAACCATGTATACATTAACCTTTGTTTATTATTCAGTATGAACAAAGAACATACTTGATGAATCAGACTCAAGTTAATGGATTTCTCCTCAATCTCCGTTCATTGGGGAATTTCATAATAGTATGAACCATCATTATATGATAATGTGTATATACAACCAGTATGAAATTTCATATCCATAATTTAAATATAATAATGTCATTTAATGTTTTGGTAAATTTACTAATTCATGAATATTATGATTTAAATGTTCGATGTGGTATGGAAAACATTGAAATTTTAAATATTAAACTATCAAATCTTTTTCATCATTATAAAAATTTAACTACATCATTATATTGATATAAAAGGAATTTACAGGATTTTTTATGACTATCTGTATTTTAATTCATTTTTTTTAAATGGAATTGTTTTATTTGTATTATAGGTCTATCTTTAAAGTAACAAAATTAATGTTTTGTTTTAATATATATGGGTATAATGACTTCTCCACCACTGTAACCCTTATTTTATATTTTTCTTCCACTAAAATCCTTAAAAAAATTAAAATCTAAAAGGAATCCTTTATTCAAATTTTTGGGAATTTTGGAATTAAAAATGTTTTAAAAAGAGATTTATTATTTAAATTTCTTGAAATTATTTATTTTGATTAAAAATGAAATTTTATGAGTGCAATGCTGAAAATTGCAATCTTTTATTTGTTATGTATATATAATAGTACTTGAACATTTGAAGGTTGGTTACGTGACAAGCCAAATATGGTTAGTTCCTTGATAAACCATGTATGGGATGTTTGGTTATTACCTAGAATTCATTGGGTATGGAAGTCATCCATATGGTTGTCCCATTTTGTTAGAGTAACAATAATGAAAGTCGAACACCTTGTTATTCAATTTAAGTATGATCATTTCTCAAGTAACATTTATGTGACATATGTGAATTATAAGGTTTTATGATAAAAAAATTTTATTAAAAAATGGTAATCAATGATTTTATCTCTAATTTAATGTATTTAATACATCATTATTTAGGAAAATAGTAATTTATGGTAATGTATCCTTGGGTTTTCATGTTTTCATAAGGATAAAAATTTTATTTTATTGTTTATCCCTTACTGAACCTTTTTGTAATCATCCTTAATTTTAAAATGATTTTTTCCTAGGAATTATAATATTTAAGTACAATGAATATTTCATTATGAAATTATTAATTATATACCATGAAAAGAAGTCATTTTTTATTTTAAAAGTGTCACCCTTAGTAATTTATTTTACTGAGTACATGATTCTACATTTAATGAATATGTCTAATTTGTAATTATTTTTACTAATTCTCTAAAACTCTAGATTGAAAATATCATTAATAAAAGGCTATGATTTCTATTTTTAGAAAAGTAGAATATGTAATGTTTAAGGCTAGTTCATTATAGTTGTTATCAGAGATGGGTTTTAACATCTTTGGAGATTTGGATGTATTACATAATAGATATAGATATCATCTTCTATTTATAATTATCTGTTTTATCATAAGTTTAATATATTAGAAACCTCTTTTTAAGATTTAAGTTATGAAATTTTAATGTGACTAAATGTATTTTTGGAGACATTTTTTTCTTAGGCAATAATGGGTTATTAAATTTTGGGATGAAAAATGAAAGGTATATGATAATCATTGAGAATAAAATATCTGATGGATACTTTTTAAGACATTATCATATTTTTTGGAATGTTATAAGAATTAAATAAACATAGATAAATGACATCTTGTAGGATGTGTGAAGATATGTCGCATCTGGTAAGGCCATGATAATCAAACCCATAATCGGAGGGATACAAGGGTGCATCACCTACAACTTGATTATGTTATGTCCTGAGATAGTAAGTATTTTTAATTTTAGTTAAATTATTTGATGGAATAATAATATTATGATTTTGGGAACAATATTTTTATCATATTGGAAATGAGGGTTGGGGGATTATGTGGTAAATGTTGTTTGAGTAAATGGTCACTATTTTGGGAAGCCTATATGATCATGTGAAATAGAATTCGATAGGAATTTATTTGATAAGATAATATTGAATTATATTTTGGAAGAATCTATGATTTTAATATGGGATTATGGTTATTTTTCTTATTTTTGTAAATAGTTATCATATAACTAATTTTACTAGGGAAATTACTTTTTGGTATGAGACTTATATTGTAATAGTGGATATTTGGAGTAGTTATTTAATTTTATCTTAAAAGACTAAGTGATAAAATACATCTAGATTTTGGATTTCAATATTATTTTGGATTATATTAAATAATTTAAAAGAAAATAGTTTATTGAATGTCTTATGTTGAACTTATGTATTACTGTTGAATTTTGGAGATTAAATGTAGCTTTCATCATATAATGGATTATTATTTTTTGGGAATTATCTTATCTTATCCTAACCATTTTGGTTTTTTAATCATTTAATAAAAGATAAATATATAGTTAAAATTTTATTGGATTATGTGCTTCTATAGAATTTGATTCTAGTGCTTCTTGAGTGAAAATAATTAACCGTGAATACTTATTGTTTAGAGGAAAATATGGCTTTGTGGTGGAATATTATTAATGTATAAAACTCAACATGATATGTAAATATATTTCCGTATGATCTTAGTTGAGGTAGAAATACGATTCGTCAAATATATGAAAGGGATCTTAAAATGAATTTTTTTCTATTTACATTTCCTATTACAATATTAAAGACCATTTAATCCATCAAAAATTTATTGTTTTTTCATCGTTATCATTCTCCTAGAAAAATTTTCTATCACTCTCCATCTGAACGTGATGGTTATTTTTCTCATTCATGTCTATGGTTTGCTACATGGAAACCTAGTCTATTTTATCTCAGGTGACATTCGTACTTCCATTTCAATATTTTAATGTGGATTTTAAATTAATCCTTTCTATGATTTTGGATTCCAAAAAAGGTATTTTGAAAAGGAAAACCCTAATTTTTTTATCCCAAGTTCAAAATTTTAGGTCACAATTTATTTGGGGGAGAATATAACATCTTGAATTTTTTAAAGGAAACACTAAGATCGATAGAATACATTTTATAAAAATTTGATCTTAATCAAACAACTAAATGTTATTATTATAGTTATATCATAGCCATTATAATGAAGGGATTGAACGATATAAAATAAATTAAAAAAACCTGGTTTACACGTGATTTATTCGTTAGAAAATTAAAATAAAAACCAATTGAATATAAATGATGTGTGTTTACAAAAAACAATTTAAATGAGAATAATTGTGTTTATAAAATAATAAAATTACACTTTTAGGATTATATTAATAAAATATAAATTTAAAATAAAGTTCAAAATTCATCTGATGCATTTTTTGAGATTATATAACAACAAATCCAATCTTATACCTAAAAGTGGTATTTCTAAAAATTGGTAGTTTTCCTCCTTTTGATGGTAAAAAAAAATTAAATCTAGTTTTTGATACTTTTAAAAGTTCTATTTGAAAAAATATTTTTCTTCTTTTGTAGATGAGTATCAAAATTAACTTTGGATTATTTTTTTTTGTAATTTTTTGATAAGTTTTATTTTATATTGAATAGTAAAAAATAATGAATTTCAATTCAAAAATGCTTTTTAATATAATTTATTTATATTTTTAGATTATCATTTTAATTTTTTTTAATTTTTTAATTTATTATTTTTTATCATTTATTTCAATTTAAGTAATTGGAATAAATTTCACATTGAAATTTGATATAAAAACTATGTTAACATTGGATATTTTACTTTAAAAAATCGTTTTTAAATTCCATCAACAAGAATAATTTTTAATTTCTTCAAATTATGTCTTTTGAATTTGGAAAAATGTACTTCATATTTGGAATCATAAGCTCAAATTCAAGAAAATAGTTCCCTTTTATTTTTTTATACTATGAATAGTAACTATTGTAATAATTTTTACATCTCGAGTTAAGGAAAACTCAGGGTAATTAATGGTTAAAATAATATCATAAATATTATAAATCTATCGTAGAAATTGTACTAACATTATTTTTTGAGTTATTTTATAAAAATAAAATCCTTAGACCTAAAATATGGAATTTGGAAGAGATTTGGATGTGATTATGTCACTTATAACATTTTATTTATTGTAAAAGAAATGATGTGATAATCATGTCTCTCATAACTATAACAACATTAATAAGTGGTTATATAAGTGATATCTTTAACTATAAATATTATTGTGAAATATTTAATTATTACCAACATAATTAATTTATTTATAATTTTTATTAAATAAATAATTATCTTAAATGGTGACACAATGATGATGCAATAATTGCATCATTAATGGAAGAATAAAAATAAAAATAAATATATTAAAATAAATATATTTGACATAATTGTTGACATAAAATAATTTTATGGATTAAATATAGATTTTATGGATTATTTAATTGAGATTTTACAACGATATAATATTTTTTTGAAATTTTTAAATATTCAATAAACCATTAGGTAAAAATTGCAACTAATTGTATTTTAAAATATAATAATTTTTATTAAAGGATATAACATTTATAAAAATACAAGATTATGTGAACTAGTTGGGATACATTTTTTAATGTAATAAATGATATTTTTGTTGGTTTTTTTCATGTTATTGTAATTATATTAACCTTTAAATTGTATATTACTTGACAAAACGGTAAGAGTTAAAAAGGGTTAAAACAAAAAAAGATAAGGATTAAAAAATATTTAAAAATATATAATTTTTATTGGATGACTGGATTTAGAACCATTATCTTAATATTGTACAAATAAATCTATTTTTTACCCTCTTGTAACAGAAAATTAAATTATATTAATTTAATATTTTGAAGAATTCCATGAGTACCCCTCCCCTTTCTTATAAAGAGAACCCATTATTTACATTTCTTCACACCTCAAGACCAATTTATTTCGACCATGATCTACCTAAATATCTTCGTATAGTCCCTTTAAAAATTATTCATTCTTTATTTGTGTCATAACACCCTTTTTAGATTTGTTAATATGTCAATAAAAGGTGATCATCCAAAGTAACAATATTGTTTTTGATCATGTATTTCTCTATTATTTATTTTTCAACATATTTCAGATACACTTTAAAAATGATGAAATAAATACTCAATTATAATAAATATTATAATATTTTATTATGTTAATTTCATCACCAAAATCAATATCAAAATTAATGAAATAAAAAATTAACTTTTCCATCGTGTGTACGACAGACTACTTCCTCACTAACATATATAGTTAGTTATTTATTACCTTATCTCAAGATTTGTTATAATGACATAATTAATTTTTATATATGATATTTATGACATATATATAATTATAATAAAATAATATATCAATTATTAAATTACTTTCGATGCACATAAGAATGATAACTTCGTTTGTGCGTATGTGCGAACTATCACCTCCATGAGGCGACACGACTTGTTTTTATTAACCACATCACTTTAATGATATGTGAAAGTATATATAGATTATTAATATGATGTTACTGAATTTATTTTAATTCCAAAAATATAAATTTATAATTACTATCTTTTCATAAGGACCATTGACAAATGGAAATGTTACTCATGCGTATGTACGAATTTCAGTCAATATGTTTTTAACATAGATCATTTTTCATATCCGTTTGTAAGGGAAGGATTTAAAAAAATATTCTATGTATAAAATAGATTATTATTTCATGAATATTATTGTGTATATTATGTACTTATGACCTCTTTTACCATATTTGATTTACCGAATTCCTTTTGGACTCATATACAAAATATCATCAAACTGTATGATGCGAACTAAAATAATTAACTAATTATGGTAACATGTTAAGTAATTATATAAAATCAATAATAAACATTAAAATATTATAAATCAAGAAGAAATTAACTTAATATTCTTATACATGATGAACTAGGAACATACATGACGTCTCAGACTCAAGGTAAGGGATTTCATCTCAATCTCCTTTTATTGCAATTTTTTTTATAATATAAACCTTTATTCTATTACAAGTTCCATATGTTTCCACTATGGAATTTAAATACATATTTAATCTATAATACTATTATTTAATGTTTTTGTAAATGTATTAATTTTTGGATATTACAATGTAAATGTTGAAAGTGGTATGAGACACCATGAATGTTTAATTATTAAATTATAGAATATTTTTCATCATGATTTTAATTTTCCTATTTATTTATATTGATATAAAAGGATTATAGAGTACATTTTATGTCTATATTTATTTTTATTCATATTTTATAAAGAAAATATTTTTATACGGAGGAATTGTCTTTTATTACAAATAAAAAATGTAATGTTTTGTTTAATGTATACGATAACAATGAATTATCCGCTGAAATAACTGTTGTTTGATATTTTTCTTCACCTACAAGCATTAAAATTTTTTAAATGAAAAATAAATCGATTATTGAATTTTTCTAGTATTTCGGTATTGAAAAATATTTTCGAAAATGTATTTCTTATTTAAACATATGGAAATGATTTCTTGTGATTGCAAATGAAATTTTATGATTGAAATGCTAGAAATTACAATAATTTATTTATTATGAATATATAATGGTACATGTAAATTTCTTGGTTGCTCAAATTAAAAACCATGTATGGGTGGTTCTATGATAAACTAATAATGGTTGGTTGCATTATAACCTTAAATACATTTGGTATGAATGGTGGTTGTGTGACAATTCCATTTTATTAGAATGAAAATTATAGAAGTCAACCACTGGGTTATTCCATTTTAGTATGATTATTTTCCAAGTTAACATAATACGATTTATGTGATTTATATAGTTTTATGGAAATAATGTGACCAAAAAATGAGTAAGAAATGATCTTATTTTAAAAGGAAAGTATTTAAAACTTTTCAAGGGTGGAAATTATTAATTTATGATAAATTATTCATGGGTTTTCAATATTTCACAAGACTAAGAGTTTTGTTCTTTGTGTATCCCATACTGATATTTTTTTCTCATTCCATGTTATAATTTTTTTCCATGTCATATGATTTGAAAGTAAAAAAGACTATCTCATGATTAAAATATTAATGATATATTGTGAAAAGATGTCATGTTTTATTTTAAAATGGTTTTACTTTTGTGAAAAATGGATACTAAGTATAAGTGACAACTTGAATGTATGGGTCTATATTTCATGTTTTTTCCAATTCCCTAAAACTCTATACCAAAAGATATATTGGACAATAAAGTTATTTCTTGTTATGAAATAACTAGAATTAGTAATATTTATATACCGGTCCTTACACAATGAATCCTATATAGGTTTAAATCTTGCACATGAGGGTGATTTTTGTAGATCAAAATTTGGCATAGGGTAAAAGTAACATGCAATAGTGTAGAGAAAAGGGATTTTCCAATCATGAATTTTTATTGATTTAATTTGGAATCAAGGATAGGTGGATAAATTTATGATCAGTATGGTTTGACCAATTATGGTGACCCTACATTCCTTGTAATGATATGAATCTACTTATACAAAATTCTTATATGTAATTCCACGTGTTGATCATGAACATACATTGACGAGGAGGTATTTGGTTAATATTTTCATAAAGAAGTCAATGTAGAAGACTCCCATATATATTAGGTTCATACATCGGAGAGGGGGAATTTCATTTAGACTATTATATACTAATAATGTCACTGCATGAACGAAGAATGATGGATTTCACTTCATTACAAACAAAATCTAAAAAATGTGGTGTCTTTGGGAGATCCAAAAGACAAAGGTGAAACAATTAAATTCTTACAAATTATTTTTGGACCTTGGATATGGAGTCTTAAAATCATTATATATCCTATAATGATAGGAATAAAGACACACATAGTTCATAAACCTGATTTCTTCTATAAAGATTAACATATATGTTAGAGAAATGTGGAATTTTAGTTTGACATTGTAGCTGGGATCTATAAAATAAATCTAGGAAACACTACATAGCCAATGATAATAATAATAAATCCACACATAGTTTTTGTTTTTTATTCTCTATAAAAAAATATATTTTTCACATATGAGCATATTTTAAGAAAATTTTTTATAGATTAAAAGCTCTATGATTAAGATTCATACATTTATCAGGATCATATTAATGATATAGAGTTTCATCAGGCCTCACATAATAATTTTATGAATCATCCCTGGGATATATCTAACCTATGATGTTTGAATAGAAAGTATTATTCCCATGAATATTACTAGAAGGTTCAAGGATAAAGGATATGATCTTCACTAGGTATCACAATAAGACAAGAATCATAAAAACATAGTTTTTTTAAATTAAATTTAACATTTCATAAAATGTTTACATAAGCATAGATTATATATAATTAATGATCTATGAAACAAGTGGATTGTATTCCAAAGACATCTACATAGTTTAATATCTCATATAGGGGAAAAAGGCCTTATGTAAATTTCAAATATATATATTTTAGTTCCATGAAGGTTGGAATTGATTCTCGTAGTGAAAATCATGGGTAATGGATGATGAAATTTTAGTTCAATAATATATAATGGATATGGGTTCTATACAATTTAATTTCATTCATATAGATCATTGATGCTATGAAGTTTAGATTATTACCACTAGGCCATAATAACTAAAATTACAATTATTAAATTTATTTACTCGAAAACATTATATTCATTGGGGAGTAATGTGTTCACCATCCATCATGGCCATATATTAATATCCATTGTAATAAGACATGTGTATAACATACAGAACTTATAACATTTATTACAATGTTAGTGGATTGTCCCTTTTATCATTAGGGTTTTAATAACCAATACAAACTATACATTAAGGAAATAGTGGTGGTGGATTTTCTTATTGATGGATCATAAAATATTGTCATGGTGGGCTTCCATATTATATAATGTATCCAAAGGCTTATCATCTTGTTGTTCAAACTCATCTAGTAAATTATGTGATTTTTCATCTTCTAATAGCTGACCATAGATAGGGAATCCTAGTGAGGGAAAACAAATATCAATGGGAATAACCATCCTTATTATATAGTCATTCTAATTAAAGGATTCTCCTATGGTAGTGTGGGATGGGGTATGATAGGCCCACAAGGCCGGAATGTGTTCTTAAAGCCAAGTATTATTTCCATTATCAACCATTTTATAAAGTATAATAGATATAGTCTTACTAAAAGACTCTATTAGCAAATTTGTTTTTGTAAAATTGATAAATAAATGGTTGGAATCAATTTTTTCTCTTAATATTTCCTTTTCAACTCGAAATAATATAAATTTGTTACATTTTCAATAAATATCATTTAATGGACACTAAATATAAGGATAATGGTGGATTTTATGGAGTTGGTTATACTCATCATCATGAACACATTTAGGGGAAGACATTTTATAAGATCTCTACTTTTCTATGTGGTATGAACATTTTTTCCAATTTAATCCTTCAATTTTGAACTTATGTGAATGATTAATGAGGCTATTGAGAAAATGTGGGTTTTGATGTCTTGTGTGGATCCACGAGCCCCATTTTTAGAGAAAACACATGGGATGCATGGTTTGGGGAAACTATGCCTCCCATGAAACATGGTTTGGATTAACTTGGTGGGGCCTTTTAATGGATAGTATAGGGCACATGATTTTTCATTTCCATTCAACCCTTTCCAGGTGGACATTATTTTATTATAGATATATAAACATAAGGAAAAGACATGGTTGATGAATGGTTTATATAATAGTGTAACAAGACTATGCAAGGATGTTTTTTTATAGAGAATGGATTATTCTTATTGCTTGGTCTGGCCTGAGACCTGGTTTTCAAAGACAAAATATCCATTTCCCCCCACATCATTTATTAGTATAACCCCTCTTACCATTTTATTTTTTCCAACATTGACCACCAGATTTCCTCTCTCGGATCTCATCCATGGAATATAACTTAAAAATGAAGGAATTTATCTTCCCAAAATCCAATTTAATAACTGTTTGTATCATGGGATATCCACTGATGAGTTATTTATTCATCTTTTCCCTTCTATTTCTCCTTCTTTTCAATGAAGTTATTTTGGTGTAGGATCTTATGCCCTATTTTCAGTGTGTTCATCCATTATTCTATTTATACTAAATTTTTACAAAAATAGAGGCTGATAATGGATGAGGGTTCATATATGGGATTAAGGTAAGTGGTCTCTACCTTTCCCTTAAAAATTACAACTATTTATAACTTTTTATCAATGTGCTACACTCCATACTTTCAAGGAAAAGTTCATAAATTAATAAAACCTTCTGTTAAGTGGTAACATAATTTATTGTACATTCTTTAACACAATTATATATGTTCCTAGGTAGTTAAACTCACCCAAAACCTCCCATGGGGTGGGTTCTACCATTTTTTCACGATTATTCCTCCCTGGGATGCAATGATCATGCTTTGTATAATTGAGAATTGAATTTGTTACAAAAGGGAACTTTTAATGGTTGTAAACACCATGTGGAACCCTTTAATTTGTATATGAGAGGTATAAATTGTCGAATCTGTTGGAATTAATATGATTATATAGAAATTTATGAAATCATAAATGAATTGGTTAAGATGCTTTGTATGTTTCTACTCCTTAGATCTCATTTAATTATATTACATGGATGCCATAGGAACATCTACTCCATGAATATGATTTCATTGTTCAAGTGATATGATTGAATTCCATGTACATTTATACTCATTGGATTCATCGAACAAAAAAATCCTTGGAAATTACTAATCCTTCGATCATAGTTACATGACTAAGTAGGTTTCCTTAGAAATTTCTTCTCTTGGGATACTGGTTTCATGGTTTTCTAAGATTCATTGGACATTTTTACTCGAAGGATATAGGTTGATATGTTTAATTGATAATATAGGATTCATTGTACATTTCTAGTTGTCAATTCCCATTTAATTGTTTTAATTAACTTGCTCATTATCGTTGACATTTCTTATCTGTGGACGTTGTCCTATGTAGGCCTAATACATTATTAAAAATTGTAGTTCTATGATGTAATATGACATGATTTATAGATAGACATTATAAAATAGTTTCTTGATAACAATGAAACTTGATAGGCCAAAAATATCAGTTTTATTATTACTTTTACTCCTTTTATATTTGGAGACTACTCCATCTTATATGAATACATTGTAATTTTATAGACATTGTTTTTGGTGGCCCACTAAATTACATCTCATAACCAATATGGTCCTACATATGTTACCTAGGTGGTCTTAATAAATGTAAGTAGGGATAGAGGAAGGTTCCCTCTTGATGATTATTTATTGATTTTTGAATGCTGGCAGAGGCACACGTGACTGTGATATCGATTGTGATGCTATCTAGGGCTAATTCCTTTTTGTTCTTATATACTTTTAAAACATGTATAGCCAAATATTCATGTTTTTGTGTATTACATGCCTCTTTTATATAATTCCAATATCATCATTTGTAGATAAAATTTTTTGATGAAAAAACCATCATAAAAATAACTAAGTAAAAACCAAATTCCCTCAGAGGGATATGTAGTTCTAGATTATTGTTATTAGTGATTTTTGATTCACCATTGGCTGATATACTTGATGATTTATGTTTCATATGATTATATATTTTTACCTTTATCATGGTATGTCATGGTGATATTTCATCATTAATCATCCTAGGGACTTTATTATTTATATGTCATGCATTATTCCATTCCATGTTTATATTATTGCATGCATTTCCAGTAGAATGTATTTCTACCTTATTAGTATATCAATGAAATATAGATAAAATCTTGTACATGGACCTGATAAACAACATTTTTTGGATTAAATGGATTCCACACATCAACTTATAAGATGTATGGAACCGTATAAAATGGATGGAGTGATCCAGATAGTTCCACATTTTTTAGAGAATTTATAAATAAATGGGATTAAATAAAAAATAAATTCAATTATGAAATGAATTACTTTCATTATATGGGGATCCCAAATTAAATTTAAAGGGTGTTTTAAAATACTAATTGATATTAAACGTCTGTATATTGGATCCTGTGACTTATAGCAGAGAAAATGATCTAGTCCCAACCATGTCAGTGGTATTTAGGAAGTGTCTGATGCTTATGTTTTGAATTGTATGTCACTGAAACCCATATTTAGATCCAGAACAGGGGTGTGACTCTTGTTTAAGAGGGCTGGTGCCTTTCCTATTTCAATATATGTGATCATTATGTCATAAAATCATATCAAATTCATGCACTTGACATTTTTAGAGTTATTCCACCATGGTGACCACCAGTTGTTCCCGTGGATGGTGATGAAGACCATGCACTAGAGGTGGTGGGATCTATAACACCCCTATAACATTTATCAATTACTCTTGTAAAACCAACTATTATTCATGATATGAATTGTAACGACCCTAACATTTTATTATTTTTTGTTACCTAATATTGTGTATTTTTTATTTTATACTCAACAAAGATATATTCTGTAATTAATGAAGTGAGTATAATTACATGAGACCGTTGGGTTTTGACAGTTATATGACTGCTGGTCAATATGAATGTTGGAAGCTAAACTCTTAACATTACATTTTTTTATAAATATAAGTTATCTTGGTTAATTAATACAGAAAGAAGAATAGATGGCCTCATCCAGTAGACTCAGGATATTCGAAGCCCATCTGACCGAACTTGGGAATGAGGTATAACCACTAGGCTTTGCTCTGGATCAAGCCCAATCTGAACATCATTATGTAAATCATGAACAGAATTTCCTACGGGAGAAGTTCAAGATGATAAAGGTCACCACTCGGGAAATGTTGGTCGAGCCGCCCCAAGATTCTATCACTTTAGAACACATTACACTTAGGCCCTATGCTGGAATTATAAGGGGATATGTAACGAGACCTTAGCTGCTTTGTGTAATCCATTGATATAAATAAAATTTCTATTTCTTTTATTGGTAAATATTGAAAATTTCAAATGTGTGGATAAATATAGGATGTATATTATTGATTATTTTTTTTGAAAAAAATGATATTTTAAAATATTTATGTAAACCATAAATAATTAATAATGTGTAATGATTTTCAAAAAATGGTCTTCTATAGTTATGTTCAGTAGAAAATTTAGAGTCTAAAAAGATCAACTTAATTTTTGGTGAATAATAAATTATGAATAGGAATTTTACGATTTTGAATAGTAATGTGAATAAATGGAATATTAATATCACTTAAGAAATTATTATTATATTTTAGGCACCTTGATTAAGAAATGTGATTTAATAAAATAAGTAAATAACTGTTTCATAAATTATTACTTAAGAATTAGTTTTTTCGAGTGAATAGTGATTTTAATAGAAATTAAATAAAAAAAATGAGACATTTATTTTCATTAAATGGAGTTCATTTTTGAATTATGAGCATCTACATTAGGTTAAGATGAATTTATGGGATTTTTTGGAAACAGTTGAATTTTTAGTGAATAGTGAAAATACAATTTTGAGATTCAGGTGTTTGAGGACCTCATTAAAGATGTAATAACTATGTAATCATTCTAGTCTAATTATAAATAGTAGGATATTCTATGAGGTGTCCCAAAGGACCAACATCATGGTCAAATACAACGGGCAAGCCCATGGTTTTTCCAATACCACTGATGAGGTGTCCCTTGGAAATTAATGATTTGTTCTCTCACTTCTCCTATAAATTCCATGACATTTACTCATACATTACAGTACAAAATCCCCATCAATGATGATCTGGTCTATCTACCCCCCAAGGAGTCCTTCCAAGGTTCTCTCAAGCCTCCATAGGTTACTAGCTTCAATCTTTCGATGTAACTTTTCAAGGTAAATGAATATTTCTCCCTCTTCTTTTAAGCCACGACTTCCTTTATGTTGTGTCTTCTAGTTTCCATCTCTTTATGTTCAATGTATGTTATAATATGTTCTCATTACTTCTCATTTCATTTCTAATTGTAGATTGTCTGTTTCATCTCTCATCAAATTGTTTTCTGAATTTTTATGTTACACCGTTAGGCTGCCGAATTTCATGTAAAAGAAATCACATCTTCTCATTTCCTTCATGTTTACTTTTCATGTGGTATGTAAATAAAATATCCATACCATGATATTAATATGTACCCATACTGTATTATGAATTATTTATGAGTGTGTGACCCTTGTCCCATCCCTTTTCAATGTTTTCTAAAACCACGTTATATAGTCGTTATGTTGTAGAAATTTCGTCTCCAAATTTCTATCTCTTTCTCTCCATAAATTCTATTGTATTATTTATGTGAATACCCAGACCAATTTTGTTTCAATGTGTGTTCATATAAATATAAGTATGATATATTTGATTCTGGAATTGACATACATATAACCCTCACTCCCTTTCCATCGGTTATAAATGACATAAGGATATTATTTTTAAGAACATTTAAAATGTCCTGATCTTGAAATGAAACCCTTTTCTTTTATTTTCCATGGGTTATTTATGAAATGTTTGATTATGATCTATGTGGATCAAATTAAAATAAAGAAATATTAAGGGTGTGCCCTGATAGCACTCCAACGCATTGGGTAAATAATTAATCCCTATATGACAAGTTTCATGATACCTTGTTGAATAACCTTGGTAATTTTTATGACACCTTGGGGATGAACCTTGGTGACATGTTTATGAATGTATAAAATAAAATTTGTAGCCACATATTGATTTTATGATTCATGTTATTTTTATCATGATATTACTATACTTCCATTGCTCAAGCCTTTATGATTTTTATCATGTTCTTATTATTATTGTTCAAGACCACATGTCAACTATTCCACTTGTTTTCCTTATTGAGCCTTCTTCTCACCCTTTCCTTTGATGTATCTCTCCAGGTTATGAGATCCAATAGTTGTACATATTATAGACTTATGATGAAGCCTTAAAAGTGGATTAGAAGAATGTTTTATATTTTTTCCAATTTTTATTGTTCATAATATCCAAGAAACTAGACTTTAAAGATCCTATGTATGTAAAATGTAATGTAATGTTATTTATTAAAAAATTTGGATTCCATAGATGGTATCAAAGGATAGATTAGTTATTAATTGAAATTAGGATGTTAAAACCTTATGAATAACCCTATATAAATGTTTAAAAATAGGAAAACCACCGGGTATTTTGGTGATAATTGATTATGTTGTTTATCAAACAAATACATCTCTATCTGGACACAAGTAGGTAGAGGTGGCTCTGGCACATATATACATAGGGTTAAAACCATAAATAAATGCTTTGATCTAGACTCGAATGAGAACTGGTGCACGACAACGGGCCTTGCTACACTCTTGGTTATGACACTCTCAAGGGATATGTCTGATTAATCACAAGTTTTTTATGAATCATTATGAAGGAATTATAGTGAAATTTTATTATTTAAGAATGATGTTTTAAAACATAAAATACTTTATAGTTAAAAGACTTGTAAATTAAATAATATTCTCACTAAGGATTTTCTCTTTTATAAAATGGTGGGAAAAAGGAGGAACTGTACAAATGGTGACCGTAATGGGAAATGCGCTGATGGATCTCTGATGGAAGATAGAATAGAAACAGTCTTGCGAATGATGAACCAAATGCCTCATGTTATAGGAGATAACTTAAATCAAGATGAGTGACTGGTCCCACCGCAAAGGGTATAACATTCTGTTGAGTCCTTTATGTGTCAAAAACCACCAACATTAAGTGGATCGACTGACCCATTGATTGTTGAGTAGTGGATCAGTTCTATATAGAATGTCTTTTCTACACTCCGTTGTTCATAGCCTGAGATTGTTACCTTGGATGTTTATCACTAAGAGGAAGAAGCTGATTAATGGTGGGAACTGATTAAAAACACAAGGCCATGAGTGGAAGTTGAAGTTATGGAGTGGGAAGTGTTTATAGGGATATTATTCAACAAGTATTT
Organism: Viscum album; assembly: GCA_963277665.1. Lineage (NCBI taxonomy): Eukaryota > Viridiplantae > Streptophyta > Magnoliopsida > Santalales > Viscaceae > Viscum > Viscum album. The sequence continues at coordinate 553,849,466 of OY728131.1, forward strand.
CCCCCATTCTATGAGAACAAGAATGGAGAAGGAGTTTCTTGAGCTAAAGCAGAAGAAGAATAGATCTGTGGGAATCTACGAGATGAATTTCACAAGGCTTTCATGATACACCTCAAGATTTGTCGTGGATCTAAGTTGTAAGTTTGATAAATTTTTCAGTGGACTGAGAACTCATTTGTGGAAGGATCTATCCAATTGAGACTATGATAGCAATGAGAAGATCATGCGGAGTGTGATGAAAGGAGAGATGGAGTTTGGTGAGACACATTGTTTTCATAAATCAAACGCTATGAACAGATCGATGGAGCCAAGCCTAGGGAGGGACTTTGATCAGGGATGAGGAGGCAAGCAAGTGAAACTTCCCACATGCAATAAATGTTGGAAGAAGCATTCGGGGAACTACTTTCTCAGAAGCAGGAAATTATAAAAGTGTGGAAGAGTTTTCCATTGTGTGAGGAATTTTCATTGTGACCTGAAACCACAACTTCCTAACACAAACGACAATGGGAAGATAGTGCAGGCCCTACCTAATGTACAATGTTTTACGAATGGAAAACTTCGTCACTTTTCCAATCATTGTCCAAATCTGAGGGTAGTGGAGGGGAACCCCCATCAGCCTCACCAAAGGCCAAGGGAGAAAGGTCGTGCTTTTGTTATCATGACAGCTAAAGTTGAGGCTACAAATGATGTGGTATCAGGTACTCTTGTTGTTCTTTCAAAGTAAACATGTACTTTGTTTTATTCTGGTTCTAATCATTCCTTTATTACCTCCATGTTTGCAAGGAATTTAGAATCAACCCCTGATTTAATAAATGTAGAGTTATCAGTCAATACTACTGGTGGGATTAACCAGCATCCTCAGTGTTTAGAAACTCTAGTATATTCTTTAGTGAGCACAATCGTATCGCAAATCTATTAGTCATTCCCGTGCTGTATTTTGATATTATACTAGCGATGCACTGGATCTCAAAGTATAATGCTAAGATAAAATTTTGAAGCAAGGAAATCTCAGTAGTCATGAATAGAAAAAATATAATTATCTTCCAAGGAGAGATATCTCAAACTGATCTTTGTCTAGAGGAACCCCATATATCCTTCTTTATTGAGATAATTTGTGAAGAAATGAAGGAGATAAGAGTTTAAGGATAGAAACTATCTCCATCGTCTAGGAATATGTTGATGTATTTCTGGGGGGATTTTCTTAGACCTCCCCCATAAAGAGAAGTAGATTTCTCCATTGAGCTCGTACCTGGATCTCATTAGATATCAATGACCCCCTATAGAATGGAAAATTGGGAGCTAAAGGAATTAAAGAAACAACTCCAAGATCTTTTGGAGAAGGGGCTTATCTGACCAAGTGTGTCTCCTTAGGGAGCACCAGTTTTCTTTCTGAAGAACAAGTATGGATCAATGTGTCTATGCATTGATTATATAGAACTGAATGGGATCACAGTGTAGAACAAACACCCTTTTACAAGAATTGATGACTTATTTGACCAACTTCATGGGGCTCCATTCTTCTCAAACACTGATCTTTGAAATGTTTATCATCAATTGAGGTTGAAGAATGAAAATATTATAAAAACAACCTTACAATCAAGATCTAGGAATTATGAATTTGTTGTTATGACCTTCGGAATGACTAATGCACCTGCTATTTTTATGGATTTGATAAATAGAGTCTTTAATGACTACCCTGATAACTTTGTGGTATTTTTTATTGATGATATTATGATATATTCCATAATTCACGATGAGAATGAGGATTATCTAATGGCTATTTAGAAAATTCTATGGAAGGATAGGATTTTTGGAATGTTCAGTAAATGTGAATTCTAGTTACAAAAAGTTTCTTTCTTGGGGCACAATGTTACTAATGAAGAAATCACAATTGACCCTAAAAAGGCAAATGTTGTGGAAGAATGGCCTCAACCTACAAAAATAACTAATATTCGATGTTTCCTTGAATTATCAGGATATTATAGAAGTTTTTTTAAAAAAATTTCATGACTTTCTAATTTTTTTATCCAAGTTAACTTGAAAAGGGTTCAAGATCATCTAGACAATGGAGTTCCAGGAAAGATTCCAAGAGTTGAAAAAGAGATTGGTTACTACACCCGTGTTAACTCTGTCCTCAAGTGGAGAAGGTTTTTTTTATTTTTAGTGATGAATCTCTCAAAGGTCTTTGGTGCATCCTCATGAAAAATGACAAAGTCATTTCTTATGCATCTCGATAGAAGAAGAATCATGAACAGAATTATCCTACGCATGATCTGGAGCTGGCTGCGGTCATTTTTGGTCTGAAGATATGGAGGCACTATCTTTATGGTAAAAAATGTAATATATACCCAGACCACCAATGTTTGAACTATATTTTCACACAAAAGGAATTGAACATGAGATAAAAGAGATGGTTGAAACTTCTTAAAGACTATAATTGTTTAATTCATTATCATCCATGAAGAACAAACAAAGTTACTGATGCATTAAGCAGGAAAGACCCAGTTGTTATTTCCATGATGATAATTCCAAGAGATTCATTGATCAATGGACTAGTATAGTGGGACAAGAGAATTATAATGGAAGATCCATCATCGACCCTTACACAAATGATTTCTCAACAGTCATTCCTAGAGAAGATCAAGAATGATCTGAAATAAGATCCTTTGTTACATAATAAGATTGAGGTTGTGAAGGATGGGATGTTTCCTAAGTTCAATATAGATCAAGAAGGTGTACTAAAATTTTGTACAAGAATCTGTGTTCCATCTATTCAAGAAATAAACAATGAGCTGATGGATGAAGTTCAAAGCTCTACATTCTCTGTACATCCTGTAAGCACAAAAATGTATTGGGACATTTGTGATCATTATTGGTGGGATAATATGAAAATGGTGATTGCTGACTACATATCAAGGTGCCTAGTATGTTAGCAAGTGATGGCAGAGCGATAACTTCTTAAAGGGGTATTGCAACCACTACCCATACCAGCATGGAAGTGGGAAAATATAACTATGGACTACGTCACTGGTCTACTGAGAACTACCAAAGGAAATAGTGCGTTATCAGTTATTATGGAATGTCTCACTAAGAATACCCATTTTATATCCATTTGGGAAGATTTCTCTCTTGATCTAATTGCTACAATTTATGTTAAGAAAGTGTTAAGGATATATGGAGTTCCACATTCTTCCATATATGATCATGATACAAGGTTCACATCAAAATTTTGGGGAATTATTCAACATGCTCTGAGCACAGAAATGAATTTCAGTATGGCCTATCACCCAAAAATGGATGGAAAATCTAAAATGACTATTCAAACACTCAAAGACATGCTGAGAACATGATCAATGGAATTTAATAGTGGATGGGATCAACATCTCCCTTTAGTTGACTTATCTTACAGCAATAGCTTCCACTCGAGTATTCAAATGGCACCCTATGAAGCTCTGTTTGGGAAGCAATGTAGAACCCCTACTTGTTGGGATAAAGCTGGTGAGAGAAAGATTCTTGGTCCTGATCTTATGCAAGAGATGATAGAAAAATTCCATGCCATCTAACAACACATTAAGGAAGCTCAGAGTCGGAAAAATAGATATGCTGACAACCGTTGAAGGGTCTTGGATTTTGATGCTGGTGACAAGTTCATTCTTAGAATTTCACCTTGGAAAAGAGTCATGAGGTTTGGAAAGAAAGGGAAGCTCTGACCTAGGTACATTGGCCCCTATGAAATCTTTGATCGTGTAGGAGAAGTGGCCTATCGGCTTGCACTTCCTCCAAATATAGTACAAGTTCATGATGTCTTTTATGTATCCCTCTTGAGGAAGAATATACATGGCCCTTCACATGTACTAAATCCATAGGTGGTACAACTGGAACATGACCTCTCTTTTGAGTAGCAGCCGACGGAGATATTGGATCGTAGAGACAAGGTTCTACAAAACAAGACTACCCACCTTGTTAAGGTGTTGTGGAGGAACCACAAATCTGAAGAAGCCACGTGGGAACCAAAGGAGTCTATGAGGAAGAAGTGCCCACAACTTTTCTCTTCAGGGAGTACAAGATAAAATTTCGGGGAAGAAATGTTTTTAAGGGGGGAAGATTGTAATGTCCCGAACTTTTTATTTTTTTTCGTTTCCTAATTCTGTATCACTTTTTATTTTATACTCAAATAAACTATATTATTTAATTAATGAAGTGAGTAAAATCAAATGAGACCATTGGGTTTCGACTATTATATGACAGTTGATCAATATGACTGTTGGATGCTAAAATCCTAATGTTAAAATTTATTATTATAAATACAAGTGATCCTGGATAATTAATACAAAAAAATATTAGATGGACTCATCCAGTAGACTCAAGCTATTCGAAGACCATATGATGGAACTTGGAAAGGAGGTAGCACCACTGGGATTTTCTCTGGGCCAAGTCGAAGCTGAACTTCATCATGTGAAGCTTGAACAGAATTGCCTACGGGAGAAGTTCAAGCTGATAGAGGTCACCACTCTGGCCATGTTGGCTGAGCCGCTCCAAGATTCTATCACCTTAGCACACCTTAAACATAGGTCATATTATGATATTATAAGGGGGTATTTAATGAGACCATAGCGTCATTGTGTAATCCTTTGATATAAATAAAATTTTTATTTCTTTTTATGATAATGTTTTTAAATTTTAAATGTCCGGATAAATATAGGATGCATATTATCGATGAATTTTTTTTGGAAAAAAGGTTATTTTAAAATATTTATGTAAACCTTGAATAATTAGTAAATTGTAATTATTTTCATAATATGTTCTTCTACAGTTATGTTCTGTAGGAAATTTATAGTCTAATAAGATCAACTTAATTATTGGGGAATAGTAAATTATAAATAGAAATTTTATGCTTATGAATAGTAATCTGACCAACTGGAATAGTAATCTCACATAAGAAAGTATTATAATATTTTAGACACCTTGATTAGGTAATGTGATTTAGTAAAATAAGTAAATAACTGTTTTAGAAATTATAAGTTAAGTATGAGTTTTTTCGGTTGAATAGTATTTTTAATTAAAAATAAAATTAAAAATATTTAGAATTTTTTTCATAAAATGGAGTTCATTTCTGAATTCTAATCATTGACATTAGTTTAATGTGAATTTTTGGGATTTCTCTGAAATAATTGAATTTTCGGTGAATAGTGAAAATAGAGTTTTGAGTTTCAGGTGTTTAATGACATCATTAAGGATGTAATAATTATGTAATAATTCTGCTCGACTTACGAATAGTATGATATTCTATGAGGTTTCCCATGTGGCCAATTAAATTGGAAAATACCATGGGCCAACCCATGGTTTATCCAATACCACCGATGAGGTGTCCCTTGGAAATTAATGATTTGTTTCCTCATTTCTCCAATAAATACCATGCCATTCCATCATCCATTTCATTAAAAAATCCTCCTCAACAAATCTCTAGTATCTTAACTTCTAAAGGAGTCTTCCCAAGGTTCCCTCAAGCCTCACATGGTTCCTACCTTCAAACTTTTGAAGATACTTTTCAAGGTAAGGGAATCGTTCACCCTCCTCTTTTAAGCCATGACATCCTTTATGTTGTGTCTACTAGTTTCCATCTATTTATATTGAGGTTATTTTCTTAAATTTTCTTATTACTATCCATTTCATTTATAATTTTTGAGATACCCTTTCCCATCTCATCAATTTGTTTTCTGAATTTTTAAGTGACGTCGTTAGGCTGCTGAATTTCACATAAAAGAAATTGAATCATCTCATTTCTTTCATGTTTCCTTTTCTTCTTGTATATCATTAAAATATCCATAACACGATCTTATTATGTACACATAATGTATTATGAATTATTTTTTATTGTTTTACCCTTGTCCCCTCTCTTTTCAATGTTTTCTAAAACCATGTTATATAGCCATTATGATGTAGAAATTTCACCCTAAAATTTATCTCTTTCTCTCCAGAAATTCTATTTTTTTATTTATGTGAAAACCGAAAACTATTTAGTTTCTATGGGTTTTCATAAATATATATATTATATATTTCATTCTATAATTAAAATACATATAACCCTCACTACCTTTCCATGGGTTATAAATGACATAATGATCATATTTTTAGGAAATTTTAAAATGTCTAGATCATGAAATGAAACCCATTTCTTTTATTCTCCATGGGTTATTTATGAAATTATTTATTATTATCTAAGTGGATCACATGAAAATAAATACATATTAAGGGTGTTCCCTGATAGAGATCCAATGCATTGGGTAAATAATTAATATCTAGAGATGACAAGTTTGACGATACCGTGGTGAATAACCTTGATAATTTTTATGACACCGTGGCGATAAACCTTGGTGAGATGTTCATGAATGTATAAATGAAATTTTGTACACAAATATTCAAGTTACGATTCATGTTATTTTTATGATTATATGTCTATTCTTCCATTGATCACGTCTTTATGATTTTTATCATGACCTTATTATTATTGATCAAGACCACATGCCAACTATTTCACTTATTTCCCTTGTCCTGCCTTATGACCACCCTTACCATTGATGTATGTATATAGGTTAGGTTATGTAGTAATTTTACATAGGATGAACTTATGATGAAGCCTTACAAGTGGATTTGAATAATGTTTTATGTTGTTTTCAATTTTTATTCTTCCTGATTTCCAAGACACTAGACTTTAAAGATCCGATGACTGTAAAATGTAATGAAACGTTATGTATTTAAAAAGGAAAGATTTCATATGAATGATGTGTCCTAGCTTCTAGAGGTATTCTTATATTTCTTACAAATCATTCTAGGAGCCCTGTGACCTACCATTATTATGGAATAGTTGGTAAAGGAGATCCATTTGTAGCATATTGTCCTATTTTTAGGGGGTGGTAGACTAGCGACAATAGATTGATGGCTAGAGGTTGTTCTATAAATTTTTCGACATCTCAAGACACCTCCCATGAGGGGAGTGAAGGAGGATACACATATTCTTCTAGATTATTTCAATATCTTGGGGGATATGACTACTTAGACTGATCTTAATTGTGATATGGCATGGACAAATTTCAAGATAGACTTCTATGATTTTTTTTTTCCTGAGATGTTGAGGATTGACAGATCTAGAGTTTTTATGCATATTGAGTAGGGCACCTTATCAATCATGGACTATTCTTCTCGTTTTATGATTCTATAGAATTTTAGAGATATTATCTAAAGTGATGAGTTATTGAAGGATAAGTAATTCGAACATGGTCTCATGTATGACATACAATCACAGGTGAATCTATTTGAAAATTATATTTTATCTTAAATAGTAATTCTTGAACTGATTACTAAGAATAAAATTATCATTTTATTTCCTCCTTGGAGTTCAATGAGGAATTGAACATACCAAATCCTACAATGACTTCTAGCTTCATGATGAGGCTACCGTCATTTGATTCATTTGATAGGTTTATTTTCAGGCATTGGAATTTAAATGATTGATAAACAACGTGTCTCTTGGGAAAGAATCACATTATGAGAATATTAGGGAACCTCGTTGGTAGATATTTGTGTTCTGAAAATAGAACTAGAGTAGTTTGTCACACAGTTTCTCCTCGCGTCTATATGGAAGCTGATTCTTTAAGAATCCCTACAGAGTTTTTCTAGACTTTATTGTATGAATAGTTCCATTGTAGACAAACGGTATTTTATGAATCATGGGTCATTTTTGGTTCCGTATATATAAAATTTTTTCACTCTATGATAGCTTTTGGGAGTGGGACTATGGACATTAATATATGTATGGTTCTGGACATAAGGGGATATAGGGAGCGATTGGGCCCAAGTATTTATGGAAATTTTTTTTTGTCAATGGAAATTGGGTGTATCTAATAATATATATTTTAAAAATTCCATGAAAATGTGGATCAAGGGAGGGAAGTCCAATGGTGAATGGCATTTGTATCACCTGAGGAAGGATCTCGGTGATCCCATGTCTTCTTTGAGTCCTATTATTCGGAAAGTGTGTTCAGATGCAGTGATGGTAGCTAGTGATTTGGATCATACAACCTACAATATATTTGTGTGCCCTCATGTTGGTGATGTGGGACCTGTAAGTGGTAAAATCTCAATGTGGAGTCACATATGGTAGATGAGAGTGGTTATAGGACTCCCACAGTTGCATCCTATACTAAGGTAGTCCCATTAGGGACTGACCTCAGTGGAAGAGTGAGATCTTAGGGACTGAGGAATATCTAAGACATGTATTGCTTCTTAACGCATCAGAAGATGGTGAACCATCTGGTGGAAGGGATCAAGATCATGTTAATGGTATGGGGATTGATGAACACAATCCTCATAAGGGATGTTCTAGATATTAATCTAGGAATCATCTTTGAAGGATTGGGGAATGAAGAACTGGTTTAGGATTATATAGGAGCACATGTATTGTACTCCATGGATGAGAAGGGGTCCCATGAAATGAGGCTAGTAATGATTCTTCTTATCATTTTAGTTTATTATGCAGAATAATTTTAGGTTAGTAGGATTCCATGTTATTTGGAGGAGGAAGAGTTATAGAGGCAACATTATAGGGAGAATGGACCACTCATACATACCACTAATAAAAGAAACATGAGTCACCATGAATTCAAAAGTAAAAAATAATGTAAAATGGTCCCAGGGATCCTAAAATTACTCTCTAGGGTGAGGATGGAAATCACGGGGCTATTGCCTCCATTTATTCTTTGACTGGACAACAATGGGAGATGGGTGTAGCTATTGAACTATCTTTAGAGTTTGTTATGCATTCAGAAGAATAAATTGTGGAAGCATTTTTTTGATTAATTCTTTAGAATATGAAGAAGATTGAATAATGGTAAGGATTTTAAGATTATATAACAGTGTTGAGAAGTGTGCATAGAATGAGTATAATGATATTTTACTAATAAAGTGATTCAAAAAAGGTAAGACCAATCAAATGAAGTACATATAGACTTTGGACAAGTAGACTTATCATTTCCAAAAACTTTTTAAGGATTATCTAGATATTAATGTAAATACTCACACCTAGAAATTATGTAAGAGAATTATTTAGGTAGGATTATGTTTTATCTTAATGGGATTTATATATCTATTATTTTTTGAACCCTATTGTTTCGCACTTTTCCCTTAAAATAATTTTTCATAATAAAAATGTTAATTTTATGTCAGCAAGTAATATCAGGTAGTCACCCCATTGGCTCTGTGTTTGGTGGTAGGAAAATATTCTTTTAGATTTATCAAGAAATGGTTACCATCAATATAATTAGTGTTAATAGTTATATTCCCTATCTTCAATGTGGGAGGAATGGATACATGATGATCTAGTGTGATAGAGACCAAGTTAGGTGTTAATATTTTGGTAGGATGGGAAATATATATTAGTCTTACAGGATATTTCATTCAGTACCTTGTGAGATAGGGTATGAAACAACTAGCCATTCATGAGTAGGGTCATCAACTTCCCCGCTAACATGGAGATAGAGTCTGACCAGTAGGTTAGGCCAAGTTGGTGGCCATGGATGAGGTATATGGTCACCAAAATCATATATCCAATAGAGTGGGAATACATAGGGTAGTAAGGATATATCATAAGGTTGCAGTTCATGATATATTTATACAGTACAACCAATACCTTCAAAATTGAGTTACAGAACTTCTATAGTGAGAGGTTATATTATGGTATCCTCTCCATTTGTATCTTCTCTATTAGATATAGGTGCATCTCATTCTTGGATATTTATTCAAATTGTATTCATCCTTGGGATCGATTTTTAGTTTTCTTATGATGTAGAGACCCTCAATACTCTATTGTGGATAAAATCAAAGATTTTATGATAGTACAAGAAGTGTCCCTTTATAGTTGGTGGGTGTTGATTTATATGTGGCCATTTTTTTCTAGAGAAGATAGGGTTCGAAATAATTATTGACATGTATTGATTGTATTCCTATCATGCATCCATTAATTTCTATCCCCTAAGGTTGACCTTGACATCATTAGTGGGTGGAGTTTTTATTCAAATGGATGAATTGTATGTTTAGTTGAGTCAATTTGGACCTGATAATCATCGGCATGGCATGATGACAACCTAAATGATTTTATTATATCTAGATAAACAATGAACACAGTAAGAAAACTTACTTCTGGAGGTCTATCATTTTAGGTATGTTTCCCCAGATGAATTTCTAGGACAACCTCCCAAGAGATAGGTATAGTTGTCCACCAATCTAGTTCCAAGAGCTATGATAGTCTCCAATCATCCTTATAATATCACTACTATAGAGTTATAGGAGGTCAATAGAAATCTATAATACTTGGAAACAAAAGGGTTTATATGACCAAGTACTTCTCCCTGGGTTTGAGCAGTCCATTTCACAATGAAGTTAGATGGAACCATTCATATGTGTGTAGATTACTTGAAATTGAACCAGTTGATGGTTAACCACAAAAATCCATTTCCATGGATAAATGAACATTTCAACTAGCTCTATGGATATCGGGTGTAGTTAAAAATTGATTTGAGATCTGGTTATCATCATGTTAATGTTATACATTCATTCATACTATGTACATATTTTAGTAGCGGGGATTATAACACCAAATGATTTTATGGTGTTTCTCTTCACAAATAAATTCCATTTTTTCAATAACATACTTTAAACTGAACACCATGCTTAAAAAACAATTAAATAATGTTATTTAATTGTGATATATATCAGAGAGTTGTTACAATCAAGGGAATTAATGAGAATAACTAAATTTTGGAAATATAGTTTATACATGTTTAAAAAAATATTTCACTGGTTACCAATTAAAAAGAAAAAAAAGATAACTAATTGAACGTAAAGGATCTGTTATTATAAAAATTTATATTTTCCCCATAAGGTAATTTAGTCATAATAAATTAAATTTGTCTCCAATAATGAAAGAAATTAATGAAATTAAAATGTTATATATTCAATATTTTTTTTAAATTCATATAATAAATTTTATAGTCATAAGATAAGAATAAATATTATTTTACCCATAAAAGTAATATTTTTATAAAGGTAGTTTTAAGACCTTTTAATGAAGTACTTGTTCTAAAACTAAATATTGATACATTTATGAGAATTATTTGAAAAAATTGAATTGTTATTAGAAATATTAATTTAATAATTTAAATTGTTTTTTGTGTGTTTTTCTGATAAGTTTCCTATTTTTAAAAATATTGATAAATAATGAATTTTAATAGAAAACAAATTGTTCGTCAAAAAAAATTATTGAGTAAAATTATATTTTTTATTGGTTTTAATGTATATTTGGATCAATTTTTTATCACTTAATCCATTTCTTGTAAATGGAATAAATTTAAAAATTAATTTGGATATAAATAAATTTCAATCTTTTGAACGTTTTATCTTTAATAACATGTTTTCTCATACCATCAGTGAGATTAATCTTAAATTAATTTTATCCAATTATGTATTTTTAATTTTGTGAAATGAACTCCATATTTATAATAATAATGTTAAAATTTACTAATGGAATCCCTTTTAATTTTTGACAATATGAATAGTGACTTTAGTAATTTCTTATTACCACCGTTATGGGTAAATCATTTAAATAATGAAAAAAGGTAATATTTTAAATAATATAAAATTACCCTAACACTTGTCCTAATTTTTTGGATAAATTTTTGATGACCTAAATATTCCTCTGGATGATTTTAGGGGCACTTCAAGGAACTTTTATGAGTTTATGCCATTTATAGTATTCTTTTAGAGGAATTTCAAATATGTCATAACCATTTTTTATAGGTATTACATTTTTAATATGCTATTATTCAGAATATATATTAAAATATAAATATTAAACTGAAAGACAAAATTTTATCTTCAATGTGGTAATTTAATTTTAATTTTTAGGAAATATATAATCACCATAAAAGCTTACACAGTGATGTAGTAATTTTTTAATTAATGGAAATATCATATAAATGATATTAAAAATATTAAACTAAATATAATTCATTATAATTAATTTCATATAAAATATTATTGATGATTTTTACATGATCATGATGGTTTAAAATATTAGTTTGAAAATACAATGTTTTCATCATATTTTTAGATATCCAAGTAACGAATACAATCTTTATTGACATTAATGATATTTTCAAATAAAAAATATTTTTAAAAATTATATCAATGTCATATAAATAAAAACTTCTATAAAAAATTTGGATAAGGTTTTAAATATCACTCATGGATGAATTAGGCTCAGATTGACATAGTAACAATATTAACAATTGATGAGTAAAAAATAAAAGTTTTCATGATAAGAGTTAAAGAGTTTAAATAACTGTTGAAAAAAAATTATAAAGGTAAGATTGTGACCTAATCATACCTAATTTTTTTATGAGAATAGTTACTTAAATAATCATCATATATGAAAAATAAATCACATTGGATCCATTTTTAATTATATTGTAATTTATATTAATTTAATATTTTGAGAGTCTCCTAAACGAAATCATTTCGTATTCTAGTTCCTCTTCATGTGTTGTTTCCTTGATAATTTAACAACTATTTTATCATATATTTTAATAGATGTTATTATGATTATGTAAAACCCATATTCAATATTTTATCCATCCTACGAAAAATGGGAGCACCGCACATGCGTATGTACAACTTTTCATATCCACACTATGATGTAAATTGATTTTCATCACCCCATTACTTGTATGGTTATAATGATGTGAATAATTGATATATATTGTAATTTTTACATAAAATTGATTCTATAAAATTAATATACCATCTAATTTGATTCCATTTTACCATTATTGGAGTGGTACCATCGTTCGTGTGTATGTACAACCTACTATCTCTATGCCCTGATGTGTTTCATTTTCCCTGTTTAATATGAAAGATTTATTATAAATCTATATTTAATGATTAAATAAGATATTAATATACTTAATATCATTATTTATATGTTGGAACTACATTATATGAAGAAGAACTGGGACTTACACAATAAATCATGCCTAGGAAAATTAAGCAGTTATCACCCAAAACAAAGGTTAATAATGAAATATTCTTAACAAGAAGGTGATAAAATTATATAAGAGAATAATAAAAGATATAATAAACATGTAAATGGTTCACATATAAATTAATAACATGTTATAAAAAATTATACATAATGTAAAATTATATACAAGATAAATCAAGAGTGAGGTTACAGTTTTTCTCATCTCACATTTATTTATATGAGATATGCCTTATTGACCACTTATTTATTTTGGGTGGTGCACTTACAATTGTTATATATTATCTTTAATATATTTATATTAATATCAAAAAATGTTTAATATTATAGATATTTACTTTTATGGGTCTTATGATTCAAATATTTCAAAGTGGTATGGGACACATTGATTTAAAAATATCATTTTAAATCAAATAATTTTATTTTTTCCCCAAAACTATATATCCAATTTTTACATATTGGGTCAAAATTTATTGTTATATTAATTTTTGAGGAAATAATTTTAAGTAAATATCTTCTACTGAACATAGATACTTATTTAAAAGTCTTATTTATTAATAAATTAAATTAATAATTTTGATATATGAGGAATTCCTTGGACATGCAAAAATGAGTGTGTATCATATATAGAACAACCACTCTATGAATATTTAGTCTCATGAGATAAAAAATATATCAAAATGAAATGGGTAATTACTGATAATGACTATACATTCTTTTGAAAGTTGATGATGGTAAAGATATTATATTCCTCAGAAACATGACGTCAAATAATTCAACATTACTTAATTAAGATTTAATTTTCTTTTTCCCATGAGTTTTTGACTGTGATATTGTCCATTGGTTAATATTTTTCAAAAAAATTAAATTAAATTTTATGTATGTTAAATTATTTTACCTTTCTATATTGATTATGAATTTTTAATTTCATGATAGCTTATGTTGTATGTAACTCTTAATGAGAAATCTGAGATCACCCTTTTCTTATATTTAAGCTTTCCCATGGATTCAAATAAGTATATAATTTCTGATATGTGGGGTTATTATATATGGAATAATTGTGATCTCAATTTTTTTCTTATTAAATTTAATTTTAATTACAAATATGTTTCTTGTATTCCAAGAATACTAAATGATTTGGTCTGTTGGATGTGATTTTATGTAAATTTTCCCAATATAATAATATAAGGAATCAACATTGGGATACTTGGGTCTGGGTATTTACAGTTGGTATCAAAGAATATTTATTATAATCCATTGGAACTAGACTTATGAAACCATATGTTAAAGAATATAACATTATGATGGATTTTGTAGATAAGCTCTGAAAAACATTCCAAAGAAACCTTGTTTATGATTATAAGATATGATACCCAATTTTTTTCCAACTTATGTTATGTATTTCACTGTTTTTTATTATATACTGTGTTTCATAATGACACGGTATAATTTATTATATGTCATAATTATGAAATAGCTTCTAGAAGAATGAATGTGAACCTCACCAATGTATGTGATTTGATGTGTAAGAATGATAATGTATTTTCTGAGATAAAGAAAATCTTTAAAAGGGAAGTAGTTTAAAAATATTTTTGTAATGTGAAGACATAATATCATATTCCAAAAAGACTAAGAAATAAATCTATAGTTCATATTAATTTTAGGGTAACTAATATGAGAAGAAAATGTCCTAGAAAGAGATTTATAAAGGAAAAAAATGGAGTGAAGTATTAAACGACATGGTAAAATTATGGGGAGAAAAACCTTAGGAAGTAGTTGAAGGGATTAAGAGGTTGTTATAAGTGCATAGATGAGGGTCCCTAAGAAAAAATGAAAATTAAATGAAAAAAGTTTGTTGTTCCATGTTAAACCAGTAAAGAGATGCGACACAACACAAAAAAATACTCAAAGCATCAACAAAAAATAACATAGAAGAAGCATAGGGATCAAGTAAATCTTTTCATATTGATATACATAAAGTGGAAGGATTAATTTTATCCTTTATTTTAATCCTTGAATAATGTTAGGTAATTTCACTTTAGTACATTTTCATTAAGTATTTGAATGCATATGTTAATTGGTAATGATGATCAATGATTCATCGACAAGTTGAATTTCATGGAAAACACAATATTTCGGGGATGATAACCATACTATGATATTGATAATGAGATAATGGCATTGAGATTAAGAAATTAATAATATGGATAAAGTAAATTTGATTGTACTGATTACTTTTGAGATGATTAACAATTTTTTAACACGTTTTTTATGCTACCAATGATGGATTTGACAACATTTTGGTATTTAATAAAAATAACAAATAATATATGTTTTAATTATGAAATAAGGAAGCATGTTTGTATTAAATAATAATATATGGTAATTATGTTTATTAAAATGTTCCAATAGAATACATAATAAATTAATTCACGTGTGTGGTATGTGATGACAAATATCTACTTCATAATATATGATGAATTAATGGTAACATCATTCTGAAATTTAGTTAAAATAATTATAAAGATTTGGATTTTGACCTTTTTGAAGGGTAATAAGGATAAACATTTATGAAGTGGACTAAGTAAATTTTTTTGAGGTTTAAATATTTATGTACTTATGTATACCAGATAACTTGTTCAAACCATATTGGTTTTGGAAACAATTCAGGTGTATGGAATGAATTTTGGCTCTTAATAGATCTGAAGATAGATTAAAATTTAATTTTTGTTTTTTGGGAATAAAAAATTTTCATTTTTAGATATTCATTTACACTAGTAAGGGATGAAATTACTATAAATGTTTCCAATGATTTACCAAAGACTCCAATTAATAATGACACAACATGAGAATGCTAAATAAAAACATATGAGATATCATTTGATGTTAAAACATTTCATTAATATTTAATATATTATTTTTGTAAAATTTTAAGTATTATAATATTATTATTTTATAAAAAGGTCAACCTGTTGTTCAGATGGTAACTAGTTTTATCAAACACGGAAACAAAACATGAACCCACAACCGAAGGGTGAAAAGGGTGGATCCCCTACTAATAGATTACCCGATTTCCTAGTTAATACAACATAGATTTATTTATATCAGAAATATTATATATAAATTATAAGTTCATTTTAGGATTCATATATAATTTAGCAAAATATAATATATTGGAAATTTATTGAGGAAGAAATATTGAAATATCATATGGGGTAAAATATGTTTTTCTAGTGGAGTTTCATTAATGGATGAATCACTACCTGTGAAGTAAGTATTTCCCCTTATGTTCTTACACTAAGATGTAGAAGGATTTCTCAAGTCTAGGAAATAGATTGTTAAAAAACATTGTTATTTTTATTTTTATATAGGGAAATAAATGGCCACTTTAACAAATCACATATTTATGGTTTTGTGATTGTAGACTTTCTGATGACCATGTTCTATATCAGTCTCTATCAAACAATGATAATTTCAATTCTCTCATATGTCCTGATTTTAAATTCCACCTAATATTATCCTATTAGAAATCCAAATTGTGTGGGGACAGCCACATTTTCCTTTTTTTACTATTAAGTGGATGTTTTATCAACCATATTTTCGATGTGGGTTTCCCAAAAAGAAATTTTCAAGTACCGACCATTGATTTTTAAAGTGAAATTTCACATTTTAAGGATAAAATTTATTTAATTAGTGGAAAAGTGTTCAATCCCAATGTTTTATAGTATGTATCTCCATAAATAAATTCAATTTCATCGATATCGTATCTTACAGAGAACATCAAAATTAAAAAAACTTGTAAATATTATTCATTAATTATAACAGTTATCAATTAGCTATTGGAATATAGGGAATGAATGCTTATAACTAAACTAAAAAAATATTGTTTATATATTTTAATAAAATGAATTCATTGGTTACTAGTTAATTAGAAATTAAAAATAAGAACCAGCTGAACATAAAAGATATCTTATTATAAAAAAACAATTATTATTCACACAATGACATTTAATCTTATTAAATACAATTAGTCATACATAGAGAAATATAATAATGATATTTATTTGTTATATATTCTATAATTTTTTTAAAAAAATCCACCCATTTTTTTATATGACTAATATAAGAATAAATCAAATTTAATGCATAAAAGGCTATATTTTTCTAAATCCAGTTGTACTACCTTTTAATGACATGTTTTTTTAAACAACATTTAGAAAAATTTAAAAAATTATTTATAATAAAAAAGTGATATTATTTTAATGTGAATATATCAAAATTTAATTTTAGTTATTTTTTTATTTTTCAAATATGTTTAATGTTTTAATGAATAGTTGAAAATAATGAATTTTTATTGAAAAAACATTTTCATCTTTAAATTTTATTTTTTTGAAATTATATTTATTATTGGTTTTAAAGTATATTTAGAAATATTTTAAATAATTTATTCCCATTTAGGTAATTGGAATAAATTTCACATTGAATTTTTATATAAAAGCCTTTAAAAATATTGATGGTTTTCATAATAATAACATGTTTTTCATTCTGTCAACATAATAATTTTAAAATTAATTTTCGGAAATTATGTGTACTTAATTTTGAAAATTGGATTCCCTATTTGGAATCAAAAGGACCAAATTTAGTTAATATGACCCATTTATTTTTGTAAAATATTTATAATACCTATAACAATTACTGTATTACCCCAGGTAAGGATAAATAGGGAAATTAAGAGTGAAAATAATATTATAAATTTTAGGTAATTACACTAAAATGTGTGCTACTTTTTTATTACATAATATTTCCCAAAATCATCCTTGGAATAATTTCATGAGCTCTTTGAACAACATCAATGACTTTATGCATTTTATATTATTTTAATTAAAGGAAATAAAAATATAAATTACTCATGTTTTTAATTAGTATTACATTTTTTAACATGTTATTATTCACAATATATATTTGAATATAATTATTTATTTTAATAATAATTTTCTTATCGTCATTATGATTATTTAGTTTTAATTTTCAATAAAAAAAATAATTCTCTTATAGGATTACACAATGATGATGTGGTAATAACATAAGAAATGGAAATATAAAATAAATGATAATGGAAATATTAAAATAAATAAAATTTGAGATATTTAATGTCATATAAGAATATTCTCTATTAATTTGACATCAAAGTGATGAATTAAAAGAGTTTTTTTAATATATCAGGTATTTATGACATTCTGAATAAGTCACGTAAAGAATAGTTTCCTAATTGTAATTAATGATATTTTAAAATAAATGTTATTTTATTAAATGATAAAAATTTAATTGAAATAAAAAATTCATCCAAAAAAAATTTGGGATGATTAAACATTCACTCGTGACTCATTTATAGTGTGTTTGAATTTTCATTTTAACAATATTATCCATTAAAATGTAAAAAATATGTTCACCCAATAAGAGTTAAATGGTTTAAATAAGGGTCAAAACCAAAACATATGGGTACAAATGTGACGAAATCATCTCTAAAAATAATTATATGATTGTAATTAGGACCATATTAATCTATTATTAGAGATAAATCACTATAGAGTGATATTTGATTGAAAATTAATTTATATTAGTTTAATATTTTAATAGTTTCCTAAAGTGCCCCTCACCTCAATTATAAATGGTATCCTCATCCTTCACTAATTCACAAATCATTGAGCTTTATATATCGACAAAAACCTACCCACATCTCTTCCAATCATTCTTATAAATTTTCCGGTGTCCATGGTTTTACAAAAATACCAAACCTAGATCTTTTAGTATGAGATCTAATGGAAGTCTAATGAAGAATAGGTAATCTTTTTCACTAACTAAATTAATATCATTTCCTATTACACATCAAATTCATGTGTTTTTTCCATGATTAATTTATTACTATATTATCATCTATATGATGGGATTTTATTCTGATTATGGGACAATAATATTACACCTTTTTTCCATCTTATGAAAAATAAAAGCTTTGTGTGGGAATATGTATGAATTATCATCTCTTTGTTGTGGTGTAATTTGATTTTCATAAAAAAAATTACTTATATGAGTATAATGATAAAAAAATGGATATATATTTTAATTATAAAATTATATTTATTTTGGATAATTGATACATCATCCTATACCTTTTCTTTTTAATGTAAGAGGAATGTTATTTTCGCAAAATGTGTATGTATTGCCTATCATATCCATGAGGTGATGTGATTCCTTTTACTGGTCCAATTCACAAGAATGATTATAAAAATGTATATAATGATTATACATTATCATAATAACATTAATATCATTTTTGATATTACAAAACAAAATCCTATGAATAAAAATTGAGACTTACACAACAAAACATGCGTAAGAAAATGAAGTAGTTAACATATGAAATAGGGGTAATAATGGAATATTATTAACAATAGTGTGATAAAATGATATAATAGTATCTTATAAGATATCATAAATATGAAAATGGTTTTGGTATAGGTTAATTACATGTTTTAAATAATTTAATAGGATTTAAAATAATGTACAACAAAAATTTAGTGTGCGGTAAGGGTTTTTTTCTCATCTCTCTTTTACTTGTCTGTGATATTCCTTATGAACCAATTCTTATATTTGTGTGTTTTAATTTCCTTTGGTTTATCATATTATGAATCTACTTATCTTCATATAATTTAATTTTTCATTTAATAATTACTTACTTTTGTCGGTCTTCTCGTTCAAAAATTTTAAATTGTTTTGGAGCACTTTAATTTAAAATATGTTTCTAGACAAATTCATTTTATTACATTATAAGATGTATACCATTTTTAAAAAAAACATATATATTAAATTTTATTTGAATTTTTGGGGAAAAATGTTAAATTTCTATCTTCTAAAAATTATGGATAGATGATGATAAATATGTTATATTAATGATTTAAAATCAATCATTTCGATATATGAGGAATGCTTTAGACATGAATGATTGGGTGGATACCATGTATAGAAAATCCCCTAAATGATTCAGAAGTATCAAGAGATAAAAATAGTTGGCCATTTAAATTTGTTTTTACCCATAATTATTAAAATATCATTTGAATGGTCTTAACCGTGAATGTAATATGTTTCGGGGTATCATGAAACCCAATAACTAAGAATTACCTTGATTTAGATATAATTTAGTTATACCCATGATATTTTCACTATGATATTAGTCAAGGTTTGAAATTATTAAAAAGTTATTTAATAACATGTTATGTGTGTTTGATTATTTTACCTTTCCATGTAGATTATGAATTATTTATTTGAAAATAGATTCTATTTTATGTAACTCTTTCTAAGCATCTAAGATCACCCCTTTCTTATGATTCAGATTTAACCATGAATCAATGAAGTATATAATGAGAAATATGAAGGGTTGTGCTAAGGGGGAGAATTTTGTTATCAATGAAAATACTATTTAAATTTTATGTATAAAAATTAACTTGAATTTAAAATATTTATCTAGTTAACCAGGACTACTAAACTATTATGTCCTTTTGGAGGTGATTTGTTGTTTCTTATAAATATGTAATAAATTAAGGCAGTGACACCAAGCTACTGTGGTCTAGGTCTATTCATGTATAGTTTATATTAGTATTTTTCCATTCCATTCAGTCTTATAAAACTGATTGCAGTTTTTAGGGAACTGATTAATCGAGTTTTCCATTCATATATGTATTTTTTTTGTTTTGATATTCATTGATGATATATATATGAATTGTGACACTATATATGACCGTGATAAACATATTAAGATCCAATTGGATACATTGAGATAGAATTATTTATATGCTAATATCACAAAGTGAAACTTTTAGATGGATATAATAAACTTATTAGGTCATATTATCTCAAATATAAGAATATTTTTTACATAGAAAAGGTGAGAGATATAGTTTCTTTGGAGCATACCAATAACTTATTAGATATGTGATTTTTTAGGGCTATCATATTATTACAATAAAATCAGAAAGGAATTATCTATATTATAAACATAACTTATAAGCTATAATAAGAATGAAATTATGTCTATATTGGCTGAGGCCCATGAGACAACCATTCAAAAGATGAAAGTGAGACTAACTTCAGGGATGATCAAAATTCTACAAAATTTATGGTAGTTTTATACAATATATTGTGATATATTAGGTATTGGGAAATGGGTATTTTTTATTAAGGAGTAAGAATTTTTGGGGTATGGGTATTGTTAGTTGAGGGCACAATAAATAATTACCCAACACAAGATCTGGAGTGAGCTATTATTGTTCATGTCTGGAGTTGTTGGAGGAATTATTTACTATAAGAGAATTTTTTAGAGTACACAGACAATAAAATACTTCAGTAAATCATTATATATTATGACATGAATCTCAATAATTTATGGTTTGTTTAATATCTACATTCCATTGTCTTTGAGCTTGCATATATGCCTGGGAATGATGATGTAGTTGTCATTGTGTTGAGTAGAAGGAAAAAAACATGTAGTTCATGAGGCCATTAATGAGTGGCTAATTATGTACATGTTTTATTAGATGAATTTTGAGGTTTAGTACCAAGATATATTGTTTATATTAAATTTTTTATTAGTGAAATATTCCCTTCTAGAGAGAGTAAAGATGTGGTAGCTATCAGATTTTGAGGGATTGGTCCTACAAGAGAGTGTGGAAAGAAGTTATCCACCTCTCGGTTTTGTTTTGGGTGGGTATGAGATGTGTTTTATCCTAATATGTGTTTATGTTCCTATAGACATTTTAAAGGATTTTATGAGAGTGTCCCATTCCAATATATTGGTTATAGATCCTGGACTTACAATGTTTTATCATGAATTACGTCATCAATTATTGTGGCTGAGGATGATGTAAGAGATAGCTGGGTTCATTAATTTGTGCACCACCTAGAGTATTTGATGATGAAACACCAATGAAAAAAATTTTATTTTACAACCATTACATATTCCTATTTGTAAATTGGATTACATGACCATATATTTCATAGTAGGAATACCGAGATCAACTTGGGGTAGTGGAATTGTATGGGGGATCATAGACCGGATGGAAAAGGTAAACCATTTCATTCCAATATAGGAGACTCTTTTATTGGATGATATCATGAGATTCTAAATTAGTTATATCATATGCCTCTAATGGTTTCCATGGTATATCATACAAGAAATAGATCCTTGATTCACATTGTTGTTCTTGAAGGGGTTTCCAAGGGAACTCAGTTCTTATGTATTGGTGAGTACAACCTATCGTCGATAGGTCAATGGTTAGCCTGAGCATATGATATTTTTTTTGGTGAACATTCTTATAGAATGCATCATTTATTTCATATGTTATTGAGAGTGACACATAATAGTTTAGGAGATATGTAAAATAATAGCTTCCTAGGGATCATTAAGATAGATCCTCAAGAGTCTTTATACCATTGAATGTTTATTTACCAATGTTATGGTTATAGGAATGATAAAAAATGTCTTTGGGTAATCATATCATTCTACAGACTTTAGAGAAGGTTCATCATATTAGAAACATGATATTGGTAGTGTAGTCTATAATGAAATCATAAAGCGATCATCAACGATAACCACTACAGTTCGAGGTGGGGATTCTGTTTTTCATGTGAGTTTCACCTAGAATGGGGGTATACATGTATTCATAGTTAAGGGAAGTTATATCATCATTACATTAGGCCCTTCAAGAATATATGGATATTCATACAGGTAGCCTATTGGCTAGTGGTCATAGTTATTCTCAAACAATTCTCTTCCACCCTTTGAAGGGAAATCTAGGAATGAATTTATTTAAGTTGGTATTATCATATGATCTAGAGACTTCTATTTTGTATGAAACCTTTTTTCTAATGAATTATTTGTTTTGACATTATAAGAAGTCCTAGTGAGGCTATAAAGGATATTAGTGGGAGTAAGTCTTGTTTGATTCCTATAATATTTCTTTTTGAGAAATAGTTTTTTCAAAAGTGTAAGGGAAACTATGGGTCCCATGCCACACAATTTTGGTAAACCGTGCAAGGTTTATCATTATAAAATATTAGGTGAATGTGTTTTATAAACCATGAGACCCATGAAAGACACTCTAGTGTTTTCTATAGTGTTTTTTAATGTGTAAAAACACATATTCAATGCAATGTTTGTATAACCATGCCCCATGACCATGTGATGGAACTTATGAGGCAGTTATAGGAACATGTATTGCTCATAGTTTGGTCATATGTGTTTATAACCCATTTGGACCAGTTTCTTTTGGGGGAAATGATCATTCCAACTAAATTTATTTTCTGAGTTAATTGCCTCTTCCCTTTTCCTTTTCTCCATTAGGGCCACAAACATTTCACTCATTGAGCTCACAAATAGAATCCTCCAATTATTTTACGGAATTTCTTGAAAAAATACCCTATTTTAGAGTTGTTCATCTCATTGGATAATCATGAGTGAGATCTATATTCAACGTTTTCCATTTTTTAATTTGTTTTCCTCTCAAAGAGTTTTTTTGTGGCAAGATCTCATTCTCTATTTTCATGGCATTCAATGTTTCATATTTTTCCTCTAATATGGAATGAATTAGAGTTTAAGACTATATAAGTATAATTCTATAGGATTATGGATGGTGGTATATACATTTCCCCTAAAATCCTCATTGTTTATAACTTATTGATGATATTATATATTTTTGAATTTCATGACGAATCATACAAAATTTATTGTACATTATGTTAAGTGATAAATTATTGTTAATGTAATTCCATGGAACTCTTATATAAGGTTGGAGGTAGGTGAACTCATCCAGAACCACCCCCTGGGGCTATTTCTTCATTTTTATAAGGATTATGCCACCTAAGTGGTGTAATTAGTTCAATTTGAATAATTTAGAAAGGAATTAAGAATTAAATTGAATTGTTAATGGTTTTAATCACCTTATAAAACCACATAATTTTTATATAAAGGTATAAGTTGTTAAATCCCATGAATATTTTATGATTATTAAGGCATTTATGAAATTGTTAATGAATTGGTTATGTTACCTTGGAAATTTCTATTCTATGGATCCCAATTAATTAGCTTACTTAGAGGCCATGGACATTTATACTCCTTAAGATCCAATTACTTGGATTACATGATATGATAGGATTCCTTGGAATTTTTAAACTCCTTGGATTTAATAAACCAATAGGATTCATTGGACCTTACTACTCCTTGAATCATCATTTCACGACTCATTATGATTCCTTAGAAAATTTTACTCCTTGGATCCAAGTCACATGGTTTTCTAGGATGCTTGGAAATTTATACTTCAAGGATCTTATATAACTTCTTTACATGACATATTTGGATTCATTGGACATTTCCACTCCTTGGATCTTGTTTACTTGTGGTATTTATCTTACTCGACTGCCTTGGACATTTCTACTCCTTGGACCCTAGCACATGAAGGCCTAATGCATGATTACACGACCAAGGCCAATGATTCAATATGACATGATTTACATATTTCCCCAATTATTTAGTTTCCCGGTCACAAAGAGACATCATAGGCTTGAAAATAATAATTTTATTAGTTCTTGTAATACTATTATATCTACAAATTGGTTTAGCTTATATCTACAAATTTTACTTGTTATAGAAACCATTGTTAGTTTCCTACTAAGTGTTATCTCACACCATGTTTGGGATTACATTGGTTTCCTAGATAGACTCCATGGATGTAGGTTGGGACATGGGCATGCACCCTCATGTGGATGCTTGATTTCTTATCGCGTAGTAGAAGGAGAGTATAAGACATAGATAGGAATAATGATGTTGTTTATGGATAGTTCTTTTTGGTATTATATATTTTTGATACATGTAATACACTAGATTCTTGTTTCCACTTATTAACTCTCTTTTTTATAGAATTATATTATCTTCACTTGTATATGAAACTGTTGGATGATATTGGTTTTCAATTTTTTGGGATGTTTTTTCTTCACCTGATTAGTTATTTTATATTCATCGTCTATTAATTGATATATGTATACAACTATACCAAACCTTTATTATGAGGGTATAGACTCTCCACTATTCCACCATGGCCCCTTGATTCTAGTCATTATCTTGTCACATATTGGGAGGAAATCTTGGAGCCCTATGACCAACTGGTTTTGGATACAATGGAGTGAAATGGTTCTATAAAATTACACCTTGTCCGATTTGGAATATAAATCAATGGTCGTAAGGATTAAATTAAACATAAAAGATATATATGGTGGATATATCTCCACGTAATCCATCAAACATAAGGAAAAATGACAGGAGTGTATGGCTATATGAAACAAAACTGGAGGATAATAGAAGTTATTTTCATTTATCTTACAAGAAAGGAATTTCTTGGTGGTCATTATGTAGTATTGTATCATCAAAAAATAGAAATTTATAATCCCCCTAATTTTCTAATGACCCGGAATTTATGTGGAAATTTTTTTCATTAATACATGGGAATATTTATGAGTCTGTGAAAATTTACGGCGCATGATTCTGAGGCCTGGTGTACCCGGAATCAAATTCTGAAGTTTTGTTTGGGTACATTCAATAAAGGTACAAGAATGATTTTATTACTTTTGAACCAGTGCTCAAAATTGAAATCTATGGGCACCGTTGAACTCGCAGCGCTGGTATTCGCTTAAGAATACTTTCGTATCGATAAAAGATAGTCGAGAATGGAAGTTAGTTTTTTGGAGTTTTTAAGAATAAAGTTAAATAAAAATAGTTGTAGCTTATTTTTATTTGTTGTGGATAAAACATCCCAGTGGTGGTTAGTGGTGGAGGCCACTACACCATTACCTCCCATGAGTGGTTAAGGTGGTGGGGCCCACCCAAGCATAACCTCCCTTGGGAGGATAATTAAGGTGGGGACCACCTGAGCTTCTTAACTACTTGAACTCCCCATAAGTGGGGAAAAACTCTTGAACTCCCCTCATTAAAGTTTCACTCCACTGGAATTAATTAATGGAAAATTAATTAATTAAATTTAAAATCTTTTGAATTCATGCCATCAATTAAATAATAGGCAAATATATTATTTCATTTTGGTTGACATCTATTCATTAAGGGAGCTTTGGAAGAAGTTGGAGAATTATATCCCAACGAAGAACGCCTCTTCTGCCAACGAAGACAGAAATTCAACTGGGGAATGAAAGGACAGTGTCACTCACGAAGAACATTGACGTCATCCTCAGCTTCATCTTCTGTGAAATCCCCTTCCAACATCAATGATTGAAAAATGAGGTAGGGGTCGTTTTGATTGATTTTGATCTTCGTTCTTCATCATTCTTGAGCCTCATTAATGGTAAATTGGTAACACCCTAACATGGAGGGCACGGGCCGAACAAACACGGCTCGACCCCCCTTCAATTTTTTTTTGTTTTGTTGAAGACTGTGGTGGAGCAACGGTGGCCGGCGACGGGCCGACCGTGAAAGGAACCGGCAGTGCAAGGGCTGCCGGGTCGTCGGAGGAGTACGGCGCCGTCGCGCCGTGGGGAGGACCGGGCCGTGGCACGTACAGTGTAACATCCCCAAATGATAAAGGGGTTAAATGACTAAATGATATGACTCATGTCAACAAGGTGCACCTTCCTTTTCGAGAGCCTACCTGATTAGAACTCTAAAGTTAAGCGTGTTTGGCCTGGAGTAGTGATCAGGATGAGTGACCTCCTGGGAATTTTCATAGGGTATCTGTGAGTGAGGACAAAGCACACTGGAAAGGACAAGTGTTGGCCTATGGGGACTGTCATTAGTCAGATGACCCGTTCAGGCATGTGGGTGGACCCTAGGGTGGGCTCCACGTGTCTGCGGGGCAACTGGTGGTACCTGGTGGGCCAGGACCCGACAGTCATGTTAAGGCGGGGTGGTTGTGCTGTCACCAGGACCCATTTGTTACATTTGGTATCAGAGGAGGAACCCAACCTTAAGTGCGGTGCACTGTCTGGGTTGAGATGTAGGGCCCACAACGAGGGGCGTTGTGCTCTAAAGGGGGGGGGTGATTGTAACATCCCCAAATGATAAAGGGGTTAAATGACAAAATGATATGACTCATCTCAACAGGGTGCGTGTTCCTTTTCGGGAGCCTACCTGATTAGAACTTCACAGTTAAGCGTGCTTGGCCTGGAGTAGTGATCAGGATGGGTGACCTCCTGAGAAGTTTCTCAGGGTGTGTGTGAGTGAGGACAAAGCACACTGGAAAGGACAAGTGTTGGCCTATGGGGACTGTCATTAGTCAGATGACCCGTTCAGGCATGTGGGTGGACCCTAGGGTGGGCCCCATGTGTCTGTGGGGAAACTGGAGTAGTGATCAGGATGGGTGACCTCTTGGGAAGTTTCTCAGGGTGTGTGTGAGTGATGAAAAAGCACACAGGAAAGGACAAGTGTTGGCATGTGGGGACTGTCATTAGTCAGATGACCCGTTCAGGCATGTGGGTGGACCCTAGGGTGGGTGCCACGTGTCTGTGGGGCAACTGGTGTTACTTGGTTGGCCAGGACCTGATGACCATGTTAAGGTGAGGTGGTTGTGCTGTCACTGGGACCCAGTTGTTACACACAGGCCGCAGTAGAGCAAGGCGGTCAGATGGCCACTGAAGAAGCACAGTGCCGGTGCGCCGTGCGGAAGGAAGGGCCGCAGCCAGGAGGGTCGCGGCGGTTGGACGGTGGGCGAGGCGCCGTCGGGCCATGCAAATCCGCAGGCAGGAAGGACGTGGGGGACGGAGGAGGGCGGCCGGCTTAGTCGGCTGCCAGCGGGAGCGCCACAAGCAGGACCCGAAGGGTCCCAAGGTTACCAGGTTGGCGCGACGCGCTAGCTGTTACAGGGCGACGGGCGGCCACTGACCCCCCCCCCCCCCCCCCCCCCTCACTCGGTCTGAGAGGGCCCTGTGTGGCACGACCACCCACTGGCTTTGGCTTGCAGACTGCCTACCAGCCACGCCAGCCGTGGGCTGAGCTGGTTCCAGTGGGCCAGGCCGGTTCCAGAAGGTCGGGTCAGACCCGCGAACCAGGTCAGACCCCAGTCTGGATCTGGATCAGAACTGGGTCGGGTCGGTCCATCTCGGCCGGACCTGACCCAGACCCCGTTTTAACCCATTTCAACTTTTTTGCCCATATCTCGGGCTACGGGTGTCTAATTTACAAACCATCTATGGTGACAGAAAGCATGGAGTGAGGTGGTTCTTTTAGAATACCCCTCTCTCATTTTGGTCGCGGTTGGGGTATGGTCGGGTTGGATTGAACCTTAATCCAACTGGGCCCTCGGAGCGGAAATGCCAATAACTCACATATCGGGCGTCTGATTGATGCGACGTATGTTGTGTTGGGATCCTTATGATGATACGGAACTACGGGATACATAAACTCGAGACCTCATGGTAGTTGACATATTAACACTTTTCTCGAAGAGCGGACCCTCCCGGAATCGAGCGTGTTGTGTGCAGGAACCCTATGCCTGGCTACGACAGAGATGATAGTGTAGAGACCTGATGCCAGACGTACATGGAAATTACATTAGTTTTGCAGAATACTTAGTACATAACAAAAACACACACACACAAGGACCGTAATAGTTTAGTGTCTTTGGAAACTCGGAATATAATCTTCTAATCATGGTGAAAGATCTTCAACATCTCCCATAAAGATCTTCCCTTTTTTTTTACCTAAAACCTTTCTTTATATACTGGGGAAAAGAAAACAT
Organism: Viscum album; assembly: GCA_963277665.1. Taxonomy (NCBI): domain Eukaryota; kingdom Viridiplantae; phylum Streptophyta; class Magnoliopsida; order Santalales; family Viscaceae; genus Viscum; species Viscum album. The sequence continues at coordinate 553,878,341 of OY728131.1, forward strand.
AAAATGGTGAGCACAAATTCTTAGTAAGGGTAAACAAAAGAATTATCAATCACATCATATTCATAAGAACATAACATTTTTGAAAATCTTAACCTGCAAAAGAGATCATAATATCATAACATGGGATAAATCATAGTAGTGAAATGTAATCCCAATAATAATAACTTAAAACATGATACTTTGTGGCATAAACACATAATAATAGAGAATCATTTCTTATTATTCAAGACTTATTTCCAAGACTATCTTAGTGGACTAAGTCCATTTCTGAAACTATTTCACTCCTCGTTTCAGTCCTATTTCATTGAACCGGTTTAACCTGCCATTCCAGCCATGTCTATCTCATGAGATATAAAATCTTTACCCAATTAATTGGAGGGAGATATAGGTCCCAGCCATCTCTTAATTATACCATTCTTATGTGTGCCACAAAATCATAAACCATACATCATGGCATAACCCATGTAATAAAAATTGGAATCTTGAACATCGTGACATCATAAAACAATTCATATAAGACAAAAGAATTCATAAAAAATAATTCCATTAAAACATAATCAAATCAATGTAATAATAGGGATAGAAATATAACCCTATTTTATCTTAGATGGAAAATAATTTTGATAAAACACTTGAACTCTATTCTTGAGGAAAATATCCTTTTTACTTCAAAAAACATTTTTCCTTTCTTAACATGTCATACAATTCTAAAGTAAAAAAAGTTGATTAAAAATAATCTTGAAAACTTGTAAAGGAATCTTCTTGGAAATAATGTTTTAAAAATCCATTCATGTCGTATAAGTTAAAAAAACATTCTTCTCATACTTTTGTCGGAAAAGTCAAAAAGTACCTCGTACGAAAAAACGACAAAAGATTCCTTTCATATATTTTACTAAAAACTCTCCGAAGTGTAAAATTGGATATCAACTATTGTAGAAGCATATAAATATAACATATTGAGGAAACATGTATGTGGATGATAAAATAAACTCCAGTAAATACCAAAGTATAAACAATCTCAGATAAAAATGAGATTGGTATATTTTCCCTTACCTTAGGTCTGATTTGCTTCGTAAGTGTCCGAACCTCCTGTATAATGATTTAAATAATTTCATTGACTTATTAAATAATCATATTCGTTTTTATGACATCATATATGGTTCACTTAGGACTTTATATTACCCATTCTTTTGTAAATTAATGTTAATGTAGCGTTTTGGGTAAAATCATCTTATTTATCATATGTGTTTGGACTTGTTGTTCTTGATGTTATTATAACTTATATCATGATTTAATTAATTCCAAAATGTAAATAATGATTTATGTATCATATACATTCATTATTTATCCAGAATATACAAGCATTTATAATAGTACATAACATATGGAGGTAAGAAATGAAACGCACCGTTCATGGAGACGGTAAGCCGTACGTACGCATTAAAGCTACATTCATTTCTATTTATTATTTTAATGGAATTAAAACATAATGATACATAGGTATATTATAATTCCAGTATAATATAATATATAATATCATTAACCACATCCTTTATACATCCCACATAAGGTATTAGCGAATCACATCACTTTGAGGGGGCGGTAGTCCGCACTTCCTCAAATGAGATTATCGTATTTACCGACTATGAAAACCGTAAAGGCTTGATATAATTGGGAAGTAAAGAAGCATAAGGAAATAATAAACATAATATATATTATATATAAATACAGTGCCATCATAATGGCCACCATGAGAGGCGGTAGGAGAAAATCGAACAATCATTGTTTTGTGACGCGTTAGTTTGTCATCATAGAAACATTATGTTCTTCATCCATTAGATGAAGGTGTGTGTAAGTGTAGTTCCAATAATTCTCATAACAACATCCAAGTGTATTTAGGATATTTTTTTTTGTTACAAAAGAAAGGATTAAAAAGAGTTTAGGGGTTGGAGAAGTAGAATAAATGAAAACAACTTAAGAGAAACTATTACCTTTAATTTTGGTAACTTTCTTTGGTTTGAACCAAAAGGACTTCTTGGACAGTCTTCTGCCTAATGTAAGGCTTCAAGGGGAAGGAGAGGGATGTAGGGAGATTAGTTGGGCAGTGTTTGGAGGATCCAAAAGGCTTGAGAGGTGTGAGGAATTACATAGAAGTGATCTCCTTTTATAAGGGAGTGGAGGGGTTCTATGGGAAAGTGTGAAAACATTATTTTATTATAAAATTATCTTCGGTTTCAAGAGGTCCAAAACACATTAATGTCGAAGATAAGATGACTCATATTCGAAATAAAATCATCCAATAAGAATTGTACAGGTTTTGGATGATATTTTAATTATTTTAATCTTATTTAATTAAATCATTTATTAATGAGGTAAACACTACATCATTATTGTGTCATAAATAATTTAATTCATTTGATGTCTAAAAATTATGAAAAAAAACCATGACGTAGGGAATCTTTTTAACTTTCCAAAGAATATTTATAGTCGAAAATATAACTTATATAACCCCTTATAAAAATTAATTACAAAAAGAGTTTTGTTAAAGTCAATTTGGCTTTGCATTAAATTAATTAATCCAAATTGTCATTTTCACTACCAAGTGGGTCATTGGGGTCTTAAAATCGGCCCAAGGATGCCCATGGTCGGCCACTACTCATCCAATAAGGCTAGGACATGTTTCAAGGTAATTTTGAATTATTATAATATTATTTTAACCTTGAATTACCCTATTTACCTTTAACTGCAGTAAATAAACATTACTGTAGTTACTATTCATAATGCCCAAAAATAAAAAAGTAGCTTATTAACATAATTTGGACCCAATGATTCCAAATATGGAATCCATTTTTCAAAATTCAATACACAAAAGTAGCAGAAATTAAATTAAAATTAATCTCGTTGTCGAAAGAAAACATGTTTTTGTTTAAAACATTGCAAAAGATTGAATTGATTTAACCTACGAATTCATGGTAAAATAAATGCTAATGACATACATTATGTAAAGTGGTAAAAATATATTCTATTTATACTTTAAAACCATTCAATATTATAATTTAACCAAATAAATTATTATGATGGAAAAAGTTGTTTTTAATTAAAATATAGCGTGTTTTTACTATTCATTAAAATATGAAAGTTATCAGAAAAATATCAAAACTTTATCCAATGTAAATTTTTCTATCCTGATCGAAAAGAAGAATTTTATTCTGTCAAATTGAGCTTATAAACATGTCAAAAACTAGATTTAATTTGGGTGCGCCATCAAAAGGTGGCAAAACTGCATTTTTTGAAAAATACTTATTTTACCCGAAAAATTTATTTTGTTCTCATACCATGTTCTAGAAAATATGAAAGATTAATAATAATGTTATAAAATTCAAAATTTAGTTAATACTATTCATAACGGCTAGTTCATAATAATATTATAATAATATATCGTTGTTTAGTAAAACTCAGTATTGCGTACAACACACGCTATCGAGGAAGGTCGCGATTGCGTGAAATGCAAGCCAAGTCAGGGTTGCATGTTGTGCAAGAATCTTTCATTGTTTCGTAGAACAGAATCCAACCATATTTTATTTATACATTGAATATATATATATATATTTATATAACACACTCAATGTTGCGTTGAATAACTATTATCAAATTTGTGTGTAACACGATCCAAGAATAGTGTTGCGTATACTGCAAGCTAATACGGTGTTGCATATAGCGCAAGGTAATCTTGGTGTAGCATACAACACAAGATATTAATGAAATTAAAAAGAATATTTTTCATAAAATCTTGAGGTGTTACATTCTACCCCCCTTAAAATGAATTTCTCCCTCGAAATTCATCGAGGTTATAAATGGTTTACTCCTCAAAAGTTTCTTTAATATAAACCCACATCGTAAAAAGAAATACCAAAACTAATCTTTAAAAACAAAAGTATGAAATGTAATGGTTACCCAAATTAACTCATCACTGGGTTTCCACATAGGAGGACATAGGTGAAAATATGGATATGGAAGAAAAATCTAACCATCAAGTTCTGATGGAGAGTTGTAGAGAACATGGCTATGAAAAAGCCAACAATCACAAAACCATAAATTTGTGATGATCTAGGGTACCATCTGGTTCATCGGATATAAGAGCACTAGGCCAACATTTTTGGTTTTAAAGATCATTTCCCTAAAGTTGATGAATTAATAGAAATACTTACATGATTTTGGTACAATATCAATGTTGTTCTTGAATTGAACAATTTCCACTTCATATCATAAAGAAATGATTTTGAATTTGTTATTTGTGAAGCATTAGCAGATCATGTGATAGAATGATGGGTCATTCCATCTGTTTCAAACAAAAGGTTAGCAAAAGTTATAAGTCCATCTTATGGTGAGATTAATCGTACATGGTTCCAAAAATGGACTTATACTTTATTTATCATACTGGTTAATATAATAAAACTAGTTTCTACTAAACAGGGACTTCATGTAGGCCAGTGGTAGGCGATAAAGGCCAGTCGCACTTCGGTTGTGGGTTCGATTCCCACAGCCTTGTCCGACGCGATGAGTTGTCACCCGTCCTGTAGGATGTCCTTTTTCTAAAACTACATTACTATAACATCCCATAAATAATATCAAAAAAAAATTTCTATCCTTAAACAATACTAACTTATGTCCAACATAATCCATTCCAATCTTTAGGCTTATCTAAACTACTTCGGTCCAAGCTCATAGTATAAAGAAAATGATTACTTGAAATATCATCAACCAAGAATGTGAATACCATCATTTATCCCCCATATATCTTGTTGGTCACATTCCAATCATGTGAATACCTTAATCATGTATTCTCTTGAAAAATTAATACCCATTAAACCTTAGTGAAAACATGAATGCTGTAAAAAGCTAACTCCCTCCACATACCAAAATCCAAAAATCTATATACTCAAACCATGATATAACCTTCTCCTTATATCAGTCATGAGCTCATGAATACAATCAAACATTTAATTTTCTCCTTATCCCTTCATTATGCGCATATCATCTACATTCCAAAAAATATATGAATAACCTTTCATGGATACTGGTACCATTAATCATACACTTTCAAAACTCAAGGAAAGACAACAGTGTAACAATCCTTAGATGTCTCTTTATTCCATAGTATCATGATATTACTTATACAACATTACACATGATAAACATGTAATCATTACACTACATTATTAAACCATTGACCGAGCTTCAACAATTATTTCATCTCACATATCATTAGTAGTCTCTTCATCATCATCAACATAAATAGTACCCATACGACCATACAGATTCTCTTCATGAGACTTTCACTTAGGGAATTGGTTTTCATAATGCTCGTACATTCCACATTTAAAACATATAACCATTTTTGATGTCGTAGTAATACCATTATCCTCATCCCTGGTGTTAACTGAGCCTTTTCCTTTGCACTTACTGGCTTTGTGTCCTTCTTTTCCACATCCAAAGCATCTTCCAGTTCCATTGAAACATTGTCCTTGATGCCTCTTCCCACATGATTTACATAGGGGAAATTGAACTTTCTTTCCTCTATGATCATCATGAAACTCCATCTTTCTCTTATTAGCCGTGTAAGGAAACTTACCAAATTTTACTTTATTGATCATATTATGAGATTTCTGATTCAGCATAATAATTATGTTTAGACTTCCAAACCCCATTTCATTTGGTTGCTCATGAAGAATATCATTCCATTGTCCACTATATTCTCCATTATCGTGAATCATCTTGTTTCCAGCCATTTTCTAAAACCCAAAAAGAATAGTGTGAGAGGAAAAAATCAAGCTAGGGAAAGCAATATAATAAAAGGGGAGTAACTTCAATATCTAACATCTTGGGTTACTGTAATTCTAGAACTATAACCTATACTTATACTTAACCTTAGGGACATCCCTAGACATACCTTTGAAATATCTCTAGGGATCTCACTAACGTTTTCGCATCCTAGTTTCCAAAGGTTGACTAAACTTTTCCTCTGATACCAACTGTAGAGACCCGAAGCCTGACGTACATGGAAATTACATTGCTTTTGCGGAATACTTAGTACATAACAAAAACACACACACACAAGGACCGTAATAGTTTAGTGTCTTTGGAAACTCAGAATATAATATTTTAATCGTGGTGAATGATGTCACAACCCGTCCTCGGGGCCTGTGTCATGACTACCACAAGCCCGCCTTCCACAGGCCAGGGGCTGGCGACTAGCACCAAGGCGTAAATCCCAACAAAAGGGAAGGCATTGCCTTTGAAAAGTAAACAAGCACCACAGAGTAAGCAAGCGGAAAAGTAAACACTAAGTAAAAACAGAGTACAACTGAATTGCGGAAAAGTAAAAGGGCCAGTATACAAACCCAAACTGAAAGTAAAGTACAACTCGAAAGGGAAAACAGAAACTGTAAAGTAAAAGCCGCTACACCGAGATGTCCACTGGAAATCCCACCTGAAGGGTGGGTACAGATAGCTCTACTGCTCCTTGGGTCCCGCCGTCCGCTCCGAGCACGTCCCGCCCAGTGGTCCAACTCCAAGTATCTTCCTGCTCTGCAAGCCTCAACCACGATCAACGCTGTCCGTCGTCTGCAACCAACACAACGTAGTGCGGGCATAGCCCGTGCAGGGGTGAGTATAACGATACTCAGTAGGGACCCCGAGACCCTCAAGGTCTCACTAAAACCAACAAGGATAACCACAAGAAGATCTCAACCGATAACCACTACATAGATATATTCTCATACATATACATAAGTTATCAAGTAACCCATCTCAATCATGAGGCAAGCACAAGGTAAAAAGTCTCAGCTCAAACCAGGATTTTAATCATCAAAACCGTAACTGCTGAAGAGCTCCGTCTCTGAAGTGTACAGTGGTCTTGTCACGACTCCGAGGTACTGCTCACTAACCTAAGACTACTGTAGTAATCCACCTATCGAGTATTGCGGGCCAGATTCTACAACCAAGCGCTCCCATGTGCCGCTACAACCAAGCGCACCTCTGTCGTGGGTCTGCGGCTACAACCAAGCGCTCCCATGTGCCGCTACAACCAAGCGCACCTCTGTCGTGGGTCTGCCGCTACAACCAAGTGCTCCCATGTGCCGCTACAACCAAACGCACCTCTGTCGTGGGTCTGCCGCTACAACCAAGCGCTCCCATGTGCCGCTACAACCAAGCGCACCTCTGTCGTGGGTCTGCCGCTACAACCAAGCGCTCCCATGTGCTGCTACAACCAAGCGCACCTCTGTCGTGGGTCTGCCGCTACAACCAAGTGCTCCCATGTGCCGCTACAACCAAGCGCACCTCTATCGTGGGTCTGCCGCTACAACCAAGCGCTCCCATGTGCCCCTAAAACCAAGCGCACCTCTGTCGTGGATCTGCCGCTACAACCAAGCGCTCCCCTGTGCCGCTACAACCAAGCGCACATCTGTCGTGGGTCTGCCGCTACAACCAAGCGCTCCCATGTGCCGCTACAACCAAGCGCACCTCTGTCGTGGTCTGCCGCTACAACGAAGCGCTCCAATGTGCCGCTACAACCAAGCGTACCTCTGTCGTGGGTCTGCCGCTACAACCAAGCGCTCCCATGTGCCGCTACAACCAAGCGCACCTCTGTCGTGGGTCTGCCGCTACAACCAAGCGCTCCCCTGTGCCGCTACAACCAAGCGCACCTGTGCCGTGGGTCTGCCGCTACAACCAAGCGCTCCCATGTGCCGCTACAACCAAGCGCACCTCTGTCGTGGGTCTGCCGCTACAACCAAGAGCTCCCCTGTGCTTCTACAACCAAGCGCACCTCTGTAACACACCGGGTCGTTCGATCAGCAGTCGTCGGGTCTCAGTCAGCTACACAGTCTCCGTAATCCGCACGCTCGTCTCCGGGAGGGTCCGCTCCACGAGCTACTGGTCGATACTTCAAGTATCAAAAAGTCCCGCAAGGAATTATCTCAATGGACCACCTTGTCGTAGAGGTCTCAACGCAACAGATGGCGCGTCAATCGGGCTCCCGGTCTGTGAGTTACTAGCCTTTTCGTCCCAGGGGCCCGGTTGGTTTCGTGTGCGATCCAATCCGGCCGTAACTCAACTATACCCTGAACACTCATAGGGTATACTCATAGGGACCGTTTCTCAACGAGATCACCAACGCCGCTGACGGTTCGTCAAACGGACGTTCTGTCAGAAAGGAATCAGCTTTTCCGTTCCAGGGGCCCGATTGGATTTCGGGTACAACCCAACCCGGCTACTATCCATCTGCATCCAAAACTCGGTCGGAGGATGCCAAAAGTTCTGTTTCATCAAGAGGAAAGCAACGAGACAAACGGCGCGTCAGTCGGACGCCCGGTCTGTGAGTTATTGGCTTTTTTGTTCCAGGGGCCCGGTTGGTTTCGTGAGCGAACCAACCCGACCGCACTCCGACGACATCCAAACCTCGAGCAGAGTAAGCCAAAAGATTCGTCTCACTTAGAATAATTCAACAAAGCTGACGGCACGTCAATCGGACGTCCGTAGCTCATGATATGAGTGTTTCCGCTCCGAGGACCCGGTTGGTTTCGTGTACGAACCAACCCGGCCGAACCCAAGGTATTCCGAAACCTTGAATGCGATATACCAAAACGACCGGCTCGATCCAAGGATCGTTTTGCCGCTGACGGCAAGTCGTTTGGAGGCCCGTAGCTCAAGTTACGGCCATTTGAATGAAAATCGTCCGAAGACGGGGGGTCCGGGCCCGGGCCGACACGGCCCGACCCCCCTTGGGTCGGCCGAACCCGGTCCGACCCAGTCGGACGGGTCTGGCCCGGCCAGCCCGGCCCGGCTCGGCCGAGCGGCCGACGCGGGGGGAGCTGCTGCCCCGCGTGACACCCCCGCGGCACCCGCGGGGTGTTGGCCAGACAGCCGAACGCAGCTGAATCCGCGTCCCGAGTGACGCGGGGGGAGCCGCCGCCCCCGCGTGACATCCCCGCGACACCCGCGGGGTGTCTCCCTGGTGACCGGACGCGGCTTCATCTGCGTCCTGCGCGCTCCGCCGCTGCGGCCAGTGTCGCGGCGGTCACGTCCGGCGGCGCGCCGGGCGCCGCCGCCTCCGGGCGCCGGTGTCGCCGTGCCGGTGACCCGCACCGCCGCCGGCTTCCACGGGCCGCCGGAGTCGCTCCGGTGGCCCGATTTTCTTCCAGTATGTGCCGCTGCTCCTCCCGGGACTCGCTCTTCACTGCGGAACCATCAAACTTCCGTTGCGGCACGTTCCGTCGTCGCCCGTCAAATCCGCACAAAAACGAAGAGCGGCAGAGGGTCGTCGGGCCATGTTTGTTTGGCCCGCACCCTCCGCGTTAGAGATAAACAACGGGAGGAATAAAGTTCAACACATGAACGCATGTCCGAAAACAATTTTTAATGAAATAAAATTGTTTTATAAATCGGGTTTCTCATTTTAACGGAAACAACCTGGGAAATAAGAGGCATTTCCAAAAATAAAATCCCTACCTCGTAGTCGTCGCGTGTGAGCGTTCTTCGCGGAATTGTTCTTCGCGGAAGAAGGGGATCGTCGCATCGTCGCGGAAGGGCATCGCATCGTCACGGAAACCGGTGATGAGTCGGCGAACTCAAGCAGCTGATTGAGGATCCGTTGCGGAGGAAGAGGCGTCGCAGAAGAACGTTGCAGGAAGGGAAGGTCGGCGTCGCGGAGCACGGCATCGCGTCGTCGATTTCTGGGTTCGGCGTTCTTCGTCGGAGGCCGGTGTTTTTTCGCGTTCTTCACGAAGAAGGATAAAGGCATGAGGACTCTGTCAAACCTCTCATCCAGTAATCCTCCAAAAAGACCGGTTGGTCTTATTTTATTATTATGACAACCAACGAAAAAGGGGTAAGTAACAACCCATCAATTCGTTGAATTAATTCAACGAAAGAAACAGCTCATTTAATTTACGAAATAAACCGCCCAATGAAATGGTCTGTTAAGAATTTAAGAAAACGCGTCAGTTGACTTTCATAATGACGGGTTCTCGCGGGTGCGTTACTTAGCGGAAAGAAACAGCGGGGCTCATGCGGGGCCCACCTCACAAATATCCTACCAAGAGGGTAGGATATTTCTGGATAGTCCCCTATCCGTTTCAACTCAGTTTAAGAGGCTTCCAAGTGGCTTCAAGTGGCTTAAGTGAAATAAAATAAAGTTGTCGTAAAATTATTTTATTTCTTAACTTTAAGCCCGAAAATTAAAAACCACACCCGAACAAACGCAACTCCGGAAGAGGCGTTTCTAAGAAAATAACGGTGCTGCGATTTCATCGGTGCCCTCAGAATTCGATTCCGGGCACCGGTTCAAAAGTTAGAAAAACTCGCTCGTCTGTTCACTGAACGTACCCGAGCCAAACTTCGGAAAATGATTCCGGGCACACCGGGCCTCGGAATCAGGTGCCGTCAGAAACTGCACTCTAGTAAAATTCCAAAGAAAATTAAGAAAAAAAATTTATTTGAAATTTACGGGTCTTTACATTACTCCCACCACAGGGCTTTACGTCCCCGTAAAGCTTCACTACAAACTTAGGGATACAAACGCGGTACTAAGTACGCATCTGAGCCTCCCGCTCCCAAGTGCTCTCCTGGAGGCTCCCGAGCTATCATCTGAAGAGCACTAGAGGAATCAATCGTCCACGTAATACCCACTCCTATCGATCCTCGATCTCTACCGGGGGCTCCGCAAAAGTCACCCCATTATCAAAGACCAGCTCTCCGTGGTCAAAGATGGGCACCGGGTCGTGCACGTATCTCCTTATCTGAGATACGTGGAAGACGTCGTGCACCCTATGCAACTGAGGTGGTAGAGCCAGGAGATAATCCACCTCGCCAATCCTGTTGAGGACCTGGAAAGGCCCGATGAAGCCTGGAGACAACTTGCCGCCTCGGCCAAATCTCCGCAAACCACGTCGAGGTGAGACCCGCAAGAAGACGTGGTCGCCATCCTCGAACTCTAGTGGCCTCCGCCTCCTGTTAGCATAAGAATTTTGTCGGCTCTAAGCTGTCTTCATCTTCTCCAGGATGACCTGGACCTTCTCTATCGTGGCCTAGACCACCTCTGGTCCCACAAGAGCTGCTATGATTTCTTCCTTGCCGATAAGAGAAATCTGGTCTCATCCCCTGGATGAACCACGTTCTTTGTCTAATACTGTCAATCCTGACATGGATGATACTAACCCATACCAAGAATGACGTCGTAAGGCCTCGACGCTACTACAAAGAGATCCAACCGTTACTCTCGCCTCCAAGGGTTGAGTCACACTGTCGGCATCAGTGTGTGGTAACTGGGTCTCCTCCAGTAGGTACCTCTCAAGTGAGGGTCAAGTCAACGGTCTAAACCAGAACCTCTTAGTAACAACACAAGAGAGGACATGGAAGTAAATTCCACAAGAAAAGGTGTCTTTTATTACTGCAGCTCAAGTACAAAGACACAAAGCATCTACAAACATATATCAATAAAACTAGAAGCAACATGAACAAAAGTCTCCAGGTCTGGAGCTAGTCCTGCTCCTGTCCATCTGCTCCCGGAGCCCCATGATCATAGGCCTCAGCTCCCTGATGCTGAGCTCTCCCATGTCCTCTTGTCCCTTGCGGTCGGGGTGGAACTCCTGGTGGTGATGGTGGCAACACCTCGAAGCGTCATCCACCTCCAGCTGCACGGCCAGCTCCCCTGCCATGGCCGCCTGCTCCTTGCGGCCCACCCTGATCGAACCTCTGCCACTGCCTGGGGGGTCCTCCGTTCGTCTGCTGGTCATCCGTATGGAGGGTCGGACAGTCACGAGCCATGTGACCAACCCCGCCGTAGGAGTAACACTACCCTCTCATGGCAAGTCGTTGCCCACCCCAAGTGCCTCGCGCAAACGATCCAGAGTCATGCTTTCGACCACCTATAGGTCCAGTCCTCTTGGACCCCTGCGTCATCCATTTACTGCCCGCTGCAGAAGACTCTGCCGCATGCCGGTAAGTGGTGGGTCCTGCTGCTGGAGACTGCTCAGCAAGGAAACTCTCCACTAAGAGGGCTCGCTCCAACACCCCTGCCTGAGTCGGAATGTTGAGGGAGATCATCAAAGCCCTCATCTCATGCCTCAGTCCCTGCTCGAAGGTCCGGGCCCGGAAGAACGGGTCCCGTACCATATCTGTGGAGTAGCGCGAGAGATCAGTAAATCTCGCCAAGTACTGGGCCACTGACATGCTTTTCTGCCGCAGTTGTAGTAGCTCCTAGATGCGCACCGCTCAGAGGGTGGCTGGGACGAACTCGGAGTGGAAGATGCTCTCAAAATCCGTCCAGAGGAGAGATGCCTCGTCGTGCACCTAGAGCATCAAGCTCCACCATCTGCCTATTGCCGCGTGGAGGAGGCTCGCTGCGAGGATCACCATGAGGTCTGCTGGTGTCCTCACTAATCTGAAAACCCGTACAACTGCCTCCAGCCAGTCCTCGGCGGCCTGAGGGTCTGTCTCCCCGCGGAACCTGGGCGGTCGCTGGCGCTGGAACGCATGCAGTACACTAAGGCGACGTGCATCGTCGGCGGCTGGGGCTGGTAGCATCGGTGCCTCGGCGGGTATAGGTACCTCCGGTGCCTCAGCTGTCAAATGGCCATGTACCGAGTCCTCGACGCTCGGTGTTCTCTCGCCATGAACGTCGCTCGGAACCCTAGCTGGCTGTCGTCGTGGGGACATCCTGAAAAGGAAACAAGTGTGCCATGGTCAGGACAGTATACCCGGTGAGCTGACACTAGTAATCACAAAGAAAACTTGAAACACACATGCAATCAATGTTTTTGTGCATTAAGTCGGAAATCAGAAGTCAGGGTCCTGGGGTACGGATACGTCGGTCGCCGCACCAACACTGGACTCCCTGGACTGATAACCACACCCAATACGCTAAACACTATTTCTTCACATAGAAGAAAGATCAGAGTCTGCGGTAGAACCGACCGCCTCTGATACCAATTTGTCACAACCCGTCCTCGGGGCCCGTGCCGTGACTACCCCAAGCCCGCCTTCCATAGGCCAGGGGCTGGCGACTAGCACCAACGCGTAAAACCCAACAAAAGGTAAGGCATTGCCTTTGAAACGTAAACAAGCACTATAGAGTAAGAAAGAATAAAATTAAACACTAAGTAAAAACAGAGTACAACTGAAGTGCGGAAAAGTAAAAGGGCCAGTATACAAACCCAAACTGAAAGTAAATTACAACTCGAAAGGTAAAACAGAAACTGTAAAGTAAAAGTCGCTACACCGAGCTGTCCACTGGAAATCCCACCTAAAGGGTGGGTAAAAATAGCTCCACTGCTCCTCGGGTCCCGCCATCAGCTCCGAGCACGTCCCGCCCAGTGGTCCACCTCCAGGTACCGTCCTGCTCTGCAAGCCTCAACCATGATCAACACTGTCTGTCGTCTGCAACCAACACAACGTAGTGCGGGCATAGCCCGTGCAGGGGTGAGTATAACGATACTCAGTAGGGACCCCGAGACCCTCAAGGTCTCACTAAAACCTACAAGGATAACCACAAGAAGATCTAAACAGATAACCTCTACTTAGATATATGCCCATACATATACCTAAGTTATCAAGTAACCCATCTCAATCATGAGGCAAGCACAAGGTAAAAAGTCTCAGCTCAAACCAGGATTTTCATCATCAAAACTGTAACTGCTGAAGAGATCCGTCTCTGGAGTGTACAGTGGTCCTATCACGACTCCGAGGTACTGCTCACTAACCTAAGACTGCTGTAGTACTCCACCTATCGAGTATTACGGGCCAGATGCTACAACCAAGCGCTCCCATGTGCCGCTACAACCAAGCGCACCTCTGTCTTGGGTCTGCCGCTACAACCAAGCACTCCCATGTGCCGCTACAACCAAGCGCACCTCTGTCGTGGGTCTGCCGCTACAACCAAGCGCTCCCATGTGCCGCTACAACCAAGCGCACCTCAGTCGTGGGTCTGCCGCTACAACCAAGCGCTCCCATGTGCCGCTACAACCAAGCGCACCTCTGTCGTGGGTCTGCCGCTACAACCAAGCACTCCCATGTGCCGCTACAACCATGCGCACCTCTGTCGTGGGTCTGCTGCTACAACCAAGCGCTCCCATGTGCCGCTACAACCAAGCGCACCTCTGTCGTGGGTTTGCCGCTATAACCAAGCGCTCACCTGTGCCGCTACAACCAAGTGCACCTCTGTCGTGGGTCTGCCGCTACAATGAAGTGCTCCCATGTGCCGATACAACCAAGCGCACCTCTGTCGTGGGTCTGCCGCTACAACCAAGAGCTCCCATGTGCCGCTACAACCAAGAGAACCTCTGTCGTGGGTCTGCCGCTACAACCAAGCACTCCCATGTGTCGCTACAACCATGCGCACCTCTTTCGTGGGTCTGTCGCTACAACCAAGCCCTCCCCTGTGCCGCTACAACCAAGCGCACCTCTCTCGTGGGTCTGCCTCTACAACCAAGCGCTCCCATGTGCCGCTACAACCAAGCGCACCTCTGTCGTGGGTCTGCCGCTACAACCAAGCGCTCCCTGGTGCTGCTACAACCAAGCGCACCTCTGTAACACACCGGGTCATTCGATCAGCAGTCGTCAGGTCTCAGTCAGCTACACGGTCTCCGTACTCCGCACGCTCGTCTCCGGGAGGGTCCGCTCCACGAGCTACTGGTCGATACTCCAAGTATCACAATGTCCTGCAAGGAAGTATCTCAAAGGACCACCTCGTCGTAGGGGTCTCAACGCAACAGACGGCGCGTCAATCGGACGCCCGGTCTTTGAGTTACTTGCCTTTTCGTCCCAGGGGCCCGGTTGGTTTTGTGTGCGAACCAATCCGGCCGTAACTCAACTATACCCCGAACAATCATAGGGTATACTCATAGGGACCGTTTCTCAACGAGATCACCAACGCCGCTGACGGTTCGTCAGACGGACGTTCTGTCAGAAAGGTATCAGCTTTTCCGTTCCAGGGGCCCGGTTGGATTTCGGGTACAATCCAGCCCGGCTACTATCCATCTGCATCCAAAACTCGGGCGGAGGATGCCAAAAGTTCCGTCTCATCAAGAGGAAAGCAACGAGATAGACGGCGCGTCAATCGGGCGCCCGGTCTGTGAGTTATTGGCTTTTTCGTTCCAGGGGCCCGGTTGGTTTCGTGAGCGAACCAACCCGACCGCACTCCGACGGCATCCAAACCTCGAGCGGATTAAGCCAAAAGATCTGTCTCACTTAGAGGAATTCAACAAAGCTGACGTCACGTCAATCGGACGTCCGTAGCTCAAGATATGAGTGTTTCCGCTCTGAGGGCTCGGATGGTTTCGTGTACGAACCAACCCGGCCGAACCCAAGGTATTTCGAAACCTTGAGTGCGATATACAGAAACGACCGTCTCGATCCAAGGATCGTGTTGCCGCTAACGGAGAGTCGTTTGGAGGCCCGTATCTCATGTTACGACCATTTGAACGAAAACCATCCGAAGACGGGGGGTCCGGGCCCGGGGCGACCCGGCCCGACCCCCCCTGGGTCGGCCGAACCCGGTCCGACCCGGTCCGACCAGTCTGGCTCGGCCGGCGCGGCCCGGCTCGGCCGAGTGACAGACGCGGGAGGAGCCGCCGCCCCGCGTGACACCCCCGCGGCACCCGCGGGATGTCGGCCAGACAGCCGGACGCGGTTGAAGCCGCGTCCCGAGTGACGCAGGGGGGAGCCGCCGCCCCCGCGTGACACCCCCGCGACACCCGCGGGGTGTCTCCCTGGCGACCAGACGCAGCTTCAGTCGCGTCCCGCTCGCGCCGGACCCGCGCGGCCGCGGGTCCGCGAGTGCCGCCGCCGCGGCCGGTGCCGTGGCGGTCTCGTCCGGTGGCGCGTCGGGCGCCGCCGCGGGCCGCCGGAGTCGCTCCGGTGGCCCGATTTTCTTCTCGTCTGTGCCGCTGCTCCTCCCGGTACTCGCTCTTCACTACGGAACCATCAAACTTCCGTTGCGGCACGTTCCGTCGTCGCCCGTCAAATCCGCACAAAAACGAAGAGTGGCGGAGGGTCGTCGGGCCGTGTTCGTTTGGCCCGCACCCTCCGCGTTAGAGACAAACAACGGGAGGAATAATGTTCAACACATGAACGCATATCCGAAAACAATTTCTAATGAAATAAAATTGTTTTATAAATCGGGTTTCTCATTTGAACGGAAACAACATGGGAAATAAGAGGTATTTCCAAAAATAAAATCCCTACATCGTAGTCGTCGCGCGTGAGCGTTCTTCGTGGAATTGTTCGTCGCGGAAGAAGGGGATCGTCGCGTCGTCGCGGAAGGGTGTCGCGTCGTCGCGGAAACCGGCGTTGAGTCGGCAAACTCAAGCAGCTGATCAAAGATTCGTTGCGGAGGAAGAGGCATCGCAGAAGAACGTTGCAGGAAGGGAATGTCAGCGTCGCGGAACACGGCGTCGCGTCGTCGATTTCCGGGTTCGGCGTTCTTCATCGGAGGTCGGCGTTCTTCGCGTTCTTTGCGTTCTTCGCGAAGAAGGATAAAGGCACGAGGACTCTATCAAACCTCTCAACCAGTAATCCTCCAAAAAGACTGGTTGGTCTTATTTTATTATTATGCCAACCAACGAAAAAGGGGTAACGACCCATCAATTCGTTGAATTAATTCAACGAAAGAAACAGCTCATTTAGTTTACAAAATAAACCGCCCAATTAAATGGTCTGTTAAGAATTTAAGAAAACGCGTCAGTTGACTTTCATAATGACGGGTTTTCGCGGGTGCGTTACTTAGCGGAAAGAAACGGCGGGGCTCGTGCGGGCCCCACCTCAGAAATATCCTACCGAGAGGGTAGGATATTTCTGGATAGTCCCCTATCCGTTTCAACTCAATTTAAGAGGCTTCCAAGTGGCTTCAAGTGGCTTAACTGAAATAAAATAAAGTTGTCGTAAAATTATTTTATTTCTTAACTTTAAGCCCAAAAATTAAAAACCACACCCGGGAAAACGCAACTCCGGAAGAGGCATTTCTAAGAAAATACCGGCGCTGCGATTTCATCGGTGCCCTCAGAATTCGATTCCGGGCACCGGTTCAAAAGTTATAAAAACTCGCTCGTCCGTTCACTGAACATACCCAAGCCAAACTTCGGAAAATGATTCCGGGCACACCGGGCCTCAGAATCAGCTGCCGTTAGAAACTACGCTCTTGTAAAATTCCAAAGAAAATTAAGAAAAAAAATTTACTTGAAATTTATGGGTCTTTACAAATGATCTTCAACATCTCCCATAAAGATATTTCTATTTTTTTCATACCTAAAACCTTTCTTTATATCCTGGGGAAAAGAAAACATAAAAGGGTGAGCTCAAATGCTCAGTAAGGGTAAACAAAATAAATATCAATCACATCATATTCATAAGAACATAACATTTTTGGAAATTGTAACCTGCAAAAGAGATCATAATATCATAACATGGGATAAATCATAGTAGTGAAATGTAATCCTAATAATCATAACTTAAAACATGAAACTTTGTGGCATACACACATAATCATAGATAATCATTTCTTATTAGTCAAGAATCATTGCCAAGACTATCTTAGTGGACAAAGTCCATTTCTGAACCGATTTCACTCCTCGTTTCAGTCCTATTTCACTTAACCGGTTTAACCTGCCGTTCCAGCCATGTCTATCTCATGAGATATAAAATCTTTACCCAATGCATTGGAGGGAGATATAGGTCTCACCCATCTCTTAATGATACCATTCTTATGTGTGCCACAAAATCATAAACCATACATCATGGCATAACTCATGTAATAAAAATGGGAATCTTGAACATCGTGACATCATAAAACAATTCATATAAGACAAAAGAATTCATAAAAAATAATTCCATCACAAAATAATCCAATCAATGTAATAATAGGGATAGAAACAAGACCCTATTTTATCTTAGATGGAAAATAATTTTGATAAAACACATGAACTCCATTCTTGAGGAAAATATCTTTTTTACTTCAAAAAACACTTTTCATTTCTTAGCATGTCATACAACTCTAAACTAAAAGAAGTTGATTAAAAAGAAATATGAAAACTTCTAAAGGAATCTTCTTGGAAATAATTTTTTAAAAATCAATTCATGCCGTATAAGTTAAAAAAACATTCTTCTCATACTTTTGTCAGAAAAGTCAAAAAGTACCTCGTACGAAAAAATGACAAAAGATTCCTTTCATATCTTTTACTAAAAACACTCCGAAGGGTAAAATTGGATATCAGCTATTGTAGAAGGATATAAATATTACATATTGAGTAAAAATGGGTGTGGATGAAAAAATAAACCCCAGGAAATACCAAAGTATAAACAATCTCGGATAAAAATGAGATTGTGATATTTTCCCTTACCTTAGGTCCGATTTGCTTCATAAGTGTCCGAACCTCCTATATAATGACTTAAATAATGTCATTTACTTATTACAGAATCATATTCATTTTTATGACATAATATATGGTTCACTTATGACTTTATATTATCCATTCTTTCGTAAATTAATGTTAATGTAGCGTTTTGGGTAAAATCATTTTATTTATCGTACGTGTTTGGACTTGTTGTTCTTGATGTTATTATTACTTATATCATGATTTAATTACTTAAAAAATGTAAATCATGATTTATGTATCATATACATTCATTATATATCCAGAATATACAAGCATTTATAATAGTACATAACATATAGATGTAGGAAATGAAACGCACCGTTCATGGAGACGGTAAGCCGTACGTACGCATAAACGCTACTTTCATTTCTATTTCTTATCTTAATGGAATTAAAACATAATTATACATAGGTATATTATAATTCCAGTATAATATCATATATAATATCATTAACCACATCCTTTATACGTCCAACATAAGGTATTAACGAATCACATCACTTTGAGGGAGCGGTAGTCCGCACTTCCTCAAATGAGATTATCGTATTTACCAACTATGGAAACCGTAAAGGATTGATATAATTGGGAAGTAAAGAAGCATAGTAAATCATAAAAATAATATATATTATATATAAATACAGTTCCGTCATAATGGCCACCATGAGAGGCGGTAGGAGAAAATCGAACAATCATCGTTTCGTGAGGCGTTAGTCTGCCATCATAGAAACATTATGTTTTTCATCCATTAGATAGAGGTGTGTGTAAGTGTAGTTACAATAATTCTCTTAACAACATCCTAGTATATTTAGTATATTTGTGTTGTTACAAAATAAAGGATTAAAAATAGTTTAGGGGTTGGAGAAGTAGAATAAAAGAAAACAACTTAAGAGAAACAGTTACCTTTAATTTTGGTAACTTTCTTTGGTTTGAACCAAAAGGACTTATTAGAGAGTCTTCTGCCTAATGTAAGGCTTCAAGGGGAAGGAGTGTGATGTAGGAAGATTAGTTGGGCAGAGTTTGGACGAGCCAAAAGGATTGAGATGTGTGAGGAATTGCATATAAGTGGTCTCCTTTTATAAGGGAGTGGAGGGGCTCTTTAGGAAAGTGTGAAAACATTATTTTATTATAAACATATCTTTGGTTTCGAGAGGTCCAAAACACATTAATGTCGAAGATATTATGACTCATATTCGAAATAAAATCATCCAATACGAATTGGACAGGTTTTGGATGATATTTTAATCATTTTAATCTTATTTATTTAAATCATTTATTAATGAGGTAAACACTACATCATTATTGTGTCATAAATAATTTAATTCATTTGATGTCTAAAAATTATGAAAAAAAACCATGATGTAAGGAATATATTTATATTTCCAAATAATACTTATAGTCGAAAATATAACTTATATAACCCCATATAAAAATCAATTACTAAAAGAGTTTTGTTAAAGTCAATTTTGTCTTTACATTAAATTAATTAATCCAAATTGTCATTTTCACTACCATGTGGCTCATTGGGGTCCCAAAATCGTCCCAAGGATGCCCACGGCCGGACACTACTCATCCAATAAGGTTAGGACAACTTTCAAGGTAATTTTGAATTATTATAATATTTGTTTAACCTTGAATTACACTATTTACCTTTAACGGCAGTAAATAAAAATTACTGTAGTTACTATTCAAAATACCCAAAAATAAAAAAGTAGCTTATTAACATAATTTGGACCCACTGATTCCAAATATGGAATCCATTTTTCAAAATTCAATACAGAAAAGGTGCAGAAATTAAATTAAAATTAATCCCGTTGTCGAAAGAAAACGAGTTTTTGTTTAAAACATTGCATAAGATTGAATTGATCTAACCTACGAATTCAATGTAAAATAAATGCTAATGAAATAAATTATATTAAATGGTTAAAATATATTCTATTTATACTTTAAAACCATTCAATATTATAATTTAACCACATAAATTATTATGATGGAAAAAGTTGTTTTTAATTAAAATATAGCATGTTTTTACTATTCATTAAAATTTGACAGTTATCAGAAAAATATCAAAACATTATCCAATGTAATTTTTTATATCCTAATTCAAAAGAAGAATTTTATTCTATCAAATTGAACTTATAAACATGAAAAGAACTAGATTTAATGTGGGTGCGCCATCAAAAAGTGACAGAACTGCATTTTTTGAAAAATACTTATTTTACCCGAAAAATTTATTTTGTTCTCATACCATGTTCTAGAAAATATGTAAGATTAATAATAATGTTATAAAATTCAAAATTTTGTTAATACTATTCATAATGGATAGTTCATACTAATATTATAATAATATATCGTTGTTTAATAAACTCGGTATTGCGTACAACACACGCTATCGAGGAAGGTCGCGATTGCGTGAAATGCAAGCCAAGTCAGGGTTGTGTGTTGTGCAAGAATCCTTCGTTGTTTTGTATAACAGAATCCAAACTTATTTTATTTATACATTGAATATATATATATATATATAAACACACTCAATGTTGTATAGAATAACTATTATCAAAATTGTGTGTAACATGATCCAAGAATAGTGTTGCGTATACTGTAAGCTAATACGGTGTTGCGTATAGCACAAGGTAATCTTAATGTAGCATACAACACAAGATATTAATTAAATTAAAAAGAATATTTTTCATAAAATCTCGAGGTGTTACATTCTACCCCCCTTAAAATGAATTTCACCCTCGAAATTCGTCGAGGTTATAAATGGTTTACTCCTAGAAAGTTTCTTTAATATAAACCCACATCGTAAAAAGGAATACCAAAACAAATCTTTAAAAACAAAAGTATGAAATGTAACGGTTACCCAAATTAACTCATCATTGGGTTTCCACGTAGGAGGACATAGGTGAAAATATGGATATGGAAGAAAAATCTAACCATCAAGTTCTGATGGAGAGTGGTAGAGAACATGGATATGAAAAATCCAACAATCACAAAGCCATAAATTTGTGATGATCTAGGGTACCATCTGGTTCATCGGATATAAGAGCACTAGGACAACATTTTTGGTTTTCAAGATCATTTCCCTAAAGTTGATGAATTAAAAGAAATACTTACATGATTTTGGTACAATCTCACTGTTGTTCGTGAATTGAACAATTTCCACTTCATATCATAAATAAATGAAGTTGAATTTGTTATTCGTGAAGCATTAGAAGATCATGTGATAGAATGATGGGTCATTCCATCTGTTTCAAACAAAAGGTTAGAAAAAGTTATAAGTCCATCTTATGGTGAGATTAATCGTATATGGTTCCAAAAATGGACTTATACTTTATTTATCATACTACTTAATATATAAAACTAGTTTCTACTAAACAGGGACTTCCTGTAGGCAAGTGGTATGCGATAAAGGCCAGTCACACTTCGGTTGTGGGTTCGATTCCCACAGCCTTGTTCGACGCGATGGGTTGTCACCCGTCCTGCAGGTTGTCCTTTTTCTAAAACTACATTACTATAACATCCCATAAATAATATCAAAAAAAAAGTTCTATCCTTAAACAATACTAACTTATGTCCAACATAATCCATTCCAATATTTAGGCTTATCTAAAATACTTCGGTCCAAGCTCATCGTATAAAGAAAACGATTACTTGAAATGTCATCATCCAAGCATGTGAATACCATAATTTATCCCCCATATATCTTGTTGGTCACATTCCAATCATGTGAATACCTTAATCATGTATTCTCTTGAAAAATTAATACCCATTAAACCTTAGTGAAAACATGAATGCTGTCAAAATTTAACTCTTTCCACATACCAAAATCCAAAATTCTATATTCTCAAACCATGATATAAAATTCTCCTTATATCAGACATGAACTCATGAATACTATCAAACATTTAATTTTTTTCCTTATCCCTTCATTATGCGCATATCATCTACATTCCAAAAAATATCTGAATAACCATTCATGGATACTAGTACCATTAATCATACACTTTCAAAAATCAAGGAAAGACAACAGTGTAACAATCCTTAGATGTCTCTTTATTCCATAGTACCATGAGATTACTTATACAACATTACACATGATAAACATTTAATCATTACACTACATTCTTAAACCATTGACCGAGATTCAACAATTCTTTCATCTCACATATCATTAGTAGTCTCTTCATCATCATCAACATAAATACTACCCATACGACCATACTGATTCTCTTCATGAGACTTTCCCTTATGGAATTGGTTTGCATAATGCCTGTACATTCCACATTTAAAACATTTAACCATTGTTTATGTCGTAGCAATACCATTATCCTCATCCCTGATGTTAACTAAACCTTTTCCTTTGCACTTACTGGCTTTGTGTCCTTATTTCCACACCCAAAGCTTCTTCCAGTTCCTTTGAAGCATTATCCTTGATGCCTCTTCCCACATGATTTACATAGGGGAAATTGAACTTTCTTTCCTTTATGATTATCATGAAACTCCATATTTCTCTTATTAGCCGAGTCAGGAAACTTACCAAATTTTACTTTATTGATCATATTATGAGAATGCTGATTCGGAATAATAATGATGTTTGGACTTCCAAATACCATTTCATTTGGTTTATCATGAAGAATATCATTCCATTGTCCACCATATCCTCCATTATCGTGAATCATCTTGTTTCCATCCATTTTCTAAAACCCAAAACGAATAGTGTGAGAGGAAAAAATCATTCTAGGGAAAGCAATATAATAAAAGGGGAGTAACTTCAATATCTAACATCTTGGGTTACCTTAATTCTAGTACTATAACCTATACTTATACTTAACCTTAGGGACATCCCTAGACATAACTTAAAAATATCTCTAGGGATCTCACTAACTTTTTCGCATCCTAGTTTCCAAAGGATGACTACAATTTTCCTCTGATACCAACTATAGAGACCCGAAGCCTGACGTACATGGACATTACATTACTTTTGCAGAATACTTAGTACATAACAAAAACACACACACACAAGGACCGTAATAGTTTAGTGTGTTTGGAAACTCGGAATATATTCTTCTAATCGTGGTGAAAGATCTTCAACATCTCCCATAAAGATCTTCCCCTTTTTTTCTTACCTAAAACCATTATTTATATCCTGGGGAAAAGAAAACATAAAAGGGTGATCTCAAATTCTTAGTAAGGGTAAACAAAAGAAATATCAATCACATCATATTCATAAGAACATAACATTTTTGGAAATCTTAACCTGCAAAAGAGATCATAATATCATAACATGAGATAAATCATAGTAGTGATATGTAATCCCAATAATCATAACTTAAAACATGAAACTTTGTGGAATACACACATAATCATACAGAATCATTTCTTATTAGTCAAGACTCATTTCCAAGACTATCTTAGTGGACAAAGTCCATTTCTGAACCGAGTTCACTCCTCGTTTTAGTCCTGTTTCACTGAACCGGTTTAACCTGCTGTTCCAGCCATGTCTATCTCATGAGATATAAAATCTTTACCCAATGCATTGGAGGGAGATATAGGTCCCACCCATCTCTTAATTATACCATTCTTATGTGTGCCACAAAATCATAAACCATACATCAATGCATAACCCATGTAATAAAAATGGGAATCTTGAACATCATGACATCATAAAACAATTCATATAAGACAAAAGAATACATAAAAAATAATTCCATCAAAACATAATCAAATCAATGTAATAATAGGGATAGAAACATAACTCTATTTAATCTTAGATGGAAAATAATTTTGATAAAACACTTGAACTCCATTCTTGAAGAAAATATCCTTTTAACTTCAAAAAACACTTTTCCTTTCTTAAAATGTCATAAAACTCTAAACTAAAAGAAGTTCATTAAAAATAAACTTGAAAACTTGTAAAGTATGCTTCTTGGAAATAATTTTTTAAAAATCCATTCATGCCGTATAAGCTAAAAAAACATTCTTCTTGTACTTTTGTCGGAAAAGTATGAAAGTACCTCGTACGAAAAAACGAATAAAGATTTATTTCATATCTTTTACTAAAAACTCTCCGAAGGGTAAAATTGGATATCAAATATTGTAGAAGGATATAAATATTAAATATTTAGGAAGCATGGATGTGGATGATAAAATACACCCCAGTAAATACAAAAGTATAAACAATCTCAGATAAAAATGAGATTTTGATATTTTCCCTTACCTTAGGTCCGATTTGCTTCGTAAGTGTCCGAAACTCCTGTATAATGATTTAAATAATGTAATTGACTTATTAAAGAATCATATTCATTTTTATGAAATCATATATGGTTCACTTAGGACTTTATATTACCCATTCTTTTGTAAATTAATGTTAATGTAGCGTTTTGGGTAAAATCATCTTATTTATTGTACGTGTTTGGACTTGTTGTTCTTGATGTTATTATTACTTATATCATGATTTAATTACTTCCAAAATGTAAATCATGATTTATTTATCATATAAGTTCATTATATATCCAGAATATACAAGCATTTATAATAGTACATAACATATGGGGGTAAGAAATGAAACACACCGTTCATGGAGACGGTAAGCCGTACGTAGGCATAAACGCTACTTTCATTTTTATTTATTATTTTAATGGAATTAAAACATAATTATACATAGTTATATTATAATTAGAGTATAATATCATATATAATATCATTAACCACATCCTTTATACATCCCACATAAAGTATTAACGAATCACATTACTTTGAGGGGGCGGTAGTCTGCACTTCCTCAAATGAGATTATCGTATTTACCAACTATGGAAACCATAAAGGCTTGATATAATTTGGAAGTAAATAAGCATAAGGAAATCATAAACATAATATATATTATATATAAATACGGTGCCATCATAATGGCCACCATGAGAGGCGGTAGGAGAAAATCGAACAATCATCGTTTCGTGAGGCGTTAGTTTGCCATCACAGAAACATTATGTTCTTCATCCATTAGATAGAGGTGTGAGTAAGTGTAGTTCCAATACTTCTCATAACAACATCGTTGTATATAAAGGATATTTGTTTTGTTACAAAAGAAAGGATTAAAAAGAGTTTAGGGGTTGTAGAAGTAGAATAAAAGAAAACAACTTAAGAGAAACTGTTACCATTAATTTTGGTAACTTTCTTTGGTTTGAACCAAAAGGACTTCTTGGAGAGTCTTCTGCATAATGTAAGGCTTCAAGGGGAAGGATAGGGATTTAGGGAGATTAGGTGGTCAGAGTTTGGACGATCCAAAAGGCTTGAGATGTGTGAGGAATTTCATAGATGTGGTCTCCTTTTATAAGGGAGTGGAGGGGCTCTTTAGGAAACTGTGAAAACATTATTTTATTATAAACTTATCTTCAATTTCAAGAGGTCCAAAACACATTAATGTCGAAGATAAGATGACTCATATTCGAAATAAAATCATCCAATAGGAATTAGACAGGTTTTGGATGAAATTTTAATCATATTATTCTTATTTATTTAAAACATTTATTAATGAGGTAAACACTACATCATTATTGTGTCATAAATAATTTAATTCATTTGAGGTCTAAAAATTATGAAAAAAACCCATAATGTAGGGAATATTTTTATATATCCATATAATATTTATAGTCAAAAATATAACTTATATAACCCCTTATAAAAATTAATTACTAAAAGAGTTTTGTCAAAGTCAATTTTGTCTTTACATTAAATTAATTAATCCAAATTGTCATTTTCAATACCAAGTGGCTCATTGGGGTCCCAAAATCGGCCCAAGGATGCCCATGGTCGGCCACTACTCATCCAATAAGGTTAGGACAAGTTTTAAGGTAATATTAAATTATTATAATATTATTTTAACCTTGAATTACCCAATTTACCTTTAACCGCAATAAATAAAAATTACCGTAGTTACTACTATTAATGCCCAAAAATAAAAAATTAGCTTATTAACATAATTTGGACCCACTGATTCCAAATATGGAATCAATTTTTCAAAATTCAATACACAAAAGTTGCAGAAATTAAATTAAAATTAATCTCGTTGTCGAAAGAAAACGGGTTTTTGTTTAAAACATTGCAAAAGATTGAATTGATTTAACCTACGAATTCAAGGTAAAATAAATGCTAATGAAATACATTATGTTAAATGGTAAAAATATATTCTATTTATACTTTAAAACCATTCAATATTATAATTTAACCACATAAATTATTATGATGGAAAAATTTGTTTTTAATTAAAATATAGCGCATTTTTACTATTCATTAAAATATGAAAGTTATCAAAAAAATATCAAAACTTTATCCAATGTAAATTTTTATATCCTGATTCAAAATAAGAATTTTATTCTGTCAAATTGAACTTATAAACATGTCAAAAACTAGATTTAAAGTGGGTGTGCCATCAAAAGGCGGCAAAACTGCATTTTTTGAAAAATACTTATTTTACCCGAAAATTTATTTTGTTCTCATACCATGTTCTAGAAAATATGTAAGATTAATAATAATGTTATAAAATTCAAAATTTAGTTAATACTATTCATAATGGCTAGTTCATAATAATATTATAATAATATATCGTTGTTTAGTAAAACTTAGTATTGCGTACAACACACGCTATCGAGGAAGGTCGCGATTGCGTGAAATGCAAGCCAAGTCAGGGTTGCGTGTTGTGAAAGAATCCTTCGTTGTTTCGTATAACAGAATCCTACCATATTTTATTTATACATTGAATATATATATATATATATATATATATATATATATATATATATATATAAACACACTCAATGTTGCGTAGAATAACTATTATCAAAATTCTGTGTAACATGATCCAAGAGTAGTGTTGCGTATACTGCAAGTTAATACAGTGTTGTGTATAGCGCAAGGTAATCTTGGTGTAGCATACAACACAATACATTAATGAGATTAAAAAGAATATTTTTCATAAAATCTCGGGGTGTTACAGATTGGATCCTACATTGACCTACTTCTGTACCAGGATCCTCCATGGGTTTGAAAATGATGATACTGGACCAGGATCATTCATGGGTTTGATAGCGGTGATACTAGACCAGGATCCTCCTTGGGTTCGACAGTGATGATACTGGACTGGGATCCTCCATGGGTTCTACAACGATGAATTCTGTGCGGGGATCCTACGTGGGTTCGACAGCGATGATTACTGTTCCATGATCCTACGTGGGTTCGATAGAGGAGATGATTCATTGGCTACATATAATCATCTCTACTAATCTACATGAGATGTATACCTGTGTGAGATGAGTCTTGACATTATGTTGTTATCATCGAGATGAATGACTTTACTTCCTTTGTGGAATTTGTTGGGCTTGGGCTCGAATGTTGGAACCAGACTGTATTTGGTAACTTGGGTATATGTATAGGCATATACCTAATAAGGGTTGGTTGATACTTCGTGATTGTATCTTACTATTGTGGATTATCCTTAGTTGATTATGTGAGATCTTCAGGGGCCTCGAGGTACCATACTGAGTATCGTTATACTCACCCCTACAGGGGATTCTCACACACCTCATTGTGTTCTGTGCAGATGATGTTCAACAGTGATTGAAGTTGAGGGAGATGGACGGGTGGCTTCTCGAAGCTGGATTAGACGGGACGTACCTCAGGGACAAGTTGTTCGAGATCTGTACCTACCAGTCAGGTAGAATTTCCCCAGTGGATAATACAAGAGTTGTTTTCCCTTTTTACTTATACTTGTACTATAGTTTGGTTTATATACTAGCCCATTTACTTTCAACACCTATCCAAAACTAGTATTTGTTTTTAATGCTACTTGTGTTTTAGACTGTGTGTGTCAGAGGTTTAAAGGAAATGCCTTCCCTTTTTGTGTTACATCTTTTGGTGCTAGTCGCCATCCCCTGGCCTATGGAAGGAGGGCTTGGAGTAGTCACGACACGGCCCCCGAGGACGGGTCGTGACAAATTGGTATCAGAGGAGTTGGTTCTACCATAAAACATGGACTCTGATTCTTTTAATGGTAATAATTTTATGTTTCATGCGTGTGGTTATCTGTTTAGGGAAACCGGTGTAGGTTCGGTGGCTGACGTATCCATGCACTAGGACTCTGACTTCTGATTTCCGACTCAGTGCATGAAAACACTGATTGTGTGTGTGTTTCCTTTGAAATGTTTTCTTTGTGATTACTTTGTGTCATCTCACCAGCTATTTTGTTTTGACCATGGTGCACCTATTTCATTTTAGTATGGCCCCACATAGGCATCCAGCCAGGGTTCCGAGATGTGTATGAGATGGTAGACCACCGAGCTACGAGGCCTCGGTGCAAGGCTCCATCACTGCAGAGGCACCGGCGGTACCACTACCCACTAAGACACCGATACCACCGGCTCCAACAGCAAAGAGTGCACAACATCTGAGTGCGTTGAATGAGTTCCAGCACCAGATTCCACCCAGTTTCAGGGGAGAGAAGGACCCACAGGTAGCTGAGAATTGGCTTTAGGCTGTTGTGAGAGTTTTCAAATTGGCAGGGATACTAGCCGACCTCATGGTGACCCATGCCTCGAGTCCCCTGCAGGCTGCAGTATGCAGATGGTGGAGCCTAATGATCTAGGTGCATGATGAGGCATCACTTCTCTAGGAAGACTTTGAGATCCTCTTCCAATCAAATTTTGTTCTAGCCACCCTTCGTGCGATACAGATTCAAGAGTTGCTTCATCTGCAGTATGACAACCTGATAGTGGCACAGTACTCAGCGAGGTTCACTGACCTCTCATGATAATCCACAGATATTTTGCAGGACCTGTTCATCAGGACCCAGACCTTAGATAAGGGATTAATGCATGAGATTGGTGCTTCAATGATCTCCATCTGCAATCTGACACAGGAGAGGGTGCTAGAACGAGCCATTCTTGTGTAGAGTTTTCTTGGTGAGAAGTCACCAACAGTGAGACCCACCACAGGGAGACACATAGCGGATTCTTCTTCAGCCGAAAGTAGACAGATGTCACAGAGGTCCAAGCAGACCAGGCCATCAGGTGGGAAACCCCAGGATATAGGTTCAGTTGTGCGGGGCACATGAGACAGAGCCACCCATACAAGGAGCAGGCAGTGCTATACAAGCGGTAGGTAGGGTCACATGGCTCATGACTACCTGAACCGTCATACAAATGAGCAGCAGAGAGAAGAGGGACCTACTAGGCAGAGGCATAGGTTATACCATGGTGGTCCGCCAGGAGCAGGCAGACATGGTATATGAGCTGGCTGAGAAGCAGTTGGTGGACGTCGTTTCGAGGTCCTACCACCACCACTACGATGAGATCCACCTCGACCATAGGGAGCTGGCTGACTGGGGCGGCCTTAGATCCAGGAAATTGAGGCATATGACCACAGTGCACATGAGATGTTTTGAGGTACTATCTGTGTCTACTCCACCCTTGATGTAGTACTTATAGAAATAGGTGTTAGTCATTCTTTTTTTTTCTGCTGCCCTCGTTTGGAGCTCGAAGATTCAGACGGAGCCATTGGCTCAATCCTTATGTCTAGAGACTATTATGGGAGTAGACTCGATGATTACGCACTGGTGCTAGCAGTTTGAGCTTACTCTAATAGGCTAGAGCTTCAGCTGGGATCTCCTCATAGCGGCGTCGAGGTCTTACGATGTCATCATGGGTATGGACTGGCTATATACAGTCCATGATCATATTTCTTGTATTAGGAGAAAAGTGTGGTGTATCTGCACATATGGGATGAGGTTCACCTTCACTAGTGAGAAGGGAAATTTGCATCACAGGCGGGACTTACTCGGAGGAGGGTGCAGCTAATCACTCACCAGTTTCCTTGCCTTACCCTCAGTGCAGTTGACGCGGAGAGTCCGACTTATCCTGTTATGGTGGACCATTACGCGGATGTTTTCTCTGACGATGTCCTAGGACTACCTCGTCGCGGAGAGGTGGACTTCTACATTGACCTGTACCATGGAAAGACACCAATATCTACTCTCTCTTATCGGATATCTCCCGCTGAGCTTCGTGAGCTGTGAGAACAACTGAAGGACTTACAGGTGAAGGGATTCATCTAGCCCAATGTTTCTCCTGGGCCAGCCCCGAATCTGTTGACCAAGAAGGTAGATGGGAGCTTGAGGCTATGTGTTGACTATCGTCTCTTGAACCAGGTGACCATGAAGAACAAGTACCCACTCCTAAGGATTAATGACCTCTTTGATCATCTGAAGGGAGCACATTGGTTCTCGAAGATAGATCTTCGATAGGGCCATCACCAGCTTAGAGTATGGGATGAGGTTGTGCATAAGACGACCTTCAGATGCCGGTATGGCATCTACATGTTCTTGGTTATGCCATTCGGCATAACAAACACACCAACTATGTTCACAGACTCATGAACAGGATCTTCCATCCATACCTTGATCGCTTTGGGGTAGTCTTCATCGATGAAATTCTGATCTACTCAGCTATTGAGGAGGAGCACACCAACAATTTTCAGGTAGTACTGGACACACTATGAGAACACCAGCTTTATGGTAAGCTCTTGAAGTGCCAGTTATGGATTCGAGAGGTACACTTTCTGGGACCTGTCATCTCCGAGGATGGAGTTGCAGTGGATTTAGTGAAGATTGAGGTAGTACTTGATTGGGATCCACTTACGAGTGTGATGGAGGTACGAAGTTTTCTGGGTCTAGCTGGGAACTATCGGAGATTTGTGCCAGACTTATCCAGAGTTGTAGCACCGCTTTCAGCATTGACAAAGAAGGGTAAACCCTTCGTGTGGTCAGAGAGATGCCAGTGAAGTTTTAAGGAGCTGAGGCAGAGGCTGACTAGTGCGCCCATCTTGAGACTACCAGAGGAGTTCATTGGGTACGTAGCCTATTATGATGCATCAAGGACTAGGTTTAGATGTGTCCTAATACATGAGCGAGTAATTATAGCTTATGGTTCTCGATAGCTGTGATAGCATGAGAAGAAATACACCACTCAAGACCTGGAGGATTCAGTAGTGGTCTTCACCTTGAAGATGTGGCAACACTATCTGATGGGAAAATGTTTTACAGTCTACTCTGACCACCAGAGTCTCAAGTATATCTTCTCATAGAATGACCTGAACCTGAGCCAATGGTGTTGGCTTGAGTTCCTCTATGACTATGACTTCGAGATAGTCTATACACATGGGAAGGGGAACATTGTATCATATTCTCTCAGCAGAGATCAGGCATTCAGCTACTAAGAGAGGCGACGGAGTAGCTGACCGCATTGCATATACCCTTTGTGGATCGAAATGGAGAATCCTTTATGCAATCTCATACAGTCACACCTCCACTTCTTCAGAGAGTCAGAGAGGTGCAGCATGGGGATGTGGACTGTGAGGCTCAACGTGCACATATATCCATAGGGCAGGCACAAGATGGATTTTCTGTAGGTGGGGATCACATCATTCTCATCAGAGGATACACTATGGCACCAGTTTCTCTTCGAGAGGAAGTGATGATGGAGTTTCAAAAGTCATCTCTAGCAGTACATCGAGGTGTGGAAAAGATAAACTCGGACCTCCGACTACAACACTGGTGGCCAGGTATGAAGAATACAGTAGTAGAGTTTGTCTCATGATGCCTCACTTGTCAGCTAGTTAAGTCTAAGCACGAGGTTCTAGCTAGTTTAGTTCAGCCCTTAGAGGTCCCAGAGTGGAAGTGGGATGGGATATCAATGGATTTTGTGATGGGCCTTCCATGTACAACCTGAGGTCACAACTCTATCTGGGGGATTGTCGACCGACTTACCAAGTCGGCCCACATCCTACCGATTAGAGACCAGGGTTTAGTTAAGAGCATGGGATGCCTCTACATACAGTAGATTTTACGACTTCATGATATGCCTTGTATGATTGTCTCCGATCGATATGCTCGTTTCACATCCTGGATATGGAAGGGGTTGCAGGAGGATTTTGGGACGCAGCATTGCTTGAGCACCCCCTTCCATCCTCAGACGGATGGCCAGACTGAGAGAACCATTCAGACTCTCGAGGAAATGCTCCGTGCATGCTTCCTCAACTTTGGTCATAGTTGGGAGGATCACTTACCCTTGGTAGAGTTTTCATACAACAACAGCTATCACTCCACCAACGAGATGGCACCTTTCGAGGCACTGTACGGCTGACCATGGAGATCACCTCTGTGCTAGAATGACCCAGTGGAGTCAACACTCATGGGACCAGAGATGGTGCATGATAAGATCGACAAGGTGCAGATCATCCAAGAGCGGATGAAGACTACAAAAAGTAGGTAGAAGTCGTATGTTAACAAAAGATAGAGACCTCTAGAGTTCGAGGATGGTAACCACATCATTCTATGGGTCTCACCTCAATGAGGTATATGGAGATTTTGATGAGGCAGTAAGTAATCTCTAAGATTCATTGGACCTTTCCAGGTCCTCAGTAGAGAAGGCGAGGTGGCTTACCACTTTTCTCATCCACCTTAGTTGCACTAGGTGCACGACGTCTACCACGTATCTCAACTGAGGAGATATGCGCATGAACCATCCCATATCATCGACCATGGGAAGCTGGACTTTGATGATGTGGCGACATTCACAGAGGTTCTAGTGGATATTGAGTATCAATAAGAGTGGGTCCTTAGTGGATGTTCGATACCTCCGTTTCACGTTTTCTGGCATCACATGAACCTCTAGGAGGGAACATGGGAGCGGGAGGCTCAAATGCATGCTCAGTACCCCCATTTGTTCCATTAGTTCAAGTTGTAGTTTTTTGGGACATAAATCCCTGAGGTGGGGAAAATTTAAAGGCCCAAAATTTCCATGAAAAGTTTTTGCTAAAACACATGGGAATTTTACGATTCCATGAAAATTTACGACGCATTATTCTAAGTCCCGGTGTGCCTGGAATCTATTTATGAAGTTTTGTTTGGGTACGTTCAGTAAACGTACGAACATGATTTTATAAATTTTGAAACTGTGCTCAGAATTTAAATCTTAGGGCACCGTTGAACTCACAGTGCCGATATTTACATAATAAGGATTTCTTCTCAACGGTAGATGGTTGAGAATGGAAGTTAGTTTTTGGAGTTTTTAAGGAAAAAGTTAAATAAAAATAGGTGTAGATTATTTTTATTTTTTGTGGTTAAAACCTCAAAGGGGTGGTTAGTGGTGGAGGCCACCACACTATAACCTTCCCATGAGAGGTTATGGTGGTGGGGCCCACCCGATCATAATCTCTCTTGGGAGGAAAATTATGGTGGGGACTACCCAAACTTCTTAACTCCTTGAACTCCCCCTATGTGGGGGAAAAATCTTAAACTCCCCTAATTAAAGATCCATTCCACTAGAATTAATTAATGGAACATTAAATAATTAAATTTGAAATCTCTTGAATTCATGCCAAAAATTAAATAATTATAAAATCTATTCTTTCATTTTGGTTGGAATCTATTCATTTGGGGAGCTTTGGAAGAACGTGGATTATTATCCTCCCAACGAAGAACGTGTCTTCCACCAATGAAGAACAAACATCAACCAAGGCTATAAAGGAAAGCGTCACTCACAAAGAACTCTGATGTCGTCTTCAACTTCGTCTTCTCCGAACTCTCCTTCCACTGCCAATGATCGACAGATGAATTAGGGGTCGTTTTAATTGATTTTGATCTTCGTTCTTCTTCATTCTTGAACTTCGTTAATGGCGGATTGCTACCACCCAAACATGGAGGGAACGGGCTGAAAAAACATGGCCCAACTCCCCTATTATTTTTCTACGTTTTGTTAATGACAGTGGCAGAGCAATGATGGTCGACGATGGGCCGGCCATGAAAGGAACCGACGATGCAAGGGCCACCGGGTTTCTAGAGGAGTGAGGTACTATCATGCCGCGCAGATCACTGGGCCGTGGCCAGCTCGGGCCGCACTGGAGCAAGGCGGCAGGACGACCGCCAGAGGGGCGCGGTACCGTCACGCCGTGCAAAGCCGTAGCAAGGAGGTCCATGACGGATGGAGGAGGGCAGCCATATGAGCCAGCCGCTAGTGGGTTCTTCACAGGCACGACCCGAAGGGTCCCCTGGCTAATGGGCTGGCGCCACGCGCTGACCGTTACAGGGAGATGAGGGGGCACTGACTCCCCCTTCTATCGGTCAGGGGTCCCCCATGAGGCACAACCACCCACTGGTTTAATCTGGTGGACTGCCTACCAGCCACGTGGCCCGAGCTGATCATTGTGGGATAGGCCAGTTTCCGCGAGCTGGGCCGATTCCGGCGGGCCGGGTCGGACCCGCGGTCCGGGTCAGACCCGCGGTCCGGGTAGGACCTGTGGGGAAGATCCAGACCCGAACCGGTTTGGGTCATCCCTGACTGGGTCGGGTCAGTCGGGCTGGGCCAGACCGGACCCAGACCCCGTTCTGACCCATTTCAACTTTTTCGCCCATATCTCAGGCTATGAGTGTCCAATTGAGGAACCATCTACGGAGATAGAAAGATTAGAGCGAGGAGATTCTATTGGCATACCCCACTTGAGGTTTCAATGTAGTTATGGTACAAACCATTTGGATTGAAACTAAATCCAACCGGGCCCTCAGAGCGGAAATGCCAATGACTCACATACCGGGCGTCCGATTGATGTGTCTTCTATAGTGTTGGGTTCCTTATGATGATACAGAACTAAGGGATACATCAAGTTGAGACTTCATGATAGTTGATTCATTGACACTTGGCTCGAGGAGCGGACCCTCCCAGAATTGAGTGTGTAGTGTGAGGGAACCCTATGGCTGGCTGCGACAGAGATAATAAGATCCTACATGGACCTACTACTCTACTAGGATCCTCTATGGGTTCAACATTGACTATACTGGACCAGGATCCTCTGTGGGTTCGACAATGATGTTACTGGACTAGGATCCTCCGTGGGTTTGATAATGAAAATACTGGACTGAGATCCTTTGTGGGTTTGACATTGATGACTACTGTACCAAGATCCTATGTGGGTTTGACAATGATGATTACTGTTCTAGGATCCTATGTGGTTTCAACAGAGAAGATGATTCAGTGGATAAATCTAATCATCTCTACCAATCTACATGATTTTTATACCCGTGTGAGTTGAGTCTTGACTTTAAGTTGTTATCATCGAGATGAATGACTTTTCATCCTTTGTGTAATGGGTTGTGCATGAGCTCAAATGTTGGAGTGAGAACTTATTTTGTAACTTTGATATATGTATGTGCATATACCTAAGAAGGGATGGTCAATTCTTCAATATTGTATCTTAATATTGTGGTTTATCCTTAGTGGATTCTTGGATACCTTCGGGTGTCTCGGGGCTCCTTACTAAGTATCATTATACTCACCTCTGCACGGGCTTCAACTAAACCTTATTTTGTTCTGTGCAGATGACAGTCTGTAATGATCGAGGCTGAGGGAGATGGATGGGAGGCTGCTCAGAGCGAGACTAGATGGGACTTGCCTCAGGGATGAGTTGTTCGAGATCTGTACCTACCCTTCCGGTAGGATTTCCCCGGTGGATGATCCTGGAGTTGTTTTCCCATTTTAATTGTACCTGTACTTTAGTTGGGTTTGTATACTGGCCCATTTACTTTCAGCACTCTTACTATACTAGTATTTGTTTTTATTTTTGCTTGTGTTTCAAACTATGTGTGTTACAGGTTTAAATACAATGCCTTTCCCTTTTGGGTTACACCATTTGGTGCTAGTCGCCAACCCTTGGCCTATGGAAGGCTGGCTTGAGGATGTCACGGCACGGGCCCCGAGGACGGGTCATGAGAAATTTAGTGTTATATAGTGGGTCCATAATGATGGGAAAAAATAATCTATATGTAATTATTACATGATATTAATCATCTCTCCATAATTGATTCATCTTAGCAGGACTCCATCAAATCCCAATTTTTTTAGAAATTTATATACCTTTGGATTATAATTGTTTTTTGATATTTTCTACATGGATTAAAATTTGTTCTTTTTTGAATTTCTCTAATGGTAGGGTCTTATTTTAGAGGTAGTCCACCATAGGTATTATCCATATAATAGTGGTTGAAGTGCATAATGGTTCATAATGCCTCAATGAATCTCTAACAAGATTGATTTGTACAATGTCAATGACAATGAAAGGGGAGAATACCCTTTATTATGAATTAAATAATTATATTTCATCCTATTCAGGGTTATTCAGGATTGTGCATTCATAATTCAGTGCCACATTAATAACATTATGGTACTAGGGGATGTGGTTAAAAATTAGTTCAACAAGGAATTCTATAATCAATTTCTTTATATAGTATCTAAGATAGGATAATACTTATAATTTAATGTAATACATATAATTTATCTTCATAATCACCATATCTTAATCAACATTGATATTTAGATGGGAAATCTACATTTGTATGCCAATATTCATGCCTCTGATAAGAGATCGGTATTTAAATTTTTTATTGGGGAATCCATTAGATAACAAGAAAGAATATGGTATAGTCTCCTTGGATATGGATACAAATATGTCAAATCATATAATGTTTTTTAGGGGTGATAATCTATCAATTTTTTCTAGAACCCAATTATTTTTAAAAAATTTAAATTATTTTTGGGGATAGAAGTGTCCTAGATAGGGGTTTGGGTGAATTATGCTAGTATTCAAATGAAATAGCTCTAGGAAATAGCCATTTATGTCATAACACATACTGTCAAGGAATTGAAATGATTGAATTGGGGGGGTCCTATATCGTAATAACTCATAGTGTAAACATGTAGTTCACTCCGTGACTATGTTGGGTGAGGGGGAAAATTATTTTGATTTAAAAACTAAAAGAGTATTGGGGGAGGCTAATTCAACCAAGTGAAGTGGACACCCACCTATATCATAAATATTAGGATTAAATTTATTTTTCACCCATTTTTATTGTAGGGTCATGAAACTGTGTAAATTAATAGATATCCTGGGGTAAAGAAAAAATTACTTGTCCATTTTTTTATTTCCCTGGCTGATTTGAGGTGTTTTTTCATTTATATCCACAATGGTCTATATTTTGGGTTTTTATATTATACAATGAATCCTGTAGTTTTATCCTGAATTCGAGGTATGTATATGATGAGTACTCTATTTGAATTATAATAATGGCGGTGCATAACTTTCTCCTAATTTAAAAATGTTCTATATAATGTTTGGTAATTGGGAATGAGTTGTGTGGTCTGAGAGAGATCATTTTTGTATGTATTTAATATCTATTTTTCCATGGATATTCCATAGGGTATTCTCTTGAAATAATGAGTAAAATTAATAATGTAATGGAATGTATGTGAAAAAGTTGGTTAAATATATCATTTAGAATGATAGTCCATGTTGTGGAAATTTATTAATGTTATGTTATGGATGAGTTGATTCCTAGAGACAACATTTGTAATGTCCCATGTGAATATTAGTGTCGTTGATCACCATATATTATGAAATATTGTTTGATAGTAAGAGGCATATGGTGATGACCATTTCCTCAGTTGGGTGACATAGTTTGTAGGTGGTGATAAAGTAAAATTGAAGTTGTGTACAAGAATTTTCATTGATTTTTATTCATTTTTGTAGTCTAGTGGAACCATATAGTTCATATTCACACATGATTGATCCTATTAAGATTGTATAACCACCCATTACAGGTGCATACCTACAAAGATCATCAAACCTGGAGGATAGTATTTATTATCACAATGGAGGTGGTTCCCACCAATGAAGTCCTTCATTAATCTTGTGTGAGTCCCTCAGATAGGGGAAGAGTCTCACTACTATGTTGGGTATTATGGGTTGTGAATATGGAATAATTAGTTGTGGATTGAATTAGTATATCTATCTACTGATCTGATGGTGGTCTAATATACAGATGTATGTGGGACTTGTGACATGACTTTGGGAAATGCATTTGGGGAAATAGGTTGACATTATGTGGAAATTTAGAGATTAAAAAAATAGTTCATATGTTTATTGGTCATAGTTGGTGTGTGATGTCACATTTTATGAGAATTTATGTCATGAAAATGGTTCTTTGGGTATTACGCACCATAAAAGCATCATTCCACTCCAACATTACACTATGAATTTAAGGGCTCTATTGTGGCTGCGAACCACCAATAGAGTGGGTTATGTGAAATTAATTGGTTGAAAATATATTTTACTATTTTTTGTATACTTTTATATGTATTTATTAAAGATAGGGGAACCATTATTTTTAGTCTAATAGGTTTATTCTTACATTTATAATTAGACCTTGCGGGTGAATATAAATATAACTAATTATTACATAATATGTGGGTTATCTAAAAGTTATATGTTATTTTAATTTTGGTAGACTTGGTTCTAAGATTGTATAATAAATTGGGACATATGTTTTTTGAGTATTTAAACCACAAATAAATTTACTGATGTTCAAGTTAAATTGGGAAATGAGATTGGGGATATTATCTTCAAAGTTATAGTTGATTTATATGATTTATATTAATTTTTATTTGATTTAACTTGTTTTGTGTACTAATTTCTCGAGTGGAAAGTGGGATTACATATGTATCATGATAGGTAGTTATGTCTCATAGTTTATATGATTCTACTAATGACTACATCTTGAAAATATGAATGAAATAAAATGATTCAGGATATTGAATGTGTCAAAAATATTCCAATATGATTTTTTTCATATATATATTCATGATTTCATTCAAATAATGAAGGCCGTGTATGTGATTCCCAATGATATGGACATGTGATCCCATGATTATATAATGTGTGTAGTTTATGACACTAATACGGGTATTCAGGGGTTTGTATAACTCAATTATATGGGATATGGATTTGTTAGGCATGTGAAAAGATAGTTTTTTTCACACCATATTACATAATTACATATTTTTGAGTTTTAAACTGTTGATTTTATTTATCAAGGTACTTTGTTCTCTATGTGATTCCTCCAAGATGAACATTATTGTAGAGTCATGTGTTTTGAGATATGGTACCTATATGGAATCCATAGGATGAGTCCCTTGATGAAGGATTTGAGCATGAGTTGAAGGTGTTTCAATAATGTAGCTAGAAATATAAAAAATTGAAATATAGTTTGGGGGATAGTGGGTAGAGGAATTTTTTTAACTACATGATTAGTATAATAGAGTGAACATGGTGTGGGTTATATATAGAGTTGATAGTAGAGATCAAGGAGATTAGATATCCATGGAATATCAAACATGCGTGATTCTATTTCAACGCAGTCCTTTATTACATGGTGAGAGTTAACTGCATGCAATATATTTTTGGAGAGTGTTTGTGAAGAATACTTTTTATAAGATCAAGACATCGTAAGGGATGATGTTGAATTGGAATTATCAATTTTTAGTAGACTAGTGAAGAGATTGTTTGATGTATAAGTATTGTAAGGATGTTATGAATGGATTGTGTGGAAGGACTGTGGAACTTTTTTATTCAAGGACATCATTATTGAGAACATATGTGTGGATAGATCCCTTATGTTTATGGTCATAGTATAGGGAGAGATATTATTAATGGAATATCTAAGAAGGTGAAAATACTATTTAGTTTTCACATCGACTATGGATGTAGATAGAATCATCATGGTGTGATGATCCAAGGATGAATTACATCATGCTATTAGGGTAGAGTAAAATATCTTTTGTATGACTTCATTCTCTTAGGTATTGATTTATTCTTGGATATACAAGTGAAAATTTATATATGATACTATATCAAGCGAGATCATGGTGTCTTATGAAATAGATTTTGAAGCTCCTATTTTATGGAAGTGAGGCTACAAGGAGACCTATCATGGTAGTTAAACAAGATGCTTAAGGATTCCACCATTGAGTGGACTTCCTATTTTATGTTTTTTTTGGAATTATGAAAAAAATATATCGCTTAGTGTGATTGGACTTTGATGGAGTGCTAACTGTGTGCCCATAATTAGAATATAGAGCAGTTTTATTTAAAAACCATAGAAAGATCAGAGTTAGGTAGTGGGTATAAAAGATGTAACTTAGGTATGATTGCGAATGATATGGAGATATTTCAGTTGTGACATGAACCCATAGTAAATTCATGGTAGAGAGATAGATAGATAACTTTTATCTAGCTGAAAGAAGTTAAACATACATTATTATATTAGTTCAGATATATGTACCCCATGATGGTGGAAATTATTATTTTTGGTATGAATCATGCTGGTGTGTGAGTTGTGTTGAGTGATAAGTGAATTATCTAAAAAAAATTTATATGGGAATAAATTGGTTTTTGAGATCAATGTGAGAATTTTGAGTGGTGTATGATAGATAAATGATACATTGGCATCAGAGAACTATTTTTGAAATCAATTGGGATGTGGGTTTTGAGGTAGCATCAAGGGTGATGTGAGACATTATTTGAATCATGTATGATGTAGTTATGAGATGATAATTTGATGGGATATGGTATATATGGTTTATGATTGTTCGAACATGTGTTTTTGGGGAGATGTTTAGTTTAGATCATTACGTGGCTGAATATCTTGGGGAAGATCTATTATATTGTGGGATGGTTATAAAAATCCTATACATCATCATGGGTGATGATCTGTTTAATTTTTACTTATAATAATCTATTTTAAAAGGTTTTAGGTGTTCCTATGGTTAAGAGTGATATAATAGTGTTTTTATGGAATTTTTTATGGTTTCAATTGATATAGTTATCTAAATCATCAATTCATTTGAATACACATCGTGTTTCAATGTGAAAAAGGATGGAATGAGGTAGTGATATTCTCTATATAAATCACAGAATGTACAGTTAGTTCAAATTTGGACTCTTTTTAGTGAAGGAAAACTTATTTTTTATTTTTATAAAAACTAAATAATAATACGGGAGACCCTATTATTAGGAAAAAATAGAAACACCCACGCACTATAACTCTTGGTTTTAGATGGATGTTTATCTCTTATTTAATACTATATCTTGGTGTCATCATTAGTAGGTTGTTTCCAATGGTATAAATTACTCACTATTTCTATTATTCTTTGATTTCACTCACTGATATGATTGGTTGCACCAATTTTCCATTAATCCCTATTTTTATGGTTTCTATTTTCATCTCTAATTTCCATCTTCTGTGCTCGAATATATTGTCAATATTCAATTTGTATGAGTCTGTAATCACAATATTTGTAGTTTCAAGATATATCATTTTATATACAAGAGCTACATATTGTGTGGAAAATTATTGTGAGTGTGCTGGTTTGGAAAAAATGAGTAGTGTACGCCTTCTAGTTTATTTTTTTATTTGTAGATACTATAAGGTTTTCTAATTTGTGATAGGGTACAATTGATCCGTGAATGGAATGGAATGTGTTTAATGGGCTTCCATTGTTTTTATTGATGGTAATTATTATATAAATTTATTAATGTGTGGTTATAATAGTGTTGGTTCCATGTGAATGTGTTGGGTTAGACATGTATGATTATGGTTGATGTTGGTCACCAAATATGAGGTGACATAGTTCATTAGGATGAGGATGATGGTGTTGACTGATACATTAGTTGGGTGATATGGATTGCATGTGGTGACATATATTCGATGGAGAAGTGTTTATGGATTGTTTTATATTGGTGCTCACCATAGATGGCCAATGGTGTTTTTGGGGTCATGGAAACCCAGTATAAATCCCAATGAGTTGGTATTGAGCACCTGTTGTTTTTATAGGCCTATATATATAAATATACCCACGGTAATGTGTTTTGAATCATTATAACATACTACCACAATGTTAGGAATAATGGGCAATGACATTTGAATGGTGAGTATTGCA
The DNA here is from genome assembly GCA_963277665.1 of Viscum album. Classification (NCBI taxonomy): domain Eukaryota; kingdom Viridiplantae; phylum Streptophyta; class Magnoliopsida; order Santalales; family Viscaceae; genus Viscum; species Viscum album. Next base: position 553,920,639 of record OY728131.1, read on the forward strand.
ACACAATAGTTATTCAAGCTATTGAGACTATAATGTCGAAGATAATGAATTATGAAGGACTTGTGACATTCCCTGTAGAAATTTCTATATGTAATCATGTTAACATGAGGTGGTTATTTTGAATCAATAGAAAATGAAGACATTTTGTATAATGTGATTTTTTTCATGTGTCTATATATGGAACGGGATTAGATGGAAAATTGAGGGTTCTCCTTATATAGAGGAGAATGGATTCATTAGTCCACTCTTGTATTGGATGATGAATTTAAGGTCTCTATTGTGGTTTCAATGTAAAAATGGGTCAGATTATATGATATGTGTTGACATATAATTTATTCATACACAAATTTAAGTATGGATCTATGATAAGTACATTTTTTCTGTATTACTGAGGTCATTCTCATAACATCCATTGGAACTTTAATATGCTTACAGACTTTATGCTTATGTGTATTTCGAAGGTATTATGCTTGAGTTCTAGATCATAATGTACAAGGATGTATAATGGGTTCATGAGAATGATGTAAAAAAATTAAGAAGATGGACTAGGTGGTTCTTCTGAGAAAATATGATGATCATTTGGATTATTTTTTTAGGTACATATATGATCAACAAATAAGAAATCCTCATAACATTATTATGTCTATCAAGGCATGTATATGAAATATAATATACATAGAAGATTTATATATTCTTATTACATATATTTTACTAAATTTTTACCACAACATTTTATTTATTAAATCTTATAGATAGTATTTGGCTTGCAGTGATGCTTTCCTATGGTAAATTCACTCTCTTTCCTAGTCAGTATTTAGTGTAGACCATGATGGGGATGTTTTAAAATACAATTCCTATAAAAACCATATTTTATCAGGAGGATAACCATTTATTTATCTTTCTGTCATCGTGAGGATCCACAAAAATATATTTTCGATGTTTTGTAAGTTTCATGGAAATGAGAAACATCATTCTTCAGTCAGTTTATATTTTATAGAATGTATCCTAGGGAATTATTTTCTACAACAAAATCAGTTATAACTTTCCCTTCATGTTCCTTTTGTGACAGAAATCGAATACAATATTTTTGTTGCATAATAACCCAAAAATATTAACACATATTCATCATTTGGGTGTTGCGAATATACATTAGTAGGTTGATATATATGACCATGTGGGACTCGTGGTTCTATGTTCTCTTCCTGAACATTTATATTGAACAAGTGAGTGAAATGAAATTCCTCTTGATATATGATTATTGTGTCTTGATAACTATCATTATACTCATAATATATTATGTAATATTTCCATTACTTTCACGATTATTCTCTAGAAGATATGTTTCAAGAGATCAAAACATAGAGGCCATATATAGGATTTGTGGGTTCCCTTATAATGGTTTCATTAAAACTAGTGGGTGAAATAGATTTTGGATATGGTTCTCAATGTATTATTAGAATTATCCACCCCATCAATAAGTGACTCTTTTCATTATCAATGTCATAAAGGTGAGGAATTAATGATTCCGACTTGAAATTAAAAACCAATACTCTATGAGGCTTACGTAAATATATATTAACTCTTTATTAATTCGAGTAGAAGGCCTTCTAGGTATATTGGTAGGATTTTTATGCTTCAACCTCAATATTTGATTTGACTACCAAAAAACTAGTTAATTATTGGATGCTACCGTGAATGAACATTTTAAAGGATTCGTATTTATGTTTAGGTATAACTATTTTCTATAATTTATTTGATGATGAAATTTCATTCACATATATTTTATGACATAACCAGCTGTTTGATGACATAGAATTCAATGTTTTTTCATTAAAAAGGGATTAATGATTTGATGCATAGAAATTTGGATGGTGGTTTCAAAATTATATAAACATAAAGGCATAACCTATAATATGAATATACCTATGGGCATCTTAAATCAGTGGATTCATAATCATTTAGGGAATTATTCATCTTATTTTACCTCATGTTCACATCAATAATGGAATAGGCAGGGAAACCTACAAAGACATCAAAAAAGTGTTTAATAATACAAATTTCAAAATTAAATTTTCTATAATTTAGAGTATTATAACTAGAAAATTATAGAACCTATGAATTCCATTCAATTTTCATCTTGGGGACAACATGATAATTATATTTTAGGTATTTCACCTCTCAAGTAAAGATGTATTTGATAATATTATCAACATTTAACACTACCATGAAGAATGAAATTTTATTATGTGTTTTATATTATTTTGATTATTATTATTGTTTTTTCACATGGATTGTACACAGAATTTACAACATTATCAAGAAGATACGTTGATGATGGTTAGGTTATGTTTTATTATTGCATGAGCAACGTGGATGATATTGATGGAACTAAAAATAGTGACTTATATGAATTTTAGTTAAAGAAAAAAAATGATGTATTCATAGATATATTAATTCCATTGGTATTTGTGGAGATATTAAAGAATTTTCATTTTTTGAAATTTTGTGGTAATAAAATACTTGATATTATCTTATATACATATATTACAATCAATTTATTTTTTGTGGGTTTTCGATATAAAAAATATTTCCAACTCCAAGAATCCATGGACCACCTCCACACTATATAGGATCCTATATTTTATGAATATGGGAGGTAGTAAACTTGGATAGCCAATAACGGGAGGTGAGGACAACAATGTTCCCACATGGAGCCCTTAATATTACCAGGGGAGAGTGATAGCATCACACAAGAAGATAACACATGAGAGGACATAAGAAGGTGTCAAACCACTATACAGGGTTTCATGATAATATGTGGCATGTTTGTGTGGCATTTTGGGTGAATAACACTATGTCTATTATGAGGTGAATGTTTAAGGAGATTATTAATATTGTGGTTTTTGAATATACATATGTTCAATATGGGATGGTTTCTCATTGTTAACTATTCCCTGATCAGATAAACATTATATAAATTTTACTTTTTGTGCAATAAAAATGATCTATGACATTTTATTTGAACTATTATTTTATTCTACCTCTATCCACATTGAAGGATATCTATTTTCTGGATATACTACATGCCATAATAGAATTCATCGAGATAATCTCAAATGATCATGATTTTGTGGAGATGAGACCAAAGATCATCCTTAACACATGAATTATTTAGCATGAAAGGATTTATTTGAAGAAAATTCCACTGCTAAATGTAAAAGTGATATCAGGAGGTTATTTATAAATTTGAGACACAAGAATGAGTTTGAGTGTATCTAAAATTAGGGATCTTGTTGAATCATCCCATTCATATGAGGTAGAAGTCAATATTTTGAATACACTATATTTTTTATAATAGTATATTTTAGATACTTTGAGTTTTTCAGTGATCCAAATATGATTAACTGAGTCATTTTGTTATAAATTAAAAAGGAAAATTGATTTGGATGTATTATTTGAGTTTGAGGAAACGTAAACTCACTTATAAATTCCCATGCCCCAAGATGAGAGGTTGTATTTTACTCTTGTTATTTCTATGAGATTTATTAAAAATATATATTCTCAACAATTATTATATGTGATGTGGAATGGAGTTACAAAAGCATATTATCTATGAAAAATAATGAGATATATTTTCACTATTTGATGTGAAAATGAATACAATCATGAACCTTTTAGTTGTTGGAAGAACTTTTATTCCGTGAAGAATAATCCCACTCATCATATAGGTGGAGGAAAATTTCCAGGATGATGTGTTGTGTTTAATAATTAATGATTATATGATATTTTATATGCACTACAAACTAGATATATAGAGTTATTATACCACTAGTTCGTATAAAGGTGTATAACAATCATTTTTATGTGAAGAATAAAAATTAAATACTTCAATGTATAAAAATGAATATAGTATTATCATGATTTAGTTCATGGATTCAAAAAATAATATGTTTCATACAACTTTTAGTTCTTGTGAAAAGGATGAGTTTCACACACACACTTGTACAAAGAGGAATAGAACCAAAAGAGAACATATGTACGTGGCTGGGTGGGTTAATTTTCATCCTCATATACAAATTAACCTATTAATATATATGTTTAATAAAAAATTTAATGGATTCCTCAACTGACATAAAAAAACTAATTTTAGTATAAAATTAAATTATAAGAATAATATCTTAAATGCTTAATGGTTAATAAACATGATAGTTCATTGAAAACAAAATCATGATGTTCTTTTGATGTAGTTGATAAAAATTAATCACTTGTGGAGGATAATTCATGAATGAAATAAATATAAATGTGTGGTATGATTTATATGTGTACATATTTGTTCCACCAAGAAGAAATATAGGGATTAGATCTGACATTTACTATTGATACTATATCAAAGAATGTGATTTAATTTTGATGATGATAATCTGAATTTTCAATTTCTCAATACTCACAAATGATGTTTCATATTCATGTAGTTGAAGATGAGATTACTATTAATATCCATTTCCATGAGAAGTAGCGGAAGAATATATAGAAACTACCGGTTTTCTTCTAAGAAGAAGTATAATAATTTTTTTCCATGAACTTTTCATGTAAAAATGTGTATAAAATGTATGTTGAAGAATAAATAAGAACTATAGAATCTAATATATGTCTCCTATGGTGGAATAAATTTGTGGTGTTACAATGTACCTTTTTAATATGGTGAATTCTATCATTAGAGGAACAATAAATAACCATTGATGAGAAAAATGTTTGGTGAGGTTTTTTCCCACACATAGAAGAGTATTTTACCTCCCCTTATCAAAGTTAAAGGAACCCAACTAGACTGTTTATTTTATCCCTAACACAATGAAATGTGTATCATTATATTTTAGAATATGTAACAGATCATCACCATACATTGAAATATATATCTTAACATATTGATTTATGAAAATTGTAAATGTGTCATGTAAAATAATTTAACTAAATTCATATATGTACACAAGATATGAAAAATAGGATATGTGAACCAAAATCTAAACACGTCTAAGTGGTAAAGGGATACAAATTAAAAAAAGGTGAAAATGTTACCAACACAGATTCACCCCCTATATGTATTGTATATATTTTTATGTTTTCATCTCATTTATGATTATAGTGACATATCACCTCTATTTGATTCCGAATAATGCATTTATCCCGTTTTAATGATTTGAGTTTCTGTCCATAACTAACACTTAGGTAAAATTTTAGTGAATATTCAATTATCTCTAAGCAGAAGTGTATATCTATAAAAACCATGATAATCAATAGAAATAAAAAAATGATAAATTTATCAATGTTATATAATGAGCTGTATGTATCAATATATCCATTCTATACCAAAAACATAAATTTAACAGACATGTAAAGTAAAGAGGAGTTGGATGAAGTATCTAAAAAGCATATGGATAACATTCCTACCCAAGAGATCATCATGTATGTGATAATTCATGTATAAATTTCCATCATGATGAATATCCTAGACTAATGGAGATGAGGATTAATATAAAACTTTTCAAGATATATCAATTGATAGATAATGTTAAATTCTATATTCCATTCCAATAACAAATTCCTTCATATTTTTTGGACTCTTTCAATGAATGTGTAAATAAATAACAATTCAATAAGAAGAATCATATAATTTGAAGACGGATTAAAAAGAAATAAATCCCTAAATGATTAATTATATAAATAAATGGTAGTATCCTTTCTAGAAACAAATAAGGGTCTTGAAATTAGTTCCTAAAAAATTCATAAGGAAGTTTATGAGAATGTGGGAGCTTATAAAGATTAGGAATAAGATATACATTCTCATAAAGATGATTTATAAAGTATCGTGATTTCCTGGAGTTTAAATTAAAATAAATTTTCATTAAGATAAAGAAATATGAATCATTATTATAGAACAATGTTATGATGGAAAAAGAGGATGTTAAAATATATAATAAGAATGGGAAGAGAAGATCATGAATATTAAATAATAGAAAAATATTCTCAATAAGAGATCTGTTGAAATGAAAGATATACTTTCCAATCATGAGAAGATTCATGTTGAGACATTTCAAAAGAAAGAGACATCACATTCTTCTACACAATGCTCAATAGAGGATTATAATGTTAAAATACCTCAAACATAAGATAATAATATCATAACTAAATTTAATGTTCTATCTCATGTTGTTGTGCAGAAATATGTATGATACATAGCATAATGGAATAATGTTTATAAATTTTTTATCTTGAATAGTGGAGGTTGGAAACAAATATTTGAAATAATTGATGGTGAAAGGTTTTGAGAGGACAACCATAACTTCTAGTGTTTATATAAAATATATTCTATAATTATGTTCTCCCAAAAGATCCAAGAGAACAAATAATAAATAAAAAAACTATTTATATGAAAAAAAGGATCTTGGTTTTTTGGAATATATTTCTACTAAAATAGAGTTATGAATTCTGAATTATATTTTTTAAAAACTCCTATAAATTCTAAAGAATGTGGAAGTCCCATTTAATAGGGGAGGAAGATAGATATGAATATTCTACATCCATATGTTATTAAAAAAATGAAAACATCCATTGGATTTGGAATTATTGAAAATATAAGTGATGTATGTAAAGTAGGTGGATAGAAGGTCGATACATGCTATTCTCCACATATATCCTAAGATTATGAGAAAATAAGTCCACAAGTGTTGGCTAATAATAATGAATCATTCTTGGGAAATAAAAAGATACATTAAAAAAATCATTAAAGTATATTTCATATAAGGAAAGTGAGACGACCATAGAGTAAAATATAAGAAGTTGTTGAAATGTTCAAGATTTAAATGAATTACTATGTTTCCTGAAACACTGAATAAGCCATGTGTAAGATCTAAAAATTATTCTAAATTATATTTATGTGATATGGATTTAGGATTTATTTTGAATGAGATAAATAGAGGAAATGAAATCCTTGGATTTCACAAAAATAGAAGAATAGATTCAACATGATAACAAACATTATCTATGTGTGGAGTGAAACATCGCTAGACATAGTACTAAATATTTTTTAGTAATAATTACTTCGTAAGAAAAAATCGTTAAGAAGATAATATAATCACAAAATTATATAATTTCATTAAAAATATCATAAATAAATATGTTTCACAAAGAAGTAAATTTATAAATAGATAGTATCCACACGGCCTCAATCAAAATTGAGGTTTAGATATGAAATCATAAAGATTTGATTAAATAGAGAAACATGTTTTAGTGAACTATTTCAACATTTCTAATCACATTATTAGGTAAGTAATATTCACCCAATTAAATTAATATTTTATAATTATATATTTTATTATAATATAGGGAATTGAATGTGATGAAATATCTTAGGGGGATAACCTATGAATTAGTGAGTGCTGCCATTTTTTATAACAATGTTAAAGAAGAAACCATTCATGACTGATTGTTCTATTGATATTTAAATAAAAATATGGTAGAATATCATAAATAATTAAATTAAGGACTATTATATAATATCCCAACGAATAAATATAATGATGATACCATATTTTTTTGATATTATATTTCGCATCCTTAGAAACATGTTTTGAGGAATACCATATCATTTGAATTTTTGAATAATTAAATGTAACATCCAAGGTAAATAAGAAAATATTAAATTTTCATATTTAATAATATTTTTGAATTAATAATTAATTTTACCTTAAATGGGTTACTATGTTCGATGCTGTAACTGATACCCAACAATGGGTTTCTTTTGCATCTTACGTTGCACAATAGCAATATAATTTTATTATTTTAAATGGTAGTTAACGCCTAACCGTTGTATTTGAAGAAATGAAGATAACTAACAAAGAAAATATTATACTTGTTTGTTAAATGTTCATACATTTATCCAATAAAAGTTATTGGCTTAAAATGTGAATGAATCTAATTTTAAACATAATTTACTTTAAAATGTTGATTTACCACCATTTGACGGAGAACCCACTTTAAATCTACTTTTGGTCACATTTTTATGTTCTATTTGACCAAAAAAAATCTTCTTTCAAATTGGGATATCAAAATTTAATTTGAGTAATTTTTTGGTATTTTTCTAATAAAATTCATTTTTTGATGAATAGTATAAAATACTGTATTTTAATTCAAAACTACCTTTTATTCTAATTTATTTATATAGTTAGATTACATTATTAATGGTTTAAAAGTTTAATTAGATTATATTTTTACTGTTTAATTCAATTTTGGACATTGGAATTAATTTCACTTTTAAATTGGACATAACCAAGTGTCAATCTTTTAAAAGCTAATATTTCTTAAAAAATACCTTTTGTTTTGACAACGAGAATTAATTTTAAATTAATTAATCCAAATTCTATGTTATTAATTTGGTAAAATAGATATCATTTTTTAATTTTTAATATCATATATAGCATAGGCTAAATTTTTGTATTTTTCTGAAAAACATCAATTTTTTATGAATAGTGAAAACACTAAGTAGTAGTTAAAAAATAAGGCTTTTTCATTTAAATGATTTTTTTCCACTCCTGTGAATTCAATTTAGAAAATCGAACATATATGGTTGTTATTAGTATGTAAAATGTGGTTCAAAAAGATGATTTTTTTGGTTAATAGTAACTTTTGACTTTTATTTATAGCGGTTGAAGGTAAATAGGGAAATTCATGGTAAAAAGAATATCATAATAATAAAAACGTACTTTAAAACTTGTCTTAACCTTATTTGATCTATCATGGACGTCCATGGGAATCCTTGGGTATTTTGTTTACCCTATGTTTCCACTTAAGAGTGATAATGACACTTTATTTTAATTAACGTAAAATGAAGACAAAAATGACAAAAACAAATATCTTTTAGTAAATAAATTTCTAAATTGGGTTATATAAGTTATTTTTTTGACTATAAATATTATTTGGAAATATAAAACTATTTCCTACATCATGGTATTTTTTTATAATTTTTAGACCTCAAAAAAATAAAATTATTTATGACAGAATTATGATGCAGTGTTTACCTCATTAATAATTGATGTAAATAAATTAGATTATAAATATTATCATAATATCCAAAACCTATAAAATTCTTATTGGATGATTTTATTTTGACCATGAGTCAAATTATCTTCTACATTAATAAGTATTGGACCTATAGAAAATGAAAATCATTATATAATAAAATAATATTTTCACACTTTCCTAAAGAGCCCCTCCCCCCCTTATAAAAAGCCCTCCCCTCTAACCCATTCCTCGCACTTGGATAGTCCCTTGTCTTGTCCAAACCCTACCCAAATAAGCTCTCAATGTCCCTATATTACACCTAGAAGCCTTACCATAGGTATAAGGCACTTAAAAAAGTCCATTTGCTTCAATCCAAAGGGAGTTACCCTAATTAAAGGCAATAGTTTCTCTTAAATTCTTTTGATTTATTTAGTTTTATTTTACTTCTACAACAACATAAATTATTTTTATACCTTTATTTTATAAAAAAACCAGTATCCTAAATATACTAGGTTTCTTTTATGAGAATTATTTTAAGCAAACATACACACACCTCCGTCTAATGGGTAAAGAACATACTGTTTCTCTGGATGGTGACCTACTGCTCCACGAAACAATGATTATTAAAATATATCCAACCACCTCTCATGGTTTCCATTATGACAGAAATATATTTATATATTACATATATTATATTTATATTATTTCTATGTTTCTGTATTTTTCATTTATAAAATTCCTTTATGGTTTCTATAGTGGGTAAATACGATAATCTAATTTGAGGAAGTGCGGACTACCACCCCCTCAAAGTGATATGACTCATTAATGCCATATGTGGGACATTTAAAGGAAGGATTGAATGGTATTATATATTAAATTATACTAGAATTATAATATACCTATGTATCATTTTGTTTTACTTCCATTAAAATAATAATTATAAATGAAAGTAGCGTTAATGCGTACGTACGGCTTACCGTCTCCATGAATGGTGCATCTCATTTATTATCTCCAAATGTTATTTAATATTAAAATTACATACATATACTGGATATATTTGATATATAGGATATATAAATCATTATTATCATTCTGGAGATAATGGATATTTGACTACATGAACAACCTGTAATTATTAGAAGTTCATTTTTTACTCAAGTTCCAAATATCGATAAAATGACCGTTATTAACATAAATGATTTCATAATGTTATAACACGGTAAGAAGTTATTTAAATATAATGATAAACATAAATAAAGGTTATTAAGAAAGTTGAAACTAACTTTAGTTTATTATTTAGGAGATTAAGGAAATAACGGGTCAAGTCAGACATGAGGTAAGGGATTTCCTCTCATTCTCATTTCATTGAGGCATCTTTTGTTTTAATACACGACATTCTTTTATAAACTATATAAACACCTTTGAATCTTCATTTCATTCAAATAGAATACTTTTCTAAGATGTTCTTTACTAAATGAAAAAAATAATGTTTCTTTTAATGAAAGCGGTGAGAACGTCCTTTATGCCGCCGCGAGTAATATTTGATCACGGGCTTCCCTAACAGGATGTAATTATTTTAAAAGGAAAATTACCAGCATATACACTTTTACGTATTTTGGTATCGAAAATGGTTTTGACAATGGATTAGTTATGTGAATATATTTAAATGATATATTGTAATTGAAATGTGGAAATGATTTCAATCCTTTATATTTGTTTTATGTGTTATGATTTTATAATGGTACTTGGACCTTTGACAAGTGGTTACGTGATAAATCAAATGATGGGTGGTGTTGTGATAAACTGGTATGAGTGGTTATGTTAAAACCTCCAATTAATTGGGTGTGGAAGACGGCTGTATGGCTATTCCATTTAGTGATATGTGTGGAAGTCAACTGTATGGTTATTCCATTTTAGTATGTTTATGTTCCAATGTACATTTATATGTTATGTGTTCTATATATGGGTTTTATGTTAATATTTTGGTTACAAAAGGGTAACCAATGTTCGTTTATTTATTTAATAGTATTTACTACTTCATAAAGGAGAAAAGTATTACTTATGATAAAGTATTCATGGTTTACATGTTGATTTAAAAAATAATAATTGTTTTTCTTCTTTGTGTATCCCTTACTGAGCTTTTAATGCTCATCCCAAGTTTTTGAAATGTTTTTCACAGGATAATAAGTGGAATAGGGTCAAGGATGGGATCATGGAAAAATCATGCTATCTAAAACATAGAACTATACATGACTCTTTTTTCAAGAATTTTTATTTTGTGAAAAATATGGGAAATGAGTAGAAGTGTATACTTTTTATCTTATTGGATGTAATGTAACAGTTATGAACTAAATCTCTAAAACTCTAAACCTGAAAAGATCCTCAATGTGAATTATTCATTTAATTCAAGATTATGAAATTTTTTAAGGTCAGTTCCTTATATTTGGTATCATAGGTCGGTTTAGATAAATATAGGAGTTAGGGTATTGTTAAATTAATATCCATAAATAAATTTATGATAATATTGAAGTGACATAGAATTTACAGATTACCATGTTGCTTTTCCTAAAATATTTCTATTTTCAAAATTGGTTTTCTACCAAGAAAACAGGGCAGCTATGTTGAGAAGACATTAAGAGGAAGACAACATTCCAAATCATCAATACGAGATAGTGAGAATCAGAAATGAACAGTTTGTTGCAGTGATGGTACAATTGACTTAGGCTATAAATAGGGGTTGTAACCATACATGAGATCAGCTAGATCATCCACAGAAGAACATGTCAGTATTGGAGCATATCAAGGGGCAAAATCCCCCATCATTCCAGGGATCATCTGGCCTTGTGCTAGCATAAGGGTGGATTAAAGCACTGATAAAAAATTTTGATGTCAGGGGATGTTCAGAACATCAAAAGGTCAGTCTCATTGTTTATAGTTTTGAAGATGATGGTGATCATTGGTGGTCGATGTTGAAAAATATCAGGGATAGTGAGAATATTGATCCTCTTTATTGGGATGAATTCAAAGGTATGTTCCTTGATAAATATTATCTTATGGTGGTTTGACTTAGGATGGAAAAACAATTCTTGGAATTGAGGCAGGAGGATGACTTAGTGGCTTCTTACGAATGAAATTTCACTTGACTACAAATGTATTCTCCAAATTTCATTCGAGATCATGGTAGTAAGATAAGTTTATTTTAATCTACACTGAAGCCGTGATTTTAAAGACAGTTAGCCTCTCGTGAGATCAAATGTTTTGAAAAACATGTTCGGTGTGCGGAGAAGGTAGAAATTGAGTTTTCTGATGATCATGTGTTCTTTAAAAAATAATAGAATAAGAGGTCCAGTTGGTAGGAAAAGAGAAATAATTCATTAAAGAATCCTGGAGGTAAGAAAAAAAATATCCATGTTTTGAGAAGTGTGGTAAAAAGCATCCTAGAGAATGTTTATCAAAGTCTGTAAAGTGCTTCTGGTGTGGTATGTTTGGTCATATTTCTCATAACTATAAGTAAGATGATCAAGAAGCTAATGAAAATCAAGCAGTAAGATATATTATGTGCCATGAAATGGGTCATTTAGAAAATGAGTGTTCAAAAAAGAACTCAGCTGAGGGAAAGCAGCAAGACTACTAGTATAAAGGGGTGGTGAAATCCTTTACAACTACTTCAGAAGATGTTGGTCCATCAATTGAAGTAATATTAGGTACACTGTTTGTTCAGATTATGCCAATGTATTGTTTAATTTAGAGTCTACAAATTCATTCATTTCTGAAAAGTTTTCTAGTAAATTGGAAATTCCATATCAAGATATGAATCCTAAAATTATGGTAAAAACACAGGGCGGAAATGTTGAGACAAAAATAAATTACAAGAACCTTTATGTCCTTGTGTTCAAAAATAATCTACCTGCAAACCTTATTGTTTTACCTCTAGTAGAGTTTGATTTTATTTTGGGCATGGATTGTCTATCTGTTTATCATGCTAAGATTGACTACAGATATAAATGGTTTCTTTTCAGAAATATTTCCATTTTGTGTACAATAATGAACCCTTACATTTGATTACATATCAGGTATCTGAGAAACTACTCAAAGATGGAAATGAATGTTAACTTGCAAATATTGTTGAAAACAAAGGAACTGCTCAGATTAATGATCTGACAGTGGTAAATGAGTATCTTATTGTTTTTTCTGATGAGTTTCCTATTATTATAACTAATCAGTAAGTTGAATATACTGTTGACTTTGTTCCTGATGCTACACCAATTTCAAAACCCCCTTATCAAATAACTAAAATTGAAATTTTAGAGTTAAAGAAGGAATAACAATTATTATTAGATAAAGGCTTCATTCGACCTAGCACATCACCATGGGGTGATCCTATCTTGTTTGTTAAAAAGATAAATGGTTCAATGAGACTATGTGTTGATTATAGATCAATCAATAACATCACTGTTATGAACAAGTATCATTTTCATCATATCGATGATTTGTTTTATCAGCTCCAGGGGGCTTAGTATTTTTTGAAGATTTTCTTGAGGTTGGGGTAACATTAGTTGAAAGTAATGAAATTATACATTCTAAAGACAAAGTTTTTTACTAGATATGGCCATTATGAATTTTTAGTCATTCCTTTTTGTTTAACCGATGAACATGTTGTATTCATGGATCTTATGAATAAAATTTTCCACGAGTTATAGGATATGTTTGTGGTTGTGTTCATCGATGATATTTTGGATTATTCTAAAAGAAAAGAGGATCATTAAAGTCATTTAAGGATTTTCTTGCAAACATTAATATAAAATAAATTGTATGGTAAATTTAGAAAGTGTTAGTTTTGGTTACAACAAATATCATTCTGATTTCACATTGTTTCAAAAAATGGCATAATTGTTGATCCTTCTAAAAAATTTTTTTGAAGAATAGCCAAGACCCAAAAATATAAATGAGATCCATAGTTTTCTTGGTTTAGGAGGTTATTACCAGAGGTTTGTTGAGAATTTTTCATGGTTATCTAGTCCAATGACTATGTTAACTCAAAACGGTGTTAAGTTCATTTGGACAAAAGAATGTGATGATTGTTTTCATTAATTGAAAAGATGATTAATGAATGCTCCAGTTTTGGCACTTCCTTCCTGAAATGGTGAGTTTGTTATTTAAGGTGATTCTTTTTTTAAAAGACATGGTTGTGTCTTTATTAAGACCTATTAGGTAATTGATTATACTTTACATCAGTTGAAACCTCATGTGTTAAATTGCCCTACACATGATTTGGAATTATCTGATTTTGTTTTTTCTTAAAAAAATTGGAGGCATTATTTGTATAGAGTAAAATGTGAAATATATACTGACCACAAAATTTTAAAGTATATATTCACTCAAAATGAATTTAACATGAGACAAAGTATATGGCTAGAATTAGTCGAGGATTATGATTGAACATTCCTTTACCATCCATAAAAAGTAAATAAAGTGGTTGATGGTTTGATTTGATAATGTTATGCTTAATTAACTATGATACAATTAAAATGAGATCCTTTGGTATTTGATTTGATGATATTTGGAATAGAAGTTGGTGGTGTAGGAAATTCTTCTATTTTGTTTCAGGTGTCAATGAGATCATATCTATCAGACAGAATTAAGAAAGTGCAGATGGAAGATGGTGAGTTGCAGAAAAAGGTAGAGTTGGTTCAGAAGGGTATGTTTCCTGATTTTAACGTTGACAATGATTGTGTTTTGAGGTTTGGGAAGAGATTATGTGTGCCTTGTCATTAATAGTTGAATAATTATTTGTTATGGGATTCCCATAGTTCCCTGTTTTCAGTTCATCTTGGTTGTACAAATATGTACATAGATTTTAGGGAGAATTACTGGTGGGATAGAATGAAAATAGATATTTCTGATATTACTGTGAAGTGTTTATCTAGTCAGCAGGTTAAAGCAGAGCAGCAGTTATAGAAAGGGTTGCTTCTTTCCATACTAGTTCTAGAGTATAAATGGGAAAATATAACCTTGGACATCGTTATGGGATTACCAAAGACATCATGAAGAAACAATGCAATCTGGGTCATTCTTGATCGTTTGACTAAATCTGCTCATTTCCTTCCTATTTGAGATACTTTGTCTCCAGATCATCTTTTCCAGTTGTATGTTAAAGAGATAGTTAGGTTAAATGGTGTTCCCTATCCATTGTATCTGATCGTTATCCTAGTGTTACTTCTAACTTTTGGAAAGGCCTTTAGAATTCGTTGGGTACTGAATTAAATTTTAGTACATCTTTCCTTCTACAATCAGATGGGCTATCAAAACGAACAATTCAGACCTTGGAGGATATTTTATGTGCTTACTTGATGAATTAACAGGGAATTTGGGACCAACATATTTCTTTGGTCGAATTTTCTTATAATAATAGTTTTCAATCCATTATACATATGGCTACGTTTGAAGAATTATATGGAAAGAATTGTTAAACTCTAGCTTGTTGGGATGCAGTATGTGAAAAAAAGTTGATGGGACAAGAATTGGTAGAAGAGGTGGCAAAAAAATTAGTTGATTTAAAAGCACATGATAACTTCTTAGAGTAGGCAGAAAAGTTATGCAGATAATCAGAGGAAGGATCATTCTATTGCGGTAGTTGATTATTTATTTCCTAAAGTTTCTCCATTGAAAAGTGTGATGTGTTGTGGTAAGAAGAGAAAGTTGAGACCGAGGTTCATTGGACCTTATGAAATCCTTATGAAAGTTGGATCAGTTGTGTACTAAGTGGCTTTACCATAATGTTTGTTCCACGTACACAATGATTTTGAAGTTTCAATGTCGAGAAAGTAAATGTCAGATCCATATCATGTTTTGAGCCTAGAGGTAGTTCAATTGGATGAGAATATCTCTTATGAGGAACAACCAGTCCAGATTCTTGACCATAGAGAGCACGTGTGGTGGAACAAGGTAATTCACTAGGTAATGGTTTTGTGGAAAACCCATATGGTTGAAGAGGCAACGTGGGAATCTGAAAATTCTATGGGGGATAAATACCCCCCATTTATTTGAGCATTGAATAAAATTATGACGATGCAATATTCAAAAGGGGGGAAGGATGTAATATCCCATGTAAATTATAATATAATCAATTTTCATATTTATTAATATTTTTGAATTAAATATTAATTTTACCTTAAAGAGGTTGCTATTTTCACTGGCGTACTCGATACACAATAATGGGTTTCTTTGAAATCATATGTTTCACACTATCAATATAATATTATTATTTTTCATGGTAGTTAATGCTTAGACATTGTATTGGAGGGAATGAATAGAACTAACTAAAATAAGACTATATATGTTTGTTAATAGTTTTTACATTTATCCAAAAAAAAGGTAAAGGCTTAAAATGTGAATGAATCTAATTGTAAGCATAATTTACATTAAAAAGTTGATTTACCGCCTTTTGATGTAAAACCCTATTTAAATATAGTTTCGGTCACTTTTATATGTTTAATTTGACCAAATAAAATTCTTCTTTAGAGTCAGGATATCAAAATTTAATTTGGGTAATTTTTTGGTATTTTTCTGATAAAAATCATTTTTTAATGAATAGTGAAAATACTATTTTTTTTATTCAAAACCTCCTTTTACTATTATTTATATATATGGTTACATTATTTTTTTTAATTGGTTTTAAAGTGTAATTATGTTATATATTTATTATTTAATCCAATTTAGGTCATTGTAATTAATTTCACTTGAAATTGGACATAAACAAGTGTCAATCTTTTGATAGTTAATATTTCTTAAAAACACGCCTTTTGTTTTGACAACATAAATTAATTTTAAATGAATTAATCCATCTTCTATGTTTTTAATTTGGAAAAATATAAATGATTTATTTAATTTAGAATATCCAATATAACTTAGGCTGAATTTTTGGTATTTTTCTAAAAAATATTAATTTTTGATGAATAATGAAAACACTGAGTAGTAGTTAAAAAGATGACTTTTTCATTTAAATGAATGTTTACCACTTATGTGAATTTAATTTCAAAAATTCGACATAAATGGTTGTTATTAGATATTAAAATTTGGTTTAATAAGATGATTTTTTGGTGAATAGTAACTTTTTACTTTTATTTACCACGGTTAAAGGTAAATAGGGTAATTCAAGGTAAAAATAATATCATAATAATAATAAAAAATACATTAAACCTTGTCCTAAACTAATTGGATGAGTCATGTCTGACCATGGGAATCCTGGGGTAGATTTTGTGACCCCATGGTGCCACTTAACAGTGATAATGACACTTTATTTCAATTAACACATAGTAAAGACAAAAATGACAAAAACAATTATCTTTTAGTAAATTAATTTTTACATAGGGTTATATAAGTTATCTTTTAAACTATAAATATTATTTGGAAAGAAAAAACAATTTCCTACATCATGTTATTTTTTTTATAATTTTTAGACATCATATAAATAAATTTATTTAGGACATAATAATGAAACAGTTTTTGCATCATTAATAATTGATTTAAATAAATAAGATTATAAAGTGTAAAATAATATACAATTCCTATCCAATTCTTATTGGATGATTTTATTTCGACCATTATTCATTTTATCTTTGACTTTAATATGTTTTTGACATTTATAGAGTGAAAATAATTATATAATAATATAATATTTTCACACTTTCCTAAAGTGTCTCTCCTCCCCCTTATAAAAAACCCTCACCTATAACCCATTCCTTAAACTTCAAAAGCCCCTTGGCTCATCCAACCCCTTCCAAAATAAGATCTCAAGATGCCTATATTCTACATAGAAGCCTTACCTGAGGTAAGAGTCACTTCAATAAGTCTTTTTTGTTCAAACCAAATTGAGTTACCCAAATTAAAGGTAATTGTTTCCCTTAAACTCTTCTATATTATTTTGTTTTATTATACTTCTCCAAAACCATAAACTCCATTTATTCCTCAATTTTATAATAACCCCAGTATCCTAAATATAATAGGTTATTTCTTTGAAAGTATTCAAACTACACTTACACACACCTCTGCCTAATAGGTAAAGACCATACTGTTTCGGGGGACGGTGAACTACTGCCTCACGAAACGATGATTAATCAAATATCTCCAATCACCTCTCATGGAGGCCATTGTTATGGAACTATATTTATATACTATATATATATATATATATATTATATTTTTTTTTTCTTCTATATTTTTCATTTATATAATACCATTATTGTTTCCATAGTGTGTAAGTATGATAATCTAATTTGAGGAAGTGCATACTATCACCCCATCAAAGTGATATGACTCATTAATTCCATATGTGGGATTTATAAAGGATGTAGTTAATGATATTATACATAATTTTATACTTGAATTATAATATACATATGTATCATTTTATTTTAATTCCTTTATAATAATAAATAGAAATGAAAGTAGGGTTCATGTGTACATACAAATTACTGACTCCATTAACAGTGCATTTCATTTATTATCTCCAAATGTTATGAAATATTATAAAAAACAAATATACTAGAAATATATGATATCTATGATATCTATATCATGAAAATAAACTTGGAGATAATGGATAATTTACCACATGAACAACTAGTAATTATAAGAAGTTCATTTTTGAATAAAGTACCAAATATCGACAAAATGATCGTTATTAACATAAATGATTACATAATGTTATAAAATGGTAATACATGAGATAAAATAAATTATAAAAATAAAAACGGTTATTAAGAAATTAGAAATTAACTTTATTTTATTTTTCAGAAGATTAAAGAACGAATGGTTCAAGTCGGACACGAGGTAAATGACTTCATCTCAATCTCCTTTAATTGAGGAATATTTTGTTTTAATATGAGACATTAATTTATACACTATATAAACACCATTGATTTTTCATTTCATTCAAATGAAATATTTTTATATGAATAGTTTTAATAAATTACAAAAAAGAATGTTTCTTTTAACGTAAGCGGTGACAATTACATTTTAGCCACCGTGAGTATTATTTGATCTTTGGATTCCATAACAAGACATAATTTTTTTAAAAGAAAAATAAATACCATATAAACTTTTATGTATTTTGGTATTAAAATTTTTCTTGATAATGGATTTGTTATGTCAATATATTTGAGTGATATATTGTGATTGAAATGTGGAAATGTTTTCATTCCTTTATATTTGTTATAAGTGCTATGATTTTATAATGGTACTTAGACATTTGATAGGTGGTTATTTGATAAACCAAATGGTGGGAAGTGCCATGATAAACATGGACTAATGGTTGTTATATAACATTCAAAGCATTTGGTATGGAAGTCGGCCGTATGGCTATTTCATTTAGTGATATGGGTGGAAGTTGACCGTATGGTTATTCCATTTAAGTATGTTTAGGTCACAAGTTACATTTATATGTTATGTGTTCTATATATGGGTTTTATGCTAATATTGTGGTTACAAAAGGTTATGAAATTATCTTTTATTCATTTAATAGTATTTACTACTTTATAATGGTGAAAGGTATTTCTTATGATAATGTATTCTTGATTTAATTGTTGTTTTAAAAATACTAACAGTTTTCTTTCTTTGTGTATCCCTTACTGAGCTTTTTAGGCTCATCCCATGTGTTTGAAATGTTTTTTCACAGTACATAAAGTGGAATAGGATCAAGGATGGAATCAAAGAAAAGTATGGCTATCTAAAACAGAGAACTAGATATGAATCTTTGTTTCAAGAATTTTTATTTTGTAAAAAATATAGGAACAGAGTAGAAGTGTCGACTATGTATATTTTGGGATGTAATGTAATAGTTATGAACTAATTTACTAAAACTATAAACCTGAAAATATCCTCAACTTGAATTATTCATCTAATTAATGATTATGCAATGTTTTTAGGCTATAACCTTATATTAAAAATACTGAATGTAAAAAGTTAGAGGTCAATTTTGGTGCCTTACATAAATTGGAATATCATGAAATCCATCCTTCAATAGATTCAACAATATGAACATGTTGACATGTTTTTACATAAGGGGGATAACAATGATGAAATATAAAGTTATTAATAGAATAATTATTTCAATTGTTATTAGTTATGATCATTTTTAAAATCACACAATGATAATTTCATTGGAAAATGTATGTTTTTTATAATCACACATCCTTTGTTATAAAATAATATCCATAATATAATAGGTTCTAATTGAATTGATCAATTACAAATGAAATATATTTTTTCTCCAAGTAAACTTATCTTTCTAATTTAACTTGAATATTTTGGTATTTTTATTGAGGTGAGAGTAAGATATTCAAGCTTGTTTTTTATAAAAAAGTATTAAATTTCATTTAGAATCATCATACTAGAATAAATGAGGACATTCATTCAATATAAGAAAATGAGTTATAATATAATAAGATATCAATACATGTTTATTATAGATTTCTTTTTCCCTAAATCAAATAATCATTTTCTCTACCAGGTGAATGGATCACATATATATAATTTGAAATTATGGATGGAACATTTATTAAGTCTGAAAAAATAAACTTTTCATATAAACATTGTTTTTTGGAAATGAGGGGGGAGATATTTTCAATGGTTATATTAAAATTAATTTATTCACATATTGGAAAAACACATTTGGAAATAACATTTTTGGAATTGAAAAACAATACATGGGGATTACTGAATAGAAAACATTTTTTATGATTTTTATTTATTAATAAAAAATTTGTATTAGTATTAAATGGTGGTAAATAAAATAATGATATTTCATTTACATCTATATATTTAATAAATTTAAATGAAATATGTTTATTAATGTGATGTATCAGTGATATTGATACATGATATCAAGGTTAGAATATTTTTAAAGAATGGGTGAAGAAGAATATTCTCAATTATTATTATTATCTTAATGTTGTTGTATTGAAGAAATTGAAATTATAACTATAATGATTGTCTAAAAAATCATAATGAAGAATAAATATATACATTTCACTAGGAGAGTGTAAAATAATTACAACATAAAAAAGAATATACATTGAAGAAGGTCATGAAATATTTCATTACTACATGAGGACCAGAGACAATATTGACAACCATGAAAAAACTGATTTGGAAGAAGAGAAGTTGATAAATTTAGGATTTCCATACAAATATAAACCAATATAATGATGTCTTGTTGATAAGTGAAGGAATTTATGTGGTTTCACATTTTTAGGAAAGAAATGACTTGATATTATGATCTTTTCATTTAATACTATCAATGTATTTTTTAGTGGGTTGTATATAAATTTTTTTTCTAACCCCAGGAAACAATGAAAGACCTCAACTACATATGTGGGGCCCTAGGGGTTACTCATATTGCATGAAGTATAATTAGGTAGCCCATGTATGTTGTTTATGGGAAGATAGTTCCCATAAAAATCATATAAAGGAACTAAAAAAGAGTGTGAGAATGGAATCCTTTGAGCATTCATAGGAATGTACATGAAGGTGTTGGGAAATAGTGTAGGGTTGCATGATTCCATGTGGCATTTGTTGGTAGTGTTTTCATTGAAAATTCACATTAATGGATAAAGGTGGAAGCATGATTGGATAATTAATCTATTGAGGATCGATCACACATATGATCGATGTGAGTAGGGTTCTCCTGATGATCTATTCCCCAGTCACATAAATGTTCAAATAATTTCAATAGTTATTTGATTATGGTGATTTGATCTATCTGATATACAACAAAATCATCTTCTACCTCAATTCTCATCATAGGATGTAAGACTATAAAAGATATTACATTTTATTGTTATAATCATTATTATAAACTTTTTTACTTGGGATTCTGATGATATGAGCCGACATATAATAATGAACACATTAAACAATGTGTATTGAAGGAATCATTTGATGAAAATTCCACTTTGGAATAAAAAATTCATTAGGGGAGGCTCTCATATGTGATACAAGCCAGAGTTAATGATGTTTTAAAATGATAGGGAATGCATGTCCAATCACAACTATGTGATGAAGAATCCAGTATAGTGAATAATCCATGATTTTAAACAATGGTTATTTGAGGAACCCTTAGAGTTTTTGTTATTTAAATTAACCCTGAATAATAGATTTTGTCAGAAATTATAGATATCATTGAATTTTCTGATTTTTCGTAGTTTTAGGTAGTGAAAAGGTAGTGTTAACTCACATATAATAACAAAGAACCATGAAAAATTAGGTTTTCACAACTCACAATTTTTATTAGAGATTTCTAAAATAGATTGTCTATGTAGTTATATGATTTAACGAAAAATGGATTTCATTGTACCACACTGATATTTATAGAAGTGTAGATCTATATACACTACTATTAGATGAAGACAAAGATAACATTAAGAATTTCAATTTTATGAAGAGATGCTTCAAAGGTCACTTTTCATCTATTATGATGAACCAAAAACCAAATAATTATTGTGTAAAAGGTACATGGTATCATGTTGTGTTTCATCCATCATGACCACATGATGTCTTATATTCACTATGATCTAATGAATCATTAGCATATTACCATTATATTATAAAAAAATTTATCACATACTTGTCTTGAGATGATTAAAATTATACTTCATTATTTTATTAACATGGATCCATTATTATCAGAGTTTGGCGCTTTGTTTTCACAAATAAGAAGGTCTAGAAAACTATTTATTCTATGTAAACCAAGATGTTTCATATAAAAAATCATGTTTATAGGAAGAAAACTAATAAAAATGTTTGTGCATGGTTTATTGGGATAATTTACCTACATGTATACATAGAAACACAAAATTCCACAACTACTAATGATACTAGAATCCACATAAATCCTCATATAAAATACTAAAATGAATTAATAAATAAAATTAATGATAATAATGATATATAATATGTTCATAGAATAAAAAAATTGAGTGTTTCAGGAAACACATGCATGATGTTCCATTGAATAATTTGAAATAATTTCTTTTGTTGTTAATGATAATTATTTGATGAAATATTATTGATTGTGTGGTGTGATTAGGTTGAATAAATATTGGATGTAGTAGGAATAAAAAATGAGAGATGATATGAAATTCATTATTGAAATTTTATCAAACAAGAAGACATAATTTTGACGATGAAGATATAATAATTCCTTATTTAAATAATCTGAAAAGAATTTTTTGATTCAATAAAGAGAAGAAGAGTGATATTCGACAAATTATTTTCATAGGAATAATAATTAGAAGAAGATATAGAGGATTTTTTTTCTACTATGAAGAAGAAGAATATGTGTTGTTTTCCTTCTACTATGAAAGTAAAAAATAAAAAAATAAGTAAGTGTAAGAACAAATAATAAAATTAACACACATAAAAAGTCTTATCTAATAGAATAATTTATTAGTGAAACAATTTATCATAAAATTTAAGTGAAGACTATCTTCAAAAGGAGTACTAAGAAATTGTAAGGAATGATGGTTGGATAAGTTTTTTTGGCTAACTAAACCGTGTTTTTTACATCCCCCCATCTATTGTGTTTGGATCTAAAATGGGAAACAATTTTTTCATTCCAATACATTAAAAAAATGTCTCATTATTGTGTAGAATCCATGTATTGGTTATCACCATACACGAAAATGACAGCCTTCCCATATTTAGTCTAGTAACTTGTAAAATTGTCAATTTTCATCACATAAAATCGTCCATATACTTGAATATGTTTAGAAAAGGAAAATAATTGAATAAATATCAAAAAGATGTCTAATAGGAAAATGGGATAACAAGTAATAGAATGTAAAAATGACCCTAATATTGATTCACACCTTATCAAGGTTCTTTATATCTTGGATTAGTTCAAATATATCTTAATTAAATTTTAGTGATTCATTTTTCTATATTTAAACCCGAATGATGTATGATGATCTAGTAGGCCCAGGAGATGTGAGGTGAAATTAGGATATAGCCTAGATGTATATTTGTAAATCTAGGTGAAATGATAATGTTTTTTATTCAAGAATAATATATCAATAGATTTCACTTTTATTATAATTTAATGGCCTATTGTAGTAGTCCAAAAATCCACTTCTATTCCTCCATATAATAATTTGAACTCCTAAAATATAGTGGAGATTCCTTCCTCAAAATATATAAGGGAATCCCTAAGGTATTCATCTTCATATTCTGTCTCAACATTAACTAATTTTACTCAATATATGATGGAAATATTTGATCATCTCACTCTTTTATGATGTATATGATATCACTCATTGATCCATGGACTTCATTGAAATCATTATAATAATCAAGATCACATTAGAGGTGATCATGTTTCTCTAAACATTCATAGAAGGTAGAAGAAGAATTTACATCACTAATATTATGTAATTTCATAGAGTAATATTAATTTACAACTAATGTTATATGGGAATTCAATAATCCATCTGGAAGACATATGATCCCATGAGGTCTTGACAATAAATATATAGATATCTTTTTAGGGAATTTACTACATTGGGTGTGACCTGACTACCTCTTGATTGGACTTCTTCAGTTTTCAGGAATTTTACTTTTTAGTCATGGGACAAATATATTTGAAAACAATGGAGGCTCACTTGATATGGAATTACTACCTATATTATATTGAATAGAAATATGAAGACATTATTCATAAATCTCTATTGGTTTATAGTAGTGGTCCCTAAATCACTAGGAGCACAAAACCCATGTCTCTCTCTATCCTCTGTTTCATTCCATTTTGTTTATAGAAGCCTAACTTATTATAAAAATATTCACAATATTAAAAGGGTTTTTTTATTTCCTTATATAATTCCAATAATTCTTTTGATGGGGGTAAATCAATCACAGATGGTATGATTATGTCACCAATTTTTGGAAATTATTCCACAGTTATCCAAGTGGAACGTCATATTTTTTTCATTCATGAAAAACAGGAATTGAAAATAAGACACTTGGTCCAGAAATTATTCCATGATATTATTATTTCTAAATGAATGTTTCTTATGCAATGATATATCCATGAATGGATAACATTAGGTGTGGAAATAAAAACACTTTTTCTCTAACAATGAAGAGTCTAGACTGGGAAAAGATTCATCACATAACCATAATCAACATGATCTTGTCAAATGTCAATGTTGTTAGGATTTTCTAAGATTTATAGGGAATATATATTCCCAATAATTTCTTCACAATGATTATTCTATGGGAATGAGATATAGGCATGACATTATATTAATCTAATATTTCCCTCATACACCACAGTTATGATGACATATATCTAATAATTATAGGTATTTTGGAGGGTTTTAACATGCACGTCCTTGAGCTCTTTCATAATATTAAGAGCATATATGATAAAGGTATTTAATGTCAAATTCTCAATACTATTTTAAAATTCCATTTAACCAAACGAGTGGTCTTTGAATGTAACACCTTATGATTTTATGAATTAAATTTTTAAATGATTTTAGAGTTTTTGGTATTTTTTATTTCAAGAATCATTTAATATAGCTTTTTTTATATGAATGGACTAATTTTTAAGCATTATACACAAAACCATGTTAATATTCTACTACAAAAGACACATAATGTAGATTTAGAATCACAAAAATATATTTTTGGCTTGTTTTTTCACAAAATAACAAGTCCTTTCGATAGCTTGTGTAACATACAAGACAGATTATTATAGAACTACAAAATATTAACAATATTTTTATTAAAATATTATTATATGTACCATCGAGCCATTAGAATATATTTTCTGAATAAGATTAACTAAATTGTAAAGATATTAGTTATATATATATATATATGTATAATTCATCCTTTTGTTATAAATTATTATGAAATTAAATTAATAGGTATTTCAATGTATTGAAACTCCTTTTCAATGAAAAATATTTTTTATGTACAAACAGAAATTAATATCAACAAATTATACAAATAATTTTTGATTATTTTTTCAGTTAATTATTTATTATATTTTCAATCAAATAATTTCACACTCATAAAATATTTTTTATAGGTATAATCTAATAATAACTCCAATTATATGAACAATATCACACATTTTTCAAAATGTTAATTTTAACGCCTTTTAATGGGTAGCATATTTTTAATATGGTATTGAAAATTTCAAAAAAAAAATTGAATAAAATAAATAAATTCTTTGAATATTAATATAAAAATTTAATTAGGGTGAATTTTTGGTTTTTTTGAGAAAAATAAAATTTTCATGAATAGAAAAAACACTAAATATTAATTGAAAATTGCATTTTTTCTAATTTATTTATATAATAAAATTATCATTTATATTGGTTTTAAAGAATATTTAGATCTATTTTACATTTTTTTATCCAATTAAGTTAATTGGAATAAAATTTCACATTGAAATTGCATATAAAAACATCTCAATCTTTTGAACTTTTATGTTAAAAAACCCATTGTTTCATCATGTCTGTGGGATTAATTTTAAATTAATTTTAGCTACTACAATTTCAAGAATATTCAAAAATGGATTAGATGTTTTTTATATTCATAATTTATAATTTATATGATGGTAAACTTATTTTTTAACTAAAACTATTACTTATTGTAATTAAAATTAATTACATACATTAAAGTAAAACAAGTTTTCTTAGTGGTAAAACTGTATCATAATGGGCTAGATACCATAAACACATGTCCAAAATAAAATTTATGAAAACATTTCAATAATATATAACACAGGTGTAAAATTTTAAATTTTTTGAGTTATATAATTTAAGTTAGATCTCTCAAAATTATTTACATTTTTTTATAAACAAGAATTCCACTCTTCCCATGCTATAAAAGGCCACTCACCCCTATCTTATTCATTGTTATAAAAACCATTGGATCGTACAAAATGTTCCCAAATAATGTATCAAATTCTATATTCTTAACTAAGAATCCTATATTTTGTAATATATCCAACCAAGTATTCCCTTTGGTTCAAAACCAAAGGGGATATCCGAAGAAGTGGTAATGTTCATAAACATTCATTTTAATTTTAATTTTTTATACAACCCCCTAAGTATTTAATATTTTAGTGTTATATATAATTGATATGATTTTTTCGCGCTTTACAAGGAAAGTACTAAGGGTGGGATTTAATAAGAATATGGGATTTATATGACATAATAATTCTACTATAAGTTCAATATATATATATATATCATTTTATTTTAATTATATAGAAAGAGGACATGAAAATGGATGCAACATTCATACATACATACGACCAACCATATCCATGAATAATGTAATTAATTTCATATTTATATCTTTTATATATTATTTTGAATACATATATAAAGAATATATATTATATTTATATCAATTTTTACATTTTTTAATATGTAAATCAATATCTGATTAAGAGGATAAAGAATAACAAGTCAAAATATATATGAAAAACCCAGTATTTATTACACTAAAAATATATTTAACCAGAAATTGATGATAAATTTGAAATATAAAGTCATAATAAAACCATATATGTTATGAAATATTAGAATATGATTTTTTTAGATTTAAAATAAATAAAAATTTGTTATACTAGGGGTTAGAACATGTATAAACAAAATCAAGACATAAGGTAGGGTTTTCTTGTCTAACTTTTAGTGAGTGTTATATATGATATATTCACAAATTATTAATTTGTGTGGTGTATATAATTCCCATGGAGTTAATATTTGATTATTTTCCTTAAATTTTTAAATATTTAAACATTCATTTTATTTTATTATTTAATAGGATTTATCATTTATAATGTTACCAAATCTATAAAGTAATTTATTATCAATATGATTTTTTGAGAAATATTCCATGTTATGCACCTATATTATTCTAAGAGGTGTATATAATACCCTTTTAAATGTTATATAAGGATTCAACTTATTTTCTTATTATTTTAATCTTCATTTAATGTTATTCTTTATCGGGGATTATGATTCAATGCTAACAATGTTGTTAGAATTTATTGCCGTAGTCTCATCATTTATGAGGATTATTTAAAATAATTCTTCTATTGATGAAATATTAGGATCCATATATCATGTAATTTCATGAGTAACCTTATCATATTTTTATTAATGATTTATTAAATTAATGATAACACTATTCTATTCATTAGTGATTAAGATAATTATAAAGGTTCTTTTATTAAAATTCATCTTTACCTCTCTCCTCAGTCAGAAATATGTTTTATTTCAAAAAAAAATATATTAAAATGTTTTAGAAAATGTTATTGTGTTATTATATGATAATTAAATGAAAATTTTGCCCATGTTTGAACTCTTTTATTTTTAAAACAGATGAATAGTCGTATCATTTTTTGATCGGGGAACATTTCTAAACTTTTTACGGTGCAAAATGAATGTTAGAAATGTATGGATTTATCCTCTATCATGAAGGAAAATTATATAAATCAGATTTTAAAGTTAACAAGACCAAAATTGTTAAGAAAAATATATTCTTAATACTATATACATTTACTTCTTATAAATTTGTTATTGATCAAAAATGATTTTTTTAATTATCTTACAGATCTATTTTAAATGACTTTAAAGCTTCCAATATATTATTTCAATGATATATTCAAAGAATTTCTTTTAAAAAAAGAATTATTATTTTAAAATAATTTTTCAAAGAAAAAATAATATTTTCATGAAAAAATTTAAATGATTTTATGTCTTAGTTTATAAGATTTCAAAGTCGTTACAAAGAAAAGGATTTGAAAAATGATCTTTTATTTTTAAAAATGATTTATATGTAATGTATATGTTCAATAAGAAATGATCCAAGTGATATTTAAAAATCCTTATCCATCTTAGATCTTCTCATTTTTATAGTCTGTGATTTTATAGGGATATGATCTATGGAAACCATTCTAATTAATTATTTGAATGGATTATGTTTAATATTTAATTTTTTTTAGGAAATACATTTCTCTTCTACTGGTTATACCATGATAAAACACTTAAAAAACCCATTTTATTTCATGATTTATTATTTGATGAAAAGATTAAAAAACTTTAATTTCTTTCATAGGTTATAATTTGAGGATATGTTTATTATAACCATCCAATTTCATGGGTTATGATATGATGTTTATAAAACCCATATAAATTTATGGGTAATGATATGATTCATGTTTTATTATATTGTGGACCACATATGTATATATTCATAATGTGAATGGAGAGAACTATATCTCTATCAAATTCATTTGAAAGGATTTAAATATAATGAGATAGTCATGTTGGGAAGATGGAGTGAAATCAGTTCAGTATAAGATTGTTAGAATATAGAGTGAACTTGGTTTAGTATGGTAGTGCTAGAATGTAAAGGGAAATTGATTCAGTATGAAATGGGTATAATGAGGAGTGAAATCGGTTTAGTAATATTGGGATAGACTAGGGATTGAATGCCATTTAGTAATATAGGTATGGAACGGGGAGTGAACTAGTTTTAAAAAATGGAATTTTCCATTATGGTGGTTGTAACGCCCTTTCCTCAGTTACCTAGAGCAGGTGCATTATTTCAATACATTGGAAGGAGTACAAACGATCAAGTCCTGAAGGACCGATCCATTTAGAAATCTTGGAAAATAGATTACATACATGAATGTTACATTACACTTTCTAACATACAACCCAAGACAAATAATCCTTTTATAATGCCATTATTACCTTATCATAACCCTTTATAGCAATAATAATACACTTCTTGGAATCCTTGTAAAATAAACCATAAGAATGGGGTGAGATCAGATACTCAGTAAGGGTAAATAATTTAGAGAAAGATATAAATTATCAAGGTAAGAAGTATAATAAAAACAACAACCTTTTAAAAATAAACATCAACATAATATTGAATTAATAATCAAACATTACCATATAAACATGCACCTAGATATTCTACTGGTTGAATAATCAAATGTATTAACTAATTTCATAACAAGGGAATGCATAATGTCAGACATCATAACCACATTCTCAAGGTCTCATTCTAAGACTACAAATAATTTTTTTTCAAGGCCTTGTGCAAGGATAGTATTATTTCTCATGAGGCCGACTGATGCATCGGGGAGCTATAGCAGGCTCCACCTGTCACTTACTAAGTCGAATGCATTCCTCATATGATAGTGTGGAAACAGAACACAAAAATTCAAATAAAAACAAGCATATGAAATGTATATACTTTAACCATAAACCATAAATGGTATAAAAATAGCACATCCACAGTCCAACATATCATAAAACATTTAATATAATATGGATGATTTTATTATAATAAATCTACTTAAATAAGAATAATATCCAGTAAAGGATTTTTGACATAGATGAAAATGGTCAGTAAAACTCTTTGAGAGAAATATAAATTTTGTGAAACCATTTAAAAGTCATGAATTTTTAAATGATGAAATTAAAAAGAGATTTTTGAATCAAACATTCCCATAAAAATTTGAAACTTTTGAAAGGAAATAACATTTTAAATCAATTATTTCCATATAAATATGTTCTCAAAATCATTTTTAAAACATGGATATAAATTTAAAATTGATAGAAAAATATCATTAAAACATTTAAAATGATGATATTGCTAAATATTACCTCCCACAATACCTAAAAATATTAACTTTAATAAAATTTTTATAAATCATGGACATGGATGATAAAAATTTCCCAGTATGTACTTACTTCTAAACAATATCGGATAATAATGAGATAAAGGAATTAACACTTACCTTGTACCTTCCATTATTCAAGGGTACATTTAACCTATTGTATAATAACAATAGTATGTAATTAAATTATAAAAGAACCATATTAATAAATATTATATCATATATGATTCATTTATGACATTATACTACCTATTTAATAATAAAATCCATGTTAAAATAACATTTCAGTTTATAATCTCTTTTTCAATCATACAAGTTTTATCTTGTTATTCTAGATCGTATAACTTATATCATGATATAATTGACTCCAAAATATAAAACATTAATGATGTATCATATATATTCATAATATAAATATGTATAATAGGTAGATATATGAATTGGAAAACATCATTTAAGGAGACGGTAGGTCATATGTACGCATAAAGGTTGTTTCCATTTTCATATCGTATTGAAAAAAAGTAAGTAAATTAAATATATGTGTATATATATATATATTATAGTAGCATTATAATTTAATATATTAAATAATTATTAATAATATATATTTTTATAATCATCGTTGAATGGTGAACGTGGAAATGAATCCCATCGCGTCGTGAAAACGGTAAGTCGTACGTACACTCAAGAGATGATATCATTCAATTGATGGTGAAATAACATGTAATTGGATGGTATATTATATAAAAATAATTATTAAAATGTTATATTTATAATTTACATAAATTATAATCATTATTATACCCATCTAAATAATGTAGTGTTGAATAACAAACTACACAACGACATGGAGACGGTAGGCCGTACATACTCATGTATGGTGACTTTGTTATTCATATGAAGGATATAATAATGAATATGGTGGTAAAATATTTATAATAAAATCAAAGTATGTATAAGTTAATGGAATTTTTATTTTGGTATGGAAACAATACATAAAGATGAAGTGGAATATGAAAGGAATATTGAAAGAGGTGATAAAATTATTACCTCTTCTTCGGGTTCTTCCTTTTGATTTGATCAAAAGAGCTACATAGGCATGCTTTATAATCAAAGTAAGGCCTATATGTTGATGTGAGGGTAGTTAGGAGGATATTTGAGTAGGGATTGTCTGATAAAAATAGCTTTGGATGTGTGAATTTGTGGGAATGGTAAGTACCCTATTATAAGAGAGGTGACGGTCACCTTAGGATAATCTTGAAATATTATTTTATTATGAAATCATATTCTGTTTATAATGGATACAAATGGATTTATTTCGATTATAAGGTGTGTATGGGTCAAAATATTCTCAAAATTAATTTTTATACAAGTTTATGTCACCATATTAACCTTATCATTAAGATTTAACTCATAGTTATATACTTTAACATTTAGCATGTATTTTTGAATTATTATAATAAATGGTTAATAAACATAATATAAAAAGCCAATATAACCTTAAGTGGTTCATTATTTTCATATATAACCTTATCTAAGTCCTTTTTCTGAATCATTAATGTTTATTAATATTATATCATTTAATAATATAGTATGTGTTTTAAAAACGCATTTTTGTAAATTTTTTACACTATTTTTTATTTTTTTCTGAAAGTCATTCAAACATTAACAATTCTAAAAATATTTATTTAATCAACCCTATCATGTCATATTAACATATATAATTCGTGGAATGAATCAAAAGTATCAATTTACATCTATTTGGATATTTATAATATCAATTATTTTAATCATTCATTAATAAGGTAATTATTGCAACATCATTGTGTCAAAAATAAATTTCATTATTTAATTTATAAAAATTATAAATAAAATATAATGATTTAATAATTATTTTTATCATTATAATGAATATTTATTTTTGAATTTATCTTATGTATATCCATATATTAATGATGTTTTAGTTATTAAAATTTTAATTTAACAATTTTAACTCTTCTTTAAATAAAATAATAATAAATATCTTAATCTATTCCTTACGGATCATAAAGGGTCATATTTTAATCAAAATTTTGATTTTTGTCAAAAAAAATAGTTATCCAATAGAATTAAGATATGTTTTAGGTTAATAATAATATCATTTTTGCCTTTATTTCCCTATTTAGTTTTAGCAATGGTAAATAAAATTTAAAAGATTATTTTCCCCAAAAATTATTTTAATCATATTGAATCAAATTTTACTTACTGATGTCAATATTACCTCTTGGATTTTTTAAATTCAATTCACCAAAGAGGTAAAATTACATTTGCTGCAAATTTTCTAATGTTCCTAGAAGGTGGTTAAAAAACAATACAAAAGATCAATAAAATTTTACATGTCTAATCTTATTAAAAAATGACGCCAAGGAATTCAATTTGACTAATATATGTATCATGTATCTATTTTTTCTATGAAGATAAATGTTTGATTAAAAACAATTATTTAAATGAAAAAGTCTATTTTTACCTATAACGCAGTGTTTTTCACTATTCATCAAAAATTGAATGTTTTCAAAAAAATGCCAAAAAATAAACCAAAGTTAATTTTGATATTCCAAATTCAAAAATGATATCTATTTTACCAAATTCAAAACATGGATGTTTCATTAGTTAATTTAAAATTAGTTCCTGTAGTCAAAACCATAAAGTGGGTTTTTAAGAAGTAAAAACTATCAAATGATTGACATGTTTCTATGTTAAGTGTAAATGTAAAATTTCTTACAAATGACTATATTATTAAATTATAAAAATATAATTTAATTATATCTAAAACTAATAAAATTAATAATTTAACACTTTACATTATATCGATTAAAAAATTTCTTTTCAATAAAAATTTAGTAATTTATTACTGTTCATCAAAATATCAAAGTTATCAGAAAAGTACCAAAAATTTATCCAAACCAAAATTTTATTTCATCATTCCAAAGAAGAATTTAATTTCATTAAATTTAATATATAAAAGTTTCAAATATTAGATTTAAAAAGGGTTTTTCATTAAAAGGTTGTAATATTTCATTTTTTGACAAATACATCTTTTATCTAAAAAATGAAGTTGTTCTTATATTGTGTATAATGAACACATAATATAGAGGTTAAAATTATATAGAGTATATAAAATTCAAAATTCACTTAATACTACTCATAAACTCTTTTTGAATAAATAGTATGTTAAGTCATTGTGCGCTCAAACTCGGTGTTAAATGTAGCGCAAGCTAATGAATTACATTAAAGAGAAAACATATTATGAAATCCTGGAGAGTAACATTCTCCCCTCCATCAATAAATTCCATCCTCACAATTTGAAATTATCCATCGAAAAAAAAGTTTAAAAATAGAAAATATCTTTGTGGAAAACCCACATTGGAAATTGGGCTTATAAAATTTAGTCTTAATAAGAGGGAAAGGGAAATGAAAATTTCACCACCAAATTATGATATTGAAAAATAGAATATTAGTGTAAAATAGAGACCCCTAACTAGAGGAAGAACGTAAATATTTATAAGGAGTGATCGAGGTAATCAATCACAAACAAGTGAACAGTAAATGAAATATTAAGGGCCTCAAAGCCATAAATCTATGATGATTTAAAATATAATTCGTTCAACAATACATAAGGTACTATGATAACAAATTTTTTGTTTTATGTTCCATCCCATAATTATTAATACTTAACTTCTTCACAAAATAAGAAAAAAAATAATACATGACAAGTAGATTTATATCCTTTAAATAATTTCTTCCAAAACCCCATCTTTCACTCCAAAAGATAATAGAAATCAAAAATATTTTATTTATCCTAATCATATAGAATTCAAAAATTAATGAATTTATAATTCATCTTTCATACCATTAAAAAACTACATTATAAAAACAATGGAATCACATAGGATATTGGTAGGTGATACACCCATGTAGCCCTTCGGTTGCAGGTTTAAGTCTCACGGCGTTGCTGGACACGATGGATTGTCGCCCGATCATCGGGTTCTCCACATTATAAAAAATACAAAAATAATCATAAGAAATGCTTTAACCTGAAACAATAGTATCCAATTTCCAACATAATCAATTCAATATTTTAGACATATCGAAATTACTTGTGTCCAAACTCGTTGTCCAAAAATTTATAAGGATGGTCAACATAACATAATGAAGATCTATTTTTTCCACATAATAAAATGTGATTGACTTCATCATGAATTCTCCTAAAACAAGGTAACACTCTGAATTACCATAAAACCTTACTGAATATATTCATTCTCCCTTGTTCCTTATACAATATTGGATTTTATCCTTAAATCCTAAAATTATGAATACTCCAACAATGATGGAATAAACAAAACAATAATCAGTTCCAAGGATGTCAATAATACCCAATATACTTTATCCAACTCATTTTTCTCTTGTTTCTAAATCAATACCCCAGTATCAAAACCATATTATGGTTTATCTTTCTCTCAACCATATATTTTCTAAAATGTTTAACTTGAAACAATGTCACATTACATGGTACCATAAAATCTCAAATCCTTAATGAAATAGTACTGCAGTAAAATCCTTATACACTATGATTCTGCTATCATTTTCATCATTAATACAGTATAGAAATGGAAAAATTCTTTAATAATGACATAAGATCACTAATAATTCCACTTCATCTATGATAGTATCATAACATTATTTTTATCAAATGACATCATTTGGGGTATACTCTGATGATTTGGATATTGATTCATGTAGTGTGCCAACTCCTTGTAGATAAAACATTATACATTTGAAACCTTTTTCTTACCCTTGCAATAACTTACTTGGTGTCCTTTTTTCCACAAATATAAAAAACTCATATTCCCTTCAATCATTTACCAAGGTGATTATTTCCACAGTTATCACATATGAGATAATCCTTCTTTCCCCTTTCCCTTTATCTATCTTTCTCTCTACCATCCTTTTCTTCTATAGATTCCATTAAATGCCATAGGTCTCAAAAAATTCTTTTCTTATCTTTTTAACACATGATACTATTTTATAATATGATGAGGATACATGGGAGACTATTTCCCTTCTAAATGTTGGCTTAAGACCATGAAAGATATGATCCTTTTTACTCTTTGGATCATGCATATTACTGGAGTTCTCATTCATTATACTGGGAACCTTTTCTAAACAATGGAATACACTAGGTTAGTTTATGAATCGAAATGCATACTTCCAAACATGTAAAATACCTAACATAAATAGAAAAGTTTAAGCATATAATCCATTATCATAAAAATGTTTTCTTTGAGGAATTATTTACACATAAATCCTTTATAATATTTTTTAAAGAGAATATGAATTATCCTAAGCATATCCCATGAGAGTGTCAATACGAAGAGTATAGAAAGCCTCATTGTCATGTACCAGGATACCCCAAGTCAGGCCCGAAACTCCTTTTTGGAGTTTTCAATCCGAAATAAAACTCTACTAGAGCCACCTCTTCCTTATTATGTATAGATACGGATGTATTATCTTAGAAAATTCACATAATATTTACACTACCAAAATTTTTGGATTTTTTATATAGTAATGATCAATGTCAATCTTAGGGTATTGTTTTCTAATTAGAGTTTATCTAAATCTAGATTCCAAGGATTGTGATAAAGTTACTATGATAACAATTGTAACACCCTTTCCCCAGTTACATAGAGCCAGGGCATTATTTTAATACATTTTCATGATTACGAGGGATCAATTCCTGAAAAAACCGATAAGTTTAGCAGTTTTGGAAAATAGATGACATGAATGAATGTAACCTTAAATTTTCTTACATAAAACACAACACAAAAAATCATTTGAGAATGCCATTATTCCCTTTTTATAACCCTTCATATTTGTCATAATACACTTCTTGGAATCCTGGGAAAATAAAACACGAGAAAGGGGTGAGCTCAGTCACCCAGTAAGGGTAAATAATTTAGTGGAAAATATAAACATTTAATGAATGACGTTTTATAAAAACAACTTCCTTTTATAAAAAAACATGAACTTGATATGGAAAAACTAAATCAAAATTTTCAATATAAACATGCACAGGGATATTCTAATAGTTGAATAATCACATGTAATAACTAATATTAAAATAAGGGAATGCCTAATTCCTGACATCATAACCACTTAGACAAGGCCACACGCCAAGACTACAAATAAAATTTTGGCCAATGCCTTTTTCTAAGACACTAATTTGTCTCATGAGACCTACCAATGCATCGAGCAGCTATAGCGGGCTCCACCTGTCACATAATAAGCCCAATGCATTCCTCATATGAAAATGTTAAAACATAACATAAACATTCATTTTAAATCTAACATATGAAATTTCAATAATTTAACCATAAAACATGAATAGTATAAAAATTTCACATCCACATTCAAACATATCATAACTCATTCAATATAATATTGATAATTTTATTAAAATATATTAACTTAAAATAAGAATAATATTCAATATTGTATGATTGACATAGTTGAAAATGATCAGTAAAACTTTTTGAGAGAAATATCCTTTTTGTGAACCATTTAAATGTGATACATTAATAAAGAAGTAATTTAAAGGATATTTTTGAATCAAAGTGTTTCAAAATACATTGAATCTTTTGAAAGGAATTAACATTTTAAAACAATCATGTCTATATAAATTTGTACTTAAAATAATTTTTAAAACATTAACATTAATTAAAATGATTTTGGAAAAAAAATAAATCATTAAAACATTTTAAATGATGATATTGATTAAGAGTACCTTCCAAAAAACCTAAAAAAATTAATTTTGAAATCATTTTTATGAATCATGTACATGGATGGTAAAAATTTTCCATTAAATAATTCCACATAAACAATCTCGGATAATAATAATAATATTGAGAAATTAACCCTTACCTTGTACATTCCTTTAGCTGAGGGTACGTTTAGCCTATTTTATAATTACCATAGAATGTTATTAAATTATTCCAGAACCATATTAATATTTATGATATCATATATGATTCATTTATGACTTTATACTACCCATTTAATAATAATTTCCATGTTAAAATAACAATTTGGGTAATAATTGCTTTCTTTATCCTACAAGTTTTAACTTTTTATTCTTGATCGTATAACATATGTCATGATTTAATTTCTTATAGAATATACTATAGTATTTATTTACAATATATATTCATAATATATATATATATATGTATAATAGGTAGATATATGAATTGGAAAAGACCATTTATGGAGACGGTAGGTCGTACGTACGCATAAACGTCATTTCCTTTTTCATATCGTATTGAAAAGATGTAAGTGAATGATATATATGTATGTATATATATATATATTCTAGTAGAATAATTATGTCATATATTACATACTTATTAATAATATATATTTTTATAATTATCATTGAATGTTGAATGTGTAAATGAATCTCATCGCGTCATGGTGATGGTAAGTCATATGTACGTACGAGCGACGATATCATTCTATTGATGGTGAAATCATATGTAATTTGATATTATATTATATATACAGAATAATTAACATGTTATATTTATTATTTACTTCAATTATACTCATTATTATACCCATCCAAATAATGAAGTTTTGGAAAAAAACCACACCACGACGTGGAGACTGTAGGCTGTACGTATGAACGTATGGTGACATTGTCATTAATAGGATGGGTAGAATAATGAATATGGCAGTACCATATTTATAATAATATCATAGTATTTATAATGTATTGGGGTAATTATTTTGGTATGGAAAAAACAATGAAATAGAAAGTGGAAGAAGAAAGTAATTTTGAAAGAGGTGATGAAATTACTACCTCTTCTTCGGGTGATTCCTTGTGATTTGATCAAAAGGGATCCTAACGATGGCCTTATGATGAAATTAAGTCCTCTAGGTTGATGTGAGGGTAGTTGGAAGTATATTTGAGCTGGTTTTGGCCAAGACAAATTGCTTTGGATATGTAAATTTTAGAGAAGGTGAAGTACCCATTTATAAGAAAGTTTAGGGTCACTTTTGGAAAAGCTTGAAATATTATTTTATTTTAAAATCATATTCAGTTGATAATTTCTCAAAATAGATTTATTTCTAGGATAAGGTTAGTATGGGTCAAAATATTCTCAACCAATAGGTTTCATACAAGTTAGGTCCCCATATTAACCATATCTTTTAGATTTAATTCTTAGTTAAACAATTTAACTTTTACAATGTATTCTTGTATTATTATAATAAATGGTCAATAAAAATACAATAAAAAGCCAAGATAACCCCAAGTGGTTCATAACTGACATATATAACCTTATAAATATCCTTTGGTGGAAACATAGATTTCTAGGAATAATATATCATTTAATAAAACTGTATTTTTTTTAAAAACCCATTATTGTCAATTTTGACAATATTTGGTATTTTTTTTGTGTGAAAGTGATAAAAAATTTAACACTTAGAAAAAATTTATTTAATTAACCCTACAATGTCATATTATCCTATAAAATTAGTGGAATTCATCAAAAGTCTCAATGTTCATTTATTTTGTTTAATATTAATTATTATAATCTTTCATTAATAAGGTAATTTCTACATCATCATTATGTCATAAATAAATTTAATTATTTAATGTCTAAAAATTATTAATAAAATATCATTATGTAGGAAATCAATTAACAGTTATTTTTAATATTTATAGTCTAATT
This sequence comes from Viscum album, assembly GCA_963277665.1. Classification (NCBI taxonomy): domain Eukaryota; kingdom Viridiplantae; phylum Streptophyta; class Magnoliopsida; order Santalales; family Viscaceae; genus Viscum; species Viscum album. The sequence goes on from OY728131.1 coordinate 553,960,176, forward strand.
TATCTTATGTATAACTCTATATTAAAAATGTTTTTGTTATTAAAATTTTAATTTAACACTTTTAACTATTCATTAAATAAATTAATAATAAATATCTTAATCAAATCCTAGTTGATAAAAAAGGATCATATTTTATTCCTAATGTTGATTTGGGTCTAATAACACTTATCCAATAGAATTAGGACATGTGTTATGGTAATTATAATATCATTTTTACCTTCAATTACCTTGTTTACTTTTAATTGTGGTAAATAAAATTCAAAAGATACTTTTCACAAAAAATAATTTTCATCCTATTGAACCACATTTTACATACTGATTTCAACCGTGTCTCTTGGAATTTTTAAATTCAATACACCGAAGTGGTAAAATTACATTTTCTAAAAATTTGCAAATATGCCTAGAAGGTCGGTAAAAGACATAAAAAAGTTCAATAAGATTTTATATGTCTAAAATTATTATAAAATGGTTCCAATGATGTAAGAACCCAGTTTTTTCTGCAAAAGACTTTGGAAATTTTCTTGATGTTATTCCAGAGTAGCGCCTTTAGACGGCGTGTGATTCCGAGCCTCGGAGTGGCTGGAATTAAATTTTCAGTGAGTTCACACTAGAAACGCCAAATAAATGGGATAAATCCTAAACGGTTCATCAAATCAGATATCCGAGTGTACGTATGGGTCTTTAATGGGGTGTTTACCCTAATAACGACATAAAACCAGTGGGCGCAGGACGTTTGGATCCCTCTCTCGCTTTCGGAACATTAAACGGATAATTAAATTAATAAATTAATTCGTTTAATGGTGGAATAAAATTATCTCTTAAACGGTGGCACAGATTGGAAAACTGAGGGAACCATTGAGTTTGGAGCGTGTCGTTTACCCTAGTAGGGGTGTAAGTTTTGTAGGCGTGGGCCATCAATGAAAAATGGCCCCAGGGGCGTTTTTGTAATTTGGCAGCCTCGGGAGTTGAGCTTTATAACTTTTGAATGGGGCCTTAGATTAAAATTCCAAGACTGCCTTTGGGCTTGGGAGGTGGTGTTTACTCTAGGGGAGGATTAATATTCACCGCACCGGAGGTTTTGGATGCGGGTGTTTTCAGGGGTCAAGTCTTTTTTTTACAGTTTATTTATTTAAACTCTCCTCCCCTCCTCTCTCTCTCATTTCCTCCCCTGGAAAGCTCTCCCTCAACCTCTCCTCTCCTTCTCCTCCTCTTGCCTCCCAAGAAAGGTGGAAGCGAAAATGGATCCGACGTTTCAGTGGTGAAGGGTCGGGTGAAGCCCTGCGAGGTAGGAGTTTCGTTTTGAGTTTCTTTTTATTCCCAAACCTCCTTTGAATCCCAAATTTTAACAACTAATTGTTGTTTGATCCTCGAACAAAGCCCATGTATGCGTAGTATGTTTTTTAATCTCTCTGAAGAAAGTTTTGGTTTTAATTTTGTGTTTCGAGGCGTCCGCATGCCTGTCGAAGTCCGGGGTGCTTTGGAGTTTTTCCTGGCTGTTTTGTGGTTCCAGCGGTTCATCAGGGCGGTCTGGCATGTGGTAGTGGCAGTCGGGAGAGGTAGCCGGCGGAGGCGGCGTGCGGCGTCCCTTCGGCAGTAGGCGGTGACTTCGGGGAGCAAGACCCGCACTCTGTGGGTCTTTGGTTGACGCGGCTCAGACAATGGGAGACCGGCCAGGGTGGCCGGTCTGTTCGGAAAACCTGTCCCAAGGAGGATTCTGATGCTTTGGAGGTGGGTGACGGCCAGTGGTCCATGGTGAACCGGACGGGACCCGCGGTTGGGCCGCGGGCCGATGGTCTGAAGTGGGACGGCCGAGCTCGACCGGCCCAGTTAGGCCCCTTACGTTCGGGGGGCCGTAACATCTAAACGGCGAGTCTGTTTGACGCGCCGTCTATGGCGGTGGAACTGTATCGATGAGACAGACTTTTTCATATGTTTTTGGGAATTTTTAATTCCTGAAATTAGGGGGCTCAGAGGCACGACACATCTTTAAGTAAATTGGCGTTTTAATGGGGGATTTGTTTTGGACGGCGCAGACGCATCCGACGTCCGTTTTTAGCGCCGTCAGTGACGTTGGAACCTTGGTGCCGAGGCAGAGCTTTCCAGGGTGGTTTCCGTCGCTAAGGCTGTAGTTGAGGCGTGGGCCCCACAACCCATCTTTCGAGCTGTGTGCAGCATTTCATGACATTTTCATCGGACGTCTGTTCGGGGCGTGCGAGCAGTCGTTTTGGGTGTTTTTATGAGGGGATTGCAATGGTTTAATCTTCCCGCTCTAATTCGGCATGATGGTGCAGGCCCCACGAGGGCCGTTTGAGCATTGGTGCTAATTTTCCATCTCTATCACTGGGAGACCATTGTGGACAAGTGAATAGTCCACCATGTGTGCTTTTTCGAGGGGATCACAATGGTACGATCCATTCGTTGTGTTTCAGGACCGAGATGTGGGTCCCACATATCTCCACTCATGTGCGATGCGCCGAAATGCATCTTTTTCTCCGAATATCCATTGCGCTCAAGTGAGCAGTCTTTTTGATGTGTTTTCCCTAGGGGATCGCAATGGAGCGATGCACCCGACTGTTTTTGAGGCTGAGGCTCGGGATCACGAGACGTCGTTCGGGCGTGAGGTGGTGTTGGTGAATTTTTCATCAGATATCTATTTTAGGCGAGTAAGTAGTCGATCTCGTGTGTTTTTCTGTGAGTATTACAACGGTGCAATCCATTCAGTTGTGCAGAGTCTCTTGCACAAACTTGTTAAATGTGGAAATGTGAAGGTGCCCCGGTGGTGGTTCTTCCTGCGGTGTTTGCAGAGATCCCTTGGCATGTGATTGCATGCACTCTCGTGTGAGTGAAGTTATGCTTAACGAGATGTGGTGGTCTATGCCTCAGCCGTTGTGGTGGAAGGTTGGAGTTGATACGTCATGACTTCACGTTGACGTTGGGTGATGGGTGCACGTTATCCGTTGGGCTAGAGACGTGGTATACTCTGGGAGTATACGGGAGTGCTTGGAGGTACGTGTGGTTTGTACCTGAGAATGTTTTTGTGCTTGGTGGGGGTCGACTTGGGGCCACATGTCGTGTGGGCCCCATGTGCATGTCGTGCTCTTCAATATGTACTTTTGACCTCTCGTGAAGTAGAGGGTCCCTTTGTTCTCGTTTTTTGACCAGCAGGGTTGAGATTTCCCCTGGTCCTGTTCTTGTTTGGCCAATAGAGATGGTTTGTTCCTCTGTTTCTTCAGCTGTGAGGGGTTTCAGTACTGTTCCCTTTCACCAGACAGTGGCACCATTTTCAACTATGTGTGCTCGTACTATGTGGGTGTTTTTCCACTTTCTGGGATGAGTTGTCTCAGTCCGCTTCGACAGTGACTCAATGGATTGGAGCGTAATCACCCTGAGAGGCTTGGGGATTTTCTCCCATTACTTTGTGTTCCCTGGTAGAGTTTGTGTGGATTCAGTGTGCCCAAAACATTACGCGGGCACCAATCCTCTACCCAGGAGGTTTTTTCTAGCAGGACTGAGGTGGTTTCAAGCAGGGTTGAGGTTGTTTAGCGCAAGGCTAAGGTTGTATCCAGCAGGGCTGAGGTTGTTTTGATAAGAGCTCGCCAGAGTACCATCCAGTAGGGATGGCCAGTACATCGGTTTTCACCGAGTAGTACCATCCAGTAGGGATCGCCAGAGTGGTCCCCGATGTCGGGCTTACCTCCATCTGGGCTGGGTAGTGGTCCTTGATGCCGGCATAACTCCATCTGGGCTGGGCAGTGGTCCCCGATGCCGGGCTTACCTCCAGCTGGTCTGGGCAGTGGTCCCCGATACTGGGCTTACCTCCAGTTGTGCTGGGCAGTGGTCCCCGATGCTGGGTCACCTCCAGCTGGGCTTGTCAGTAGTCTCGTTTCCAATTTAACTGGGTCATCATCTAGTGGATTACCCTTTTATGGGACTGGGAAGTGTGGCACCTGTTGACTCTTGTCGGGTCTCCCTATAGTGGGAACCCGTCAACTTCCATGGACCCTCCAGCGGGGCTAGGAAGGGGGTCGCCTATCGACATTGAGGAGACCTCTCGACTATGGGGAAGTGACGAGTTGTGGTTTGAAGTTCACCCAGAACTCTCAAGTATGAGGAGCGTTTTACCCCCCCCCCCCCAAGATTCGTCCTTGTGATGCAACCTAAAACCATGTAGGCGAGTCAGTGCCGCCCAAAGTGGATAGTGTTGAGGTGCGGTGGTTTGAGGCCTTGACTTGTAGTTCGCGGAAGTCATGCAGCATGCTGGGCATCGATGGTGTTTACTTCTGGGACTGTTGGGAACTCACTTTTCTTGGGCAGATCTATGGGATGGAGATCCCCTTACGATCTTGTTCGGGCTTCATGATTGAGCATATGTATTTCTATATACCTTATTCCAGTACCCACTTCTTGGGTTTGGTTACTCTCCTTCCAGGAGAGGTGAAGATGCATAGGGTATGCCACGTGCTTTCCGTGTCTAGCATCTCGTGGTTAGACGAGTCTACTCTCCTACTATAGGTAGTGAAGACTCGACGAGAATTTAATCTTCTCACAGTTTCCAGCTCATTGTGTTTGGACGAGTCTTCTTCCTTTCTCTTGTTGGGTTGAGCAGGACTCTTTACTTCACTTTCAGTTGTACTCCTCTACTATTCCCTTTTCGCTCTACTGCTCACACTTCGGTACCTCCTTTGTTGCTCCCTCGAGCCTTCAGGGTATCCTATTGAGTATTTTTATACTCACCCCTGCTTAGGCTTTTCCCGCACTTTGTCTGCCCTTGCAGACGATGGACAGGTTGGTCGTGACTTCAGGGGAACATAAAAGTCCAGGAGCTTGGACCGCGTGTGGTGGTCATAGTCAGGTTCCATGTGGGGAACCCTTCCAGCTGTTTGTTTTGTTTACCTATTGTCGGGTTGTGGCACTCTTTGGTTGGGTGCGTGTTTTGCCCATTTTTTTCATTTTACCTTTAGCTTGTACTTTGTACTGTTTAGAGGTCGATGCACATCTTTGGTTTATTTATAGCATTAGGTATTTTTCTGTACTTTTTATTTTCTTCTACTCTACACTTTTTCATTGAGTGTACTATGTGTGTGTGTACAAGTACTCAGGAAAAGGCCTCCCTGAGTTGTTTAGCCTTCAGCGCTTGTCACCAGCCCCTGGCCTATGGAGGAGGGACTGGGGTAGTTGTGGCTCGATCCCAGGTAGGGTCGGCTCGTGACAAAGTGGTATCAGAGGTGGTTCGTTCCTTGGGACGTTGTTCGGACATCCCTAAAATAAAAGGAATTGGTTGGGATTTAGGGAAACAATGTTAACATGTCTCGAGAGCGGATCTCAGGCCAAAGAGTCCAGTGATGGTGTGGTGACCGACGTATCCACTCACCAGGACCTTGATAACCCGCTTGTCGACTCGGCTTACTGAGACATTTATTGTAGGGAAAATTGGTTTGTGCATCACATAGGATTGAGTCTTTGACTGTCCTTCTTGAGTTAGCTCCCCATTGTTGTTATTTCTATATACATATATGCTCATCTCACCGCATCACTCCTTGATATTATTCAGGATGTCTCCATGTAGACAGCCATCCAGGATACCGACTTTGTTTCATGATGACAACCCCGTGAGCAATGAGTCCACAGTCCAGGACCCATCATGTGATCCCCTTTCTCCGGGTGGGCCGGTAGCAGCACCCCCACATGTTGAGCAGCAGACAGCTTCAGCCGAGCAGTTGGGGCTTGAGCATAGGTTGAGCGCGCTTCGTGAGTTCTTGTGGTAGAGACCATTGAGGTTCAGTGGTGAGCCAGACCCTCAGGTATAAGAGGTTTGGATCGAGGCAGTGCTTTGCCTTTTCAGGCTTGTGCAGACACCGACAGATCTTATGGCGTCTTTGGCCGCCAACATTTTTCGTGGAGCATCTTGGCATTGGTGGAGCCTGGTGACTCAGTTTCTTAATGAGTAGTCGTTTTCATGGGGCGACATTCAGTTGTTGTTCCGTGAAGAGTTTTTCCCCACCTGCTTTCACTCCGTTAGGATTCAGGAGCTCCTTCAGTTTCAGCCGGGAGGGATGATGGTGGCTGAGTACATGGCTTGTTTTCCATACCGTGCATGCTTTTACCTGGACTTGGTCTATGATGAAAACATCCGAGCGCGGAAGATTGAGCAGGGTATCCGCCGAGAGATTCGTGCTGTCATAGTGCCCTTGTGAATTTCAACATATGTCGGGGTGCTAGAGCAGGTGCTTGTGACAGAGAGCTTTTGTCACATTCTAGAGTTGGTGGTGGCACAGGCACGTTGGAGCCAAGACGTCTTCCGCAGCTAGAGGGCATCAGCAATCAGCACCTCGACATAGGTGGATTTCTGATAACTGGACTCAAGGGCATGGTCGTACACCACAGTGGCGCCGGAGGGCAGCAGTGAAGCCCAGAGAGAGTCGGTGCTATGCTTGCGATGGGTGAGGTCACCTGGAACGGGACTGCTCGACCAGGCATGCAGGGAGCTTCAGGCAGGCACCATGTGCACCACCACGACGGAGGCAGCGCCATGATCAGGGTATTACCCAGAGATGTTGTGCTATCAGAGGAGCGGGAGGGGATGGTATTGGAGGGACGAATTTACGAGATCTTCCCATCACCACTAGGTGGTCCACATCAGGCTCCGGGAGCTGACAGTTGGGACCACAGACAACCACGAGCCTTGAATGTCTACGATCCTATAAAGCATGAGGTGATAAGAGGTATGCTCTACAGCTCTTCTACATTTTTCAGTAGAATATTTAGACTCTGTGTGTGGAATTATTTTCCCCCTGCTCCTTGTTTGAGGTGTTACCAGGGTGACGCAAAGCGTTTGGTGTAACCCTGTGCTGGTAAGGAAAATGGCCTGGGACCTTTTTTTCTCTAGTCGATAGTGTCGACTCTGTCTCCTTTCGAGTGTGTAAGAGATCCTTGGTTGTCGAAAATTGACTGTGGAACCTTGCGTGACCATATATCCTTGGGTGTTTCACTATATGGATGTTCTATAGGAGGTAATCACCGGGTCATGTTCTATGTGCGGTCGGTGATTCCAGTTGCAGAATGTGACGTAAGGGTTCGGTCGGGGAGATGAGATACCCCTAAGAGCCATCGGGCCATTTGAGACTGTGCAAAGGGATGGAAAGGGTTCCTATCGCCTTTCCCTAAACCCAAAGGCTGATTTGGGTGAATAGCATCTCCCACGTGACTCACCTGAGAAGAAGTGTGCGTGCTCCCATGCACGTCATCGGCGATGGAAGACCTCACATGAACGGATCAAATCCATTGGTCTGTGTGCGATGGCGCAGAGCTGTGCGAGAGTTCTTTTAGGTACGGGAGAGCCAGTTGTGGTCTTAGTACCCTGAGTTGTTCCCTGGTTTTGCTTTTCGGGGACGAAAATCTTGAAGGAGGTAATGGTGTAAGAACCCAGTTGTTGCTGCGAAATACTTTGGAATATTTCTTGATGTTATTCCATAGCAGCGCCCTGAGCCCCGGAGTGGCTGGAATTAAATTTTTAGTGTGTTCACATTGGAAATGCCAAATAAATGGGATAACTCATAAATGGTGCTTCGAATCATAGATCCGAGTTTACAGATGGGTCCGGAATGGGGTGTTTACCCTAGGAACGACATTAAACTTGTCGGCGCGGGATGTTTGGACCCCTCGCCAACTTTCAGAACGTTAAACAGATAATTAATTTAATAAATTAATTCGATTAGTGGTGAAACACAAGTATCTCTTAAACCGTGTCTTGGATTGGATAACCGAGGCACCATTGAGTTCGGAGCATGTCGTTTACCCTAGGAGGGGTGTATGTTTTGCAGGCGCGGGCCGTAAGTGAAAAATGGCCCCAGGGGCGTTTTTGTAATTTGGTGGCCTCGGGCGTTGAGCTTTATAACATTTGAATGGGGCCTTGGATTAAAATTATGAGACACTCGTTGTGCTTGGGAGTTGGTGTTTACACAAGTGAAGGTTTAATCTTCACCGCACCAGAGGTTTTGGACGCGGGTGTTTTCCGGGGTCGAGTCTTTTTTTTTATAGTTTATTTACTTAAACTCTCCTCTCCTCCTCTCTCTCTCATTTCATCCCCTAGAGAATCTATCCCTCAACCTATCCTCTCAATCTCCTCCTCCTCCCTCCCACTAAAGGTGGATGACGCAATGGATCCGGCGGTTCGGCGGCGAAGCGTCGGGTGAAGCCCTGCGAGGTAGGAGTTTCGTTTTGAGTTTCTTTTTATTCCCGAACCTCCTTTGAATCCCAAATTTTAGCTACTAATTATTGTTTGACCCTTGAAAAAATCCCATGTATGCATAGTATGTTTTATAAGCTCTCTGAATCAAGTTTTGGTTTAAATTTTGGAGTTTCTAGGCGTCCGCGGTTGCCGGTCGAAGTCCGGGGTGCCTTGGAGTTTTTCCCGGCTGTTTTGTGTTTCCAGCGGTTTATCACGGCGGGCTGGCAAGCGGCAGCAGTAGTCTGCGCGAACGCTGGGAGGCGGCGGGTCTTCAGGGTGAGGTGGCACTAGTCGGGTGATCCGGGGAGTGCGGTCGGGGCTCGCGGATGGCGAGAGGGAGCCGGCAGAGGCGGCGTGCGGCGTCCCTTCGACAGTAGGCGGCGACTTCGGAGAGCAAGACCCGCGCTCTGTGGGTCTTTGGTTGACGCGGCTCGGACAAGGGGAGACAGGACAGGGTGGCTGGTCTGTTCGGAAAACCAGACCCAAGGAGGATTCCGGTGCTTTGGAGGTGGGTGGCGGCCAGTGGTCCGCGGAACACCGGACCAGACGCACGGTTGGGCCGCGGGCCTGTGGTCAGAAGTGGGCCGGCCGAGCTGGACCGGCCCAGTTAGGCCCCTTACGTTCGGGGGGCCGTAACTTCCAAACGGCGAGTCCGTTTGACACGCCGTCAGTGGCGGTGTAACCGTATTGATGAGGAAGACCTTTTGAGATGGTTTTGGGAATTTTGAATTCCCGAAATGAGGGGCCTCAGAGGGACGACACATCTTTAAGTAAATTCGCGTTTTTCCGGGGGATTGGTTTTGGACGGCGCGGACGCGTCCGACGTCCGTTTTGAGCACCGTCAGCAACGTTGGGACCTTGGCACAGAGGCGGATCTTTCTAGGGTGGTTTTAGGCATTGAGGCTGTAGTTGAGGCACGGGCCCCATGGCCCGTCTTTCGAGTTGCGTGTAGCGTTCCACGACTTTTTCATCGGATGTCCGTTCGGGGCGTGTGAGAAGTCGTTTTTGGGTGTTTTTCTGAAGGGATTGCAATGGTGCAATCTTCCCTCTCTAATTAGACACGATGGTGTGGGCCCCACGAGGACCATTTGAGCGTTGACAGTGATTTTCCATCTCTATCACTGGGCGACCGTTGGGGACAAGTGAATAGTCCACCATGTGTGCTTTATCGAGGGGATCACAACAGTACGATTAGTTTGTTGTGTTTTGGGAACTGGATGTGGGTCCCACATAACTCTGCTCATGTGCGGTGCGCCGAAATGCATCTTTTTCTCTGAATATCCATTGTGCTCAAGTGAGAAGTCTTTTTGACTTGTTTTCCCGAGGGGATCACAATGGTGCGATGCGCCCGACTATTTTCGAGTTCAAGGCTCGGGATCACGAGACGTCGTTCGGGCGTGAGGCGGTGTTTTTGAATTTTTCGTCAAATATCTGTTTGAGGCGAGTAAGTAGTCTATCTCGCGTGTTTTTCCATGAGGATTACAATGCTGTGATCCGTTCGATTGTGCAGAGTCTCTTGCGTGAAATTGTTAAATGTGGAAATGTGAAGGTGCCCCGGGGGTGGTTCTTCCTACGGTGTTTGTAGAGAACCCTTGGCGTGTGATCGCATGCAATCTCGTGTGAGTGAAGTTATGCTTAACAAGATGTGGTTGGCTATGCCTCAGCCGTTTTGGTGGTAGGTTGGAGTTGTTACGTCATGCCTTCGCGTTGACGTTGGGTGATGGGTGCACGTTAGCCTTTGGGCTAGAGATGAGGTATACACTTGGAGTATACGAGAGTGCTTGGAGGTACGTGTGGTTTGTACCTGAGAATGTTTTTGTGCTTGGTGGGGGTTGGCTTTGGGCCACATGTTGTGTGGTCCCCATGTACATGTCGTGCTCTGCATTACGTACTTTTGACCTCTCGTGACGTAGAGGGTCCCTTTGTTCTTGTTTTTTGACCATCAGGGATGAGATTTCCCCTGGTCCTGTTCTCGTTTGGCCAACAGAGATGGTTTGTTCCTCTGTTTCTTCAGCTGTGAGGGGTTTCAGTACCATGCCCTTTCACCGGACTACGACACCGTTTTCGACTACGTGTGCTCGTACTGCGTGGGTGTTTTCCCACTTTCTGGAATGAGTTGTCTCAGTCCTCTTTGATATTGACTCAACGGATTGGAGCGTGATCACCCTGAGAGGCTTGGGGAGTTTATCCCATTGCTTTGTGTTCCCTGGTAGTGTTCGTGTGGATTCGGTGTGACCAAAACATTATGTGAGCACCAATCCTCTACCCAGGAGGTCATTTCTAGTAGGGATGAGGTGGTTTCCAGCAGGGTTGAGGTTGTTTCCAGCAGGGCTGAGGTTGTATCCAGCAGGGCTGAGGTTGGTTCCAGCAGGGCTGAGGTTGTTACCAGTAGGGATGAGGTTGATTCGAACAGATCTTTCTAGAGTACCATCCAGTAGGGATGACCAGTACATCGGTGTTCACCGAGCAGTACTGTCCAGCAGGGATGGCCAGAGTGGTCCCTGATGTCGGGCTTACCTCCAGCTGTGCTGGGTAGTGGTCCTTGATGCCGACATAACTCCATCTATGCTGGGCAGTGGTCCCCGATACCGGGATTATCTCCAGCTGGGCTGGGCAGTGGTCCCCGATGCTGGGCTTACCTCCAGTTGGGCAGGGCAGTGGTCCCCAATGCCGGGTTACCTCTAGCTGGGATGGGTAGTGGTCCCGTCACCGACATTAGCTGGGTCGTCGTCCAGTGGATTACCCTGTTACGGTAATGGGATGTGTGGAACTCGTCGACTCTTGTCAGGTCTCCATATAGTGGGAACCCGTCAACTTCCATGGACCCTCCAACGGGGCTGGGCAGGGGGTCGCCTGTCGACTTTGAGGAGACCTATCGACTACGGGGAAGTGACGCGTTGTGTTTTGACATTCCCCCAAAACACTCATGTATGAGGAGCATTTTACCCCACCGAGAATCGTCCTTCTGACGCAACCTAAAACCGTGCGGGCGAGTCAGTGCCGCCCAAAGTGGATAGTGTTGAGGTGCGGGGGTTTGATCCCTTGACTTGTAGTTCAGGGCAGACGTGCGGTTTGCTGGGCATCGATGGTGTTTACTTCTGGGACTATTGGCGACTAACTTTTCTTGGGTTGAGCTATGGGATGGAGATCCCCTTACGATCTTGTTCGGGCTTCTTGATTGAGAATATGTATTTTTATATACCTTGTTCCAGTACCCACTTCTTGGGTTTGGTTACTCTCCTTCTAGGAGAGGTGAAGACGCATGGTGTATGCCATGTGCTTTTTGTGTCTAGCATCTCGTGGTTGGATGATTATACTCTCCTACTATAGGCAGCGAAGAATCGACGAGAAGTTCATCTTCTCACCGTTTCCATCTCCTTGTGTTTGGAAGAGTCTACTTCCTTTCTCTTGTTGGGTTGAGAAGGACTATTTACTTCACATTCAGTTGTACTCCTCTACTATTCCCTTTTCTCTCTACTAATCACCCTTCGGTACCTCCTTTGTTGCTCCCTCGAGCCTTCGGGGTATTCTACTGAGTATTTTTATACTCACCCTTGCTTGGGCTTTTCCCGCACTTTGTGTTCCCTTGCAGACGACAGACAGGTTGGTCGTGACTTCAGTGGAACATAAACGTTCGGGATCTTGGACCGCGTGCGGTGGTTGTAGTTGGGTTCCAGGTGGGGAACCCTTCTAGATATTTATTTTTTACCTATTTCTAGGTTGTGTAACTTTTTGGTTGGGCGCGTGTTTTTCCCCTTTTTTCAGTTTACCTTCAGCTAGTACTTTTTACTGTTTAGAGGTCGATGCATAGCTGTGATTTATTTATAGCAGTTGGTATTTTTCTTTACATTTTTTTTCTTCTACTCTACACTTTTTCATTGAGTGTGCTACACGTGTGTGTACAGGTACTCAGGCAAAGGCCTCCCCGAGTTGTTTAGCCTTCGGCGCTTATCGCCAGCCCCTGGCATATGGAGGTGGGCTTGGGGTAGTTGCGGCTCGATCCCGGGTAGGGTCGGTTCATGACAAAGTGGTATGAGAGGTGGTTTGTTCCTTGGGACGCAATTCGGACATCCCTAAAATAAAAGGAATTGTTTGGGATTTAGGGATACAATGTTAACGTGTCTCGAGAGCGGCTCTCGGGCCAAAGAGTCCAGTGATGGTGTGGGGGTCGACGTATCCACTCACAAGGACCTTGAAAACCCGCCTGTCGACTCGGCCTACTGAGACACTTATTGCAGGGAAAATTGGTTTGTGCATCACATAGGATTGAGTCTTTGACTGTCCTTATTGATTTACCTCTCCATTGTTGTTATTGGTATATACATATATGGTCATCTAACTATGGAACTCCTTGATATTATTCAGGATGTCTCCGCGATGACAGCCAGCCAGGATACCGGCTTTGGTTCGTGATGACGACCCCGTGAGCAACGTGGCCATAGTCTAGGACCCATCATGCGATCCCCTTTCTCTAGGTGGGACGGTAGCAATAACCCCACCTATTGAGTAGCAGACAGCTTCAGCAAAGCAGTTAGGGATTGGTCATAGGTTGAGCACGCTCCTTGAGTTCCTGCGGAAGAGACCATTGAGGTTCAGTGGTGAGCCAGACCCTCAGGTAGCAAAGGTTTGGCTCGAGGTAATTGTTTGCCTTTTCAGTCTTGTGCAGACACTGATAGATCTTATGGTGGCTTTTCCACCAACCTTTTTCGTGGAGTAGCTTGGCGTTGGTGGAGTCTGGTGACTCAATTTCTAAACAAGTCATCGCTTTCATGGGGCGACATTCAATTGTTGTTCCGTGAGGAGATTTTTCCCTCCTTCTTGCGCTCCATTCGGATTCAAGAGCTCCTTCAGTTTTAGCAGGGAGGGATGATGGTGGCCGAGTACATGGCTAGTTTTGCAGACTGTGCACGCTTTTACCCAGACTTGGTCTATGACGACAACATCCGAGCACAGAAGTTTGTGCAGGGTCTCCACCGAGATATTTGTGCTGTCATAGCACCCTTGTGAATTACAACATATGTCGGGGTGCTAGAGCAGGCGCTGGTGACAGAGAGCTTCTTGTCACATTCTAGAGTTTGTGGTGGCAGCAGGCACGTTGGATCCAAGACGTCTTCCGCAGCTAGTGGGCATCAGTAAGCAGCACCTTGACGTAGGTGACTTTATGATAACTGGACTTAGGGGCATGGTCGTACACCACAGTGGCGCCAGAGGGCACCATTGCAGCCCAAAGAGAGTCGGTGATATGCTTGCGATTGGTGAGGTCACCTGGCATGGGACTGCTCGACCAGGCATGCAGAGAGTCTCAGGCTGGCAGCATGTGCACCACCACGATGGAGGCAGCGCCATGATCAGGGTATTAACCAGAGAGGTGGTGCTATTAGAGGAGTGGGAGGAGCTGTTAGTGAGTGATGACTTTACGAGATCTTCCCATCACCACTAGGCGGTCCACATCAGGCTCCGGGAGTTGATAGTTGGGAGCACAGACAGCCACGAGGCTTGAATTTCTACGATCCTGCAGAGCATTAAGTGATAAGAGGTACGCTCTACAGCTCTTCTACTTTTTTCAGTAGAATAGTTAGACTCTATGTGTGGAATGCTTTTCCCCCTGCTCCTTGTTTGAGGTGTTACCAGGGTGACACAGGGTGTCTGGTGTAACCCTGTGTTATTAAGGAAAAAGGTGTGGGACCTTTTTTTCTCTAGTCAATGGTGTCGACTCCTTCGCCTTTCGAGTGTGTAAGAGATCCTTGGTTGTGGGAAATCGACTGTGGAACTTTGCGTGACCATATGTCCTTGGGTGTTTCACCATATGGATGTTCTAAAGGAGGTAATCACCAGGTCTTGTTCCAAGTGCGGGCAGTGATTCTAGTCGCGGTGTGTGACGTAAGGGTTCGGTCGGGGAGATGAGCTACCCTTAAGACCCATCAGGCCATTTGAGACTGTGAAAAGGGATGGCAAGGTTCCCTACCACCTTTCCCTGAACCCAAAGGCAGATTTGGGTGAATAACGTCTCCTATGTGACTCACCTAAGAAGAAGTGTGTGTTCTCCCATGCACTTCATCGGTGAGGGAAGACCTCACATGAACAGATCAAATCCTTTGGTCTGTGTGTGGTGGCGTAGAGCTGTGTGAGAGTTCTTCTAGGTACCAGAGAGCCAGGTGTGGTCTAAGTACCATGAGTTGTTCCCTGGTTTTGATTTTCGGTGACGAAAAGCTTGAAGGAGTTAATGATGTAAGAACCCAGTTGTTGCTGCGAAATACTTTGGAATATTTCATGATGTTATTCCATAGCAGCGCCTTCAGACGGTGTGAGATTCCGAGCCCCAGAGTGGATGGAATTAAATTTCCAGTGCGTTCACACTAGAAATGCCAAATAAATGGGATAACTCCTAAACAGTGCTATGAATCAGAGATCCGAGTTTACATATGGGTCCGGAATGGGGTTTTTACCCTAGGAATGACATAAAACTTGTCGGCGCAGGACGTTTGGACCCCTCGCCCACTTTCAGAACATTAAATGGATTATTAAATTAATAAATTAATTCGTTTAATGGTGAAACACACGTATCTCTTAAATGGTGACTTGGATTGGAAAACGGAGTACACCGTTGAGTTCGGAGCATGTCGTTTACCCTGGGAGGGGTGTAAGTTTTGCAGGCGCGGGTCGTAAGTGAGAAATGGCCACATGGGCGTTTTCGTAATTTAGTGGCCTCAGGCGTTGAGCTTTATAACTTTTTAATGGGGCCTGGATTAAAATTTTGAGATAGCCATTGTGCTCGAGATTTGGTTTTTACTCTAGGGAAGGTTTAATATTCACCACACCGGAGGTTTTGGACGTGGGTGTTTTCAGGGGTCAAGTCTTTTTTTATTAGAGTTTATTTATTTAAACTCTCCTCTCCTCCTCTCTCTCTCTCATTTTCTCCCCTGTAGAAGCTCTCCTTCAGCCTCTCCTCTCTTTCTCCTCCTCCTCCCTCCCACGAAAGGTGGGTGAGGCAATGGATCTGGCGGTTCGGCGGCGAAGCGTCGGGTGAAGCCCTGCGAGGTAGGAGTTTCGTTTTGAGTTTCTTTTTATTCCCGAACCTCCTTTGAATCCCAAATTTTAGCATCTAATTGTTGTTTGATCCCCAAACAAATAAAATTTATCTATAGTGCATTTTCTAAGCTCTCTGACGCATGTTTTGGTTTTAATTTTGGAGTTCCGAGGCTTCCGCGGTTGCTGGTCGATGTCCGGGGTGTTTTGGAGTTTTTCTCGGCTGTTTTGGGGTTCCAGCGGTTCAGCACGGCAGACAGGCAAGTGGCAGCGGTGTTCGGCGCGAACTCAGGGCGGCGGCGGGTCTTCAGGGTGAGGCGGCACGGGCCGAGTGAGCTGAGGCATACGGTCGGGGCTCGCGGAATGCAAGAGGAATCCGGAAGAGGTGGCGTGCGGCGTCCCTTCAGCAGCCGGCAGTGACCCCGGGGAGCATGACCGGCGCTCCGCGGGTCTTTGGTTGACGCGGCACGGACAAGGGGAGACCGTCCAGGGCGGCCAGTCCGTTTAGAAAATCGGACCCAAGGAGGGGTATGGTGCTTTGGAGGTGGGCCGCGGCTAGTGGACCACGACGAACTGGACCGGAACCACGGCTGGGCCGAGGGCCGGTGGTCTGAAGTGGGCCGGCCGAGGTGGACCGGCCCAGTTAAGCCCCCTACGTTCGGGGGGGGGGGGGGCGTAACATCCAAACGGTGCGTCTGTTTGACGCGCTGTCTACGGCGGTGGAACCGTATCGACTATACAAACTTTTTGAGATGGTTTCGGGAATTTTTATTTACCGAAACGAGAGGTCTCAGAGGCACAACACGTCTTTAAGTAAATTTGTGTTTTTTCGGGGGATTTGTTTTGGACAGCGCGGACGCGTCCGACATCCGTTTTGAGCGCTGTCAGCGATTTTGGGACCTTGGCGCTGAGGCAGAGCTTTCCAGGGTGGTTTCAGGCACTGGGCCGCAGTTGAGGCGCGGGCCCCAGAGCCTGTCTTTCGAGCTGCGTGTAGCGTTTCAAAACTTTTTCATAGGACGTCTGTTTGGGGCGTGCGAGCAGTCTTTTTTGGGTGTTTTTATGAGGGGATTTCAATGGTGTAATCCGCCCGCTCTAATTCGAAACGATGGTACGGGCCCCACGAGGTCCATTTGAGCGTTGACGGTGATTTTCTATCTCTATCACCGGGAAACCATTGTGGACAAGTGAATAGTCCACCTTGTGTGCTTTTTCGAGATGATCGCAATGGTATGATCCGTTCGTTGTGTTTCGGGACCGGGATGCGGGTCCCACGTAGCACCGCTCATGTGTGGTGTGCCGAAATGCATCTTTTTCTCTGGATATCTGATGCGCTCAAGTGATCAGTCTTTTGGACGTGTTTTCCCGAGGGTATCGCAATGGTGCGATGCGCCTGACTGTTTTTGGGGCCGAGGCTCGGGATCATGAGACGTCGTTCGGGCATGAGGTGGTGTTGGTGACGTTTTCGTCGGATATCCATTTGAAGAAAGTAATTAGTAAATCTCACTTGTTTTTCTATGAGGATTACAGCGCTGCGATCCGTTCGGTTGTGCGGAACCTCTTGTGTGATCTTGTTAAATGTGGAAATGTGAAGGTGCCCCGGTGGTGGTTCTTCCTGCGGTGTTTGCAGAGAACCCTTGGCATGTGATCTCATGCACTCTCATGTGAGTGATGTTATGCTTAATGAGATGTGGTTAGCTATGCCTTAGCCATTTAGGTGGCAGGCTGGAGTTGTTACATCACGCCTTCGTGATGACATTGGGTGCCAGGTGCATGTTAGCCTTTGGGCTAGAGATGAGGTATACTCTGGGAGTATATAGGAGTGCTTGGAGGTACGTGTGGTTTGTACCTGAGAATGTTTCTGCGCTTGGTTGGGGTTGTCTTGGGGACACACGTAATGTGGTCCCCATGTGCGTTTCGTTCTATGATTTATATACTTTTGACCTATCGTGATGTAGAGGGTCCCTTTGTTCTCGTTTATTGACCAACAGGGTTGAGATTTCCCATGGTCCTGTTCTCGTTTTGCCAACAAAGATGGTTTGTTCCCCTATTTCATCAGCTATGAGGGGTTTCAGTACCGTGCCCTTTCACCGGACTACGACATCGTTTGTGACTATGTGTGCTCATAATATTTGGGTGTTTTCCCACTTTCAGGGATGAGTTGTCTCAGTCCGCTTTGATAGTGACTTAGTGGATTAGAGTGTGATCACCCTGAGAGGCCTGGGGAGTTTCTCCTATTGCTTTGTGTTCCCCAGTAGAGTACTTGTGGATTTGGTGTGACCAACACTTTACACGGGAACCGATCCTTTACCCAGGAGGTTGTTTCCAGCAGGGTTGAGGAGGTTTCCAGTAGGGCTGAGGTGGTTTCTAGCAAGGTTGAGGTTGTTTCCAGCAGGGCTGAGGTTGTTTCCAGCAGGTCTTAGGTTGTTACCAGCCGGGCTGAGGTTGATTCGAGCAGGGATCGCCAGAGTACCTTCCAGCAGGGATGGCTAGTACAGTGGTGTTCACCAAGCTGTTTCATCTAGCAGGGATGGCCAGAGTGGTCCCCGATGCTGGGATTACCTCCAACTGGGCTGGGCAGTGGTCCATGATGCTGACTTACCTCGAGCTGGGCTGGGCGTGGTCCTCGATACCGAGCTTAACTCCAACTGGGATGGGTAGTGGTTCCCGATGCCGGGCTTACCTCCAGCTGGGCTGGGCAGTGGTCCCCGATGTCGGGTTAACTCCAAATGGGCTGGGCAGTGGTCTCGTCACTGACTATAGCCGGGTCACCCTCCAATGGATTACCATGTTATGAGACTGGGCAGTGTGGAACATGTCGACTCTTTTCGGGTCTCCCTATAGTGGGAACCCGTCGACTTTCAGGGACCCTCCAGCGGGGATGGGCAGGGGGTCTCTTCTCGACTTTGAGGAGAGCTCTCGAATGCGGGGCAGTGATGAGTTGTAGTTTGACGTTCCCCCATAACTCTCAAGTACGGGGAGCGTTTTCCCCCACCGAGACTCGTCCTTGTGATGCGACCTAAAACCGTGCATGCGAGTCAGTGCCGCCCAAATCAGATAGTGTCAAGGTGCAGTGGTTTGAGCCCTTGACTTGTAGTTAGGGGCAGACGTGCGGGATGCTGGGCATCGATGGTGTTTACTTCTAGGACTGTTGGCAACTCACTTTTCTTGGGCTGAGCTACAAAATGGAGACTGCCTTACGATCTTGTTCGGGATTCTTGATTGAGCATATGTATTTGTATGTACCTTGTTCCAGTACCCACTTCTTGGGTTTGGTTACTCTCCTTCCAGGAGAGGAAAAGACACATGGGGTATGCCACGTGCTTTCCGTGTCTAGCTTATCGTGGTTGGATGAGTCTACTCTCCCACTATAGGTAGTGAAGACTCGACGAGAAGTTCATCTTCTCACCGTTTCCAGCTCCTTGTGTTTGGACGAGTCAACTTCCTTTCCCTTGTTGGGTTGAGCTGGACACTTTACTGTAATTATAGTTGTACTACTCTACTATTCCTTGTTCACTCTACTGCTCACCCTTCGGTACCTCCTTTTTGCTCCCTCGATCCTTCGGGGTATCCTACTGAGTATTTTTATACTCACCCCTACTTGGGCTTTGCCCGCACTTGGTGTGCCCTTGTAGACGACAGACAGGTTGGTCGTGACTTCAGTGGAGCATAAGAGTTCAGTAACATGGACCGCGTGCGGTGGTGGTAGTCAGGTTCCAGGTGGGGAACCCTTCCATCTGTTTGTTTTGTTTACCTGTTTCCAGGTTGTGGCACTTTTTGGTTGTGCGCGTGTTTTTCCCATTTTGTTTTCAATTTACCTTCATCTTGTACTTTGTACT
This sequence comes from Viscum album, assembly GCA_963277665.1. Lineage (NCBI taxonomy): Eukaryota > Viridiplantae > Streptophyta > Magnoliopsida > Santalales > Viscaceae > Viscum > Viscum album. The sequence goes on from OY728131.1 coordinate 553,979,265, forward strand.
GTTTAGAGGTCGATGCACATATGTGGTTTATTTATAGTAGTTTGTATTTTGATTTAATTTTCTTTTTCTTTTACTATGCACTTTTTCATTGAGTGTGCTACGTGTGTGTGTACATGTACTCAGGCAAAGGCCTCCTTGAGTTGGTTAGCCTTCAGCGCTTGTCGCCAGCCCCTGGCCTATAGAGGCGGGCTTGGGGTAGTTGTGGCTCGAGCCTGGGTAGGGTCAGTTCGTGAAAAATGAATTACATTGGACTAATACATATATTAAGTAACTATTTTTACTTTAAGATATATTTTTAATTAAATATAATTATTTAAAAAAAATGTCGGTTTTCATCTATATGATAATGTATTTCACTATTCATAAAAAATTGAATGTTTTTAGAAAAATACCAAAAATTCACCCAAAGATAAATTTGATATTCCAATTTCAAAAATTATGTCTATTTTACCAAATAAAAAATATAGAATTTTCATTAATTAATTTAAAATTTATTCTCGTTGTCAAAACCAGAAAGCTGGTTTTTAAGAAGTAAAAACTATCAAAATATTGACATGTGTTTATGTCCAATTTAAATGTGAATTTTCTTACAATGACCTAAATTATAATAAATGATAAAAATATAATCTAATTATATTTTAAAACTACTAAAATTAATAGTTTAACACTTTAAATTATTTCGATTAAGAAAGTTTTTTTCAATTAAAATTTAATAATTTTTTACTATTCATCAAAAAAAGAAAGTTATCCGAAAAGTACCAAAAAAATTTCAAAAATAAATTTTTATTTTATGATTTTAAATAAGAATTTAATTTCATTAAATTGAATATATAAAAGTTTGAAATATGGGATTTAAAAAGGGTTTGACATTAAAAGGTGGTAAAATTGCATTTTTTATAAAATATTTATTCTATCTGAAAAATTGAATTTGTTCTTATATTATGTATAATAAACAAATAATATTAATGTTAAAATTATATGGAGTAAATAAAATTATAAATGGAGTTAATACTATTCATAAACACTTTTTGAACAACTAGTTTGGTATGTCATGGTGCGCTCGAACTTGGTGTTGTGTGTAGCGCTAGATATTGAATTACATTAAAGAGATAACGTACTATGAAATCCTATGGTGTTACAACGATAATGGGCATGAACCATGAATACTAAGATGGTTTTGGGAGAAAACCTATTCTTCTAAGATTATATTGGTAATAACTATTTATTATTATGGATTTAATTTTATATGATTATGTTTCTATCTTAATCCAATGTCTTATGATTTTGTTAGGATATCACGGATTATGCTATTGATTCCATTATGATTCATGTCTTATGAATTGAAAATATTTATTCCATGATTTTTGTTTAAGTACTTTGATAAGAAGGTTATGATTTTCCAAAGTTATGATCTTGTTCTCCTACCATTATTCTTATTTTATGCTTATATATGTCATTTATTTTTAAACTTACTGAGCATATGAGATCACCCATTTATTATATTTCCATTCACCAGATTATAATTTTTTCTCGTGGAAGTACTAAAGGGGAATACATTTACAGGAGATGATGATGATCATTCACCGAAAGAGAATAATGGGTTCTAAGATTCCTAATACGTTAATGTATTCGGGTCTTTTAGACTGCACTTTAGTAATGTGATGAGTATTAAAATGAAATGGTGTAATATACATGTATGATAGGCCAAGGTCGATATAATTAGTATCGAAGGAATTATTTTATATGCCTTTTGAAACTTTAATGAAAAAACATTAGGGAGATCCATAGGGATATTTCTTAGGATATTTCTAGGGATATCTCTATGAATTTTTCTACAATGTCACATATTTAAAATAAGGTGTCATGATTTAGTAATACAATACATAATATTTTATGATTATTTGGTTTTGTTCTACGATTAGTTCTACTATGAATATTCTTTCTGGTCAAAGTCAATTGATGTATAACTAAGGAAATGGGTTAATATAAAAGAGATTATTGATATGGACAATGTAAATTGGATAGTAATTATTACCATGGGACTAATTGATGATTTATTGAATAAGTTCTCTATGTTACCATGGATGATGTTTAAAACCTATCAGATTCAATTAATATATCCCATAATCTTCAGAATAATGAAGAATTCATGTTTTACTAAATTATTTATTGTACTTTGGTTTATTACCATGATTAAAGAGAATATCTTATTAATGTATTCTAATTTTGGAATGTGAAAATAATGAGATTCATTATTATATGTAGGGGATCAATGTTGAACTAATTTTTAGAGATTTTTTAACCATATTTATAATGTTTTGGATTAACACCATTGAAAGTGTTACATGGATAACCATTTGGTGAATGATTATGTTTAACATCAGATGATATTTTATAGATGAAATAATTTTCTACCCCTATGAGGATTTATTCATATTGGATATATCGTGATGAGCAATTTCATATGATGATAAAAAAAATACAATTGGAATGATTTATCATTATCTATATGGATATGAGGATATTATAGTGCCTTAAGAATTAAAAATCCACCATTATTCCATCGAGTAGGATATGACGTGGGAATAAAAAAAGGAAGAACCAATTTGTGATATTGTGAATATGAATGGAATGAAATTAATTTAGTATTTTTTTAGATTTTTTAGATAGTAAAAGAATTTATCAACTCTATTAAATGGATATTGAAAAATATTTATCCCCATACCTCTGTTTATGTTGAAGCAATGGTTTTACAAATCCTATCATGTTTATGTGGAATTTATTATATAATTTATATAATATAAACTCAATATAATTATTTGAGACTCATTCAGTATTTCTGAATGTAATATGATAAGAAAAAGGCATATTTTATGAATAGAAAGATGTATTTTTCTAAATGGAAATCTTAACTCCATTTAATGGAAGTCCTATTTAAAATATATCTTTTGAAAATTTTATAATTTATAATTGAAAGATTAAAAATCATTTTTAAACATTAATATCAAAAAGTAATTTTGGGGGATTCTATGCTATTTTTTTGAGAATTTTTATATTCTAATAAAAGATGAAAAAAATAAAATTTTAATTAAAAACATCATTTTCAACTAATTAATGTATATAGTTAAATTATATATTTTATTTGTTTTGATATAAATTTAGATAAATTTAATATATATTAATCAAATTTAGGTTAATAGAATCAATGTTATATTGAAAATAGATATAAAAACATTTCAATCATTGATCTTTTTTTCATAACAAAACATGTACTTACATCCTTCCATTGGTATTAATTTAAAATTAATTTCTTCCAATTCTATGTCTTTAATGTAAATAAATGTATTATATATTTGGAATAAAAATTATTTATAATTTATAATATGGTAAACATAGTTTTTGGCTCAAAGGATCCATCTTGTTGTTTTCCAATCGAGGTGCATTTCTAAACTCGATATGGCACAAAAGGAATGTTCGGCATATACTAATCAATCCCTCTTGATGACCATCATTTCCTTGATTATTTCACATCAAGTTTACAAGATCAATATTTATTATGAATTTTTATCCTAATATTCTATGTATTCATTTTTTTAATGTGGGATTCAAAAAACAAATTCTTTTTTAAAGTGTTTTATGTGATAGTGTTGTTTTAAATTGTTTCAAAAAACTGTTTAAAATTTTTCAATGTTATTTTCAAAGAAATTTTTTTTCAAAAATGTTTTTGATTATAAAAGTGTTTTTCAATGTGTAAATTATATTTTCCTCATGAAATGATTTAATTTTTTAAAATATTACAATATAATTTATCAAATTGGTTTCAATGAAGGGGATTTGAAAAATGTTTTATTTCATAAAAAATTATTGATAATGAAATTATATTTTCCTTATGAAATTACAAAAGTTGTTTTTTAATATAATTATCTATCAAAGAATATTTCTATTGTTGTTGTTTATCATTTAGAGGAAAAATGGTATAATAAAAACCATAATCATTATTTCTATAAATGGTTTATGTTTAAGTTATCATGTAGTTTATGAAACCAATTTCTCATCCATGGTTCATGCCATGATAAAACTCTTACTAAACCCTTCTATTTTCATAGGTTATTCTATAATGAAATTATTACTAGACCTGTCTCTTTATCAAAGGATATAATGTGATGAAATTTTTATGATACTCATCTAATTTCATTGGTTATGATATGATGTTTATGAAATCCATGTCTTTTTTAGGTCATGATTTGATGAATGTTTAATTAAATTCTGGAACACATATGTTTAAATTCCTTATGTGATGGGTGAGAACTATATCTCTCTCTAATACATTGGTTACAGGTTTGTATCTCATGAGATTGATATTACTAGATTGTCAAGTGAAATGGTTTTAGAATAACCTAGATGGATCAAGGAGTAAACAACCAATAATATGGATGGAACTCAGAGTAAAATATTATCATTATAAAAAGGATGGAAGAAGAAGTGAACTAGGGTCAGTAATACCTGGCCAAAACAAGGAGGGATCTCCATTTAATAATATTGGGTTGGAATATAGAGTGAAACTAGTTCAACAATGGACACTGTCCACGAAGATGGTATTGGGAGTGATCCATGACTACTAAGATGATTGTGGGAGAGAAAATATTAATCTAAGATGTCCATGAAATTATTCCTTAACTAAAATTTAAATCATTTTATATAGTTAATCATATTTAACAATCACATGTTTTATATATATTTTATGATTCCATGGATTATGATAATCATTCTGATAAGATTCATGTCTTATGAACTGCCAATCATTATTCTGAGATTGATGTTTATATTCTATGATATGTATGGTATGATACCCCATTATTATTCTCATGTTCTCATACCATTATTAGTATTTTATGTTTATTAATATCCTTTACCTTTTCCCCTACAGAGCATCTGAGCTCACCATTTCTTATTTTTTCTTTCCCCATGTTATAATGAAAAGCCTTATGTACGATTACTAAAGGAGAAGATCATTATGGGAGATGTTTAAGATCTTTCTTCAAATAAGAATAATGATTTACAAGATTCAAAATATAATAAACTATTAGGGTCCTCAGGCATGTACTTATGTAATGTGATGAATATTCATAATAAATGATATAATATAAATATATGTAAATCCTAGGTCATGATAGGGAATCCCAATGTAGAGTTTCTTCATTCCATGCGTAATATGGGTCAGTGAGTTTGATTTAGAATTTTATAGTGTTTTTAAGGAATTTTAAATTGTAAATATCTCTGAATAATTGATCCATGGTTGTCCATCCACTCATCTAGGATGGAAAAAATAATTATAGACTAGCTAAATAGTAGCTCTAAAATTTACATTTTAATGAATTGAATGATTCCATGGCATCTCTATGGTCATTCTGTGCTCGACAATGCGACTTCATCTGATTCTTGACCATATATATGGATTTATCATGGATGTTTCTTTAATGCTAAGCTAGTCCATGATTCTGTCTCCAACTATTACCTCATATTCTATTGCCTCTACTTATCACTCCTCGGTCGTGTATTGTGCACCTCATCTTATAGGAATATTCTTCAACAAATAAATTTTATTTTTTTTAATTTCATTAATATAAAAATTGAATCTTCCTCTAATTAGGTAGGACACACCTACAAATGTATTACATAAGTTAAATGTTACTACCCATTTCAACTTGGAGAAGCTATATTTTATGGACCCTTCTGGATTAAAATTCAATAGTTAAGCATGCATGTAGTGGATTATTGGTTTTTATGGGAGACCTTTAGGTATGTTTTAGAAGGCTTTATTGAGTAAGGAAAAATGTAAATGATATTAATTTAGTTTTAATTTTGGTATGCTTATTAGTATTGTAATTTTCCCCAGTGGGTAAGAACTTATGTTTTTCTAGGAAGGCATCCCAACTAAAATGGAAGACACATGAGGTCATTTAACTAGGTTCATGAGCCAGGGTATTCCATATAATGTATAATGGTTTCAAATCCCATACCCAACCCTAAATTCAGTATAAATTATTTGTTTTGATGTATTAGTTCCAAAAAGGGTGGTTATATTTAAGGGGGTAGGGTAGGATTGCGGAGATTATGAAACCCCTTGAAATGTGTGACTTAAATAACTAAATGTGACAACCAATTTCAACAGGATCTCCATTTATTTTTGGTATCCTACATGATACTAAATTGATGGTTAATAATTTTTGTCATGGAAGGTAGTCAGGAAGGGTAACCATTTGGGATGATTCTTAGGGTGCGTGTGAGTGATGAAAATACACACAAAAAAAACATGTTTTGGCCTGTGGTGATAGACATTTTGTATATAAGTGACCCAATGAGTAATACCCTATGATGCACTGGTAAGGTATAATATTTTTTATAGGATACCTGAGGGTTAAATTGGCTTGGATAATGACATAAGAAAGGCCATTTCCCAGTATGAGGGTTCTATATAGAGGGTAGGTGTATATGATATGTATTATAAGGGAATAAAATAAAAAGCATATGGGATGGTTTGGGAGAATGTAGAATATTATCCAACAATTAATAATATGGATTCAATTTATGGTACCTTTTGTAACGCCATCATTTAATGGATTTCATTATATATGTTATTGCCCCAATGGTAAAGTGTTTTTTTGAGGGAAATATTTTATGATTCATCCCCAGAGTTTTAGTAACATGAAATGTATGATGTGGTCAATAGATAAAAAATTGTAGCTGATTTATAGTCTGTTTGTAGAATGGGTGAATGCCATTATATTCAGGAATATATCATCATAATGGACGGAACTATTAGTCTTCGTTAAATACCACAGTGAAATAGAGAAAATTTATGGAATAAGAGAAAACTTTTTTTAGACTCTATTCTTATTAACGGATTGATTACCTCCTTTTGAATGGTAGCAAAGGAAGTCAGTTGTATATGAAGATGACACTTATGGGTTATATATCCCTAATATAATTCATCATTGATCCATCTATGTCAAAATATATCCTATTAATATTGTTCCCAATTTATTCTATATAAATCAATTCTGTTTGTCCTCGTAGTGAGTGCGATGTACCAACACATTCCCCATTATCTCTCCATGAATTTCATTGTAGTGGTGGAAACACCTCAGTAATATCCTAGATTTCTGTTAATGTAATTTAACCTCTATAAATACTTCATTTTTTTAATTTAATATTTTTTGAAATAAAATGAAATAAATAATGAAAAAATGTAATATTAAATTACTTTCCCATGAAGATTAAATGTAGTTAATGAATATTCTCATTAAATTGAAGAACATTTTAATGGGAAATAAAAAATAAATCACCATAACTAAAATATGAATATTTTGACAAGATTGATCCCCTATAACAGTCCCACTAATGAACAACACTATAGAAGTTTAAAAAATTATTATTAACTTAATGATCAATTTGAGAAAGAAAAAAATAAAAAAACCCTAAAGATGATTTATATATTAATTAATAAATAAAGAAATATGATGTATTTATAGAAAGTATTTAACCCATATGACACTTAAAAGTCAAACCATTGTAATAGTCATATGATATCTTCGAATAATAAATGGACTATTAGAATATTATCCACAACTGTGTAATTTTAAAAAATGATATAACCTGAAAATGTCGAAAATTTATGTCATAAAATGAGTAAATAATTTTTATTGGAACTATTGATTAAGTGTTTGTTGTATTTGTGAAATAGATATGTGTTATTCTCAATTTTATGATAAATATATAAAATTAAAATAAATCATATATTTAGTAAATGGGGTTATAAAATAATTCTATGATTATTATAATGAAAATAAAATTTAAATGGACAACATTTTATTTTCAAAGGGTTAGAAAAATAATCATATTATTGAAATTTGTATTTATTTTATAAATGATTTTTTATTTAAAATTGTATTTCCCAAATTTGTAAAATAATTTCAATTAATGGATTTACTTTTTATTTAATCTGCAGTTAAAAAATAAATTTGGGGTAATTTTTGGTGTTTTTTAATAATAGTTTAATTTTTATTGAATAGTAAATTTCAAAAAATTACCATATTTAATAATAAAAAACAAATATACGATTTAATGCATCTCAGGTGATATAATCTCCCATTGTCTCAAAATATGATCAATAATTTACTTTATTTTTTCATAATATTAATCTCGATTAATATTCATAAGAAAATATTACAAATAAATGAATATTATAAACACCCCTCCCCCGTTTTATATAATTCCACTCACTATCAATTACAACATTTTTACATAATGTATAGCCAAACTCAACCCAAATCCATCATAATCTCTCTCTTCAATACCCTAAATTCATTGTTATACTAAAAATTCAAATCAAATGGCTCCTAATATTGAATTCAATGTAGAAACATATAAATTTGAAGGTTACACTCTCAATCAAGAATTATATAATTCATTACATCCTCTACCTCCTAAATTATTTCTTATATATAATTGCATTATAAATTGAATATTTTTTATATAAATAATGAATATTATTTCTTTGGAATGTACCCTTTCTCTCCTATAATATTTATGAAATGGAATCAGTTCCAATATTATGGTTGATTCACTACAAACATGAATGATACATGTTTTTAATTAATGTCTTATTAAAATGGTTAAATTCATTTAATGATTTTCAAGATAATAAAAATATGTATATAATAATTATTTTCTCATTGTGGAATGGATATAAAACTTTATTATTAATTAAAATTTCGTAAGATCGTCATGGATGTAATACCTTAATAAATGAACTTACAATATAGCTATTATTGTATAGCCGATAAAATGAGGATTATTTCAGAATAAAACATTTTATTAAGAATTTTCTAGCTTATTTAATCAAATTACCTCCTTGAAATGACCATTTTGGAGTCATCTAGTTTTCTATAATTACATACTAAATTATCCATAACTAATCCTACCTTCAAACCATGAAACAAACATCCAATAAATTGTGAAATAAAATTTGATAACTCAATGAAATTGTAATGACCCGACCCCAATTACCCAGAGTCGGTGCATTATTACATTACATTGGCATGATCAACAAAGATCATGTCTCGAAAGACCAGTTAGTTTAGTAGCCTTGGAAACACTAGATACATTCGTAATTATTAAATTACATGATAATGTAAAGAACTACAACAACATAGTCTCCATAGTCCACACTCATATCCCCTCACACTATCCCTACAGGTCAGTCATAAAATACATCTTCACATCCTGGGGGAAATAAAACATAGAAAGGGGTGAGATCAGATGCTCCGTAAGGATAACAATATAGTATAAACCTTCATAAATAAGCATAAACATTTAAGGTAATGTATAACTAAAACAAAAGCCTTTCAAACATAAACTTCAGCATAATATGTGAAAAATAAAATGAAATAATGACATTTAATTTTTCAGATGGATATTCTACTAGTGGAATAATCAAATTCAATATCAATAACCACATTCATAATGATGGAATGCATAATTCCAGACTATCATAACCACATAGTCAAGGCCTTGTTCCATGACTACAAATAACATTTTGTCAAGGCCTTATTCTAAGACACTAGTTTGTCTCATGAGACCTACCAATGCATCAGGGAGCTATAGCAGGCTCCACCCGTCACATACTAAGTTCAATGCATTCCCCGTACAAACTAGTTTAAACATAACATAAACATTCATATTAAAAAAAGCATAAAAAATGTCAATACAATCTCCATAAACCATGAATGGTATAAAAATAAGACATCCACATTCAAACATATCACAAAACCTTCAATACAATATAGAAGTTTTGTATCATAATAAATCAACTTCAAACAAGCTTAAAATAAATCTAAGGATGTTGACATAGATGAAATCAAAAACATTTGAGAGAAATATCTCTTTTTATAATCATTTAAAAGTCACATAATTATAAAAGAAAACATTTACTTTGAAAATATTATTATAATCTTGTAAGGGAAGATTCGACTATTTTATAATGGCGGAAAATAGCCACACCCACTGTATAAGTAAAAAAAAGACATTCTTACCTTAATTTTGTGAAAAAGGTTAAAATGGACTTATTTGGAAAATGATTGAATGATTCCTTTATAAACATCTTATAAAAATTAAAACAAGGGTATAAATGACATTAACCCGTAGTCAATAAAATAGTAAGAATGTTTTTAAATAAATTTTTAAGAAAGATGGATTTGGATGATAAAGAGGTCCCAATAGATAATTATGTGTAAACAACCTCGGATAATGAAGAGATTGTGAAATAAACCCTTACCTTGAACTTTTCCTTGGTCGAGGGTAGGTTAACCTCTTGTATAATGGTGAAATAATTGCTATTAAATTGTACAAGAATCATATATATTAATATGATATCATATATGATCTTTTATCATTGCTTTGTTAATAATATATTAGTATAATCGTCATTTCGGTTGTTAACTGATTCGTTTTCCTTTATATGATTTGTTAGGTAAGTCGTATTTGTTATGGATGGAATGTATCTTATTCGTATCCAGAATTATATCAAGTCTTTAAACATTATTTTTAATTATCTAATGAAAATTATTCTTGAATGGATATGATGGAGAATGAATCTCATCGCGTTCGTGGAGACCGTAATCCATACATACGCACGAGTGAAAATATCATTATTTTGATATTAAAATAATATATAATTGGATGATACATCATATATACAGAATCATTATCATGTTATATTTATTATTGATATGAATTACAAATCATTACTACACCCATCCAAATAATAATGATTGAATGACAATTACACCACGACGTGAAGACGGTAATCTGTACGTACGCACGTATGGTGAAATGTCATTCAATGAATGGATAGAATAATGAATATGGTTGTACCATATTTATAATAACATCATAGTATATATAATTCACTAAAATTGAATCTGACTCGGAGTTTTTGGTTTTGGCGATCACGACTAAGGGTGAGGTACCGCAGTCTTTGATTTACCTGATCCGTAGCTGCATCTTAATAGTACCTAGAGGTTGCGTAGTTTGGCATATCCCAAGGAAAGCCAACTCTGTTGTGGATTCTCTTTCCATTGGTGGTAGACCGGAGGAACCATTGTTGATCTACATTCGTTTTGGCTCATTACCCCGGGAATGTAATTCGTTTGTTCAAGGTGATGCCTTAGGTCTTCACCACTTTTGACAGCCATGACCTTTTGGTTCTGTGTTAGGTGTTTGCCATTATATTATAATAAAAAATCATTTTCAGTAAAAAAAAAAGAAATAAGAAGTGGAATAAGAAAAGAACTTGAAAGAGGGTGGTGAAATTATTACCTTTTCTTTAGGTTTGTCCTTTTGATTTGATCAATAGGGCTCCTTAAGATGAATTTATGACTAAAGAAAGGCCTCTAGGGTGAAGTGAGGGATGTTGAGATGTGATTTAGGCTGAGGTTGGATGATCCAAATGGATTTAAAGGTGTGAATTAGAGATAAGGGGGAGTTCCCTTTTATAAAAAGGCTGAGGGGAACCCTAGGAAAAGCTAGAAATATTATTTCATAATTAAATCATTTTCAGTTTATAATGGCTCTGAAATGGATTATTTACAGGCTACGGTGGGGATTTGTCTAAAACCACTCAACCAATAGGTTTTAGATAGGTTTTGGTCACTATATCAACTCTATATTTTAGATTTAACTCTTAGTTAATTAGTTTGAAATTTACCATGTCTTTTTGTATTTTTATATTATATGGTTAATAAAATTACTATATACTTCCAAGAGAACCCCATGTGGTTTATTAATGATACACCGATCATTATATAAGTCCTTTGGCTGAGCCTTAGATTTTTTGGAATAGAATATCAATTAATAATATAATATGTTTTTTTAAAACTTATTTATGTCAATTTTGACACTATTTAGTATTTTGTTTTTGCTAAATTCATAACAAAATTATTACTTCAAACAAAATATATATAACCAACACTAATACGTCATATTAACCTATAAAATTAGTGGAATTCATATAGAGTCTCAAATTAAATTTATTTGGATATTTATAATATCCATTATTTAAATATTTCATTAATTAGGTGATTACTGCATCACCATTGTGCCATATATTAATTTAATTATTTAATGGCTAAAAATTATAAATAAAATAACGTTATGTAGGAAATTTTTTTATTTCTAATGAATATTTATAATCTAATTTATCTTATGTATAACCCTATATTAAAAATGCTTTAGTTATTAAACATTGATTTTAACTCTTTTAACTCTTCTTTGAATTAAATAATAATAAATGTCCTAATCTAATCCAAGTGGACCAAAGAGGTTCATATTTTATTCCTAAGGTTTTTTTGGTCGAATTATACTAAGAAAAGTGAATTAGGACATGTGGTAGGCTAATAATAATATCATTTTTCCCGATAATTAGACTATTTACTTTCAAACATGGAAAATAAAAGTAAAAAAGTTACTATTCCCCAAAAATTATTTTTATCTTATTGAACAACATTTTACAACTTGATATTAAACGTTTCTCTCAGATTTTCGAAATTACACTCACAGAAGTGGTAAATTTATGTTTTATGTGAATTTTCAAATTCTCCTAGGAGATGGGTAAAAGATGGTAAAAAGTTCAATAAAATTTTTATATATCTAAAATTATTATAAACTGACTCCAATGAATTAAATTGAAATTATATAGGTATTATGTATCTATTTTGACCTAAAATAGATTTAAATAAAATAAATAATTATTTAAATAAAAATTCAGTTTTAAACTATTAATTAATGTTTTTCACCAATCATCAAAAAATGAAAGTTTTCAGAAAAATACCAAAAATTCACCCTAAGATAATTTCAATATTCCGAATCCAAAAATGAAGTCCATTTTGAATGATAAAATTTATAAAATTTCAATAAGTTGGTATTATTATTCATAATGGTTAGTTTGATTGGTTGTGGTGTGTGTTAGAACTCGAAGTTGCATTCAACACAAGCTACTGTATTATTCAAAGTGTAGCGTACTGTGGAAGCTTGGGCTGTCACAATCTCCCCTCCTTCAAATAATTTCATCCCCAAAATTTCTAGCTTATTACTTAATAAAAAGACTTGGGTGGTTCTTCATCATAAGTTCCTCAGGTTCTCATGTTGCCTCTTCCATCTTATGGTTTCTCCATAAAACGTTTACCAGATGAGTCGTCTGGTTTCTCAACACTAGTTCTATGGTATCAAGAATCCTAACTGGATCTTATCAATACTACAGATCAGCTTCCAGTTATACTTTCTCATAGGTGAGTACATGTGTTGGGTTAGGCATGTATTTTCTTAATAGTGATATGTGGAACACATCATGAACTTGGGAGAGATTTGGTGGCTTTTCCAAACGATATGCTACAACCCCATTCCGTTCTAGAATTTCTAAATTTCCTACGAACCAAGGACTCAATTTACCTTTCTTACTGAAACGTATTACTCCCTTCCATGGAGATACCTTTAAGAAAACATGATCTCCTACATGAAATTCCAAATCCTTCCTTCAGTTTTCATCACAACTCTTCTACCTACTTTGAGCTTCTCTGATGTGGGTTTGGATTACCTTCACCTTTTCTATCGTTTCCTCCACAAGTTCTGGCCATACGAGCTTTCTTTCATAAACATCATACCAACTGGTTGGTGTGTGGAATCTCTTTCCGTATAATTCTTTATATGGTGCCATCCGAATACTTCAATGGAATCTATTGTTATAGTAAAATTCTACCAGAGGTAAATATTGATCCCACATACCTTGAATGTCAGGTGAGCATGATCTCAACATGTCTTCTATGGTTTGAATTGTTCGTACTGATTGTCCATCAGTATGGGGGTGGTAGGCAATGCTTAAACGAAGTTCAGTATCTAGGGATTTCTAATGACTTTTCCAGAATCATGATGTAAAACGTGGATCACGATCAGAAATAATCGATTGGGGTACTCTATGAAGTCTCACAACTTCATTAATATATATTCCTTCTAGACGATCAAGTGGTAAATCTTCCCTTATAGCAAAAAATGTGCTGACATAGTAAGACGATCAACAATGACCCATATTGCATTGTTCCTTCTAGGAGTCTTTGGTAGTCCAATGACAAAGTCCATCATAATATTATCCCATTTCCACTCAGGTATGGGAAGAGGTTTCATGACTCCTCTAGGATGTTGCCTTCCAGCTTTCACTTGTTGACAAACTATACATCTTGACACAAAATCAGAAATCTCCCTCTTCATTTTTTCCCATTAAAAATGTTCCTTCAAATATCTATACATTTTCGTGCTTCCAGGGTGTATAGTGAAATTAGAATTATGAGCATCGTCCAACAATTATCTTTTAGATCAGGTATATCAGGAACACAATGTCTCTTCCCAAATATCAAAATTCCATCTTCATACACAAAGCCACTCAATCTCCCATAATTCACAGCTTTAATCTTCTTTTGAAACTCTTCATCATCAGTCTAAGAACTCTTAATCATTTCTAGCAAAGATGTTTTTGTAACCATTTGAAAAAGAATTTACGTTTCACCTTCAATGGTTATTCCCATGTACATATTCACTAGATCCATGAAAATAGGATCCCTTTCAATTATCATCTTCTTCAAAACTCCATGATCCTTTCTACTCAAAGTATCAGCCACCTTATTTTCCTTCCCTGGGTGGTAGTTTATCATGAAATCATAATCCTTGAGTAGTTCAAGCCATCACCTTTTCCACTTGTTGTGTTCTTTCTATGAGAAAATATACTTAAAACTCTTGTGATTAGTATAAATCTTACATTTTCACCATAGATATTGTGTATCCAAATCTTCAAAGAAAAGATTATAGATACTAACTCAAGATCATGAGTAGGATAGTTTTGCTCATTAATTTTCAGCTATCATGATGCATAGGAAATAACCCTATCATTCTGCATAAGGACACAACTAAGTCCTTTCTTTGATGCATCACTATAAATAATGAACCCATAATTCCACGATGGTAGATTCAATATAAGAGCATTTACTAATCTTCTCCTCAGTTATTCAAAATAATCTTTACACTCTTTTGTTCAAAAAAATTTACCCCTATTGTGTGTGATCTTTGTTAATGGGTTAGCCAATCAAGCAAAATTCTGGATGAAACATCGATAATAACCTGCTAAACTAATAAAACTTCGTACCTTGGTTATAATCATTGGTACCGAACATTCTTGGATTTCTCTTGTCTTTGAAGGATCAATAGAGATTCCATCTTTAGTGACAATATGGCCAAGAAAAAAAACTCCTAAATCCAGAATTCACACTTGCTAAACATCCCATAAAATTCTTGTATTCTTAGAGTTTTCAAGATAATGTGCATGTAATTATCATGATCTTCGTATATTATGGGGTATACTAATATATCATCAATAAAGACCACTAAATATTCTTCAAAATATTCCTTGAAAAATCTGTTCATTAGATCCATGAAAATAGAGGGTCCAATAGTCAGCCCAAAAGGCATTACTCTAACTCGCAATGCCCATACCAGGTACGAAATGTTGTTTTCGCAATGTCATCCTTCCTCTAACACAATTGATGATATCTAGATCTAAGTTCAATCTTTGAAAAATATTGGGCTCCATGAAGTTGGTCGAATAAATCATCAATGCAAGGTAGGGGATACTTGTTCTTTATTGTTATAGCATTGATCTCCCAGTATTCAATGCACAACCTCATAGATCCTTATTTCTTCTTAAAAAACTAACATGGGATCCCCATGGAAAAACACTAGGGAGAATAAATCCCTTATTTTTAAATTCCTCTAGTTGTTTCTTTAGTTCCTCTAATTCCATAGTGGCCATTCTATTAGGGGTTTTGATATAGGCCTTGAACCAGAAAATAAAATAATGGAAAAGTCAATTTCTTGTTATGGACGATGTCCAGGTAAATCTTCTCGAAACACATCATCATATTTTCTCACAATAGGTACATCCTATATTTGAACATTCCTTTCCTCACCTATAGTCATTTAATTCTCTTCCTCCCTAATAATAGAATTTAGTTGAGCTACTGGGGATGGATCTAGATAAGAATAATGTGGTGACGATTCTGTTGTTCAGATAAGGTGTTCTTTATCATTATCATAAAAAATAGTAACCTCATACTTCTTAAAATAAATTTTCGCATCATGGTCTGAAATACAATCCATACCGAGGATTATATCAAATTCAGTCATGTGTATGACTATGAGATCAGAAGATAAAGTACATTTATATGCCCTAATGGGAACTGATTCACATAACATTGTAGCACTGATACTTCCCTTAGGAGTTATGACTGAAAAAATCCATTGTATAATAAAATAATAAATATCTAATTTTCTTAAAAAACTGGGAAGATATGAAACAACTTGATGACCCATAATCAAATAAAGTAGTAGAAAAACTTGAGGAAACCATTAAATTACCTTCCACCACGTCTTTCGGAGCTTCTACCTTAGCAGTAGTGATATCATAAGCTTCGCCTTGATCCCATTGCCTTTTCTGAGGTATGTTCCCCTGACGCTTAGGAAATTCATTCATATAATGTCCCATCTCCTTGCAATTGTATAATTGAACATCGGTAGCTTCATTCTTCCCCTTGCAATCACGAGCTTGGTGGTATTTTTCACCAAACTTGTAACAGACTCTCATTCCCTTCAGGCAAGTACCGGGGTGTTTCTTTAAAAATTTACTACAGGATGGATATTCAACTTTTCCATTCTTCCCCTTCTTTAAATTTCCATAGTGATCAGTAAATCTCTTCTTCTCTTGCTTTTCTTTAAAGTCATAAGACTTAAATAATTCATTTTTTTTCTTGATAACACATGAGAAAATATCTTAGTATGACGAGAAGGATTGTAAGGCTAATGCTCGACAGAGACCTGGTTTTAACCCATAAAATAAATGATCAATATTACTTGTTGGGTTATGTATATAATCTGCATCATGCCTTTCTAACCTTGTAAAGTTGGCCTCATACTTTTCGAAATTTTCATCCTCCTTTTTCCTCAAACTCAGAAATTGTATTTTCATATCTACTCGATGGTCACGATGAATGTATTTTTCTAAGAGAAGATCGTTAAACTCCCTCGATTCCATATTTGATACTTCATAATATTCCTTTGTGTTTTGAACAAATAACCACCATTGATCAACATCTCTAGTGAGGTTGTAAACTATCATGATAACTCTTTTTCTTTCACCACTACCCAATGCATGGGATATTTTCTCTAAGGAATTTATCCATTGTTAAGCTACTAATGGATTTGTAATACCATTGTATGTTGTTGGTTGTTTCCTCATGAAGCATTCTAAAATTGATCCTCCATGCTGTCGATCAGGGTGATTCATACAGGTAAGGTTATTATTCATAACCTGAGTGAGTTGTCCCAGTATGGTGATTAGCTGATCAGCACTAGTTGTATCACCATCTCTACTATAATTATCTTGAACAGGACGGAAATCCCTACATGGAGTGTGTGCATTGATATGGTTTCCATTCCTTCAACTAGGAACCATTTCTAAACAAGGGCATAAAATAGATTAGTTTATGAATTGAAATACATAATTCCAAACTTCTAAACCACTTAACATAAATTGAACATTTTATGGATATAATCCATAATCATAAAAAATGTTTCCTTTGAAGAATTATATACTCTTAAACCCTTAATAATGGTTTTTAAATAAAATGAGAATTATCTTAAACATATCCTCCAGGAGTGTT
This sequence comes from Viscum album, assembly GCA_963277665.1. Taxonomy (NCBI): domain Eukaryota; kingdom Viridiplantae; phylum Streptophyta; class Magnoliopsida; order Santalales; family Viscaceae; genus Viscum; species Viscum album. The sequence goes on from OY728131.1 coordinate 553,997,081, forward strand.
GTAACCAAGAGTGCATCAAGGTCTGTTGTCGTGCACCAGTTCCCGTTTGAGTCTAGCTCAAAGCGATGTTTTTGGGTTTTACCCCTAGGTACATCTTTTCCAGAGCCGCATCTACCTGCTCGTATCCAGACAGGGATGTATTTTTTTTAAAACTCACAAAATCTCTACAATACCAAAATTCTAGAATGTTCTTCTATACCAATCCTCAAAGTCTTTCTTAGGGCAATGTGCTCTAATGAGAGTTTATCTAAATCTAGCTTCCAAGGTTTGTACTAAACTTCATCTGATACCAACTGTAATGCCTCGACCCCAGTTATCCAAAGTCACTACATTATTACATAACATTGTCATGATCACAAATGATCAAGTCTCAAAATAACGATTAGTTTAGTAGCCTTGGAAACACTAGATACATTCATAAGTCTCACATTACCTGATAAAATGAAAAACTACAACAACATAGTCTCTATAGTCCACACTCATATCCCCTCAGACTTGTAGGACCTCAGGACACCCTGAGAGGGGAGGGGTGAATAAGGGTGTCAAATTTTTCTTTTACAAACAAGGATCTTGTTCCCACGTTGGTAGGAACTAGTTAAACATGTATGATGGATATGATCAGCAATGAAAATTTCACATCCAAAGAGATGACACAACAATGTTTACTGGGTTCATCACTAAGGGATACGTCCAAGGAGCATATGCCGACAAGTTTATGGTCATACCAAATTCCACTATACTTCATTAGTTGTAAATTACAATGGTTTAGGAACAGTCACTCTTTCCCAGGCTCACTGCCTTTGCAAAGGTTTAGGGATAGCTCACTACTTTCCTCGGGTCACTCCCATTGACTCTCCCTGGCTCACTACCCTTGGTGAAGTCACACACAGTTTATAGACGTGAAGGTATATTCAATATATTTTCATTCAAGTATTTGTCTCCTGTTCATCATGAGATAATTCTTGCATCAGAGTACTGAGTTGATGCTCTTTTGTATTAAATCTTCTTCTTTAGTACAATAACTGAATTCACTAAATCTTCTTCTTCTCTTCCTTTAATTCCCAGTACTAACAATTGAGTTTATTGATATATTACCATTTTTCTGTGCAGATCTGAGTTTAGTTGCATGAACTGTTCTTCTTCTCTTCGCAAAGCACAACGAGTATGTTAAACACCAGTCATGTGTGTGTGGTATCACTTCTCTTCATAAAACCAAATTGTACATTGTTCATCCATCTTTGCAAATGAATACATCATCTGTTATAGTGATGGTATCATGAAATCTTTCAGCTTTCGTGAAGCTCCAAAAAGACGGGCGTACTCCAACAGCACCTGGCGCTCTTCTCCAAGCCCGGCGCGGAAGTCCCAATACGACGCGCAAGTCTTCAACACGGAAGTCCAAACTGGCATGCAGGTATCACCAAAACAGTTGCGTGACACTGCCTCTTTCAACTTTAAACCTACACGACTCACTTCCTTTCTCTCCCAAATCACCTTGGGCGCGCAGTCAACAAATGGCGTGCAACCTCTACTTGCGCGACCCAACTACCACTTGCGTGGATCAACCACCTGTGCGATGAGATATCAAATAGTCTCGAAGTCTTGATCTCTTTACCAAATGAGGAGGGGTGATCCACTATTTATAAGAATTCAGATACCCTGCATGGTGGTGCGCAAGTCTTTCCTTGGCACGCAGGTTCCAACATGCAGCTCATCATCCCTAGCCTCTATCGCGCTACTCACTTGCACGAACACACAAATACTTGCATGACATTATTTCCTTTTCCAAATTTTGATGTTCTAATCATGAAAAACAATAGGCGCTGATGATTCCAATCCTCATTTTCAGTGGCGCACATGTCTATTCACGGTGCGTAGGTCACTTGCGCGACCAACCCAATACTCGCTCGACCCTCTTTCCTTTGCAATTTTTCCATGTTATGATCTTGAAATAAATTAGGTACACATGTTCCCTTTCTTTCAAGTACACGGTGCTCAATTCTCTTTTCCAAAACCCCTTTTCTTTATTTGTCGATTTTCAGGCCCAAAAATTTGGCAAACACTGGAAAACGGCGCCACCTTGTATCATCCCTTTTTATACCACCTCCAGATCATCCATTCCATTGTCGACATTCTTGAATCAAACATGGATCGTTAACCACGGCTCTTGACCTTGACATGCCACCATGAAATCTCCTTTATCAAAAAATTTTAATGTTGTTTGTTTGCTTTTTCAACAATCTTAATACTTCAAGAATGCTTCATGTCTGTGATTTGGCTTATTCAAAAACTCTTCTAATTTCATCAAAAACTCCAATATCATGATATATATCCTTTAATAGAACAACTTTAGCATAATCATATTTTGAGACAATGTGATGTGCATGACCATCTCATAATTCCAATCCCTTCCACACTGTCTTCTTCTTTAACCGTCATTCTTTACTTCATGAAAAACATAAGATTTAATGCTTCAAGTAGGCTCTGGAATGGTTCTTATGAAAGGATGAAGAATTTAATGGTCTTCATCAAATCCCCATTCTTCTTTATTCATACTCAGATGGATTATATCTTACCATTATTCACTGTTGTAAACAATGTGTCACCTTTGACACATGTTCTTTGAACTTATGATCAGTACAACAATCATCTGAATTTCCATTCCTCCATTTCATTGGAGTACTTCTTGATCCAATTCATTTTGTTATTCATTGAAAACTATTGACAAAAAATAAAACCTTATACACAATGTGGTCTCAACAAGACTATCCCTACAGGTTAGTCATAAAATACTTCTTCACATCTTGGGAAAAATAAAACATAGAAAGGGGTGAGCTCATATGCTCAGAAAGGATAACAATATAGAAAAAACATTCATAAATAAGCAGAAACATTTAAGGAAATGTATAACTGAAACAAAAACCTTTCAGACTTGAACATCAACATAATATTGAAAAAATAAAATGAAATAATTCCATTTACTTATTCACATGGATATTCTATTAGTCGAATAATCAAAGCAATAACAATAACCACTTTAATCATGATGGAATTCATAATGCCAGACTATCATAACGACATAGTAAAGGCCTTGTGCCAAGACTACAAATAAGATTTTTTCAAGGCCTTGTGCCAAGACACTAGTTTGTCTCATGAGACCTACCGATGCATCAAGGAGTTATAGCAGGCTCCACCCGTCACTTACTAAGTCCAATGCATTTCTCATATAAAACGGTTTAAAAATAACATAAACAATCATATTAAAAATAGCATACATAATTTAAATACATTCTCCATAAACCATGAATGGTATAAAAATAACACATCCACAGTCAAAAATATCACAAAAACATCAATACAATATGGACGTTTTGTATCCTAGTAAATAAACATCAAACAAGATTAATATCCATCAGAGGATGTTGACATAGATAAAAACAAAACTATTTGAGAGAAAAATATATTTTTTTAAAATCATTTAAAAGTCACATAATTATAATAGAAAACATTTACTTTGAAAATATTCTTATAATATTTTAAGGGAAGCGTCGACTATTTTTTAACGGCAGAAAATTGTTTTACCCACCATATAAATTTTAAAAAGACATTCTTACCTTAATTTTGTCGAAAATGTTAAAAGGACCTTGTTTGGAAAATGACAGAAAGATTCCTTTATAAAAAAATATAAAAATTCAAACAAGGGTATAAATGAATTTAACCTGTAGTCTATAAAATAGTATGATTGTTTTGAAATACATTTTTCAGAAACATGGATGTGGTTGATAAAGAGGTCCCAGTAGATAATTACATATAAACAACCTCAAATAATGAAGAGATTGTGAAATAATCCCTTACCGTGTACTTTCCCGTAGTCGAGGGTAGGTTAACCTCCTGTATAATTGTTAAATAATTGTTATTAAATTATACAAGAATAATATACATTAATATGATATCATATATGATCTTTTATCATTGATTTGTTAATAATATCATAGTATTATCGTTGTTTCAGGTGTTAACTGATTCGTTTTCCTTTATATTATTTGTTACGTAAGTCAAATTTGTTATGGATGGAATGTATCTTATTCACATCCAGAATGATATCATGTCTTTAAACTTTATTTTTAATTATATAATGAAAATTCGTCTTGAATGGATACTATGGGGAATGAATCTCATCGCGTTCGTGGAGACGGTAATCCATACGTACGCACGAGCAACAATATCACTATTTTGATATTAAAATAATATATAATTGGATGGTATATAATATATACAGAATCATTATAATGTTATATTTATTATTTACATTAATTACAAATCATTATTATACCCATCCAAATAATAATGTATTGAATAACAATTACACCATGACGTGGAGACGGTAGTCCGTACGTACGCACGTATGGTGAAATGTCATTCAAAGGACATATAGAATAATGTATATGGATATACCATATTTATAATAACATCACAGTATATATAACATATTTGTGTTATTATTTTAGAATGTAAATAACAAATAAATAATAAGTTTAAGAAGAAAAGAACATGAAAGAGAGTAGTGAAATTATTACCTCTTCTTCGGGGTCTTCCTTTTGATTTGATAAAAAGGGCTCCTTAAGTTGGCTTTATGACTAAAGGAAGGCCTCTAGGGTGAAGTTAGGGAGGTTGAGAGGGTATTTTGGAAGAGGTTGTCCAATCTAAATTTCTTTGAAGGTGTGAATTAGAGAGAATGGGGAGTGCCCTTTTATAAGAGGGGTGAGGGGAATCTTAGGAAAAGCTGGAAATATTATTTTATAATAAAACCATTTTCGGGTTTTAAGGTATCCAAAATAAATTCTCTAAAGGATAAGATGTGTATGGGTCGAAAACCACTCAACCAATAGGTTTTAGACAGGTTTTGGTCACTATATTAACTTTATCGTTTAGATTTAACTCTTAGTTAAATAGTTTGAAATTTACCATGTCTCTTTGTATTTTTATATTATATGGTTAACAAAAATAATATATAATTCTATGAAAACCATAAGTGGTTCATTAATGATACACCTATCATTATATAAGTCTTTTTGCCAAACCTTAGATTTTTAATAATTGAATATCAATTAATAATATAATATTGTTTTTTAAAAACTCTTTTATGTCAATTTTGACACTATTTGATATTTTGTTTTTTCTAAATTCATAACGACATTATTAATTTGAAAAAAAAATCATCTAACCAAACATAATATGTCATATTAACCTATAAAATTAGTGTAATTCAAAAAACGTCTCAAATCACATTTATTTGGATATTTATAACATCAATAATTTTAATATTTTATTAATTTGGAAATTACTGGATCACCATTGTGTAATAAATAAATGAAATAATTTAATGTCAAAAAATTATAAATAAAATACCCTTACATAGTAAATATTTTTATATTTCTAATTAATATTTATAATCTAATTTATCTTATTTATAACCCTATATTAAATATTATTTAGTTATTAAACATTGATTTTAACTCTTTTAATTCTTCTTTGAAATAAATAATAATAAATGTCCTAATATAATCCAGGTGGACCAAAGAGGATCATATTTTATTCCTATGGTTTTTTTTGGTCGAATTATACATATCTAATAGAATTAGGACATGAGTTAGGGTAATAATAATATCATTTGTACCCTTAATTACCCTATTAAATTTTAACTGTGGTAAATAAAAGTAAAAAGTTACTATTCACCAAAAATTATTTTTATCTTATTAAACCAAATTTTAATCCTTGATATTAACCATGTCTCTCATATTTTTGAAATTCCACTCATAGATGTAGTAAAATTAAGTTTTATGTGAATTTACAAATTCTCCTAGGAGATGGGTAAAAGAAGATGAAAAGTTCAATAAAATTTTTGTATATCTAAAATTATTATAAACTAACTCCCATGAATTACATTTAACTTATATAGTTATTATGTATCTATTTTTACCTAGAATAAATTTAAATAAAATAAATAATTATTTATATAAAAATTCAGTTTTAAACTATAATTGAGTGTTTTTCGCTATTAATAAAAAATTGAATGTTTTCAGAAAAATACCAAAAATTCACCCTAAGCTAATTTTGATATTCTGAATCCAAAAATGAATCCCATTTGGAAATATAAAATTTATAAAATTTCAAAAATTCGGTATTACTATTCATAACGACTAGTTTGATTCGTTGTGGTGTGTGTTAGAACTCGAAGTTGCGTACAACACAGGCTACTGTATTATTCAAAGAGAAATGTACCGTGGAAACATGGGGTGTTACAAAAATAGTTTAGAATAAACATATATTAATTATATCATATAAAATATATATATGGAAAATGTTTGGAATTAAATAATCAATGAATCTAATTTTATTAATTTTTATGTTAATTGAAGGTAATTTTTTTTCATGATTTTGGAAATGGATATCTCTAGGACACCATGATTTATTCACAGTATGAATACCCTCTATTTTCCTCACATTATCTCTCTATTATTATTATAATCATATTATATATTTGGTATATAATCCTAGGCATTTTTACCAAGATCAATAAACCATTTTTCAATTGGGATATAAATTTTTTATTGTTCCCTTCTCAATTTATTTTATTACGTTGAGATGATTAAAAGTAAAAACAATGTTTTATTTCCTCATTTATATTATATCTCAATGATATATTTTTTACAATATATGGATCCATAAAACAGAAACTGTTTTTGGAAGACACTTTAGTTCCTTTTTTGTTTTATAGAAATTATATTTATTTTACCCTATTTGATTATTATTTTTAACTTTTTCAAAAAACTAAACTTAAATGGAATATTTCAAAAATTACTTCCCTAGACATTTTTGTCCTCGATTGACGAAATTAATTTTATTTCCTCACCAATTATTATTTATTTAAAATCTTTCATGATATATTCAATTCCTTAATTCCAAGAATTCAATATTCTATTGCATTTGGATATATCATAAGAAATGATTATCAAATCCATTTACCTTCCATGGGGTTTTCTTATTATTATTCATTATATATTATTTGATTTTGTTGAAAAAATATACTTATAAAATTTATAATGATTTATCTAAAAAAATAGATGTAGTGTATTGGGTAATATTTATCTCTCATGAGAAGATATGTTGTTGATTCAATACTAAACATAATAATGAATGCAACATTGTCCACAAAGTGATTTGTTTTCCTGATTAGTCATGTTAGATGCCTCTGTAATGCTCTATTTTCTTACCAAATTCCAATAAATAATTAAGAACATGATTCTTGTAAACAAATTTCATTACTTCAAGAGATCATACATGTAAAATGCCTCTGTAATGCACTATGTAATCATATTATGTTTTATGAGATCATTCATTTTTTAAGATCATTAAGATTAATAACATAGATATATAGTGTTTTAGTCTCATTTTAATTTATTATAAACCTACTCTTTCAAAGTAACTAGACCTCTTGATCATTTGGTTCTATTTTTGGGGATCTTTATTTGAAAATTATCTAATAATATATATAAAATCCATAGTTCATTGCTGTTTGTATTATAGAAATTCCATGCTATTTTTGGGGATTAGGGAAACAATAATTTAGTGGGAACCACAATGATAAGTATATGTATTGGAAAATAATATCATATTTTTGTCTAATATTGAGTAATTGTTTTCCATGGAAATACACTCCTATATATATAATATATGTTGATGTGGACATGGAATAGATTTATCGAGGAATATTAATCTATAATTGGTTTGTTGTATATTAACATGACATATTCATTTTTCCTGAAAGGTGGAAATGTCACACACCCATGTTGAAACACTATATGGATATGGCTTGACGAATTCAAAAACCCTTTGCCAACAATTATAAATGACATAAATTGTTTGTTATGTTAGAAAAATAATACTAAAATTTCCATGGATATCCTAGATTATATAGTTGAGGCTAATAATATTGGATATATCTATCATTTATATATTATTTATTAAATGTCAATCATTTCCATTTTATATGTTTTTCATTTTTTAGTATTATCACATTTAATTTTATTTCATAAATTTTAGTTAATAGTGGGAAATATGAGGAAATATGAAGATAGAAAATTTGGAGAGAAATGTAAATATTTCTATATTAAAATTCCAAAGCTAAATAGAGTTGTAAATAATATATACTCTGAATGTATTACTAAAAAAACACATGAAATTAATAATATGATTAATAACAAAGGACATCCCCTTCACCAAATAAATATAATGTTGTTGAAGAGTCTTTTATATAAAAAAATCTATAATATATTTAGTGGATCTCTTGATCCTCTAATCATAAAACAATAGATTAACTCATTTGAAAAGATATTATTTTTCATAAATTTCTTTGAGAAAGAGAATTTATATTGAGTGTCTATCTTATTGTGGGAATACCTATTTGTGTTCTATATTGTTCTAGAAAATTTATTCAATAGAAGAAATCAGTTCCATGGAATGAGAAGGACTCATGAAATTATTTCATAACCAAATTCTTCCTTTAACTTTCTTAAAAAATGTAGATGGTGTTCCTTAGAGGAAATCATAATTAGGAGGATTCTATCAGGATTTATGATGAAATATTCAAAATCATATCATGTTATAGTTATAACATTAACCTAAATCTCAAAATGAATGTAAACTACTTATATAGTAGATTAGTATATATCATTTATAATCCATATACATTTTAGATTTTTAAAGTTATGAAGAGATTTATAATTTTTCTATAAATTTAGAGATAAGGATTGGTGAGTATCAGTAAAATGATGGAGATGGAGTTAATAATAAGTAGATTGTATTTAATTTTGGAGGACTACTGTATTTATCCCATAGGTGAGACAATGATGTAGTAACCTTTATTATTGTATGCGTATGAACACCCTATAAAATCATTCAATGGATTTAAGATACACTTCAAATGTATAATAGAGGGATATTAGTATAATCAAAACTAATATGAGACGAAGAAGCATGATATTATGATTAATGAAGTTAAGGTTCCATAAATTTCTCAAAAAAATTGCAATTATTTAAAATATGTGGATGATCTCAAAATAAAAATAACTACCATAATTCAGGGGTTGTTAGTGATAAATAATGATAATAACACTCATGGATAAGAGGTTTATGATGGGTTTATTCTAACAATATTGTTTAGGTGGATCCCAAAAATGATGAGGTGACTATAATAATGTTAATTCATTCATATAAAATAGAATTCAATATTTAATATTGGTTTTACAAATACGTTAAATAATTCAGGTTTTGTAGAAGCATTCAAAAACGATCTCATAATATAAAGTTGAGTTATATTTGAGGATAATCAATGAGTCATTTATTTCATCCCATTTGGGTGACTCTTCCCCAGTAAATTTTTTTTTAATGAACATCCCATAAAATTATCTAGTCTTTCCTTTAGCAGAATATGATGACATATTGATAAAGGATTGGTTATCGTTATATGAATATAAAAAAAATGGTTGGTAGACAGAGATCACATTTCATATCTCAAGTCATCCTATAATTCCCTACATGTTTATAGAAGAGAATTATTCTCCACGTATTCTTATTTTTTATATGGGAATATTGTTACTTAATAAGAAATTGTAATTATATAAAAAAAAGTGAATCAGGATTGATGACTTTCCCATTGTGAGAGACTATACCAAAATATTAATTTATTAGTTTCCTAAACTTCAACATGACTGTGTGGTTGAGTTCTAGATTGAACAAATAATTGGATCTCTTCCCATACACAAGTCTCCCTTTATAATTTCAACCATTGAGTTTAAATAACTGAAGATGATATTAAAATGGAATCTATAAAATTATTTTATATTAATGAGTTATCCACTATCATATTTCTTGATCCTCTACATCATAAATAATTAGGAGTCAATGAACCTCAATATTGACTATATTATAATCAATAAAATCGTTATAAAGAAAAAATGTACACTACTATAGAATGATGAATTTTTTGATTAACTATTATGACCATGTAATTTTCATAAGTGAAACTTATGCCGGGATTCCACCAATTAATGGTATAGAAGGACATTATTTACAATAGTATAGTTTAGATAATGGTTGTACACTATGAGATATTTGTGATTCCCATTATGATGAATAATTATATTATAATAATTATAAACATATTTTTAAATTCTTTATATATTTCCTTAAAAAAAATTGTTTGTTATTATAGATTATATTATAAAACAACCTAAAATTGTGGAGGAAGACAATGAGTATATGGCTGTGATTTTAAAAACATAATAAAGGAGTTGTAGGTGTAAATATCATAAAATTTTATTTTTGGATAAAATATGTATCATTATTTTGACATGTTATCACAAATAATTGGATATTTATAGACCCTTATAAGAAAAAAGAGATTAACGAATGTCTTAGTCCATGATATATAATAAAAATCAATAGTTTCCTTGGCTTGAATGGATAAAATACTATCTATTTTTATTGATATCTGATAACCCCTTTTAATGGTTTAAGGGGAACCCTTACATGGCTCGTGTACTTCGTGGCATTAAATGATATGAAGGTCTTAGAGAAATTCATGTAGACTATAACTATATGAAACTGCCCCTCTCTAGCATCTACATAATAATGTATACTCTCCACCTTTGCATGCCATTTAGTCTTGGCATCTTATGAGTTCATCGGCTGGTCCCACTAGAAATTGCTATACCCTCTCATTCTTCTAAATTCGTTTACTCTGCTCTGCTGAAATCATGTTATATAAATCCTCATATAGAGCCTCCTCCTTATGAAGTCATCATTATCCATTAAGCACAAGATCATGTGGCCTAAAGTACTTGTGGTGAACTGAATTCCTTCAATTGGCCTGATGGCCTTGATGTGACCCAAAATTCTAACTTGCCTGAAGGCCTTAGGTGGCTCGATTGCCTTGAAGGACCCAATTACCATACTGGTGGCCCAAAAGCCCCAAAGGATGAATAGTTATTACTATTAAAGTACAAAAAAGTAACTTATATAGAACTGAAATATTAACCCAGATATATGCCACCTCTAGGATTTTATCTTGTGTCTCTTAGATATTCTTTTCTAGTCCTCGCCAATTGGGCTGTGGATTTTTTCCATCTATAGTTTCCTTAGACTAGCTAGTTATTTCCAATGATTATTTAGAATATTATCATGATTATCAAACCCTATATCCAAGATAAATAATAATGGAGTAGTATTTAACATGATAGGTGTATATTAATTAATCTTTATATATTTACATATGAGTTTTATTAGTGTAGAATTTGTAACACCCTATGTTTCTATGAATTATTTTTTTTGAATAAAATAATATTCAGTGAAGTTATCGAGTGCCTATTACATCAAGTTAAGCATATTTTATAAACAATATCAAGTGAATCTTGTTATACACATAACAATAGTAACATATTTTAGTATATAATATTATATGTTATCTTGTGTTGCAAACAATACCATGTTACATTGATAGAATGAATTACATAGAAGACTTAGTTTTACCCAAAACAAACATACCATTAATAATATTATTTAATATTTTATTAAGTGCATAGCCATTGGAATGAGAGGAATGAATATGATTAAATAAATTGTGAAAATATATCAGTATTAAATAATAATTATTTATCAATTTATTATATGTAAAATAAGAAAAATATAAAATAAAATGCAATGTTTTTTGAAAAATAGTATCCTTTCTAAAAGATAGGTTAATTGTGTTTGGAGCACAAAATATGGAATGAATTTTTAACATTTTAGAAAATTTATTTCACAAAATAATCATCATTTTAAATAATAATTTAAAAATTATCATAGGTTTAATTTTTCATTTTTTTCAGAGATGTTACATTTTTTGATGAATAGTGAAAAATATTGAATTTCTAGAACCCAAATATTCATTTAAATTAGTTATAATATAAAATAAAAATTTTAAATTGTTTCATAGAAAAAATAGTTCAATTATACCTCTATTATTCCTATTTAGTTTGTTTTAATATATTTATAATTAAATTTGATATAAAAACAATGAAAACTTTTGCACATTATCACTTTATTGACATGTTTTCATTACCCGTATTTGAGATCACTATTAAATGAAATTCTACCACTTATCTGATTTTAAATTGAAAAATGTATTTAATATTTGGAATAATAATATTTTATAATTCAAAATAATTCAAATTAATCTTTGATCTATTTGATTATTGAAAACAGATAAAATTAACTACAATGATGAAGGGAAAATGAGTTTACTTACTGAATAAATATAGAATATAAGGTGTAATAATGGCTCAAAACTATTCCAAAATACATTTTATAGGTTTATTTAGAACCTCATTCCATTATTATAAATTATTGTTAGTTTTGGGTCACTTTTACATGAATGTATCTTATATAATATGTTAATTATAGAAAAACACCGAAAAATATTCATTTATCATTCATAATATTTATAATGCTTTGGAATAGTGAAATTACTACCAATTTTTTGTTATAATTATTATTTTGGATGGAAAATAATTTTTTCTATGATGATATTTTATTTTATTTTTTAGTTATTATATAATTACCTTATATTATTATGAAACACTAATGCATGAATTATTTAGTTAATAAATTATTAAATCGAATGATAATAAAAACACTAAAAGAGAATAAATTTGAAGGAATTATTATTTAATATTATTTTTTAGATGAATATATCATCTTTTAAAGGTATGAAAATAATATATCTGAATTTTATTGTGGTCTTGAAAATTTTTTCAAAAAAATTAAACAAATATTGTAAAACATTTCAATAATTTTACGTTGTAATAAATGAAATTTTATTTAATAATTAAAAATTTATAAAACTAAAATATTTATAAATTTGATTTTTTATTTTTAATAAATTTAAACTATGTCTCTTTCATGTTTTAATTTTTCATTTATAATTAAATATTGACCCACAAATAGAGAAAACATTTTTAGCATGACTAGACTTAAAGTAGTGTTTTTGCGAGTTACATGCACTTATTTTGAAATTAAATTACTACACATTTTGTATTTTTATTTTATAAATTATATATCATATTTTATAATTAATGGGTATAAATTTTAAAATATGATTAAATTTATTTTATTTATAATGGATAAATTTTCTAGGATAGAAAAGTATGAATCTTATTAGAAACCAAAATTGTAAAAATATAGAAACAAATATGTTAAGGATGAACATTTTTAAGAGGCATTAATTTTTATGGGTGGAAGTTTTTATCTACAAAATATAACCTCCAATATATTATTATTGAATTTATCTTCATTTTGAGGTAAGGGAGAACTCCGAATAGTAAATACTTGTGAGTATTTACAATAATTCCCCTTAACCTCAACTATTAAAAGGCACTCACACTTCCACATTATTCACACCTCTAAAGTCATATGAATATTCCATGTTCCACAAAAATCTCAAAGAAGTACATCCCATAACCTTAAAATCCTTACATTTCGTAGAAATCTGTCTAATTAAGTCATTTGATGAAAACCAAAAAGATATACCCGAAGAAGAGGTGACGCTCATAAACAATTTTTTTAATTTCTTCCCCAAACCCCTTCATTTATTTTTATATCATTATTATATAAAAACATAGTAAAATCCAAATAAATATTTTTTTATGTCATGGTTATAAAATAAAATCACCCAAACTTCCATTAAATTGGTTACACTAGTATCATTCTTGTGTACTACAGACTACCACCCCGTGAAATGATTTCATATTTTCCATTACCACCATTACAGTATTGGAATGATGATGGAGATAATGTTTATATATAATATTTATTATTTATTTATTCTTCTATAATTATTATATATCACATACATTCATGATTTACATTTTATGGGAATATGATAAGATTATTCGTGTTTATGAAAGACTACTTCCTCTTGAAACAATTTGATTCTTTCATGATTTACATGAAATGTATTGATCATTGGTTTTAGAGAAATATGTCAGATATAAAAAATAATAATAGAATTATAATATATATATATATATATATTAATTTACTTTTATTTCTTTCAACATGACAAAAACATTGAAATAATGTTCGTTTGTATGCACAACCTTCCCACTTCATGAATGATATATTTTATTTTCCATAACTATATTTATTAGATTACTCTAATGAAACAAATAATAAATATATAGGATATTTATATCATTTTTACCATTCGGAATATAGTGGAATATTTTTGTATGTAATAGGACCACAAATAACATGTCAAAACATGTATGAGAAAGAAAGCTGTTATTATTCGTAACATAACTTTTACATGGAATTGTTAATAAAAAGGTTATATAAATTCATAAAAAATAATACATTATTTAATAAATGTTAATATGGTTATTTTAGAGATGTATAATAAACCTATATTTATTATACATGAGTTTAAAATGAGTACGACAGAATTTAAGACTTAATGAAATGAATTTGCATCTCAATTTTTACATTTGTGAGACACATGCTATATTCAAAACCTCTTACTTATATGCGGTTTATATAATTACTTCATATTTACATTATGATTCTTATAAATAAATTTTTTGTTATTTATATATCCATATTAGGATCTCCCTTTCATAGGGTATAAATTTCAAATGTTACCAGATCAGCATGAGGTTTTTTTCTCAATCTGCCATCTTTGGAATGTATGTTATGTTGTACAGCAATGTTTTTTTTGTGGTAAATATATATACCATATAATTTCCATGTCATGAAATTTTTAATTAATAAGATATTTAATGTTTCATTTTTATTTTATTCATACATGAGGCTTCTAAATCAATTTTACTAATGATGTAAAGATTTTATGTTACAGTCTCATCATTTATTGGGTTTGTTTATGATTAAGTATCCAATTTTGAAATATCATGATCCACCTCTCATGAATTTTATTCTCCAAGGTTTATTCAAGATATCAACAAGTAATGGTACCGTATTTAAATTCTTTATTAATTAATATAATAATGAAAATATTGTTATGAAAATCAGATATTATTTCTCTCTTCATTTGAAAATATATGTTCTTCCAAAACAATGTTTTCAAAAAATGTTTTAACATGTTTTATTAAATAAAATTTGAATCTTTTTTTAGGGAAATGGATTCTAAAAATATTTTATTTTTAAAAAAAAAATTAATTAATTTTAAAATATTCTATTATATTATTCAGTTGTTATTTTTATGGGAATGGATTTAAAAAAGCTATCATGTTTAATATGTTTTCTAATTTATTTTCAAGGATAAATTATATGAATTAAATGTTAATTTAAAAAGGATTTTTTCTAAAATTGCTATGTTTTAATATTAATTTTGAATGTAGAAAATATAATTTCATCAATTTTTTTAAATGATATTTTAAATCTATTTTATTTATTATATTTCATCTGTTAGTGTTACCCATGACTTACTTGGTATATGATCCAAGAATATCATTAATATTTTTAATATCAATGGTTTATGTGTATTATTAAATATTTATTATAAAATACATTTCTGTTCCATGGATTCTATAATAATAAAATTATCATAAAAACCACTTATTTTCATATGATACACTATAATTAAATGATTATGAAGAGTGTAACTTTTTCACATGTTATGATATGATTAATTATTTCTGATATCAACATCATTTTATGTTTTATGATGTGATGAATGTTTTCTGATATTGTGGAGCATATATATACAGTTATCATTATGTGGTGGGTGGTACCTATATCCCCCTATAATGAATTAGGTAATGATTTATATATCTCATGAGACCGACATTGCTGGAATAGGGAGTGAACCTGGTAAAATAAGGCATGGATGCCACATGTGATGGTGGTGTATCCTACCATGGGGGTATATCCACCAATACATAAACCTAATTACACGTTCAAAATTTTGTGAATAAAAATAATTACATGTTCACAAGGTTATGCATGAATTATATTTCATGCTCACAATGTCATGTGTGGACCTGGTTCCATGTCCATAAGTTTATACGAGGGAATTATTTCATGTCTTTAATATAATAATTGAACATTTTTCTAATTATACATGTCCATATTTTCTATGATTTTGATTATGCCATAATTCTATTTTATAGGACAATATTATTACCTCATGACTCATGTTTTTTGATTTCCTTATGATTAAGGTATTATGAACATCTTTTATTTATTTTTTTATTCATGTTTATGATCATTTCTTTGTAGAGTATTATTTTCAAATTTTACTAACATGTTCTCATTCTATTATTATTATTTCATGTTTAAATTTATTCCCTGTTTAACCATAATAAGAATTTGTGGTCACTATTTATTATGTTTTATTTCCATAGGTTGCGGATAATTATATTATGTATGGTATTTTTTTGATTAGTACTAATATTAATGATATTTATGGGATATGTTGAAGATCATTAATAAGAATAGAAGTCTGTGTCACAATTTTCTAAAGTAACAACATTATTACGGTCCCCATGCATGTGTTTGTGATATTTATTGAATATTCATCTAAAAATATGTGATATCCATTTAACATAAGACTATGTCTATATAGTTGTTATCATTTGAAATATTGAGTTAACCATTGGAAACTATCATGAGAAAATATTTGTCAGATCTCTTGGGATATTTTTATGGATATATCTATGGATGTATCTAATGATAAGACTAAGGATGAGTCAATGATTTGGAAAGTGTCTTGGAATTTTGGTAAAGGATAGAGTGATTGGTTTCTAAGAAGTGGAATCCCTCTCTAGATACTACATGTGGATGTGGTACTAGAATAGATATACAGAGTGATAATAACCCTTAAAACACCATATTGATCCAATCTCGATAATGAACTAGTGAAACAATGGGCCTTAAAACAAACATGGTCATACATTCCTGCAGGTTATGCATTGGAAAATAAAAAAAAATTATGAACCATCATGATTGATTTTAATAGAAAATTGTAGTCAATGTACTTTGATAAACCTATGGTGTCATATATTAACTATGGTGTTATAATTTAAATAATTTTTATGTAATGTTTCTTTATTATTTGGTTTCCCACTATGATTAGCATTTCCCACACAATGTATTTTGGTTTTAGTCAATGGTGGGAGCCAAAATGAACTAGTTTGACATTGAATGTGATTTATTATTTCCTAATGATCAACTAAATGTGATGATAACTAGAGTAATGGATGTTGTGGTTATGCATAATTAGTTATCACAAAACATGATCAATAATTTGTACCATAACCAACTCTAAAACACCCTAAGGAATCAAAAAACATGATTCATTAAGATATCAAGTAGTGGAAACCATTGAGGAATGAAAATTCAGATTCCTACATGTAGATAATGTGTTAATAAACACCCATGTGGTTGTCTTAGAGGAAAAAGAAGAGTGTATGACTGTGGAAAAGGATACAAATAAAGTAACTCTAATGGGAAAATAAATAATTCAGTTAATGAATTGTATTTGAATATTGGTATCCCTAAGGTGTTATAAATGGATGAATTCATTAAATATGGAAGGTATGTGAATTATGAAAATCGAGGTCCTTGGAGGAATTTTTGTGAATTAAATCAGAAAGGTGGTATGAGTAATGGTCATATTTATAATGATGAAGTGACTACAAAATAAATTTAATGGAAATAAGTTTTAATGAAAATAGTGTTGATTATTAGAATATTTTTTACAATAAATTGATATTAATGAAGTATTTATATTTTTTTATTCAAATAATATATTATACCGATCATGAAATATATATGTATTATTTTTTATATTTTTTTATTAATTATATGAAAGTTTTTATTGAATAATACTGATATAATTTAAAAGTGTTTTAATGGGAATGAGGTATTTATTGAAAACACATGGATACTAGAAATAGAAACCTTAAAATGTTATTGAGTTTAAGAAAATATTTCTGGGATAAAGAGATGATTACTTTTTATAATGTAAATTTCATAGTATAGATTAACTTCCCATAGATTAATTATTTTTTCATGCTATCATGGATCGAGTTTAAAGAATTTTTAGATATATGAAATATGTCTAATAATATGTGTTCTATGTTTTTAATGAATATGACATTATATTTTCTATATTTCTTCTTGGTAATTTAGTATATTACCATGTTTCATAAGAATACATGATGAAGGTATTCAAATGTTTGGCATGTGACAATCAAGGGATACTCTAAGATATATAGAGGGAAACTTTTAAGATGATTTCGAGACTTTTAGTTACCTTCTTTCCAATGATTTGGATTTTTATCAATCAGAAGGATCAAAAGGTAAAACATTTAAGAAACTGTTATTGTGGAAATTTTAATAAGGTTTTTGAGAATAATTTTTTTTAAATATAATGGTTTATAAATAAATGATAAAATATTCTATACATTATTTTGGGATGAAAAATAATGATATGTAGAATAACTTATCATTATATTTATAGATCTTATGAACCATTAATGCTTAATAAAAAAATTAACCTTTATTTCAGGGAGTAAGAGATAATGTGAAAACTGATCAAGGAACTACTGATGTATGAGACTATGATTACTAAATTGATTGAAATAAAGTATGTATAACTTCTTAATAATAATATTCAATATTTGGAATATTATCTTTGATAAAAACGTTATCCTAGTAACTTCATATTCAATGAATCATACGTTCCCTTAAATCATAAAAAAATTATTGTTTCATGGTTGTTAAAATTTTATGGATCACCCACTTTCTTATGATCATTGTCATATATCACACTATATAATTGGAAATGCGTTTCATCCATGTTAAAATCACAATTTCTAATATATGTTGGCATATGTGGAATTATATTTATAAGTTTCTTTGGGTAACCATTATGTTTCAAAATCTCCCTTCTTAAAGGAGGTTTTATTATTGATTTTTTTGATATTGGTTTCTATGAAACAAAAATTTTATTATTAAACCATTGATTAACCAAAATAATCTATAGGGATAGATTCATCATAATGGTGGTAGAATATAACACATTGCATTTTCGCGAATTATTATTTTTTCAAAAAAATTAAAATTCTTCAATGGATTTCCTTGCATGATACACCAAGATAAGATATCAATAAAAATAAAACAAATTTATTAGTGTGTTACACATAACTCTAAGTATAAATTGTGGTATACACATTACTATATATACTTCTGTTAGAAAAAATAAAAAGTTCTATCGATAGATTGTAATACACACAAGATTGAGTTTTTCAGAACTATAACATACTATTAATATTATTATTTAGATGATAGTTATTGACATCCTATTGGAATATATATAATGAATAGTATTATCTAATATATGAAAATTTAAAGTTATAAATTTTTTGTTATTTATATATTAATTATAAATAAAATAAGAATCATTTAAAATAAAATGAAATGTTTTTAGAAAAAGTTTATACGTCTTAAAAGAAGGCTTAATAATTCTTGGAGAACATAATAAAAAAATTAAATTTTACCACTATTATTTAATATATTTCAAAAAATAAAGATCATATTTGGTAGTTTTGTATCAATATTATCTTATGTTTAATTTTTTGTATTTTTATGAGAAGTTTCATTCTTTGACGAATAATGTGAATTATTCAATTTCAGTTGAAAAATATATATTTTTTTTAAAATTGATTCAAATGATAAATATATTTTCATTGGTTCTAAATTAAAAATACTTGAATTATACAACTATTAATACAAATTTTCTATTGAACTCATTTTTAGGTTGAATTTTTATAGAAAAAACATTGTAAACTTCTAATCCATTTCACATTAAAACGGATTCTCTCATCACATATGCAAGATTAATTTTAAATTACCTTTTCCAACAACAATTATTTAAATTTGTTAAAATTAATTCCATAATTGAAATCAAAAAAATTTCGAATGTATAATATGTAAAACATGTTATTTTACTAATGTTATTAGTGAAAACAATTAAAATTATTTACAAAAATTACAGAAAAATGAGTTTACTTAGTGCCTAAACATAGAGTATAAGATGTAATAATGACCTAAAAATTCTCCCAAAATCATTAGATGGAGATATTTTGACCCTATTGACCTTAATATAGAATTATTTTTCTTTTTGGGATAGTTTTACTGGAAGGATACCCAAATAATTATTTTAGTATAGAAACAAAAATTATGTTCCTTTCTGCCTTTTAATTTCTATAAAGCATTAGAATTGGGAAAAATCTACAAATATTCAATTATAAATATTACTTTTTATGATAAAAGAGTTATTTTTAGATATGATATAATAAAATTAAAATCTAAAGATACCCCAACAATTGAATTTTTTGGATTATAATTAAATTAATCAAATGATACTAAAAACATTAAAAGTGATAAAAATTAATTTAATTAGTCTGTTAAATAATTTATTTAGATGAATATATCTTATTATAAAAATGACTATAATGTATTATATATAAATAATTTTCTTCATATTTTTTTAAAAAATATGAATAATGTCCAAAATGGTAATAATGTTATTATATAATAAATGAAATTTTATTAAATATTTTAAAATTTATAAAAATATTATATTATACTAATTGATTTTAAATGTTTTTAAATTCAAAATATGGTACATTTATATATATATTTAACTTTTATAATGAACATATGGACCCCTAAATGGGGAAAACACTGTTAGTATAGTTAGAGTTAAAGCATTATTTTTAGAGTTACTTTTACTTATGCAAAAATTATCATAAAAACATATGGGATTTTTAATTAATAAATTATATATAATATTTTTGAATTTTTGGGTACATATTTTATTATAATTATTAGATTAATTTATACTTAATGTATAAATTTCCTAAGTAAAAATATTAATTACCAAAATAAAATGAGAAATTGTAAAAATATGAAAAAAATAGATGTTAGAGAATAAAATTATTAAAATGCATTTTTGTGCGTGTTAGAGGTGTGTATATACCAACTAAACCATAACCTCTATTATAAATCAATTATTGATCCACTTGAGGTATGTAATACCTCCCAATATAAAATAGTTTTAGGTATTCAAAAGAATACCACTCTCCTCAACTATAAAAGAGAACTCACTTTCCCCTATTATTAACACATATAAACCCATTTGGTTCACCAAATCTCTGTAAAAATCAAATTAAAATTACATACCCTAATCGTATATTGCATACTTGGGAATAAATCCAACAAAATAATTCCTTTAGTGAAAAAAAGAAGATACCCAAATAAGTGGTGACATTCATCAAAAACCCTTTTTTTATTATTTTTTCCAAAAACATCTAATTTTTTATATCATTATTATATATTAAAATATGTATATTAAATATATTTAGATGTTTTTATATTAATGTTAAAACTTAATACCACACCCAATCCTCCCGCAAATCGGTTAAAATTTCATCGTTTGTGTGTACCGCGTACTACCACCTCTTGAACCGATGTCTACTGTTTTTCCATTACCACCTTTCCAGGATAGGAATACTTATATAAATACTATTTATATATGATATATATTATATTTATATTATATTTATGATTATGGAATAATTATATAATACATTCCTTTATGATTTCTATTTTTTTTGGAATATGATAACTTCATTCAAGTGTACGAAGAACTACCTCCTTGTGAAGCAAGGTTATTCAATCATGCATTACATGGATTGTATTAAGTATGGGTTTAATAGAAATTTGTGATAGATATGAAATAAAAATTATAATTTAATGATAATATATATATATATATCTTTTAATTTTAATTAATTAAACTTGACACTATAATGGAGACAATATTCATGTGTACGTTCAACCTTCTATCTCTGTGAATGGTGTATTTTGTTTCATATAACCAAATTTTATGGATTACTATGAATACATATATAATTAATACATATGATATTAATATCATTTTTATCGTTCGGGAGTTGATCAAATAATGATCTAATTTAGTGTACTAAGAATTACAATTCATAACATTTATGAATAGGAAAGACTTTATTACACAAAACATATCATTAGGATTGAATTGTTAATAAATGTATAATATAAAGTCATAATAAGAAAATATGTCATATAATATAAATGAATTTTATTTTTTATATTAATAATTATATATTATTTATTATTACAGAGGTTTGATGTGTATTAATAAAGTCATGTCTTAAGGCAAGGGATTTACATCTCACTTTTTTTACTTTTATAAGAAACAAGAAATATTGACCACCTCTTAATTCTATATGGTCTATATACATATCATGAAATCAATTTTTTATTCTTATATATAATTTTTTTTATTTAAATATCCATTTTATTATCTCTTTTTCATTTGGATTATGGTGAAAATTATACCTATGTGACGTGTGATTTTTGACTCAATTTTCATTCTTTAGAATGTATGTTATATTGTGAAATAATATTCATTCACAAGGTGTATATATAGTCCCTTTGAGATGTAATATCTTGAATTTATGAATCTTCATGGTATTTTATTCTTCATTGTACATTATTCTTTCATGGGTATTTTGAATCATTTTCAACAATGTTATAAAGTTCTAATTTTTAAATCTCATCACTTATCGAGATTAGTAATGATGATGTCTCAAATAAAAAATTCAAATTATCCCACTCTTTATAATTATCATGAAATTTTTTATACTCTTTTTATTCATGATATCATCATTTAATAATACCATATTTCCACTATTCGGTGCTTATAATATATAATAAATTTATTTAATGAAAATTTGGATTTATTTATCTCAACAGATGATATCTATTTTTATCTAAAACCATGATTTTATTTTTTTAAAATTATTATACATAAAATTTCAAATTAATTTCAATTAAATAGTTATAAAAAAAATATTTTTTGAAATGTGTTTTTAATGATTTTCAAAGTTCCTCAATAAATTTCAATGGTTATTTTCTTAGAAATTTATTTGAAAATAATATTTTTATAAAAGTGTTTGAATAGATTTTATAAACATCCTTTAAAAGTTTTATATTTTATTTAAAAAGTTGTATTCAAAATGTTTTATGTTTTAAAATTTATTTAAAAGGATAAAATATATTATATTCACGAAATGATTTAAATGATATTTCCAAATTATTTTACTTATAAAAATATATTCATTTGTATTACCTATGTAATGCTAGGGATATGATCCAAGGATACTATTTTTTATTTTATTTTTGAATGATTTTTTATAATTAATAACTTTTTATAAAACAAATATCTCTTCTAAGGGTAATACAATTTTTAAATTCTCAAGAATCCCAATTATTTTCATACAATATTATATAATGATATGATTATGAAACATGTCAATTTTCCATTGGTTATTATATGATGAAATGATTATGTTAACCTTTTCATTTCAAGGGTTATGATATGATGAAGGTGTTTATGATCTTATAGAACACAATTTTTTTAATTTTGTGATAGGTGGCACATATATCCCTCACCAATGTATTGGGAAAATTTATATTTCTAAAGGGATAAAATTGGATAGAATGTAGAGTGGACTTGGTACAATAAGGTTGTGTGACCACTGGGGATAGTGGTGTGTCCCACCATAGAAGTGTAGCCATCTACACTTGAATTGATTACATGATTAGAATTTTATACACAAAAAAAATTACATGTTTAAATTATTTTGTGTAAACTTGATTACATTTTTAAAATGTTATACATGGACCAGGTTTCATGCCCCTTAAATTATGTGAGGGACTGATTTGATATCCTTAACAATAGGAGTAAAACTGTTTCTAATTAATCATTTTCACAATATAAAAAACTGGTTTGTAGGAAATTTTTTTATTTCATATGTCAATGTTATTCTCTGATGAATAATGTTCATTTAACTCCTTATGATTCATTCCCAATGAACAACAGATCATTATAAAATGATTCTTTTTTATGATCTTAGATATACATGGCATTTTTTCTAATGTGATTCTCATGTTATCATACATATATTATTATATCATGCTTCATACCATCCTTTTCTCCATTACTAAGTTGTTTTGATTTCCCTTTCTTTTGTTTCTTCTCCCTTGTATATACAGAAAGGTCTTGAGTTGGGTTTGTTTGTGAAGATTACTATTGGAAAACAATTATAAGATATTTCAAAGATTATTCATCATATTAGAATATTGTGATCCATTTTTTCAAAGTCACTATGCTACTATGTTCTGTAGGCATGTGTTTATGTATTTTATATAATATTCATCTAATAATATAAAATATCCTGTTATAAGAATCATGGGTTTCTATGCCAGTCCTAATACTACCCTAATACAGGGAACCAATCATGATATATATTGATGAATCAGGATTGGTATTGGGTTGTGTACTACTGAAAAATGAAGACTATCAATGCACACCTTATTGTAGTATAAATTTCTTGAGTAGTAGTAGTTAATGCATGATATAGAGTTGGTACAGTAATGTTGTCATGGAAAATTTGGGGCAAATAAAATTATTCTGAGATGTATGAGATATATATTTATCATAAATGCCTCATGTATGTATTCTCCTTGAAATATACCATTATGATCTTGTGCACATAGTTTTAGGTGATCATGGATTATTACTACTTAATCCACTACCATCCAGAGTTAGATAAAAATGTGGATAAATCTCTATGTAAAACAGACCCAAGATCATTAATACTAATATGGATTATGTTGGATACAATCATCTTAGCCTTGTAAACTATATACTTAGTATTCATAAAATAACGATAATTATAATTTATTTTTCCAATAATTCATCAACCATATATTCTGATGAAAATTAAATATTCTCAAAGAAATGAAATGGAAAACTAAATGAAAGAAAATGTGGAAATCCAAAAAGAAAAAAATTATAAAATAAGTATTTATTAGATTTGATTCATGAAAATGTCCACCATAAATAATTTATAAACAAAATGAGTTGTTACATGATTCAAAAATTTCAAAATTCATTCTCTATATATTGATAACAGATATATATACTGGTCATTGAGAACACTATTTATAGGGAATAATGAAGATGAAATCATATAATATACACCAGATTTCTTAATATTTTACAAAGTTATGGACAAAAGAAAATTTTTTAAGGGGATGATGTTACCAATACCCATATAGATATGTATGTTGGAGAATATTACTATAAATATTTTAATAGGTATTTGAATATGATTTGAAGGGAATAATTCAAAATGTGTCATGGTGGACCTTCATAAATGGAATAGTCATTACATTTCTATATGATAGGAATTCAGACTCACTAAATAATAATGGATATACTGAAGAATTATTTTAAGTCTACATGGAGTTACACTATAAAATCTATCTGATCATGATCTTAGATTTAACTCTATATTCTAGAAACTAAAATGCTCAACAAATGAGATGAACATTAATATGAACTATCTCCACTAAAATATGGTAACTCTAAGAAGACTATATAGAGAAAATAAGCTATTTTCAGATATTTATTGATGGAAATAAAATGATAATGAGATCAAAATCTTCCTCCAGTTGAGTTCACAAAAACAAAATAAGAGCTCCAAATTTAGTAGTGAAATTGATATATATAAATCCATCTAAGGGATGTAATGGAAAATTCTTTTTTCTGGGATGAATTTTGTTTTGTCATGTTTTGAGATAATGAAATTTTCATGGAAATGATTACGAAAGTTAAATATTGTCAAATAATTCATTAAGGTTACTCAATGTCGACAAAAGAGTTATTCTATTAATCATCTATATGACCTCATGTTTGAGGTTATAGCTAAATTTTTCCTTTGAATGTATAAATTTAAGAGAGTCATGAGATTTTGGAATAATGGAGATATATGTGATTTATAGATAGGCCCCTTTGAGATTATCAATCACATGATAATTGTGGTATATCGACATGCACTCCTACAATCTCGATATCAACTTCATGACCTACTAAACCTGCCTCAATTGTAGAAATATGAAAATGATCACAACATATTATAAATATTGATATGGTATAATTATAGCGTGAAATATCTTATGAGGAGAATTCATTGAATATGTTGTATTGTTGAGATTGGGTTCTATACAAAAAAATTACTAACGTTATTAATTTATTATTGGAAAACCATAAGAACAAGGAGGAAACATAGAAACTCGAGGATATAATGAATCCAATGATCCATAAATCTTTTCACCTTAGTAAGTATCATTTAATATAAATTATGATGTTTATTATGGGTTAAGGATATATTGACCTAGTATTTCATCACTGGAATTTCTGTTCTATAGTTGTATCATATTTGGAAATGTAAAATAATATAAATCACAGTAAAGAGATATTGTAAAATATAAATTTATCTATTTTTAATTGAAAACTAGATTTGGAGTTTTCATAAACTCATAAAAATAAATAACAAAACAATTGGACAAAAATATTAAATAAGATAAATACAATATGAAACTTATGACCTCCTCAATCACAAATAATAATTGATCTCACAAAAATAACTATTTTAAATAAATATAATACTTATAATGAAATAATATTTTTAAAAAGGAAAATATATTTACCCTTGAGAGAAAATAAATGTGACAGATGAATGGATGAAATATGAGGTATTTATAGATGGCAGTGGTCCCACAATACCATAAAAGGCTAACTGTTGGATTTATAATTATTGTCATAGTAATATGATCTTTCATAATTGTAACATAAATATAAGAAAAGTAACCTATCCAATGAATGTATAAAATAATTCAACAAAATGATGATACATTTTATTTATGACATGATATTAATAAATTATTTTTTAAAAAATGGATACAATATGGATAACATAACAATGGAAGTGAATATTTTAGTGATTTATTCACACAAAATAACTATAATACATTTATGATTTTTTTTGTTTTGATATTCATTAAGTGAAAAATAAGTTAAATTTAATATCTATATGTTATCATAAAATAACAAATAAGTTCTAATTTATAGTTCAATAAAATTTGATTCTGTAGATATTGGAACTAAATTCCGCATAATGAAAATTAATTTATATTAAAAAACATTAACTAATCATATGACTAAATATTTGAAAATTTTTATGAAATATATTTGTATTTATCATTATTGAAATTATATCCACTTATGTGATATTATATACAATATAATATAACTTTTATTACGTATTTTTATAATTTTTTTAAATTATAAATTGAATAATAATTATTGCATTTTTATATGATGATATTTATTGAGAAAGGGAAATTTTAAGTGATTGATAGTATTGGTCATTCAATTCTCATAATTATTGACAATATTATTTATCATTATATTATATTGTTTTAATCTCATGTAGACCATTTTTAACAAAAAATTACTCATTCTATAAAACAATATAAATTAAAAAACCTATATTCATTCATTATTCATTAATATTGATTATCATTATCATATTAGGCTTCAATCATTATTCTTGTGTTTCTCTTATCCCATTGTTGTCACTAATATTTTTTCATCATTCTAGAATATATTATATAGTTTTAGGTTTTATGAATTTTCAATTTGAAAATAATTAATATATTTAATCCTTCAAACACACCCACCATCATTTGGGCTCAGTCATTCAACATTATAGAAATTATTATTGATGTGGGGGTTAATTTGTAAAATAACAATAGGCGTAATTGATTGAAGTAGGTCGGGAATTTGTGGGACAACAACATGATAATCAAATTCAATGAATTTCCAACAGTTATATTATAGATTTTTTAATCTTCCTTAAAATAATTACATGTATCAAGATATATCCGTTGCGAAATTTTTTGTGTGAACAAATAAACTATAAAAAACATCACAAATTCCATTATTAAATCAATATTTTATATATAAAATTAACAATATAGAATAAAAGTATGGAAGATATGTTATTGATGTAACAAATAAATAATTATTAATAATCTAAAATTTCAATGGCCATTACAAAATCAAATATAATATAACATATAATTACTAATAAAAAAGATATTTCATCCTAATTTACCCAATCAGAGCACTAAAATATTGCCTAAAACTCAATTTCAATAGGCTCATCATGATTACAGTAATTCATTCAGTGCACTTGAACAATAACATATATAAATTATCTTATGTACTCCATTTCATATATATAATACATGTTTTTTATTTTTTGAATTATAGTACCAAAATCACTTTTGGATCATCACATTAGATGTTGTTTATAAAAAAATTTATAACTTACTCTAACATAATTCTCCAAAATTCAAATAAATCCATGCATATTTCTATTATGTAACAATAAAAATTGGAAATTTTATGTTACAATTATGGAGGCCTTAGAAGAATCACAATCTATAAATATAAAACTATAATTTTCTCCATCATTAGTACATAGAAGGCATCAACAAACTTTTTCATTCCCAGATTTACCTCAGGATCATATTTTCCTAGTTGATATTTTTTAATAGATATTGTTCCAATAATAAAAGTACACTATTTTAAAATTAATTTTAATATTTTATGTTCAAAAGTACCCACATTCTCAAATTATTAGTCCCATTATGAATGTTACATAGATTTTATTTCCTACAATGTATAATATTTATTAAATAAATTTATCTATAAAAAATCCAAAATAAATTTTTTACTAATAATATATTAGTTAAAAACACTAATTTAATCTTAAAAAACAATAATTTATAATTTTTCGTCATTATGGTATAAAGAACCATCAACATTCATAATAAAATTTATCGAAACCAATTTATTATTACCAAAAAATATACATGGAGTTATTTTCTAATATATTACACATAAAATAATCCATAAATAAATTTCCCACTGAAATTATAACATCAAATAGAATATAATGTTCATGAGTGTGACAATGTTGACTTTGGACCCCAAATGTAATATTATTTATGGGTCATGAGTGGTTATCCAATGACCGAAATGTAATGGGGGCACAATTGAAAATCCCAATTATAAAAAATTATAATATGTTTGGTAATCTTGTCCATTATATTTATAATGTTGTTATGTAATTCCCAACCATATGTTATAATTTATATGCTTACACATATATATAATTAATATTTTATTCTCTAGTTATCATAAAAACTATCACAAGTATCATCATTCATATTCCCTAGTGAATGTATGATCATTTGAGGTTATATGACCTTTGATCATTCTTTATATACTTATATTATGATTTTTTTCTTTTTAATCAAATATCAATCTCATGTAATTATTTTCTTATATTCTTATATTCTACATTTTATAACTCTTTACTAAGTTTTTTTATATTTCTTGGAATTTGTGATCACACGTTTCATATATTTCATTCAAAATTTATTTATGAAGATTATTAAGTATGAATTCACATGTAGTAAAATATATGATCATGATATTTTAAGAATTTATTTAAGAAATAATGTGAAATAAGAAAATTATATAGCATATATCTAATGAAACGAAACAGATATGTCTTTTTTGGGATGACATGTAACATGGGGGTACTCTTTTTGGGTAATGTGAGTTGGTTTTAGAGAATATGTGTAATGTATGTTTTTTCACACAAAATATATGAGTTATAGTATTATGTATCTCAGTTGTTATAAAAATTAAGCTTAGTATTTTTTTGGAAATATTTTATAGAGAGTAGGAGGATAGAACAGAATACAATATTTGATGAAAAAATGTTTTTAGGAATAACCTAATATTTTATATTTTGAATAGAAGGTGTTATAATTTAGTAAAAATCAAGATTGGATTACCTTACAATATGATTTCATAAAATTATTATTATTACTTGATACACAAATTAATATTTTTTAGTGAATTTATTGGATCATAATAGAAAAAAGAATACACCTTGTTCTGTGAATAATGATATGATTTTCTAGAAGGGAAACCAACTTTTATTGGAAATATTTTTGAAATTATTAATATTATGAATACCATACAATATACAGTTATAGTTAACATCTTAAACATTATAAGAAATTTAAAAAAAAGAATATGAAAATATTGTTTAATCAAAACTTAAATGATAAAACACATTGGTTATTGATTTTATAATCTCTTACAGGAAAAATATATTAGAAGAATCAAGGGGGGAATTGTCTCAAAATAATTTATAAATTCTTAACTAGTACGTGGAAATTCCATCAATAACTTGAAAATTGAATGTATATAACGGGGAAAAATAATGAAATAAATTAAAATAATGATCAACAAAATAGACAAAAAATAATCAAATTTTTAATTTTTAATCATTATAAATTAAACTCAACTAATTTCCCCAATATAATTTTTATTGAAAAAAATTAACATACACAACCTCCAATGCCATGTAATATTGTAAAGGATTATGAAATAAAAACTAATAAAATAGTTTAATAACGTTATATATATTAAGGAACACTAATCATCCAATCATGAACATGAAATTTATTTATTTTATAATGATTATTATTGGACCCTTGATGCTCTAGAAATTAACAATATACCCCACAACCCACCAATTTATGGGCTCCACACTAAAATTGGCCAAAAACTAGGATGGGTATGTAGATATCTCCCCAATATAACTAAGGATTTATTTTTACTCCCAAGAGATACGATCTTAGGGCTAATGGGCAAAATAACCACCAATAAGTATCTCTGGTACTACCAGTGACAATCACTGGTGGATGGTTATACCATGGGTCATATGTTCAAATCGGGGGCCTGTATATTAAATCATAGTCGGGCCTAGAGATACTTCTAGAAGTGTGGACCATTTTATTGGAATAGGTGATATTATTAAATGATTTTGGGGATGGGGCATGTCTGTCATATGACATATTTTTTGGCCTTGGTCTTCAAAAAAAGAGTCTTTTTGTTGAACCCATGATGCTACTGAAACAGACCAGATAACCAATATCCGACCAACTTGTGGGATCTTCTCTAAACTAGAAGACTAACTAGGTTAGGTATTTATATATTCCCATGAGAAATATGGGGATTTATTTGGACTCCCTAAAGATTCGATCCTGGAGGTGACTCGCATAAAACCCACCTAGAAGCATCTTTGGTACCACTATGCCATATGGAAAAGTTGTACTAAAGATTAAACCAATTGGATATTTGGACAGTAAAACAAGGATCAAATAACTTTGAAGGGGAAATAAATCCTAGGATATCTAGGGGCTATTTACAGATATATTTCCTAGTTATTGGCCCAGTTTAGTTGAGAACCCACAAGTTGGTGGGCAGTGGGGTAAATCGCCTTTTTAAGAGCATCACAAGACCAACAATTATCCCAATTTTTTTATTGGGAATGTTTTCTAATGAAATAAATTCTCAACCATGATAATAATATTCTAAATTATTTATGAAATATCATTCTGACATGATAATGGAATCCCCTATCAATAAATCCTCTCCAACAAAATTATTTGGGAATGTGATTCCTATAAATCATATAATTCCCATATCAAAAGAATATGATATAATACATAGGAATATGTTATAGATCTCCGAATAGATATCGTAGTAATTGTGGGATATGAAATCCAAATTTCATATTAAAAATAAACAATGAGACATTTCATTGTGAAATGATGAGTTTGAATTCCATATTAAAATTTCATTAATTAGATTGGTCGTAATATCAATTTATTAGGTAAATTTCTATCAAATGGTTGGGGAGAAATTTAACATTTTTTATAAGTATACTATATTGTAAATTATGATTTTCATTGTCATTAGAAACATTGTAAGATTAATATCTCATTATATATAATATATTCTATTATTTTTATCATATGGGCTCCCCAACTATTTCTATTACTGAATTATAATTAAAACTATGAGTTTGATATTTATTTTAATTGTATAATGTAAAATCATTGGTTTTATAACCCACATTAAATCAATAATCCATATATAAATTACACATAATTATAATTTTCTATAGAAATATGTTATTGTAAATTGACTAAGATGTATTTCATACATGATAAATATCAAATTAACAATAATCCATTCAATCATAATATAAGAATGTAATAAAAAATACACGAAACCATATAGTATAAAAATGGATAAATAGAAAATATAAATGTAAATTAATAAATTTGAATCATTAAACATAAAATAAAAATTGTTTACTAATGGGAAATCATTAGGATAATATTCAACCATGAATATTAACCCTTTAATAACAAGAAAAAAACATGGAGGGGGAAAACATTTAGTATATTAAAAAATGAAAACTATAGAAATTATATGTGTGCTTTATAAAGGTTTAATAATATTATTTTTGAGGATGTAAGGGGTATAACATTTCTTTTATTTGATATTTATTAATGGTTATATATTAATTGGGTAAAATATTAGAAAAAATATAACCATTATAGAAATTTTTGAATACATAGTTATTAAATTCGTGTATGTTTTAATATAATAAAGTATATAAATTTACTATATGATTATTTTTTTGGGATATAAAAATATAGTAATTCCTATTTAAAAATATAAGTTAAATTAAAGATATTTTTTATGAACATATTTTAAATCACTAACATAAATTAAAATAATATTATTTTCTTAATTCATTTCCAAAAAATTGATGTTTTGATTGGAAACATTTTTTATAGTAAAATTTCTTCTTTTTATAAAAATGTAATATTTATTATTTTATTAAATTTTAAATTTTTGGATTTATTTTGTATAGATATATTAAAAATCAATAATAATTGATATACTTTTTAAAAATTGTTTCTAAATGTTGATTAAATAATTTAAATTTATAAAATAAATTTTTATGAAAGACTTTTTATAAAAAAAAATTATATATTTTTCTTAATAAGATAAATTGATCCCATTTAGTGATTATTAAAAAAATTAAAATTTGGAATGTATTATAAAATATATAAATTTTTATGTATTTTTTAAATGAGGCTAAATAATTTTAGGAACAAATAATGTTTAATAAATTTCATTTTCAAGAAATATGGTTCCTTAATTAACTATTTTTGTCAAATAATATTTACATTTCACATATTTAGAAACTTTATTCGAATAAACGGAGTGAAAATTTGTATGCATCCGTGTAGAAATTTATTTTTAATAAAAAATTATGGTTTAGGGGTAAATAAAAAATAACATCAAGAACTTTTTTATGTTTGAAGATAAATTAAATGTCTAAAAGGATGTAAAAAATTCAAAAATTAATATAAATTTTTATATATGTGGAACTCTTTGAAACCCCATTTTTCACTAATGTGGCCTCTTTGATAATAAATTCACCTACCATAACAACTAATTAATGATGAATTATTGGAATTCATCAAAAAATAACTAATAAATGTTATTCTACAGCAGCACTTCAAATTCAGAAAAACCAAAAAATTATCTCTTCAATCCCAATCTATATTCCAAATCAAAAATCCGTATTAGTCCTTTTGTTTATTCATTACCAATTAATTATTCCTAAACACATCATAAAAAATTAACCTAATTTGAGAAGTATTTAATTCATAATGTTTGTATCTATATTCTTCAAAATAATTTTTAATTACCCTAGTATCTCTATTTTTAAGAGATCTTAATTGATTATGTAATAATGTTATTTCAATATCCTTATTTAAAAATTACACTACTATTATATAAATATAAAATTTATACTCAATTCACTATTATAACAAGTTCATATCCAAGATTGATTCACAACTTACATGAATGTTGATATATCAACATCATTAGTTACATCAAGAATATTTATTAAGACATTAAAACATGTAATATATGATAGTATGGTATAAAATAGGTCATGATTTCTATTTTTCAATGGAGAAACTAATTTTTTTTATCATTTCATATTAATTCAATATTTTTAGTACAATAATGAAAACGTGTCTATCTGAAATTACATTACAACACAAAATTAAAATTTCATTCATCAAATTATCATCAAATTATATAATTGAAATATATAATGTTTTTTTATGTTAACTAATCTCGTACAGTCTAATAATGTATTAATGAATGAAGAAGTATATAAGAATTATGAAATGTGTATGATGTAATCAAAATCGAGAACATAAAGGCATAGAAATAAAAAATGAAAATGTAAACATTGATTAAAGAACTAATATAATTTTAAAATAAAATGGAAATTTTTATCTATAATTTTATAAATTACTGATTATAACATTTATTTTTATTCTAAATGAGGCTAAACCCCCTGTATAGAAGTTGGAATTAATGGTTTGGTTTTCTTTTACAATTTCATTTTGAAATAATGATTATCTGTTAAAAATTTCAATGGTTATAAATTTTATTCAATTTGTTTCTATAATATATTTTTTTTCTTCACATAAAATATCTATATTTTACTAGTTTTCTTAACCTTCTCCCCTTTTGGTTTTATAATTGCACTGAAATATTGATTGTTTATTGTGCTGAAATTATCGCTTAGTCTAGTGGGTAATTCTTCTACTATATTATCACATACAATAACTTCTTATAATTGTATTTAAATATTCTACTATGATTTTATAAGATAATTTTATATTACATAAGAAATTTATTAAAAAATACTAAAAGGAATCTCATTTGATCATTTTCCACACATGTATTTTTTAATTTTTTAAAATAATTATTAAAGGAATATTTTTTAAATTCTCCATAATGAGACAATTTTCCTTCCATATTCACAAAATATTACACCAAATATTACTCTTTTTTAATTGTTTTTCTAATTAATTTCAATTCTCTTTTATTAATGTTTATTTTTAAATTTAAATAAAATTTAAAAGTATTATAATTGTTATTTAATATTAATTCTCATTGTTGTTATTATTATTATTTTTGTAAGTTTATTTTTATATATTCAAATGGAAATTTGTATTTTTTATTCTTCACTTATGATATATTCTTATGAAAACATCTTCATTCTTTTTTGGTGGATTTACGATTATACCTTATGATGATCATCAGAAAATAGGATTTTTGTGTGTTAATTTATTTATTAATCAACTACGATTGATTTTATATTGAACTGGAACACATATATATGTTAATTTATTATGTTATAGGATCTTGAAGAATTATATAGTTCATCAATGAATTTGGTAATTCTTTATATCTAATGAGATCATGATATATTTTGGTTATTTTCCCTTTTCAATGTTTTTGGATAGTGACCAAAATTCAATGAGTTATATCACCTGGGTGGTTTTACAAACTCAAAATGGTCATCAGATGTAAGTAGATGGCGTATGTAAAAATGGTAATGGGGTAATAGTGGTTATCCCCACTAAATCAAATGATGGGTGAATGTGGTTGGAAAATTTCTACCATGCTACTGTAGGGTGTTTAGGCAAGTCCATTTTGGACTGAATGTATTTTTTGTAACCATTGACATATGTTATAATTTATCTTTTAATCCTTACATAACCTAACTGTATTATTCTCCCTGTAACATGATTATAATCTCATGTATATGAATTCATACTCCATGGTTCATTCATGATCATATGAGTTTATATATTCTTTATATCAACCTTTAGAGTAATTTTTATGATTAATTTTTTCTTTTCTTAAGATATTTATTAGATGTTAATGTTTTATCCCATGATCAATATCTAACCCTTTATGATTTATAGATAAATTAATTTTTCTCAATGGGTATTTGAGGTTAGAATATTCATATCACATCATTCATATGTTGATAAAAAAATTATTATGTACTATGTGTCAGAATGGTATCATGTTAGTATCATATATGTGGAATATATTGGGGAAATAATGGTAAATATGAAAATTATATAGCTAATATCAACATAAAAAATAAAAATATTTAATAAGTAATAATTATATTTTTAGGTGATATGTGACATGATGTTTTTTCTAGTCATCATTATTTCTATCAGTGTATATGATTAATGTTTATATTTTCCTTAGAAAATCCATGAGTGTGGGTCTTAGGTGTCTCAGTGGGATCGATGTGGGGATTTTCCATGTTTTGGTGAATATATTTTTATAAATGAGAATATTGAAAATTAAGAACCCTATAATGAATATACTGTGATGTAGGATAAACTAGGGTAAATAAACGTGTCATATCACTAGACAAAAAAGGATTTATTTCCATTATAATATGATTTTTATCTTTTTATATTGTTTTAGGATACTCACAGTAACATATATTGATTTACTAAATTACTAAAACTAAGAGGAACCAGAAATATGAATTATGAAATCAGTAATTCATTTATTATAATAACTTGAAATAGAAAGAGATAAAAGAGAATAATTAAAATACTATTGTTATTCTTATACGCTATCTAGATTTATGGTTAACCCCCTAAAACATTGGAATGTAAAATATACACCAATAACAAATAAAATTATATTTTATAGGAACATAAATGATAAATCCCTATAGTAAATATGTTTTATTCTATTTAATCAAAATGAAGACAGATGAAGGAAGTGGGAATTGACAAAATGGAATCGAGAAATACACCAAACGTGGATGAAAAGGAAATGAAGAAAATGAATGATGAAAGAATATGAATAGAACAACTAATGAATCATATGTATTGGTTGACTACCATAATGGTAAAACCAAAATCAATTTTATTATTTTTATAGAGTGTTTAAATTATGATAATATGTTCACAAATACAACGGTAAATAATAATTATTTGAGAAACAATATCTTTAGAAATTTCAGAAATCCATGGATTATAAAATCATAGATGGTGATTTTGGTCATGAGAATGATATGGTGTAATTCATGTTCAAAATCCACAAAATATCAACATTTTTCCATTGAATCTGGTTCAATCAACAATTTTATGTCTAGAATGTCTGATAAAATAATCAAATCCAAAGAAAAATGGTATAATGAAAAAGAATTTTCAAAAAATACATCTGGGTTTATAATTTTTTATCAGGTCAATAACTCCAAATTGGTAGAATTTAGGTGGGAATAGGATACCTATAAATCATATTATTCATAATTTGGCCGACTTTATAGTTTTTTTCATTTCATATCTCCCTCAAAATAAATCAAATATTAATTATAGTATTGGGTTGTCATATTTCATAATATGAATAAAAATATGACCATTTATCAGTGAATGGTTGTATTTGAACCCCATTATGTAAATACTTTAATTATAGGGGTCTGAATATGCAATCATGAGGGGTATTTAGATCAAATGGTTTGAGAAAAACTATATATTATGGATATTCTATTTATGAGTTATTAGATGTATTTTTTAGTATTTTTTATGAATGCAAGGTTTATATATCATTAGTTACTATATCTTGTGACTTTTGGATCATATTTATTCACCCACATATTTCCAATAGTCATAGAAATTTAATATCATGAGGTTTTGATTTATTTAATGATCATATAAACACAACACATCATGTTTTATTTTTGGTAGAGAAGTTTTTAATAATAATTTTTGAAAAGATGTAAATATATGTTTAGTTATGGATGTTTTGATTCATATAGTATTTCTATGGAATACATTGAAAAAAATTATATGCAACAATTTTGTGTTGTGATCTACATTGAGTTATAGAAACTCACCAGAAGATGATAACACTTCCTTGAATAGGTATGGTACTATATTTTGTGTAAAACATATCATAATAAGTTAGGTGATGATGAATTAAGATGAAAAAATAGAATTTGGGAGAGCTAAATTGGTCGATAATCCAACAATGGTCAATTTATCATGATATATATTTATATTAGTGTAATGATATCTTGGATGCTTTTTTAATATATTATTAA
This sequence comes from Viscum album, assembly GCA_963277665.1. Taxonomy (NCBI): domain Eukaryota; kingdom Viridiplantae; phylum Streptophyta; class Magnoliopsida; order Santalales; family Viscaceae; genus Viscum; species Viscum album. The sequence continues at coordinate 554,035,060 of OY728131.1, forward strand.
TGTCTGGAGTTGGTTTATGAAATATATAAAGATATTTTGAAGAGGTCAGAATTTTGTGATGATGTCGAGAAATTAAAATGTAATGAAATGAAAGACTTTTTTGAATTATAAGTCCTTACCCTACATTAAATTACAATATTAGAAAATATGGAGGAATATAAGTTATTTATTTTTACGAAAATCCTTTAAGATCACAATTCCATAATTATTGAATGATTTTTAGGGATCATATGTGTAACACCCGAGACTTTTATGTTATATAAATCATCAAAGGAATCTTTTTCTACACAACACTTGCTTGGCTTGCTTTACACGAAATCGTGACCTTCCTCGATAGCTTGCGTCGTACGCAATACCGAGTTTCACTAAACAACGATATGCTATTAAAATAAAACTAGCCGTTATGAATAGTAAAAACTACTTTTTAAAATTTTATAAATTTTATTTTTCAAAATGGACTTCATTTTTGGATTCGGAATATCGAAATTAGCCTAGGGTGAAATTTTGGTATTTTTCTGAAAACTTTCAATTTTTGATTAATAGTGAAACCACTAAGTGGTAGGTTAAAAACTAAATTTTGCATAAAACTTAATTTCACCGCTTCTGTGAATGGAATTTCGAAAATCCGACAGACACGGTTAGTATCAACGACTAAAATGTGGTTCAATGAGATGAAAATAATTTTTGGTGAATAGTAACTTTTTACTTTTTTTACCACGGTTAATAGTAAATAGGGTAACTAAGGGTTAATATGATATTACTATTACCCTAACACATGTCCTAATTCTATTGGATAAGTGTAATTCGACCAAAAACAACCTTATGAATATAATATGACCATTTTGGTCCACTTGGATTAGATTATGACATTTAATATTATTTTATTTAATGAATAGTTAAAATAGTTAAAATCAAAGTTTAATAACTAAAACATTTTTAATATGGGGTTATACATAAGATAAATTCGACTATAAATATTCATTAGAAATCTAAAAATATTTCCTACATAATGATATTTTATTTATAATTTTTAAACTTTAAATAAATTATTTTATTAATGACACAACGATGATGCAGTAATTACCCTTTTAAGGAAATGTTAACATAATTGATGTTATAAATGCTCAAATAAATGTAATTTTAGACTTTTTATGAATTACACTAATTTTATAGGTTACTATGATATATTAGTGTTGATTTAATCAACTTGGTTCGAACATATAATTCTGTTACGACTTTCACAAAAATCATATATCAAATAGTGTCAAAATTGACACAAAATTGTTTTTAAATCAAATATTATATTATTAATTGTTATTTTATTCCTAAAAATATAAGGTTCGGCCTAATAACTTAGATACGGATATATATATTAATAATAAACAACTTGGGGTTCGTTTGGCATGTTATAGTAACTGTATTAACCATATAGTGTAAGAAAACAAAAAGTCACGGTAAAAGTTAAATTATTTAACTTAGAGTTAAATCTAATTGAAAAGGTTAAAATAATAACCTAAACTTGTCTAAATCTTATTGGTTGATAGGATTTCGACCCATCCCCACTTTACCTTCGAAATAAGACCCTTTGGAACCATTATAACCCGATTTTGACTTTAATATAAAATAATACTTTGAGGTATTCCTAAGGTGCCCCTCTCCTCCCTTATAAAAGGGAACCTCCTCCCCCTCCTCCTCACATCAATTTGAGCACTCAAGCTCCGCCAACCCCTGCCATTTTCTCCTATCCACTTCCCTAGAATAATCATAGAGGTCCTGGTCTTCTTCAAAGACCAATCTTAGTTCCCTAAGTGGAGGATTCAAAGAGGCGTTCCAAAGAAGAGGTAATATCCATTACCGATCTTTTCAATTTATTTCTTCTTCAACTTCTTCTTCTTTAGTTGTTTCATGATAAAGTAATAACATCAGTATTACTTATATACTGATATGTTATTATAAATATGAAACAACCCTAATTCACCTTCTATCCATCCTACGGAAAAATGAAATCACCGCGCGTGCGTACGTACGGAATATCGTCTCCACGCCGTGGTGTAATCTATTTTCCACCATCACCTTACAAGGATGGGTATAATGGTGTAATGAGTAACTATTTATGATTATTATAAAGTAATATTGATACTGAAATAATATATATATACTTCAATACAATTCCACGATCATAGGAACGATATCATCACTCGTGCATACGTACGGAATACCATCTCCACGATGTGATGCGACTCGTTCTATATAATCATCATTACATAGTAATTATATAAATGAATTGAATGAATAAATATGATATATGTTACACTAATACCATTCTGGATATAAGGTATCTATAACCTTAAAAGAAGAATAAGAATTTATTCGGCAAAACAAGCATAAGAACAAAAGGCAATAAAGACCTGAGTAACAAGTAACAATGAAATATTACTAACAAGAAGCTAAGAATATGACCATATATGATATCATATCAATATGTATGATTCTGGAATAAGTCAATAACATTATTTAAACCATTATACAGGAGCTTCGGAAACGTACAAAGCAAATCGGACCTAAGGTAAGGGAAATATCACAATCTCATTTTTATCCGAGATTGTTTATTCGTAAGTATTTACTGGGGTGTATTTTATCATCCACATCCATGTTTCATCAATATGTAATATTATTTCCATCCACCTACAATTGTTTAAATCCATTTTTACCCTTCGGTGAGTTTTTAGTAATATGTATGAAAGGAATCTTTTATCGTTTTTCATACGAGGTACTTTTTGACTTTTCCGACAAAAGTACAAAGAATGTTTTTTTAACTTATACGGCATGAATGGATTTTTAAAACATTATTTCCAAGAAACTTCATTTACAAGTTTTCAAGTTTATTTTAAATCAACTTCTTTTAGTTTATAATTGTATGACATGTCAAGAAAAGAAAAGTGTTTTTGAAGTAGAAAGGATATTTTCCTCAAGAATGGAGTTCAAATATTTTATCAAAATTATTTTCCATCTAAGATAATAAAAGGGTTCTGTTTTTATCCCTATTATTACATTGGTTTGATTATGTTGTGATGGAAATATTTTTATGAATTCCTTTATCTTATATGAATTGTTTTATGATGTCATGTTGTTTAAGAATCCCATTTTTATTACATGGGTTATGCTATGATTTATGGTTTATGATTATGTGGCACACGTAAGAAAGGATTCATTATAAGATGGGTGGGACCTATATCTCCCTCCAATGCATTGGGTAAAGATTTTATATCTCATGATATAGACATGGCTGGAACGGTAGGTTATACCGGTTCAGTGAAACAAGACTGGAACGAGGGTGACTCGGTTCAGAAAGGGACTTTTTCCACTAAGATAGTCTTGGCAATGAGTCATGACTAACAAGAAATGATTTTCCATGATTATGTGTGCATGCCACAAAGTTTCAAGTTTCATGTTATGATTATGGGGATCTCATTCTCACTTCTATGATTTGTTCCATGTTAAGATATTATGATCTCTTTTGCAGGTTATGATTTTCAAAAATATATGATATGATTTTTATTTCCTTTATTTTCCCTTACTGAGCATTTGAGCTCACCCTTTTATGTTTTCTTTTCCCCAAGTCAGGAAGATGGATATTAAGTAGAATATGCTAAAAGGGACCCTAGATATGATGAAATAAATGGGAGACACTGTAGAAGATTTATGAACCAGTTGTTTATGTTTCCCAGTTTCTAAAGACACTATACCTATATGGTCCTTTGTGGTTTTGTCATATGTTGTAATAAGTGTACTTCAATTTTGAAGTATTAAAAATGTATGTAAATTATGGGTCGTTATAGTTGGTATTAGAGGAAAGGTATAGTCAACCTTTGGAAACTAGGAGGTGAAATCCTTAGTAAGAACCCTAAGGATAAGTCTAAGCATAGAACACAATCTTAGTGTTTTAGAAATGGCCACGAATACCCTAGGATAAGACCTTAAGTGTGAAATTTTATCCTTGATTATGTGGTTTTCCTATTATAATTAGTGTTTCTCACACTATTCTTCTTGGTTTTAGTCAATGGCTGGAACCCAAAGGAACCGTGTTAATGCGGAATGTGATGGGCAATGCAATGATTGTCCCCCTGAGCAACCAAACGATATGGGAGCTGGAATGAAAAATCTTGTAGCCATGCTCACACAACTTTCTCAAGCTATGAATCATGCAGGACATCCAAACGAGCAAAGGAAGGAGAAACATTCTGTTGAATCCTTCATGAGGCAGCGTTCACCTTCTTTCAGTGGGTCTACTGATCCATTAGTTGCTGAACAATGGATTAGTACTACTGAAAAGATATTTTCAGTTCTTCAATGTTCTGGATATGATAAAGTCATCCTAGCAGTGTATCGTTTGGAAGGAGATGCTGATCAATGGTGGAATCTTATTAAGAATATGAGGCAAAGGGATGAAATTGAGTCTATGGAATGGGACGAGTTCAAGAACTTATTTTTTAATAAGTACTTCCCTCGTATTCTCCGAACAAAGATGGAGAAAGAGTTTCTTGAACTGAAGCAAAGGGATGATGAATCTGTTGGTACCTATGAAGCAAATTTTACAAGACATGCAAGGTACGCTTCTGGTATTATTATCCAACCTGAGAGTAAGATTGATCGATTCTTTAGTGGCTTAAAACCAAGTCTTCGAAGGGCGTTATCCATAAGGGACTTCAATAGCTACGAGGAAATCGTTCGATGTGCTCTCAAAGTCGAGATGGAGATTGGAGTAACCCATCAGTCATATGGGTTTGATAAGAAGAGGAAAATGGAATTCAAAGGAAAATCTAAAGAGCACACTGAAAAGAAGATGAGCATTCCCTTATGCTCAAAGTGTGGAAAGAAACATGGAGGGAGTTGTCTTAAAGGGACAAGTAAATGTTTCAAATGTGGAAAGGAAGGTCATCGGGCATTTGAATGCCGTGATAATGGGAAGAAGATGTCTAATGATGCAAACAAAGGAATGGATACACAGAATGAACCTACTACACTTCAATGTTTCAAGTGCAAGGAGATGGGGCATTATGCCAATCAATGCCCAAATCCAAGGGTTGATGATGATGGTCGACGTCAACAAAATCTTAAGGCTAAAGACAAAGGAAAGTCACATGCAATTTCTATCAGCGATGTGGAGTATGATAACGATGTGGTGAAAGTTACACTTACCATCCACTCTAAAGTAGCAAATGTTTTATTTGATTCTGGATCCACCAACTCTTTTATTTATGAAGAATTTTATAAGGGTATCACCGTATTACCTCAACAATTAGATGTTGAGTTAGCTGTGACAACACCTAATGGCACATCAATCGCATCAAAAGTTTATAATTCTTCTCCGATCGAAGTTTGTGGGAAAGTGCTTCCTGCAAATCTTGTGATCCTTCCTATAGTGGAATTTGATGTGATTCTTGGCATGGATTGGCTTTCTTTATATGGAGCTCATATCAATTGCCAATGAAGGGAAGTCACATTTCATATTCCAGATCAATCTACGATCGTCTATCGATGCAAGGATGAATATAACCTTCCAGTGGAAATTTCTTCCATCTTATGGGTCTTGATTCCACTAAATGAAGGTTATTTATCTCAAATGGTTGGTGAGAAACTCACGATTAAGAATATGCCCATCGTACAGGAGTTTGATGATGTCTTTCCGGAGGAATTACCGGGTCTTCCACCAAATCGTGAAGTTGAGTTTTCAATAGAACTCGTACCGGGTGCTTTGCCTATTTCAAAGACACCTTATAGAATGGCCCCAATTAGGTTGCAGGAATTGAAGAAGCAACTCCAAGAGAATATTGATAAGGGATTTATACGCCCTAGTGCGTCACTTTGGAGAGCACCTGTTCTATTTGTTAAGAAAAAGATGGATCAATGAGACTCTGCATTGATTATCGAGAACTTAACAAGATCACTATCAAGAACAAATATCCTCTCCCACTCATTGATGACTTATTTGACCAACTACGCGGAGCTCAATACTTTTCCAAGATTGATCTTCGTTCAGGGTATCATTAATTAAGGGTGAAAAGGGAGGATATACCAAAGACGGATTTCCGTACAAGGTATGGACACTATGAATTTATAGTGATGCCATTTGGTCTTACTAATGCCCCTGCTATCTTCATGGATCTAATGAATAGAGTCTTTAGAGACTATCTTGATCAATTTTTGGTAGTCTTTATAGATGATATTCTTGTCTATTCAAAGAGAAAGGAAGAGCATGAAGATCACTTGAGAATTATATTTAAGACCCTGAGAAAGGAGAAGCTTTATGCGAAATTTACCAAGTGTGAATTTTGGCTTCAAAAAGTTGCATTTTTGGGTCACATAATCTCAAAAGAGGGGATATCTGTGGATCCAGCAAAAACAGAGGTTATCGAAAGATGGTCAAGACCAACAACAGTAACTGAGATCCGAAGTTTTCTTGGTTTGGCTGGATATTATCGACGTTTTGTAAAGTATTTTTCACGATTATCTAATCCACTCACCAAGTTGACTCGAAAAGGAGTTAAGTTTGTTTGGACAGAGGAATGTGAAGAGAATTTCAAGGAGTTGAAAAGAAGGTTATCCAGTGCACCTGTGCTCACACTGCCTTGTAGTGGAGAAAGGTTTGTGATCTACAGTGATGCATCCAAGAAGGGATTGGGGTGTGTTCTTATGAAAAATGATATGGTGATAGCTTATGCCTCACAACAGTTGAAAATCCATGAGCAAAATTACCCAACACATGATTTGGAGTTAGCTGCGGTAATCTTTGCATTAAAGATTTGGAGGCATTACCTTTATGGTGAAAGGTGTGATATTTATACTGATCATAAAAGTTTAAAGTATATTTTCACACAAAAGGAGCTGAATATGCGTCAAAGAAGATGGTTGGAGCTGATTAAGGATTATGACTGCTCAATCCATTACCACCCTGGGAAAGCAAACAAGGTGGCAGATGCATTAAGTCGACAAGACCATGCTAGTTTATCCATGATGAGGATCACAAAAGATCCAACATTTATGGATTTACAAAGGATGGATCTTGGAATTATAATGGAAGGGGAAAAATCTTATCTTTCTCAAATGAATGTTCAACCATCTATACATGTGAAGATTAAAGAGGCATAGAAAGAAGATGTCGAGTTACAAAAAGAAGGTGAGAAATTTTCCTGAATTCAACCTTGATTGTGATGGGATAATAAAATTCAGGAATCGGGTTTGTGTTCCTCCCATCCCCGAATTAAAGAAGGAGCTGCTGGATGAGGCTCAAAGTTCTTCATTCCCTATTCACCCTGGAAGCACGAAGATGTATAGGGACCTGAAAGAATACTTCAGGTGGGATGGCATGAAAAGTGATGTTGCTGAATATGTCTCTCGATGCTTGGTTTGTCAACAAGTTAAAGCTGAGAGACAGAAGTCTAAGGGGATGTTACAACCATTACCCATACCCGAATGGAAATGGGAAAACATCACTATGGACTTTGTCACAGAACTTCCTAAAACATCCAAAGGCAATAATGCTATCTGGGTCATAGTTGATCGTCTTACAAAGTCTGCACACTTCGTTGCTATTAGAGAGGATTTCTCTCTAGATCAGCTTGCCAGGATATATGTAAAGGAAGTGGTAAGATTGCATGGAGTACCACTTTCTATTATATCGGATCGGGATCCGAGATTTACCTCGAAGTTCTGGCGAAGTCTTCAGCATACTCTGGATACAGAGTTGAGTTTCAGCACTTCTTATCATCCTCAGACAGACGGTCAGTCTGAGAGAACAATTCAAACCCTAGAAGATATGTTGAGATCTTGCTCTATGGATTTCAAAGGAGGTTGGGATCAACACCTACCTTTGGTAGAATTTTCTTATAATAATAGCTTTCACTCCAGTATTCAGATGGCTCCTTATGAAGCTCTCTATGGAAAGAAATTAATGACTCCAACTTGCTGGGATGAAGTTGGGGAAAGAAAGCTATTAGGACCTGATCTCATTGATGAAATGGCAGAAAAGGTCAGATCTATTCAACAACACATAAGAGCAGCTCAGAGTCGACAGAAAAGTTATGCTGACAACCGAAAAAATGACCTAGAGTTTGAAGTGGGCGATAAAGTGTTCTTACGAATATCTCCCTGGAAGAGGGTTATGAGATTTGGAAAGAAGGGGAAGTTGATCCCTAGATATATCGGTCCTTTCGAAATATTGGATCGTGTTGGAAAGGTAGCTTACCGATTGTCGCTTCCACCGAATATCTCTCAAGTTCACGATGTGTTCCATGTATCTCTCCTGAGAAAGTACATACCTGATCCTTCACATGTACTCAGCTCAGAAGTTGTACCGCTAGAGCAAATCTTTCTTATGAAGAACAACCGATAGAGATTCTGGATCATAGCAAAAAAGTCCTACGAAACAAGACCACTCGATTGGTGAATGTTTTATGGAGGAACCACCAACTTGAAAAAGCTACATGGGAGCTTGAGGATATGATGAAGGAGAAGTATCCTCATCTGTTTGTTACAAAGTGACGAATTTCGAGGGCGAAATTCATTTTAAGGGGGGTAGAATGTAACACCCGAGACTTTTATGTTATATAAATCATCAAAGGAATCTTTTTCTACACAACACTTGCTTGGCTTGCTTTACACGAAATCGTGACCTTCCTCGATAGCTTGCGTCGTACTCAATACCGAGTTTTACTAAACAACGATATGCTATTAAAATAAAACTAGCCGTTATGAATAGTAAAAACCACTTTTTAAAATTTTATAAATTTTATTTTTCAAAATGGACTTCATTTTTGGATTCGGAATATCGAAATTATCCTAGGGTTAAATTTTGGTATTTTTCTGAAAACTTTCAATTTTTGATGAATAGTGAAACCACTAAGTGGTAGGTTAAAAACTGAATTTTCCATAAAACTTATTTTACCGCTTTTGTGAATGGAATTTTGAAAATCCGACAGACACGGTTAATATCAAGGACTAAAATTTGGTTCAATGAGATGAAAATAATTTTTGGTGAATAGTAACTTTTTACTTTTTTTTACCACGGTTAATAGTAAATAGGGTAACTAAGGGTAAATATGATATTACTATTACCCTAACACATGTCCTAATTCTATTGGATCAGTGTAATTCGACCAAAAACAACCTTATGAATATAATATGACCATTTAGGTCCACTTGGATTAGATTATGACATTTAATATTATTTTATTTAATGAATAGTTAAAATAGTTAAAATCAAAGTTTAATAACTAAAACATTTTTAATATGCGGTTATACATAAGATAAATTCGACTATAAATATACATTAGAAAGCTAAAAAGATTTCCTACAGAATTATATTTTATTTATAATTTTTAGACTTTAAATAAATTAATTAATTTATGACACAACGATGATGCAGTAATTACCCTTTTAAGGAAATGTTAACATAATTGATGTTATAAATGCTCAAAGAAATGTAATTTCAGACTTTATATGAATTAAACTAATTTTCTAGGTTACTATGATATATTAGTGTTGATTTAATCAACTTGGTTTGAACATATAATTCTGTTACGACTTTCACAAAAATCATATATCAAATAGTTTCAAAATCGACACAAAATAGTTTTTAAATCAAATATTATATTATTAATTGTTATTTTATTCCTAAAAATATAAGGTTCGGCCAAATAACTTATATAAGGATATATATATTAATAATAAACAACTTGGGGTTCGTTTGGCATGTTATAGTAAGTGTATTAACCATATAGTGTAAGAAAACAAAAAGTCACGGTAAAAGTTAAATTATTTAACTTAGAGTTAAATCTAATTGATACGGTTAAAATAATAACCTAAACTTGTCTAAATCTTATTGGTTGATAGGCTTTCGACCCATCCCCACTTTACCTTCGAAATAAGACCCTTTGGAACCATTATAAACCGATTTTGACTTTAATATAAAATAGTACTTTGAGGTATTCCTAAGGTGCCCCTCTCCTCCCTTATAAAAGGGAACCTCCTCCCCCTCCTCCTCACACCAATTTGAGCACTCAAGCTCGGCCAACCCCTGCCATTTTCTCCTCTCCACTTCCCTAGAATAATCCTAGAGGTCCTGGTCTTCTTCAAAGACCAATCTTAGTTCCCTAAGTGGAGGATTCAAAGAGGTGTTCCAAAGAAGAGGTAATATCCATTACCGATCTTTTCAATTTCTTTCTTCTTCAACTTCTTCTTCTTTAGTTGTTTCATGATAAAGTAATAACATCAGTATTACTTACATACTGATATGTTATTATAAATATGAAACAACCCTAATTCACCTTCTATCCATCCTACGGAAAAATGAAATCACCGCGCGTGCATACGTACGGAATACCGTCTCCACGCCGTGGTGTAATCTATTTTCCACCATCACCATACAAGGATGGGTATAATGGTGTAATGAGTAACTATTTATGATTATTATAAAGTAATATTGATACTGAAATAATATATATATACTCCAATACAATTCCACGATCATAGGAACGATATCATCACTCGTGCATACGTACGGAATACCGTCTCCACGATGTGATGCGACTCGTTCTACATAATCATCATTACATAGTAATTATATAAATGAATTGAATGAATAAATATGATATATGTTACACTAATACCATTCTGGATATAAGGTATCTATAACCTTAAAATAAGAATAAGAATTTATTCGGCAAAACACGCATAAGAACAAAAGGCAATAAAGACCCGAGTAACAAGTAACAATGAAATATTACTAACAAGAAGCTAAGAATATGACCATATATGATATCATATCAATATGTATGATTCTGGAATAAGTCAATAACATTATTTAAACCATTATACAGGAGCTTCGGAAATGTACAAAGCAAATCGGACCTAAGGTAAGGGAAATATCACAATCTCATTTTTATCCGAGATTGTTTATTCGTAAGTATTTACTGGGGTGTATTTTATCATCCACATCCATGTTTCATCAATATGTAATATTATTTCCAACCACCTACAATTGTTTAAATCCATTTTTACCCTTCGGTGAGTTTTTAGTAATATGTATGAAAGGAATCTTTTGTCGTTTATCGTACGAGGTACTTTTTGACTTTTCTGACAAAAGTACGAAGAATGTTTTTTTTTAACTTATACGGCATGAGTGGATTTTTAAAACATTATTTCCAAGAAACTTCCTTTACAAGTTTTCAAGTTTATTTTAAATCGAATTCGTTTAGTTTATAATTGTATGACATGTCAAGAAAAGAAAACTGTTTTTGAAGTAGAAAGAATATTTTCCTCAAGAATGGAGTTCAAATATTTTATCAAAATTATTTTCCATCTAAGAAAATAAAAGGGTTCAGTTTTTATCCCTATTTTTTACATTGGTTTGATTATGTTGTGATGGAAATATTTTTATGAATTCCTTTATCTTATATGAATTGTTTTATGATGTCATGTTGTTTAAGAATCCCATTTTTATTACATGGGTTACGCTATGATGTATGGTTTATGATTATGTGGCACACATAAGAAAGGATTCATTATAAGATGGGTGGGACCTATATCTCCCTCTAATGCATTGGGTAAAGATTTTATATCTCATGAGATAGACATGGATGGAACGGTAGGTTATACCGGTTCAGTGAAACAGGACTGGAACGAGGGTGACTCGGTTCAGAAAGGGACTTTGTCCACTAAGATAGTCTTGGAAATGAGTCATGACTAACAAGAAATGATTTTCCATGATTATGTGTGCATGCCACAAAGTTTCAAGTTTCATGTTATGATTATGGGGATCTCATTTTCACTTCTATGATTGTTCCATGTTAAGATATTATGATCTCTTTTGCAGGTTATTATTTTCAAAAAGATATGATATGATTTTTATTTCCTTAATTTGCCCTTGCTGAGCATTTGAGCTCACCCTTTTATGTTTTCTTTTCCCCAGGTCAGGAAAATGGATATTAAGTAGAATATGCTAAAAGGGACCCTAGATATGATGAAATAAATGGGAGACACTGTAGAAGATTTATGAACCAGTTGTTTATGTTTCCCAGTTTCTAAAGACACTATACCTATACGGTCCTTTGTGGTTTTGTCATATGTTGTAATAAGTGTAATTCAATTTTGAAGTATTAACAATGTATGTAAAGTATGGGTCGTTATAATATGTTTTTAAATGTGTATCTTTAATTCATTCAAGATTTTATCATAATTATATCCCATTTAAATTATTTTTCACTATGTGTATGTATTTATAATGATATGACTTCTATAGTTATGAAAATCCTGATTTTTTATCACATACTAAAATATTAACATATTCTCCACTCCTAAATCTTGTATTCCATATGTTCAAAATGAGTTAATCTATGCATGTTTTGATTTTGAATAATTTTATCTAATTTATTTTTATACGATTTAATAGAATGAATAATTTGATTCATTTGGCTATTTAATTGAATATACATGAATGAGATTCATTTACAATTGAATGAGAAATAAATTAAAAATCTATTCAGACAATTTTAATGATACGATCATAACTTCTTCATAAGTTCATGGAGTACTAATATTTCTAATATGGGTAATAACATTCACATGATTTTATTATGTATAACAAATATGTGCAAAATTATGATTATGATCTAAGATTATAATTGATAACTCACTGACACTAGGTGGTAATTTTAAGATCCTTTTTATTATTATATAAAAAATGTGATAATGTTGGGATCTATTAATGATGGATGATATTGAAAGTGACATTTGGTATTCTTAAAGCATTAAGATAATCAATATGACACATCCTTGAGACCTGTAGTATGGCCAATGTTATTATGGTAACATATGTGAAGAGATAAACAACTATCTGAACATAGGGGGGGAAAACATCACTTCATTAAAAGAGAACCATGGGAAATATGAGTTTCTTTTTTTGATTATTTGATGAAGTGTTTCTGATATATACATTGGAATCACTATGTCATCAAGAGAAAAGTGGACAATGTGTTGTAAATGATAACTAAATTTCAAGGATAATCCATTGGGGGTATAAGCCACATGAAATAGTGTAGAACATTCTGAGTTAAATAAAACATGTTCTATCAATAAGGTTTCCTTACGAATTTTCCATTCCATCATGTTTTGAAAATCACAAACACCTTATCATATGGAAAAATGTATTTTATCCCAATGAGGAAAATTTTATTTCCTTAAGTAAATTTTCCTTCCTCAAGGAAATTTTCTCCTTAAATTTTTTTTTTCTTTCATAAGAAAAATTTTCTTTCCCCAATAAAATTTATCTTTACCATGTTTTTCATTGTTTATATCATGTCTAAGTATAAAATTTGGTTTCGTATCAAAAAACTCAAATCCTATAAATAGTTATATATAGAGCATTTTGTTTTCAGGATCCGAGTTCAAACTCTGAATTCTCCGAATTCAGGTTCCTAACATTGTATGTTCAGACTCCGAATTCTAAAGAATCTAGACTCCAATCTTTGTAAGTTTAGACTCCAAATACTTATACATCCAGACTCTAAATTTCCATTAAATTCAGACTCTGTAATTCTATAGAATTCAGGTTATGAATTCTTTGGAAAACAGAATCCAAATATTTACGTATTATAAACATTGAATGGTTTTTTTAGACTCTGAAGTTTTATTTTCCTTACATTCCAAAAAATGAATTTTGTTAAGCAACCATATTTTTACTTACTCATGTTTTGTTTATAAAATGATTTTGTGCATTCAATTACTAACTAACTATTGTTTTAGTGACATGTGTATAGGTCTCTCCGAAATTCAAGGAAAAATATGACCATTGGAGAAGGGAGCCGACCATTGATGTTGTGCCTATATATAGGAGCTCATTTCAAAGAGCTCACAACAAGTTGATCAATCTAGAGATTACATGTTGCTGATGTGATTTCTAGAGAGAGAGGATTTCTTTCTTTGTGTGTACTGATCACCTTATTTAGAATTTCTTTGTATAACTCTGAATGTTGCTGATTACATTTGATGGCTTCTGGGGAAAGAATGATAGACGTGCCGACTACCTTGAAGTTCGAGGTCTTGTGGGGATAGCAAGACAGACTCCAATCTTCGTATCGATGGCTTACCCTGGTGTGGGTAAGATATAATTTCTTTAATGTATAAATCAAGGGACCTTTATTCAAGGTTTTTGGATACCCTTCCCTTTCAGTTAAAAGATTTACTACTTGTTACTTGTGTTGTTTCAATTTCTCTGCTGCATTTTGTTTGTTGAGGAAAGTATAACATTCTTATAGTTTCTTATACTTGTAAACTCTGATTTAGTGAGATTCAATATGCTTTAATGTATAATCTTTATCTTTTTCAACATTCCTTAAGTTTCATTTCCAAAACCACATTTCCAAAATTAATCATATTTTTAGAACTTAGAGGTTTTGTGATTTTATCTTGTTTATCCTTATTAAACAATAGAAAGGTCTCTAACCAACTTTAAAAGTTCCCAAATAATTTTTAAAGTATACAATTCAACAACCGTCCCTCTTTTATATTGAGCATCTACATCATCATTTTGTTCATACATTTGGTATCACATAAGAATATCATACTCTATACCAACCTAACAATTGGTATCAGAGCAGGTCTCTGAAATTCTTATATTCACATATAAGTTTTCTTGCTCATGTTTTTCATTGTTCTATATTTTCCATGCTTAGGATATTTGTATCCTAGTTTAAAAACTCTTATTAATGACATGTTTGTGTGGAAATATTTTCTTTAAGAGGGAAGGAATGAATGTTGGTTCCATATACTACATAAATCCTACTATGCCACCTATTTTTGAAGGTAACGATTACGAATATTTGAGAAATTGTATGAATACTTTTGTTATCAATAATGTAGTGGACAACTTTTTTATGCTTACTGGAGATTATGAGATTCCTGATAAGGAATTCATAACTTTTACTAATCAATAGATGATAGAAGATCAACTTAACTATAAGTTACACAATACTTTGTTTCATTCCATGACCAGTAATATATATATATCCATATTTCTTCTTGTGAAGCTGCAAATTGTATTTGTAAGAAGCTGTATGTTACACATTTTGGTACTTCCAAAGTTATTGAAACTGGAAAGCTATCCTTAGAGCTGAGTACAATGGTTTTTTCTTTCCTTATGGAGAACATATTTGTAATGTACAATAGTGATTTATGACTATTTTCAACAGCTTAAAATCCATGGGTGAGAAAGTATTAGATGATGAAGCTCTTGTGTATAAGATCCTAGGAATCATGCCTATTGATTGGGAATCCAAGAGAAAAGATATAAATGAGAATAGTAAAGTCTTATAGATTACTATTGATGAGATTTTTGGAACTCTTCTTCAATATGAGTCTATAATGAAGAGAGATACTGACAATATTAAAATGAAGAATGAGAATGGATGTGTTTTTTTACAACAACATCTAATCATATAAAATCCAAGACTCTTGAGAGAATTACACGTTCTATGTCTAAGAAGTTCAATGATCAATCTGAATCTAGTAAAAGTGAACATTATGAGAATGAACTAGATAATCTTTCTTTAAGGATGAACAAGATAGTTTGGAAGAATGAATTTCAGTATAGATACAAGAAGAAATAAATGAAAGATAAAAAAGACTCGGAAGTCACCTGCTATGAATGCAAAAGAGTTGAACATATAAGTCCTGATTGTACTATTCTTAAAAGAAAAGAATGAAAAGGAAAATCATTCTGAGAGAAATAGAAATAAGTACTAAAAATATAAATCTAAGAAAGTGTTGGATGCTAATGACACCTGGAGTGCCAGTGGTGGAGACTCTTCTGATGAATCCCCATATAAAAAATCTTTTCGACAGAAGAATCTTGGTCTAATATCCAGACAACATATTGATTTTTTTTTAATGTCTACAATACACAATGCTAAATCAATTACTAATGTATCCTTGAATTCTAATTATAGTAAGAGTAAATAATATTAATCCTTGAATGAAGAATATTCTTCTGATGAGGATAATACATTACCATCCTATGAAGAAGTGTCTAGGGTTTCTATGCTTCCTGAGAATGAAAATTCTAAAGTCAAGATAAATATTGATAAGGAAAATTTTAGTATTTCTATTATTAATAAGGAAATATCAGATCTTTCTAAAGATCTTGATTAGAAAACCCATGATTTTTAAAGTATTTCAAAAAACCGTGGGGATGTTAATTCTGAGAAAGATAAACTTTCTAAGGATCTGGAAAATAATTTCTAAGAAAAATGGTTTCAAGCTGAACTCTAGTTCTAAAACTAATGTTTTGGCAGATAAGAACTTAGTTATTAGACTAAAGTTGTAAATATTTTCCTCGAGGAATTGTTTTTCAAAATTTACCTTAGTTAAGGAAATTTTGATAAGATGTATTCTGAAATTCAAACTCTAAGGAATAATCCTGGACTTGGTTATACTAGTTCAAAACTGATTTTTGTAACAATTATTTTCTTCCTCAAAGTTCTCCATTCTGCACTAAGTGTCAGTGTGGTGGGAATTGGGAAAAAATTTATTCTTTAAACAAAACCCAGTCTCTAGGTTTTCAAAAAGATTATTTTCCTAAGAAAATATGGATTCCAAAAATTTTGATTTCTGAAATTTATGGATCAAAGAAAGTTTGGATTCTGAAAGTCTATCATTATTATTTTCAGGAAAATAAGTAAATTACCAACAAAAATATTTCGTACATGGATAATGGATGTTCCAGGCATATGAATGGTAACAAAAATTTCATTGAAAATATTATCAAGATGAAATGAGTAAAAGTAACTTTCGTAGATAATGCTAAGGGATAATTTATTGGTATAGGCAACATTGTTCTTCTTGGGAAAACATTTTTTTCAAATGTTTTATTTTTTAAAGGTCATAAGAATAACCTCATTAGCATAAGATAATTATGTGATGAAGGTTACCTTGTGAATTTTAGGAATGAAATTTTCGTAGTAAATAATTCCAAGGAAGAGTTCATTCTTTATACCAATAGACAATAGAATGTTTACACACTAAACATAGAAGACTTTAGGAACCAAGACCTAACTTGCCTTAGTGAAATGGAATATCATTATTGGTTTTGGAATAGAAGGTTAGGACATTGTAACCTTAGGAACCTATGAAAACTCTCTATGAAAATACAAGTAAAGGATCTACCAGATCTTAGATTTGATTCTTCAAAAGTTTGTGATCCTTCTCAATATAGAAGATACATAAAGAAATATTAAAATCAATCAGTGATGTCTCAAACACTGATGAATTATAGTTAGTGCATATGGATCTTTTTGGTCTAACACAAACTGGAAGCATTGGAGGCAAATATTATGTATTTTTCATAGTTTATGATTACACTAGATTTACGTGGGTCTATTTTCAAGCAATCAAAATATAATTATTTTACTTATTACAAATTTTTTAGATCCCATATAAAAAATGAAAAAAACCTTCCCTTGATAACTATTCATAGTGATCATGGAGAAGAATATCAAAATTTAGAGTTTAAAACTTTATGTAGTAGAAAAGGCATTACTCATAACTTCTCATCACCCAGAACACCTCAATAAAATGGTGTTGTAAAAAGAAGAAATAGAATTTTTCAAGAGATAATAAGAACCATGTTGAGTGAATATTCTATAGATAATAATTTTTGGGCTGAAGTTGTAAGTACTAATTGTTATACTATAAATCATGTTTTGATTAGACATTTTTTTAATAAAACTCTATATGAGTTATGAAATGGTAGAAAACCTAGTCTTTACTACTTTATTTTTTTAAGGCAAGGTATTAATTTTGAATACTAAAGAGAATTTACAAAAATTCACCCCAAAATCAGATGAAGTAATTTTCTTAAGCTACTCCATAACTTCAAAGGATAATAAGGTTTTAAACAAAAATACTTGTACTGTTGAAGAAACAATGCATTCCAAATTTGATGAAACTAATCCTTTTGTTTTTAAACAAACTCAACCTACATTTTCGGATGTTTTTTTAAAAACATATTATCAACCTTTGTTAGAAGATCCTTCTAATAAGAAAAATGATCAAGAAAATATTTCTAAAGCCTTTACCCCAGAATAATTTCTTCCCTATGTTGATGAACATGTTTTAGAAAACCCAAATCAGTTTTTTCTAATGTATCATTCCAGTTATAGTATCATTGGTGATGTAAATCAACTAGTAAGGACTAGAAGTTCTTTATGGAATGAAAAAAACATCTGACATTCCTTTCCTAATTAGAACCAAAAAGCACTAATGAAGCTTTAGGTTATGATGATTGGATAAAATCTATGCAAGATGAGCTAAATGAATTCGAAAGGAATAATGTTTGGACCTTGGTTGAAAATCCAAAGGAAATTTTTGTTATTGGAGTGAAATGGGTCTTCAGAAATAAATGTTATGAAAATGGAAATTTAGTAAGAAATAAATCTATATTGGTTTCTAAAGGCTATAATCAACAAGAATGAATAGACTATTATGAAACCTGTGCTCCAGTATCTAGACTTGAATTAATTCATATTCTAATTGCCATTACAGCATTCTTCAAATTTAATCTTTTTCAAATGGATGTTAAATGTGCTTTCCCTAATGGTTTTGTACAAGAGGATGTTTTTGTTGAACAACCTCCTAGTTTTGAAGATAGAAAATATCCTGAACATTTTTTTAAAAATACTGATGCCTTGTATAGACTAAAGAAATCCCCTCAAGCTTGGTATGATAGACTTACAAGATTTTTGATTCAAAATAATTATGTTAAGGGAAATGATGATCCACCCATTTCTATAAAGAAAGATAAGAAAAATGTTTTGATTGATCAAATTTATGTTAATGACCTTATATTTGGTTCAAATCATCAATCTTTAACTGATTCCTTTGAGGATCTAATGAAATCTGAGTTTAAAAGAGTATGATGGGTGAGTTATCATTTTTCCTTGGTTTTCAAATCACTCAAAACCCATAAGGAATATATATATCCCGACATAATTATATTAAATATATAGTTAAAAATTATGTATATTACCACACTAAGAGTATAAGTAACCCCATTGGTATCTCAAATTCACTTGATCCTAGTGAAGCTGGGAAACCAGTAGATAAAACATCTAATAAATGTATGATAATAAGTCTACTTTACTTGATAGCTTGTTGTCCATACTTAGTGTTTTTAGTTTGATTATGTGCAAGATATTAATCCAATATTAAGGAATCTCATTTAAAGGTAGTGAAAAGTATTTTTTACTACATAAAGGGAACCATGGATCTAGGACTCTTTTATACTTCTAGAAATGATTTTGTTATAAAAAGTTTTTTGGGTACTGACTTTGGTGGATGTAGAATGGATACAAAAAGTACATCAGGAACTTGTCATTTCTTAGGAGATTCATTAGTCTCTTAGTCTTGAAAAAGAAACACTCAGTATCACTTTCCACAAATGAAGCTAAATATGTAGCAGCTGGAAGTTGTTGTGCTTTAGTGTTGTGGATGCAAAACACACTCACAGACTATAGTATGACTTTTTCTAAAACAAAATTTAATTGAGATAATACTTGTGCAATTTTCGTAAGTAAAAACCATGCACATCATTCTCATTCAAAGAACATATATATTAGGCCTCACTATCTTAGGGATCACACACAAAAAGGGGATATCATTCTAAAATTTATCGGAACACAAGATTAACTTGCTGATATTTCCATAAAATCAATACCCTCCGATATATTTGAATACTGAAGTGCACTGTGTTGTATTTGTTGTCAATGAGGCATGAAGTTGTCTTGGAATGAATGGAAGTCAAGGATTGTCAAGATGTGAATGACAAAGGTTGTGATGGTGTTGGTGGTAAAGGAGAATGGCCATGGTACTAAGATGCATGTCACTTAGGAGATTCACTAAGTGGTATTGGAAATTGTGGTTGAAACATTCTCCATGCATATCAGACGATTGTTGAGCTGCTCTTTAAGTTCAAAGAACTTGTATCCTGATGATACAAAGTCACACCATGATTAGAAGACCATGCATTGTATTGACAATGCATGTGGAGATGAAGAAGATCCATCCACAATCTCTAAGTGGATGAAGTGAGTTAATGAAGTCCATGCACTATCACTTAGTGCATGTGAATTGAAAAAGATCCAACTTGATCTCTGATTAGATCAATGAAGAACGTTGAAGAATCTATTTGACTAAGGAGCTCGGTTGATGAAGAAGAACCTTCAAGAACTTCCATTCCTAAGTGATAAATAGATCTTGAGGATGAATGGAGGAATTCTTAAGAAGAAGAAGAAAAATGTAGAAGAAGAATGGCTTGGCATTTAGAATGGGCATTTTTCATATGGAGTACTTTGTTTTTTGACAAAGTAACATTCTGTCCCTTTGCCAAAAATATGGCCAGCCAAGGCACCTTGGGGGTTCAACCCCAAGGCATGGTCACTACGGCACCACGCCCGGGGGAACCCGTGGGGCGAGCCAGGGCGGCAGGGCGCACCCAAGACACCGCATGGGCGCCAGGGGCACGCCCGGAGGAGCTCAATGTGCATAGTGGGCGCCAGTGGCGCGCCCGCAGGGAGCAGAGTGGGCGCAGAGCGCGCCCGCAGGAAGAACACGGTGCGGGGCGGCACCGTGGAGGGAGAAGTTCAATTGCTGAGAGGTCGGGAGCACTTAGTTGATAAGCCGCGAGAAAACCGGGTGAGGATTCGATGTGGGATGCGGAATTTTTCCGCGGGAGCGATCCTGGCCGCACGATCGATCGCGCGCCAGATCTCGGCCACACATCTAATCCGCGGCGAGGCGATCTGATCCAGGCCATCCGAGGTTATTTGATCGCCCGATCCGACGGCTCTCGGCTCGTCTCCTTCGTTGAGCTTGACTGAGGCTTCCCCGTGCCACCCGCGACCTCGCCATGAACCAGAGGCGCCTCCGAGCAATGTTTTTGAGTTCCCAGCCACCATAGTTCGAGCTGAAGTATTCATGGAGTTCGTCTGGCCCAACTGAATCTAACCATGCAATAAAATAAGCATGCATGCAAGGTGATGGAGATTTCGAGATTCGGCCGAGGCAAACAAAGTTGCCGAGGGCGTGCCACGTTGCTCGAACGCCTAAACCGAAGGCCGTGCATGCGTTCTAAGTCGCATGCACGTGGAAGAGAAAAACAAAAATAATGAAGGAAAAGAACCCGCGTGAACAGAGGAGAAAAAGAAGATTTCAAAGAATCTTGAAGATCCGAAATCTTCGGGATTTTGAAGTTAGATCACACGGATGATCAAAGGCATTCCTCTGCCTATAAAAGGTGCTCTCGAGCATCATAGCAGCTTGCTGATGTGCTGATCCTTTGTTGAAAACCCGAAGTCCCGCGGAGCACTTTGTGCCTCGCGAAGCCGAAGCCCCGCGCAAATTACTTGCGCGGCTGAAGATCTCAGTGCCATCCTTGGCCCGAAGTTGTCCCTTGCGCGCAACTTCTTTGCGCGACAAGAAGAAGGAGGAGGAGGAGATCCCCTGCGCGCCTACTCCTTGCGCGGCAGGAAGTACCCGGGGCAGTAGCACTTGCGCGCTCCGTGGTTGAGGTGCCTTGCACCCGAGGCCTTGCGCGGCCCTTGCGGCTTGGTACCTTGTGCGGCTGTTGGAGAAGGAGTTGGCCGTGGATCAAGCATACCCTTGCGCGCCTCCTTTGAGGTCTAGTGAAGAAGACCACCTACGGACAGTGGGTGTGTGCCAAGTGGAGAAAAGGACCCGAGGCTTTCATGCCTTGTGTGTGCACCAAGTGAAGACACATTTTGTGTGTGCAAAACTGAAGAACAACCTACGGGTTAAGGGTGTTCAACAAGAAGTGGGAAGAGGCCAAGGCCTTAGTGCCTTGTGTGTAACGTGAACAAGAGAAGGTCGTAGCCTTGGGTGTGTGAAAAATGAGGAAGGCTTGCACCTTGTGTATGAAATTTGAAGAACACCCTCAAGAATAGAGGAGTAGGCCAAGCTTAAGTGTGTGCAAAACGTGGAACAAGTTGTGTGTGCAAAACAAGCGAAGGCCGAACCTTAGTGTGTGTGCAAACTAAAGTATACACACTAAGAAGAAAGAGAAGAGGACACTCACACTATTGAAGAACACACAATCTAAGTGTGTAGACAAATCGAATAAAGTGTGTGAATTTTGAGAAGTTGGTGTGTGCTTAAAGTGTTACACCCTTTGTGGGACTACTGCACCAAGAAGAGGAGATGGGAGTGCATGCATGCATGCATGCACGTGCACATGTGAAAAAAGCTAAATCAGGCTGTGTGCATTTGAGGAGTCCAAGACCAGAAGATCTTGAAGAATCAGAGTTGCCATGCACTCAGTGCATGAAGTTGAAGTGAAGTGAGACTGGACCAGACTGAAGTTAAAGATATCAGTTGTCTGAGTATTCAGTAGTTGAAGAGAGAAGCCTGGTCATCCTCAGAAGAAGGAGATAAAGCCTGAGCAAGACGAGAAGACCTGATCATCACAAGTGATCAGAGGTAAAGAGCAAGGCCAGCAGTCTTTATCCCAGGCTGCTGAAGATACTTGAAGAACTTGAAGTGAAGAAGTGCTGCTCGTGTGACTCGAGAAGCCAGGAGAAGCCCCCTGTGAGACTCAGGGAGGAAGAAGTCTTCAGTGGGATTCTGGAGCAGGCCAGTGGGACTCTGGTAACACTGTGTGAAGCAGTATAAAGACCCTCCTGTGGGACTCAGGAGAGATACGGTGGGAAGCTGTATCGACCATTGTAATTCTAACAAGTTATAATGGGAGAATCCATGCTGGGAGAGCATGGCAAGGATGTAGGCCTTTGGTGCCGAACCTTGTAAATCCTTGTGTCCTGTGCCTTTTCATTACTGCATTATCCGGGAAAGGTTGAGAGACATAAGAAGAGTGGATCGAGGTTTTAACCAGCCATAGAGGTTTAATTGATTAATAATCAATTAGTAAAAAGTTTTAAAGGATCACTGATTCACCCCCTCCCCCTCTCAGTGATTCACACTAATCTGGGCACTTCAATTGGTATCAGAGGGAGGTTACCTCTAAAAGATCCAAGAGAGTCTATATGGAGTGCAGATTTGAGGAAATGAAAGAACAGCCTCAAATGGAGATATCTGCCAAGACTCTGAAAAACAAAATGAAGAAACATGCAAAGAAGATGAAAAAGAAGGCTGGTGCAATCAGAGAAACTCCTTCTATGGAAAGAAATGTGAAAGTCACATCAGATGACAATTCCTTTTATCATTCTTCTGATGAAGCCTGCTCTAGCTGTGATGAAGATGGAAGAAACAATGATCTTCTAAATGCAATCAAATATCTTCAGAAGAGAGTCCCCAAGGAAGTTGCAATGTGTATAGCTACAGGCCTCCTTGATCTTCAAGAAGAAAAATTACAGCTAGAAGATGAAGCCAATTCTCTGGAAGTCCAATTGGCAAAAAGGGTTGGCATAACCAACACTCTCAGAAAGCTGGTGAAGGCCAAAGATGAAACTCTTTCCCTTTGCAATGAAAGATATGAATATACTGCTGAAGAATTGCAAAGGAGCCTTTCTGAGAAAGACATCTTTATGATAATGATCAAAGATGTTTTTCATGCACTGGAAAAGAGGCACAAAGTGTCAATGAATGTCAGAGATGCTCAACTCGAAGACAAAGTCAAATTGGTGAAGGAGCTTGACAATTCATTGCAAGAAATGAAGAAGGTGCATGAAGACCAGATGAAACAGCTGGAAGAAAATTGGGAAGGAAGGCTAAGAACTGTTGAGGATGAGAAGAACTCCCTCAACATGAAATACTTAGAACTAGAGGTGATATTGAAACATCTGCAATCACCTAAAGCTGAATCCTCCCAGTCAGTTGGAAGAAGACATGTTGCTACTCAAGTATGCTTTGAGCAGGATGATTCTAAGAGAAAGACATCCTCTAATAAAAGTGCAACATCTTCTAGAAAGAAGGTACCATCCATACCATCTTGTACTGATGCTTCTAATTTTGTTTCCACAAAAAGTGCAGGATGGAAGAATAATTCCAAACAAATATGGATGAAGACAGTAAAGAAGCAGAGCTCTCCTGAAACAGCACAACAGGTCAAGAAAAGTACCCTACAATCAGAAGGACTGAAGAGGTCAAGATTCGTGGGACAATGCTGGTGTTGTAACAAGTATGGGCATTGTGCAAAGGATTGTTGGTACAATCCACTGAATGCCAAAGCACAGAGGAAGCCCATGCCAAGGGGGAGCAAGCCAGAAGGAAAGAAGCAACATCCACAGGTCCAGAGACATCTGTTTACTGCTAACAGATTTGGATTACTTGACAACATCTGGTATGATTGCGAAAGTGGTCAAAGAGATACATGTCAATCTCCAACTGTATCCAGAGCTAAAGAGAAGAGAAGATCACTGAACCTGGCTAAAATGGAATTCTTGGGAAGCAAGAAGAAAGTTGAAAATTCTCCCAAGAAGATTTTGAAGAATGAAGAGAAGTCCTTGGAATTGAAATCCAAGAAGGGTGATGCATCCAGAAGGACCACCAAGAAAACATGCTTCTACTGTGGAAAGAAAGGACACATCATGGACCTTTGTAAAGAATCCATGAAACTAAATAGAAGCAGACTGAACTCCAAAAGACAATCAATCCAGAAGAAGAAGGGATTGATTGAAAATAAGTTGCCTAAGAGAGGTAGCTTAGCAGCATCCAAAGAACCATGTGGAACTTCCAAAACTGAGGCCACTCTTCCAAATGATTTACTAGTAATATGGCCAAATCAGTTGCAACTTGCCAAAGATCTACAAAGAGCTGAAGATGAAGTTCTGGCAATTTCTAAGGAAAAAGGGAAGAAGAAGATTTCACATGAAGATGTTTTGAGAACCACACCAGCACAATCATCAATGAAGATCAAATGTGCAAGTGTGAAGACTGGTGAAAATGGGACATCTCGGTTGAGAAAATCTTCTCAACCTTGTTGTTCACATTGATGAACCAAGGAGGTTCCATCTTATTCCCTTATACACTTGTATTTACATGTGCTAACATTGTAGGGAATTGAAGATGATGGTCATTCTCAGCTGGAGGATGGTTTGGATTGAATGGAGTGCACCCCTTGAGGGGAGCAAATCTGAAGAAGATGATGTTCTGAGATTAATATCATCTTAAGAAAATGGATGAATGGGGGAGCTTTATCTTTGCACTGAACTTTCTAATGAGTTTTGTGGAGTATGTGCAGGATTCAGCAATTCATTGAATATCTGAAAAATTTCAAACCCCTAAGCATGATCTCACATGTGTAGAGAGTTATGGACAACTTTGAATTCCTTGGTTACATCACTTTTGTTTTCTACACCGGGTTAGCCCAAGTAGACTTAGAGTTGATTTACTAACGGTTCTTTGCTAAAGAGAACATGTGGCATCATCCCTCTCCTAGTGTTTTTCAAGACGATGCTGTTCGAAGGGAGGAAGAGATTTTTTTTTGAAAGAGAACCACACCACACCTTTGCATTTGATTGCCAATAAGGGGGAGAAAATATTGGCACACATATTGACCCATTCATATGTGCTGAAGTGGTGTATTGACAACAAATACAAAGGGGGAGATTGAAGTGCACTGTGTTTCATTTGTTGTCAATGAGGCATGAAGTTGTCTTGGAATGAATGGAAGTCAAGGAATGTCAAGATGTGAATGACAAAGGTTGTGATGGTGTTGGTGGTAAAGGAGAATGGCCACGGTACTAAGATGCATGTCACTTAGGAGATTCACTAAGTGGTATTGGAAATTGTGTTTGAAACATTCTCCATGCATATCAGACGATTGTTGAGCTGCTCTTTAAGTTCAAAGAACTTGTATCCTGATGATACAAAGTCACACCATGATTAGAAGACCATGCATTGTATTGACAATGCATGAGGAGATGAAGAAGATCCATCCACAATCTCTAAGTGGATGAAGTGAGTTAATGAAGTCCATGCACTATCACTTAGTGCATGTGAATTGAAAAAGATCCAACTTGATCTCTGATTAGATCAATGAAGAACATTGAAGAATCTATTTGACTAAGGAGCTCAGTTGATGAAGAAGAACCTTCAAGAATTTCCATTCCTAAGTGATAAATAGATCTTGAGGATGAATGGAGGAATTCTTAAGAAGAAGAAGAAAAATGTAGAAGAAGAATGGCTTGGCATTTAGAATGGGCATTTTTCATATGGAGTACTTTGTTTTTTGACAAAGTAACATTCTGTCCCTTTGCCAAAAATATGGCCAGCCAAGGCACCTTGGGGGTTCAACCCCAAGGCATGGGCACTACGGCACCACGCCCGGGGGAACCCGTGGGGCGAGCCAGGGCGGCAGGGCGCACCCAAGACACCGCATGGGCGCCAGGGGCACGCCCGGAGGAGCGCAGTGTGCATAGTGGGCGCCAGTGGCGCGCCCGCAGGGAGCAGAGTGGGCGCAGAGCGCGCCCGCAGGAAAAACACGGTGCGGGGCGGCACCGTGGAGGGAGAAGTTCAATTGCTGAGAGGTCGGGAGCGCTTAGTTGATAAGCCGCGAGAAAACCGGGTGAGGATTTGATGTGGGATACGGAATTTTTCCGCGGGAGCGATCCTGGCCGCACGATCGATCGCGCGCCAGATCTCGTCCGCACATCTAATCTGCGGCGAGGCGATCTGATCCAGGCCGTCCGAGGTTATTTGATCGCCCGATCCGACGGCTCTCGGCTCGTCTCCTTCGTTGAGCTTGACTGAGGCTTCCCCGTGCCACCCGCGACCTCGCCATGAACCAGAGGCACCTCCGAGCAATGTTTTTGAGTTCCCAGCCACCATAGTTCGAGCTGAAGTATTCATGGAGTTCGTCTGGCCCAACTGAATCTAACCATGCAATAAAATAAGCATGCATGCAAGGTGATAGAGATTTCGAGATTCGGCCGAGGCAAACAAAGTTGCCGAGGGCGTGCCACGTTGCTCGAACGCCTAAACCGAAGGCCGTGCATGCGTTCTAAGTCGCATGCACGTGGAAGATAAAAACAAAAATAATGAAGGAAAAGAACCCGTGTGAACAGGGGAGAAAAAGAAGATTTCAAAGAATCTTGAAGATCCGAAATCTTTGGGATTTTGAAGTTAGATCACGCGGATGATCAAAGGCATTTCTCTGCCTATAAAAGGAGCTCTCGAGCATCATAGCCGCTTGCTGATGTGCTGATCCTTTGTTGAAAACCCGAAGTCCCGCGGAGCACTTTGTGCCTCACGAAGCCGAAGCCCCGCGCAAATTACTTGCACGGCTGAAGATCTCGGTGCCATCCTTGGCCCGAAGGAGTCCCTTGCGCGCAACTTCTTTGCGCGACAAGAAGAAGGAGGAGGAGGAGATCCCCTGCGCGCCTACTCCTTGCGCGGCAGGAAGTACCCGGGGCAGTAGCACTTGCGCGCTCCGTGGTTGAGGTGCCTTGCACCCGAGGCCTTGCGCGGCCCTTGCGGCTTGGTACCTTGTGCGGCTGTTGGAGAAGGAGTTGGCCGCGGATCAAGCATACCCTTGTGCGCCTCCTTTGAGGTCTAGTGAAGAAGACCACCTACGGACAGTGGGTGTGTACCAAGTGGAGAAAAGGACCCGAGGCTTTCATGCCTTGTGTGTGCACCAAGTGAAGACACATTTTGTGTGTGCAAAACTGAAGAACAACCTACGGGTTAAGGGTGTGCAACAAGAAGTGGGAAGAGGCCAAGGCCTTAGTGCCTTGTGTGCAACGTGAACAAGAGAAGGTCGTAGCCTTGGGTGTGTGCAAAATGAGGAAGGCTTGCACCTTGTGTATGCAATTTGAAGAACACCCTCAAGAATAGAGGAGTAGGCCAAGCTTAAGTGTGTGAAAAACGTGGAACAAGTTGTGTGTGCAAAACAAGCGAAGGCCGAACCTTAGTGTGTGTGCAAACTAAAGTATACACACTAAGAAGAAAGAGAAGAGGACACTCACACTATTGAAGAACACACAATCTAAGTGTGTAGACAAATTGAATAAAGTGTGTGAAGTTTGAGAAGTTGGCGTGTGCTTAAAGTGTTACACCCTTTGTGGGACTACTGCACCAAGAAGAGGATAGGGGAGTGCATGCATGCATGCATGCACGTGCACATGTGAACAAAGCTAAATCAGGCTGTGTGCATTTGAGGAGTCCAAGACCAGAAGATCTTGAAGAATCAGAGTTGCCATGCACTCAGTGCATGAAGTTGAAGTGAAGTGAGACTGGACCAGACTGAAGTTAAAGATATCAGTTGTCTGAGTATTCAGTAGTTGAAGAGAGAAGCCAGGTCATCCTCAGAAGAAGGAGATAAAGCCTGAGCAAGACGAGAAGACCTGATCATCACAAGTGATCAGAGGTAAAGAGCAAGGCCAGTAGTCTTTATCCCAGGCTGCTGAAGATACTTGAAGAACTTGAAGTGAAGAAGTGCTGCTCGTGTGACTCGAGAAGCCAGGAGAAGCCCCCTGTGAGACTCAGGGAGGAAGAAGTCTTCAGTGGGATTCTGGAGCAGGCCAGTGGGACTCTGGTAACACTGTGTGAAGCAGTATAAAGACCCTCCTGTGGGACTCAGGAGAGATACGGTGGGAAGCTGTATCGACCATTGTAATTCTAACAAGTTATAATGGGAGAATCCATGCTGGGAGAGCATGGCAAGGATGTAGGCCTTTGGTGCCGAACCTTGTAAATCCTTGTGTCCTATGCCTTTTCATTACTGCATTATCCGGGAAAGGTTGAGAGACATAAGAAGAGTGGATCGAGGTTTTAACCATCCATAGAGGTTTAATTGATTAAGAATCAATTAGTAAAAAGTTTTAAAGGATCGCTGATTCACCCCTTCCCCCTCTCAGTGATTCACACTGATCTGGGCACTTCAAATACCTTAAACAAAATTTAGGAATGATAATTATCAGTTAATGTTACTTGTTAACTTTCTATTGAATCAAATATTCTTACAGTAACAAATTCTTTTTTATAGGGGGGGGGTACATTTGTTTGTTAGATTTCTAAAATTTTGGTAATGAATATTTTCTAAAGTTTTCATAGTGAAGATTTTTTAAATTTTTGTAATGAAGATTTTCTAAAAGTTTTATAATGAATATTTTCTAATATTTTTGGAGTGAAGATTTTTTAAATTTGTGTAATGAATATTTCCTAAATTTTCATAATGAAGATTTTATAAATTTTCATAATGAAGATTTTCTAAATTTTCATAATCGAGATGTTATATAAAAATTTCAGTCTAAAATTTTTTGTAGTCTAAAAATTGTTTTCGTAATAGAGATTTTCATTTTCAAAATTTTCAAAGTCAAAATTTTTGGAATCTAAAGTTCTTCAAGAAGAATTTTCCTCAATACCAATAATGTTTCTAGAAATCCGAAAGGGATTCGTCCTTTCTTAAATTTTTCATAATCATCTTTTACTTGTTGGTATTTTCATCTCTTTTTAAATTTTCGTATTCAATTTTTCTTAAATCCAGTCGTTTTTATTAAAATCCTCAAAAGATCAGATTCTATGAAAAATTTTCTTCCAGATATCATCTTATCCATCAGATCTAATCACAAGGTTTCTCAAACATTGGATTGGGAATGGAAGATGAACTATCACCCGAGACTCCTATATAAAGGACCCTCAAATGGTTTTCCCACATCCATTCCAAAGCTTCTGTGTGCTGAATCCCTACCCTCCTACTTAAGCACATTCCATATTTTCAACGTTTTCTCATCTTTGAATGTCTGTCGAAGTATCTTCCCAGAAATACATGTCAACTATCATGCTGATTTCTGAATGGAAGATTTATATAGAAATGTTTGTACGTCCAAATTTGTTTTCTAAGAATGATTCTATCATCTCAAAGAACATCAAGCTGAATGGATGGGAGAGTTTTTTCATATCAAAACTAGGAGCTCGGGATCTTGTGTATCCAGCTTGTTGGTTGAATTCAATGAGTCAACAAGTTTTTTCATGGAAGAAGGAAAAGATATATTCTCTTTAAAGAGCTATGGGATGTCTTATTCTCTTTATTACACCAAGGAAGCTAGTTTGATTGGAGTTCCTTATGAAGGTGAGGCAGGGTTCTGCTCACACAAGATGTTGAATGGTCAAGGAAGCTTTGTTAAGGTGAAGGCTATGGATTTACTTGGTCTTTCAGATGTTAAGACTCTGAATATTGACCACCTATCTACAAATCTCCAGATTCTTGAATTATGGGTTCAAGGATTTATCATTCCGAGAAAATAGGACAATGATAAATTAAAGGAAAGTGACATGCATATCCGAGATTTCTTGGTGAATCTAATAAAGGTTAACTTGGATAAAAATATTCTAATTACAATTGAGATTATAAAGAATAGAAATCTGAAGGATCATATTATTATGTATCAAGCCATTATCTCAATGCTTATTGTTCGGTGTTTAGAGTCCTTCAAAAAACCTTGTAGTTATAAGATAACTAATTGCAAAGTCATGATGGTAAGTGAAGACACTCTGAGAAATATAAATGTTGGATATTCTGATGAATACGAAGAATTTTATGATTTACCTGAGAAATAAGTTGAATCCTTATCGAAGAAACAGAAGGATGTTGATACCCTTAAGAAGGGAGGAAGTAAAAGCTGAACGAAGTATAAGATAAGGAAAAAAAATCATTAACCAAGGAAACCAAATCCACACCACCAAAGCCTAAGAAAGAAAAAAGAATATCTGGATAAGGTAGAAGAAAAATTAATGGAAGACAAGGAGAAAAAGAAACCAGGGGAGCCTAGCTTTGGTCTGGATCCTACTGAAGCAAAAGCATTTAAAGAAAAGACTGCTGATGAGCTTGAAAATAAAGAGAAATAAAAAAAATCAAAAGAACAAGATGACTGAAGCAGATATTATACAATCACTTCTGAAGGATGCTGAGAAATCCTCTATAAACATTCTAGTACCATATTCCTTCTTAGTAGAAGCTTTACCAGAGACACCGAGAAAGAAATATGTGACTCTGGAAGAAGTCCAAGAGAATGTAGTGGATGAAGAAGAAGTGGAAGAAGAATGTATTGGTGACACAGATGATCTCATTAAGAAAGTAGAATATTTTCATGAGAAGGAAAGTCCATCTCAGAATCATTCAATCCGAACCTCTAAAGAAGAGTATTGAAATATGGATACCCCTGTGAATGATGAGAAAGGTAAAGATGACAAGGATGAAGAAGAGGTAAATATGTTGTCTGAAGAATAAAGTTCTAATCATTATTTCATTCATCCAAAAGATGATAAGGTGGGATATGAGAAGGAAGAGATATAGGAAGACAAAATTGATCAGCTGTCTAATAGTGAACATGAATCTCTTGACTAAGTGGAATCCCTTTTAATGGTTGATAAGGGAAATCAAGTTATAGTTGATACGCCTACCAAGGCTATTCTAATGAATAAGGATACTGGTGGATCTTAAAATAGTAAAGATGATGAGTTAGAAAAAGAATCCTCACTAAGAAAAATTTCAGATTTAGAATCATCCTCTCTGGGTAATGATTTCATTGTCCAGTCCATGAAGAAGCTTGTTAGAACTATCCCTGTATTTCCAAGCGTAGACTCGAGATGCCAAATGCATCAACAATCCTTGAATCGGAAATCAGATTCAGTATCCATGGTGATAGATAAGTGTGTCAAGAATGAAGAAGATTTCAAAACCTTTTTGATAGTTACCGAATCCCACAAAATATCTTTCAAGAAAATGAACAGTTGGTCAAAGAAACCAATAGAATACATGAGAGTTCATGATGAGTTTCAAGAGAGTGTCAAGGATGCTTTTGACACCAAATATGTGAAGATCAAGGATGTCATAAACAGTTTTGAGGAGAAGCTATGTCTGGATCATAATTCTCAGATTCATGAAGTGAAAGATCTGAATGGAAATTTGTATTTAGTTTCTCAGATTTGGAAAAAATAAAGGGATCTCATGATTGAGAGAGAATAGAAGCTTGGTAAGCAGGAAGAAGCCTTGAAGGATCAGGAAGTGGTTCTTAAGGCTCGGGAGGAAAAAAATCAAAGCCTTAGAGAAGAAAACTAAGGATCAGGATCAGATTCTCAAGCGAGCAGAGGAAGATCTCATGGAGCTCAAGAAGCTCATAACTATTGTGAAGAAGTTGATGCCAATGTAAAAGGAAGGATAAATTTTTTCAATTCTGATCTTTTGTTGTATTCCTTATACAAATTTTTCCATTCATAATGAAATTTTTGGGTTGATCGTCATATATTTTGTTGTCTAGTAATAACATTTCAGGTATTTTCTTTTCGTTTCCATTCCCTTTAATCAATTTTGAAAATCAAGGGGGAGAAACAAAAAAAGAATACTATGTAAATAAAAAATTTCTCAATGTAATGGGGAGTTCATCTAAGGGAGAGTTCTTATCTAAGAATATTTTCATATTCAATAACATGCTATGTATCATTCTAGAAATCTATAATATGGTCCATAGTGTTTCCAAAGACTATGAGGGATTTAGTCATATTTATCTTTGCTCATTTGTTAAGGGAGATAAATTTTAATTTTAATGTTCTGGAAAATATTTTCTAAGTCCTTATTTTCTTTTTCATAAGGGTGTTTGTTCTTTCCAAAAGGGGGGGATTGTTGAGTCAATAATGTTTCCTTATGAATTTTCCATTCCTTCATGTTTGGAAAATCACAAACACCTTTTCTTGAGGTAAAATTTAATTTATCCAAATAAGTAAAATTTTACTTCTTTAAGGAAATTTTCCTTCCCCAAGGAAATTTTCTTTTTAACATGTTTTTCTATCATAAGGAAAATTTTCCTTCCCCAAGAAGATTTATCCTTACCATGTTTTTCATTTTTCATATCATGTCTTTGTATAAAATTTGGTTTCCTATCCAAAAACTCAGAATATTATAAATACTTAGATATAGATCATTATGTTTTTAGGATCCAAGTTCAGACTCTGAATTCTTTGAATTCATGTTCCGAACATTGTATGTTCAGTCTCCAAATTCTAATGAATTCAGACTCTGAACATTGTAAGAAAAGACTCTGAATCCTTATGCATTTAGACTCTGAATTTCCTTGAAATTCAGACTCCATAATTCTATAGAATTCAGGTTAAGAATTTTTTGGAAAATAGAATCTGAATATTTATGTAATATAAACACCGAATGGTTTTTTGTTAGAATCCAAACTTTTATTTTAATTACATTATGAAAAATGAATTTGGTTAAGCAACCATATTTTTTCTTACTCATGTTTTGGTTATAAAATGATGTCGTTCATTCAGTTACTAACTAACCATTGTTTGAGTGACACATGTATAGGTCCCCCTGAAATTCATGGAAAAATATGACCATTGGAGGGGGGATTCTACCATTGAAGTTGTGCCTATAAATATGATCTCACTTTAAAGAGCTCACAACAAGTTGATCAATCTAGATATTACATGTTGTTGAAGTGATTTCTAGAGAGAGGGGTTTCATGATTTGTGCATACTGAACACCTTGTTCAGAATTGCTTCGTGTGACTTCAAATGTTGCTGAGTACATTCAAGGGATTCTAAGGATAGGAAGACAGAGGTGTTGACTACCTTGAAGTTTGAGGGCCTTTGGGGATAGCAGGACAGACTCTGATCTTCGAATCGAGGGATTACCCTAGTGTGTGTAAGATAGAATTTCATGAATGTATAAATCAAGGGACCTTTATCCAATGTTGTTCGATATCATTCTCTTTGTGTTAAAATATTTACTACTTGTTACTTTTATTGTTTCATGTTTTCCACTGCATTTTGGTTTTGGAGGAAATTATAACTTTCTTATACATTTATACTCTGATTTAATGAGATTATATATGCTTTAAGGTTAAATCTTTATCTTTGTAAACTTTCTTTAAGTTTGATTTCTGGAACCACATTTTCGGAATCAAGAAAGTGTGTAGAACTTAGAGGTTTTTTTGAATTTACCTTGTTTATCCTTGTTAAATAATATAAAGGTTTCTAACCAACTTTAAAATTTCCCAAAGAATTTTAAAAGTATATAATTCACCCCCCCCCCTCTTTTATATTGAGCATCTACATCATCATTTAAATCCTATAGTTGGTATCATAAAAGCTATCATACTCCATACCAACCTAACAAAACATTATATTAAAAAATGTTACAAATTATTAAATATTCTTAAAAAAATGATAGAAAAAGAAAAGAATAATTTCTTTTCCATAATTGATACATATAAAAATGGTAAATAAAATATCTACATTATCTCTTACTATGTTAATCACAAATACAACCCTTCATAAATATATAAATCCTAAAAAATTCTTTTCGATCCTAGTGACATGGAAACCGTATAGAGGGTGAGTTTAAATTCCCAACACTAGAAAAAAGGTATCCATCAATAAATAATCAGTTTTAGGAATATAATAGAGAATCAAAGTATGAGAAGATGAGTATTTTAGTACCCCTAATTTCTTGTATGTAAATATTTCATTTTGATTTTCAGTTTTCTAGAGTATAAGGTGATAATTTTGATGATTTGGAGATCTTTTGGAAAGTTTTTGTAGCTAAAGGGGAGGCACACAAGTAGTGCATAGATTATCTAAACTATGCAGAATCATAGGAAAAACAGCACAGAGTTGAAGATATTAGATAGTATCTTCGATATGGGGGTGCACGTTAATGGATATCGTGCAAGGAGGCTATGTGAAGGGTCTACCCAGGCAATAGTTAATGCAAAGTTAGCACACGGTTGGTCGAACAATGCGATTAAACCATGCCTAGGGTTAAAGAGCATTAATAAAAATGTGGATCTCACACATTTTGACTCTATTTTATTTTATTTTTCCTTCTATGAACCCCTAATTCTTGATACCTCTCTAGTGAAGGTTGAAGAACCTATTATAGGAAAATTTGAATCAATCTCTTGCATTTCATTGGCTTTTATATGCCCAATAACTATGATATGACATCATTCTTCTTTGTTCATATCATGTTTCCTTAGATCAACATCACCCCTCTTTTATTTTCATAGATCTATGATAATTATGGGTAGATATAAGACAGTGGATTCCACATATGATGATATTTTTTCTCCTTATTGATAGAGAATAGATCTATGGTGGTTTCATAGAAGTTTTACCATGTTTCATGAGAGTTCATTATCCGTTTTCAGTTTTCACCAAAACGATTGATGCAGGTGGTTTCACTCTCGACTCTTCATAGATGAAATGAATGGAAGAATTTCAAATTTATTATCTTGTGTTAAATTTATTGTCAATTTTCTATTTATGAACTATTTGAAACCCTCTTAAGGGACAATTTGGTAATTTTTGGAAATCAAGAATATTGGTGTTCTTGAATAAAGTGCATTGATTCGTGATTATTAAATGAAAATGTTAAAATGGTATTTTTATGGAATTATAATGAAATGATTTGAATAATGTTTTTTCAATGAAAGGAATGGTTTTATTGAAATGTAATGGGGGATTGGAATTGATTATTTAATGGTTTTTAATAAAAGAATTGTATTATTGAAGTTGTTTGAAATAGTTATTTGTAATGTTTTTCACATAAATTATGTTTTGTGAATGTTCTGTGGACTGGCCCTAGATAAGGGATGTGTACCAGTGGGGTATAAGGTGCATAACCCTAGATCGGTGGAACGTGTCAGTGGGACATAATGTGATTTGACAAGAGAAGGCTCTTGAGTGTGGAACTGTGAAACTATCAGGCATGTGTGGGTTCATTGTGAACAATGGAATGGTTATGCCAAAATGATATTAAGAAATGGTTTTAAATAATTTATTGGTTTTTTATAAGAATATGGATTCCCGGAAATTTGGTTTAAATATTAATTTTTAATAATATGAAATAAATAGTTTTGAAACTTGTTTACATTCAGCTATACCCTGTTTTGCAGAATTTTTTTATATAAATGGTTTTATATAAATGTTTAAAAAGTTTATATCACTGTGGAATTAGTAGGGAATTCATTTTGAAATGCCTACTAAGTTCTATACACATAATTTCTTTGGAACATTGGTGCTTTTGTAGATGTTATCTTCCGGATCATGGGAAAAGGTAAAGTATCATACATATTTAGTACCGCCTCATGATACTTGGGTTGTTTGATGATACTGCAGCCTAGAGATCATGGAGCATTGAGTCTTCTGGTTTTATAAGAGTTTCTTGTAGTTATCTTCAACTTATTACATTGATAGTTTCCTTGTCTTTTATTTTAGTGTACTTTGGTGTGGGTTTTAAATAAATAATATGGTTGAGTTGTCTTTCATTTATTCATGAATCATACTATGAGTTTTTGGTTATGGATATATGGGTTAATGGTTTTATTTCTCAAATGGTAAATCACCCACCACAAGAATTTGAAACCCATAAACATTTATTTTATGCCTTTGTCATCATGGGGATATCTCTTAATACCATTTAATGATTAATTTTATTTGGAATCCAAGGAGAATAAGGGGGAAATTTTATATGGTATCATCTTGTTCAGTAATTTCCTAAAAAGTGGTCTTCAGTTTCTTCATCTTGGATTTGAATTATTTATTATATATTCCTTAGTGTTGTGATCTTAGAATGGAGTGGGATTGTCAGGAATTGAAATGTAGTGAAAAAAAGTGTATCTAACATTTTTATGATGAACCTCAATTTACTGGTGAGTTGGGTAAGTAAGTGTTTTGGATACCCTGATAGGATATTGGTGTCTCATTGTCTTGGGTTTAGCCAATGAGACGAGCATGACATGCATTGTAAATAAATGATTTCCCACTAGGATTTCATATTTAATTTTTAAAAAAATTGATATATGATGTTATGTATTGGGTTGGTTTTTGAAAAATGTGGATATTATTTTCAAATGAATGTTTTTGAAATGGGATAGGATGGAATATTTTAAAAATAGGTTGATATTCAAAATTAAGGATAAATGTTTCAAAAAAGGATGAATGTGGAAAAGTAATTTTTTCGAATACAATGTGTGAATGTTTATGTGATAGAATTTGAAATGCGTAGATATCTGTTGAAAGAGAGTGATAATTACAGAGTTTTTTTTAGAAACTGGAACCAGGTAGGAGTCGAAGAATCCAACTAGAAGAAGTTGTGGAGAATGTGGTTTCACCTGAGCCACATGTGAAAAAAGATCTGTCTCATTATATCATCGAAGCATTAGAAGAAATGGACATTGATAACTAAATGGATGATCCAAAACATGGGTATCATTCCATAGAGTTCCTGAATCATAATCCACCAATTTTTTCAGGCGATTCTGCACCAGAAAATGCCGAGGTGTGTGTGAATAGGATGAATCGTATCTTTGATTTCATCGGCACTCCAGCAGAGATGAAAGCTAAACTGGAAATGTATATGCTTGAGGATCTTGCACGCAAGTGGTGGGAACTACTACTACATACCAATATTTATCAAGGCCATAGTAGGGAGGATTTTGAATAACTATTTGACAAACAATTCTATCCTCAAATGTTCATGAACTTGAAATTGATATATTTCTTCAACCAGAAGTAAGAGAACCTATCTATGATAGATTATCCCACTAAATTTATTAATTTATTGAACCTTTAAGTAGAATTTTCCTTGAGTGCATCCTTAAAGGAATGATTCTTCAAATCAGGAATGAGGTAAGAGAATCAATCAAATATTAGATTGATCTATATTACTCATTATAAAGAGACAGTGAATAGAGATATAGTGGATGATTGTGATAACCCTGGAGCAATGGTAGGAGGATGTATGGTGATTCATGTGGGAAAAATGGGTATGTCAAATTCTAAGAGCATGCGAAAAAGACACGCAATTTTTTATGGTGGGAGTGGGACTCATAGTCAGACTTGTGGATCATTGAACCTTCCTCCCTAACCCAAGAGAAATTCCAATTGCTTCAAATGATGTTTTCTTGACCACATTATGCGATATTTTATGACACAACCTAGAGAATTCCATAACATCTATAATATATGGAATCTTCAGCATATTTTTCATAGTGCCCAGAGATCAGGAACACGAGACACAACTCAGTTGTCACAAGCATCATATTCTACGATGGAATGAGGGTTGTAGAATTAGTCACATTAGTAGAGAAGATCAATCGATGATGATTCATGGAATACCATGAATAAATCACATAAAGGAAACTATGGGCACAGTGCATCAACAAAACAATTTTATGGAGT
Source organism: Viscum album (assembly GCA_963277665.1). Classification (NCBI taxonomy): domain Eukaryota; kingdom Viridiplantae; phylum Streptophyta; class Magnoliopsida; order Santalales; family Viscaceae; genus Viscum; species Viscum album. Next base: position 554,073,274 of record OY728131.1, read on the forward strand.
TAAGTATATGATTGTGGATGATTTGGTTGTACCATCTATAGTGATAGGTATAATTATATTGAATTATAACCTTATTCATGTGTTTTTTGAAACTGGTGTATCATAATCCTTCATTGCTTCTTCTTTTGTTGACTTTATAAGTGTAAAGAATTAGATGATTCCTTTTATGATAAAACAACAAACTTCTCTTGGTGAAAGAGAATGTTGAGCCTTTTTTGGAAGATCATGTTCTGTAACTATTGATGGAGTGGAGTAGAAATGGTACTTCTCAATTTTAGAGATGAATGTATATAATGTAATCATTGTTAGGGATTGGTTTACAATGATCTTGGGTCACATCGAATATTATAGAAGAAATTTTAGTTTCATAACTAGGGACCACATCGAGAATCTGTTCAAAGGGAAAAGGGTTGTAAAGACAGCTGAAAGGGGATTTTTTGCAGAAACGGTGGGAATAATCTCTTACTATTTGGAAAAATTGACTTTGGCACTGATAGAAGAGATTGAGGAAAATTGTTTTCTCATAGTAGTGGTTCAATATCCTAATGTATTTCCAGAAAATTAATTTGGGTTACTACCTAAAAGATAAGTGGATCTTAAGATTGATTTTATATCATGGAATGATCCTATTTCACGTTAATATTATACGATGGAACCAATAGAGTTGTGTGAGCTAAATGTACAGTTGGAGGAGCTAGGAAGCAAAGGTTTAATTTGGATGAGTTTTTCTCTGTGGGCAACAACAGTCTTGCACGTGAAGAAAGAAGATGGAACTCTAAGTATTTGTTTGGACTATCTTATGCTTAAACAAGATATGATAGAGAATAGATATCCACTACCATGCATTGATGAACAATTCGATCAATTTGGAGAGGGAAGCTCTATGGTTCGTTGAAATTAATTTGCAATCAGGATATCACCAATTGTGAATTTAAAAGTGAGATATTATGAAGACATCGTTCAAAAGTAGATATGACCATTATGATTATACACTCATGCCTCTCTGTCTAACTAATGCCCCAATAGTTCTTATGGAATTGAGATATCTAATATTTTAGAGATATATGGATTCTTTCATTGTGGAATTTGTAGAAGATATATTGGTGTATTCAAAGAAAAATGATGATCTAGAGAAACACCATTCAACTACGTTGGGAATCATGAGTGATCATCATTTGTATTCTAAACTATCAATGATTGTTTTTTGGATACAAGGGGTACGCTTTCTGGGCCTTGTTATTTTAGAAAAATGTGTTTTAGTGTATCCAAAAAAGAGAATCTGTTTTCTACTAGAAACCACCAAAAAATGTCTTTGGGATGTGAATCTTTCTTGGCCTATCATGTTATTATAATTATTTTCTTCATGATTTTTCATGACTAGAATATACTATGATAGATCTAAAAAAGAATAAAATTTCATTCAAATGAACTAAAAAATTCAAGAAGTCTCTTCATGTTCTCAAAGCTCGTCTTACATAAATACCTATCATGATTTTTTCAGAATTAAGACAAGGGTACATGGTGTTATATGATTCTTTAGGATCTATGTTTTTATGTGATCTCATGAAAAGAGTCCATGTGGTTGATTATGGTTAAATGTAGTTGATAGTGCATGAGAAGAATTTACTAACACATGATTTGGAGTTAGATGCATTCATCCATTCTTTAAAGACATGGTGTCATTATCTATTTGGTAAAAGTATTACAATTTTAATAGATCATAAGAGATTGAAACATAATTTTTCATAGTGAGATTTTTATATAATGAAATATTGATGTATGGATTATCCCTAGATGTTTGACATTGAATTGATTTCTGCACTGGGAAATGTTAATTCACTAGCCGATGCATTTATAAAAATTCATATATTCAGTTGAAAACAATAGTATCTGGTGAATGGCATTTGATGTCGGTCTTAGATGACATGCATGTGGAATGTGACGACCGAGGTGATGTAGTGGTTTTAATTTCCATTTTTCGATTCCTAATTTGGTAAATATGGTCAAATGACCACAAATATCTGATGAATAATTACTGGTTATGAGTCCAAAACTCAATGGTGGGAAGACCATTGATGGATGAAAACATGATGAGAGTTTAGTTTTTTGGTTCATAGATTGGATGGTTGTACCTATGGCTTGTCAGTAACAATATCTTCATGATTACCACCATTCAAGATGGTTTTTACATCCGGGAATACAAAAGATTTATTAGGTGATGAAAGCGTAGTTTTTGTTGATTAATATGAAACAGAAAAGTGATTGAGTTTTTTCAAGGTTCTTATCTTATCAGTAAGTTAATGCAAAAAATTAATGACTAGTATTTATGTTTTAGTATTTTACATATGAAAGTGTGAAAATGGGACTTGATAGTGTTGTATTTTCTGACATCTCTCTGAATAATTTATAAGAAACATGATTCCATATCGGTGATAGTGGATCAAATCAGAAACTCAGCTCTTTTCATCCCTATTCATGAAGCTCAAATAGTGGGAGATCTATCCAATTTATATATCTAAGAATTGGTAAAGATACATGGAATACAAGTTTCAATCATTTCATATAGAGATATGAGGTTCACATCTCGTTTCGGGAAATCCTTATAGAATGTCCTCAAAATTAGTTGACTATGAGTATAGCGTATTATCCTCTGAAAGAAGACCTATATGAAAGGATGATAAAAACATTGGATGACATTGTGTGGGCTTTTATAATGAATTTTGGTCACTCATGGGTGGATAATATACCCTTATTGGAGTTCTCGTATAACAAAATCTAGCAAGACTCAATATATATGGCTTTGGTCAAATCATTTTATGGCCATCCTTTTAAATCTCCACTTTATTAGGTGGAAACATGCGATACATCTTTTGTTGGGTGAAGCCTTGTCCATGAAACAAAGGTGATGATGTTTTTGGAGATAGATGGAGACGGGTTAGATTCATCAAAAATATTATGTAGATCATCATTGAAACCCATTGTGATTCTCAGTGAGTGATAAAATTTTCATAAGGATCTTTCCAAGGCTTAGACATCGATGTTGTGGGATGAATGGAAAGTTGTTTACTCAATACATATGCCCTTTTGAGATACTGTAACAGGTTGGAGAGGTGGAATATTGGTTGGAATTGGTATCGCAATTCAATTCTGTGCATAATGTGTTCCAAGTACCATTTTTGGAAAAGTATTAGCAAAATCCTGACCATTGGATCATATGGGATCACATTAACTTAGAGTTAGATGCTTCAATGAAACAAATCCCAAGACAGATTGTAGACACTCAAGAGAATGTCTTTCATTGGAAAATAATCATTCTAGTATGGGTTTTTTGGCAACATTGTCAAGTTCAGGAAGAGATATGGAAACACAAGAAGTAAAGGAATGATCAATTGTTGTGAGTCTTTCATGGAAACAATGATTTTATAATTTTTGGGGATAGAAAAAATAATAATGGGGAGAATTTAGCACCAATATTTTCTCTTTTGTAACTCTTTCATTATACTATTTATGTATATAATGTATAAGTTTGATCTTTGGGAGGGTTTGGAGATCTTGAGGAATGTTTGGGGGAAAGGGGGGATGCACACAGGTGGCACACAATTAATCTAAACCATGGGGAATACTAAGGGAAACTATGTAGAGTTACAGATATTGGATAATATCATCATCACTATTGATACATGATTAAGGATTCCATTAGAAGGGTCTACCCAGGCTGATTCTAACACTCAGTTAGCACACGATTTTCCTAACCGTGTGACTAAACTGTGTGTAGGGTTAAAGTGAGATACTAAAAAAGTGAATCTCACAAATTTTTTACACTATAGGATTTTTGTTTCCTCCTATATGGACCACGTATTAGATTACTCACTATTGAATGTGGAATAACCTCTCCCAAGAATATGGGAATTGATCTTGATCCTATCCATGGTGTTTAGAATCCCAACTCTTATGGAATTTCATCATTATTCTTTTTTCTTATTTTGTTTCTTTAGATCTAATTCACTCATATTCTCAGTTTCTCATATCTACACTTGTTATGAGTTGTTTTAACATTATCTATGCCAAATGTGATGAGATTTGGTATCATTGTTGATATTATAAGATATCTAATATGATTTTGTAGAATTCTTACTTGGTTTTCAGAGCGTTCTTCATCTGTTTTGTGTTTTCTCCAAAATGTTTAAGGTAAGGGGATTTAATATAGACACCTCTTAGTATAACATAATGGAATAATTTAAAAATGATTTTTTATCTAAAATTGATTTTTAATTTTATTTTTAATAATTTTATTGAAACGATGTTTATTGATGGTTTGGTAAATTGGGGAAATCTGGAAAATTGGTGTTTTGATTAAAGTGAATTGATTCCAGATTTAAAAAAATATTTTAAAATTTTATTTATATGAATTTATGGTGAAAGGATTTTACTAAAGTGTTTTCAATGAATGGAATATTTCTCTTGAATGGAAATGGTGGATTTTAATTATTTTTTAATGGTTTTGAATAAAATTATAGTTTTATTGAAGCTGTTTGAAAAGGTTATTGGAAATGCTTTCTGCAAATATTTGTTTTTGTGTCAGTTTTTGTTGAAATTCCCTATATAAGGGATGTGTACCAGTGGGGTATAAGGAATGTGACCGTAGATTGGGGAATTTTTCAATGGGACACAAGGTTATTGGACAATATACCACTCAAAATTATGGAACATCCAATGAATCATTCATGTGTGGGTGAGTTGTGAGAAATGGAATCATTATGGAAAAATGATATAGAGAAATGTTTTTAATGCCTTGTTTGGTTTTTGGTTTATGAAAATATTACTTCATGTAAAATTGGTAAAAAATTTACTTGTTTACATTATGTTATAATTTGATTTGAAACATTGTTATATTCAGTTATTAACAGTTTGCAAAAATGTTTTATAAAAATAGTTTTATAAAAAAATTTCTATCTTATATTTCCTTGTGGCATGAGTAGGGTTGTAATTGGTGGAAAGACTAATGAATATTATACTCACCCATACATTGTCACATTAGTGCTTTTGGAGATTCTATCTTCTAATAAATGGGCCAAGGTAAAGTATCACATGTATTTTGCACCACCTTCTGATACTTGGGTTATTTGTGGATGTTGGAGAATGGGTCTTGTAGATCATGTAGTCTTTTGGTTATCATGGTTTTTCTTGTAGTTATATTCTTCTATATACATTGATTGTTTCTTTGACTTTCTTTTTAGTACACTTTTGTGTGTTTCTGATATAAATGAAGTTTTTGAGTTGTCTTTCATTTATTCACGCATCAGATAGTGAGTTATTTTGTAATGGTTTTTTGGGTTAATGATTTTAGATCATAAATGGTAAATCTTCCCCCCTAATGAATTTGAAACAAATTGGAATTTATTTCAAGAATTTAGAATCTGGGGGGTGTCACTTAATGAATAGCGTTGATTCATTGTATTTTAATGGTAATGAGAATAAGTGGGTCATTAGTAGTAAAACATTTTTAAATTCTATCAACTAATTCATATATCATAGTCATTAGTCACAGAATATATATTAGTGTTTTAAAAGACATGATTCATAAAGGAATCAATGAAAATTTTATATAAGATAATATTATTTTCATAAGATCCTGTCATAAAAATAGTTGCATAGCTTGATCCATAATCATAATAACATTATTCATATGTCAAAGAAACCCACAAATTTATTCGTCACATGATATGCTTGGTATGACCAATGGTGCACCCATTTTTGTCATGTCATAAAAAATCATATACCCAAATTTGGATTTGGATAATGTACCATATACCATTTAAACATAATTTTTTTATGTTTACCCAAATAATTGGTGTTCTGTAATGTTCCCAACTATTACCAAAACATAATCCATTAATTTTTATGCCACAATATCATTAAAACATTTATCATTTCGAAAAGGATTAAAACATTGAAAATAAAATGAATTTCATCAATATTTTATCATAATAATCATAAAAAATCCATATATATAATATATATGGTATCAATGGAAAAATTCCTATGAGAATCATATGTAACATCAAAGGGTTCTATCATAGATGATACTTCCATCTTCAAATATTCCTAGAATATTTTAAGATGAAAACAAACATTTGATTTTGAAATCACTTGTTTAAAATATAAAAAAATAGAAAAATGCAAGAAAAACACATTATTTGATAAGAACTATAGAAACATATAATGTATTCAATAAATTATTTAGTATTCATGATGACATGTAATGTCATTCATGAGGTGTACATTTAAACAATTTTTTATGTTCAAAGAATTTGTAAAAATTACCTCATTCCAAAATTGAATAAAATACCCATTTAAATAATTTTTATGAAATCCAAAAAACTAGTAAAAATTACACTAATAATTCATATGATTATATTAAAATAATTCTTTAAAAAATATTATTTAAAATAAAGACATAGAAAACAAATAAAATTGACCATAAGAATTTTTTTTTTCTATTTTCTTTAATAACATTAATTTGGAATATTGAGTAATTTGAGTGAGAAAAATGAAAATTAAAATAATGTTTTATAGAAAATACATGGATGTGAAAATTCATGAAATTATTTATATAATTGTAATAATATTTTATAACAAACAAATTAATCATGATCAATCAAGGAAAAAAATGAGATTATAACATCAAATTATTGCCCAAAGTCCAACCTGTTGTGTAAGAGAACTAAAATCATATATATTAAATTTATATATATAATAAATATTTTAAATAAAAATAAAAATAATTATAATATCCTATATTATCCAATAATTTAATTTCAATTCTGATTTATTAATAATTATTTATTTAATTATTGTTTCTAGTTGTTGATTGTTCTGTTTTTCTTATAATATTCTACATAGAATTTTTTATTTGTACATTGATCATTAATAATTCATCAATATAATGATAATCAAGAAGAAATATCATATATATATTTATAATAAAAATAATTATAAGCTTCTATAAATGGTTGAGATTTATAAATGAATTACACTCTTAATGGTGAAAGAAGTTTTTACATACATATGAAAATTGTTTTTATTTTCTAATGAAAATAAAGAAAGAATGATAAATATTTATTTATAATTAAGTAATAATAATTATATAATAAATATTATATATATATATATATATTTAATCCATCATTCTATATATAAATGTGTGGTGTTTAGGAAAGAATAATCATATTGTTATATGGATACAGTAGTCCACACATACGCATAAACGACACTTTCTTTTACCACTTGATTGGAGATATGCAGAAAATTCTTATAAATAATATTGATATTATATATAATTATTTTTAATATAGTAATTTTCATATCATGATAGATAAATTAAATATGTAAGTGTATGTAATGAAATTAAAATAGAAAGGTTAACATTTATACCAATTACTTTATAAGCCTACATTAACATACATATTATACCTTGAATTAACAGCCTTAAGAGAATTCCATGGGAGCTAAGATGAATGGAAAAATTTTAGGAAGGTTTTTAGGAATCTTTTTAACACACTATAAGTATATATAAATCATTAATTAGTGTGTTAAATACGTGTCATTTTATTTATGAGGAGAGAAAAAACTTTGAAATAATTGAATGATTTTTCTATAACTAATCTCTTGATGAATTATATTTTATAAATTAGATGGTAATTTTTTTTATGATTATATATTGTCTAAATATGTTCAACCATAAATATATTTACATGTTTATGTTGAGTTTTTTTGAATATATCTTAGTTTACCCACCAATAAACTTTTTTTAACCATAACTGTAGTAATAAATATTTACTATTTCTTCTATCAATTATGGATAAAATGAATGCAGACTTATTAAAAAACTAGAAAGAGTGATTAAAAATACTGAATTCATTTTATAAATTTACATTTCAATATTTTGTAGAATTTAATTTTCAAATATTCCCACCAAAAATAGCGAAAAACTATTTTTAGAAAATTTTAATATTAAGAATAAAATAATAACTACATTCATTCCATACCCACTAAAAACAATCATATTAATTCAAAAATATCTGAATAAATATATAATAAATACATTTTATTAAATAAAGTAGTGAATAATTATTTATTTAATTTATTCATACAAGAACACATAGTTCTCAAAAAGACAATTTTTGGAAAATTCTCACTTTTTCACATAAATATTTTTTATATTCATTAATAGTCATTAAATAACATGTGTGTAGATTATTAGTAATAAATTATGAAGAGTTTAATATTATTAATATTTATTGTTATATATTTTAGATAAAAATCCATAACATATAGAATAATATATTTCCATGATGTAATATGACTTTTATTTATAATCTCGTGTTATTAAAAATATGTATATTAATTCATAGATTTTAATTAATGAAATTTAATTTGAGAAATAACATTTTTTCATAATTCATAATGTGAAAAATAGTATTCATAAATTGCAATCTAATGAATAGGTCATATAGATGTATTATATTACAATTCAATGTTGGATTGAGATTGTTTGTAAATTATGAAATAGAATTAATTCAGTTTATTTCAATGTAATTCAAGAAAAATATTTTTGTTTCACATTTTACAACCCTAAAAATAATATTTTATTCAAAATCACATCTCTCTAAATAATGGAGATATGAATTCTTTATCACATATTTCAGATCCATTGTATCTCCTTAAATTTTTTGTTCATCAATAAAACTGTAACCATGAGAGTAATCTAGATCCATATCACTTTATCTATACAATCAATGATATTTTTAATGGTTCTTATTTATAGGAATTCCCATAATCTAGTTTTATAAACTTGAGTTTGTTATATGTTAACGATTATGTATGTACATCCTCAATAGAGATGAACGAATCACATTGTGAAGGTGAGGGAAATTTTGTGGTTTTACCAAGTGATTATTAATAGTCCCTTCTCAATCTGTAATTCCAAATACTCCAATATAATAAACTCTTAATGTTCCCTTATTTTCAAATCTCATTAAATGATTACACAAAAAGTTTCATAGGAATACCTTGTCTCTACTTCTGATTTCTATATCTCATAAGATAATTGTCAAAAAAATAATTTATGTTTAATCTAAGTATGATTGATGTATTTTTGAACGTATTTGACCATATCTCCCATTTTCTTAGATAAATAATGATATAATTTATTACTTTTCCGGTCTTTATAAAAAATTGTTGGATTTCATCACTTAATTCTATATAGAGATTTATGAAGATAAATTAGAATTATCAGGTGAATGTTATTGTTATAAGATATTGTAATAAATGGAAGGTGTTTTATAGCAACCCAGGCTAAAAAATGGATATTACATCAATTTAGATGAATATTTAGAACATTTAAAAAGTACATTACTAAGGACCACAACATTTTGGTATCTTTGGAAACATGGAACAAATTATTATAATTTTGTGAATGATTTTAAAACTCTCACATAAATATATTGCAGATTTTACTCCCACTTATAACCCTTCTTCATGACCTAGAAACATAAGAAAATATTAACCCATATGGTATGTAAGGATAAATAAAGGGGGTACATAAGCATAAAATGAAACTACATCTGATAGGAAATGATGATAAAATTTTAAGATCTTACAATATCCAATATCATAAACAGGATTTGTGGAATAAATATTTGCAATTCATAAGACATGAATCATCCAAGAATCAAGATAATAAACCATAAAAACATAACATAGGAATGAGACATTTAATTGGGGCATAAACATAAGCAGAGAATATATTATATCAAGGTTAACTACCAAGAATTTCTTAACATGTAAGGATTATGATAATTACCAGAGTTCTTACATCATGATTTTGATTTACTCTTGTGTAACCTCTTGTTTTGGGATTATGATCCCCTCCCATGTACTCTTATATTACTGTACTTGAGATTCCATCACCTATTCTCTCTTATTATGGGATTGGAATGTCCTCTTATGAACCCTCATGTTACGGTATTGGGATTCCACCCCGTGTACCATCTAGTCATGAGCTTAGGATTCCCTCTCGTATAACATCTTATTATGGTCTTGGGATTCCATCTTGTATAACCTCATTTTATGGGATTGGTATACCTACACTTGTACCCTCTTCTTAAATTCTTATAATTTCCTCCCATATAACCAATTTTTATGGTCTTGGGATGGCCACTCGTTTTTCCTCTTGTTAGGGGATTGGGATGCCCTCCCTTGTACAATATTGTTATGTGATTGGGATTCCCACACAAGTAACCATTGTACTGATTAAAAAATTATTATTACCCAATTAATTTTTGGGAGATATTGATCATACCTGTCAGATAATGACATCATGAAATCATGTTCCACAAGAAAATAAAATTCTCATCATATCGTGACCCAAAAATATGGGTTTCTTAAACATCATATCATAACTCCATAAATGGAATGGGAATCCAAAATATTTAATAACATCAAAACCTATATAAAATTGAAAAGATTTATATTAATTTCATCAATGAATTACATAATAAAATAATTTGGTATCATAATCATTTATCATGGTTTAACTCATAGAAGATAAATTGGTCTTATAAATAACATTTTATCAGAAGCATAAAAAATTTAGATAATCAATTAGACAGGTAGCCATTGACTATTTCCCAATTAATTATTTTGTAACATCAATTGGGGCACAATTATAATCAATATTATGTTAATTTTATGTTTTATTTAATAAGTACATCGTTTTAAGTAAATATTTTTATCTGCAAATAATGATTATCTATCATATATAATGATTTTATTAATTCAAGAATGTATGAAATGATATAATAAAATGATAAATTTATTATATAATTATTTATTATTGTACATAAAAGATATAAAAATGAAATTAAATACTAAATTCATTGAGATGGTAAGTCTTATGTATGTATGAATGTTGTTTCCATTCTATTCATATTTTTAAAGAAAGAAAAGAAAATGATATATATATACTATCATTATAGTATAATTAGTACTTCATATATAAAAAATATTTTTAATTAAACCATCCTTAATAAATTCCATGTAATGCATGAATGAATCAAATTGCTTTTAAGAGGTGGTAGTCCACACGTCCGTAAATGATGTTAATATATTCTCACAAAATTGAAATCATGGGGGATTTTGATATATAATAATTAAAAAATCATAAAAAATCATAAATTCAATATATATCATATAAAAATATATATTTTGTTATTATTCAAAACATTTAGAGCAGGTTATAGAATAACAAATGACATTGGTTCACAAGTTTGTAGTCCACCATACACATTAATGATGATTACGTAGCCCATTTTATTTAGGTGTGTGAATGTGTAGGGAGTAAACAAAAAATGAAAAATATCATTAGTTTAAGGATAATGAGTTTATTATATATTCTTAATATAAATATAAATTAAGGTTTTTGGAAAATAAATAAAACAAATGTTCTCGTTAATGAATGTTACCTATTATTTAGATAACTCCTTTTGGTTTTCACCAAATTACCACTGTGGTTTTTTTATTTCAAATGTGAGGACTCTAGGATGAGAGGGTATATTATGGGAGCTTATCGTAACTTTTTTGGCTGATCCAACGAAATTCAGAGGTGTGAATATGTGATAGGGTTGAATGTTCTTTTATAGTGCAGGAGGAGACACATTCTTGTAAGTATAAAAAGGTAGACACTATTGGGAGGTTTTTATTACATAATATGAATACCATAATGATAAAAAATTATAGAAAAAGGAGGATATGGTCTATGTATGTGTTTAAAATGTAATTTTTTCATGTATCATGGTTATTTATCCCCTTATGTTAACGTTTAACCACTTAGGAAACATGTTTTTACCTTAATCACTATAATTAATTTTAATTACATTCTCTAAAATTTATGTTCAAAATATAAGTTTACCTTAAAAATAAATTATACAATATAATAATTAAAATTATTGAATCCTTTTTTCCAATTTATAAGTATATAAGTGGCAGAAGTTAATTTAAAATTAATCACACAGACAAGACAAGACAATCTGTATTTTCAAATGAATATTTTCGAAAGCCTAAAATGTTATTAAATCTAATTTTGGATTGTGTTGATTAAAATGTACTAAATTGGATTAATTTATTTATAAATGATATATATATCAATATATATTATTTTAATAAATTAATAAAATATATAAGATGTAAGGATTTATTTAATATTCAGTATTTTTCACTATTAATGAAAAAATTAAACTTCTCAAAATATTAAAAAAATTCAACCAACGCAAATTTTAATATTCCACATTCAAAAGTGAATTTTATTTTTTAAATAAAAAATATAAATGTGTTAAAGGTTATTTTAAAACAAGACTTCCATTAAAAGGATTCAAAACTATATGTTAGAAAAATATTGGTTTTTATGCATACAATTGGATTTTTTGTTACTTAATGCCTATAAAATCTATTTGATGAATTTTTTAAAAAAACATAATGGATTTATAAAATATAATTTAATTATAATCTCTAAATAATAGTGATTATTATTTTTTATTAATATAAAATTCATTTTTTCTCAAAAACATAGTGGTTCATAAAAACATGTCCTTTACATTCAATTGGTTAATATTTTTATTTCTTAAAAATTGATCCCAAAGAATTAATTTCCTAAATATTTTAAGCCATATTTTCAAAATATAATTAATCACTTTCATACCCTCTATTCCAACAGCTTTTTCATAATGATAATATTAATTTAAAAATATTTTTATATTTTAATTTGGTATAACATGATCATGCATGTAACTAAAGATATCAAGGTATCTCATTACTGTGTATAAAAGAAAGAAACATAGTGTTTCATGAATTGAATTATAATCTATGTGTTGTGTGTGGTGTAAGGATAGCTTGGTGTTGCATATAAATAAACTATGATTTGGTGTAGCATGTAATGTGAGCCATCAGTGAAATTTAATTTATTCATAAATAATATATCCATAACACATTAGGTTGTTACATTCTACACCCATTAAAAAATGTTCACCCTATAAATTTATCCAGGTCCTCAATATATTAATAAAAAAATGTTCCTTTCACAGGAACACACCTAGCAAAAAAAATAAATACTATAACTTTCTTTAAAAAGGGAATGTTGGAAACATAATGGTTACCAAAAGTAACTCATAACTATGTCTCCTAATTGGAGAACATATGTGAATATTTTTACTAGAAAAAAAGAATAAATAATTATAGGGAGTGATATAGTTAATTGAACAAAATATTGTGCGTTATTCAGAGAAGGTAAACTATAATAAAACCATAAATCTATAATGATATAAGGGAATAATTTATTCCTTAAAAATGAAGGTATAGGGATACTTTTTTTAAATATACTTTTTTTGTAGAGTTAAGGAATTATTTATTTTGTTAAGAACTTAATGAAATATAAACAATTGATTTCATTTATTTTCATATGCACAATCTTCCCCTTTGGTTTTTCCTTCCTTGATTTCCAGATTATCTCTTAATCCATCATATAATGATGAATTTATCATTCATGAAGTACTAACAGATCATGAGGTAGTATGATATTTCATTCCATCTGTTTATAGTTATCATCACAAAAAACTGGTTGCATAGGCTATCCTATAAGAATAAATCCACATATAGAAATATAATACATTAATCTCTAAAACCTTATCTAAAGTTTAACATAAAGATTCTATAAATGGTTTACATGGTTTCCCATCTAACAGATGAAAATCTAAATCATTATAATAAACATCACTAAATTTCTCAAAATTAACATAGCATTGATCCCACCATATATCATAAATTATCTCTTGGTTTAAACATACAAAAAATGGGAATACCTTTATCGGGTTTCCTTTTGATATATGATAAAAATATGAATTTCCATTAAAACATATTGAAAATATGCATTCTTTCATTTTAAAAATATTTTTTGATCTATTCGTTAATTCAAAAAATTGTTGTAACATTCATCAATGATAACAAATAAAATTTCATCATGAAATCAATAATTTGTTCCATAGTAATCGATACTACCCAATTTACATTATTTTATATAAATCTTCTCATTCCAAAATTTGAACAAAAACTTATTAGGATTAAGAACACATTAATGGTAAACATACCATTAAAATCCCCATTCAATTAAGTCAGTTTTATATGTCATTAGAACCATTCAAAATATTCCTTTTAAATTATTTATAATAAAATTATAATAAAAATACATATTTATTTCATGATTCTTATAATGTAATATTTTAATTAAAAAATCATATATACTTAAATCATCCAAATTTATTCTTAAACCATTACTAAGGATTAATTATCATATTACTTAATACCATGTTCCTAGAATACAAAATATAAATCTTATATTATGTTTACTAAACTTCAATTTAATCATTCACCATAAATATAAGGTAAAAAATAAGTTTATAATATCTCATACCTTTCAAATTTCATTCATGGTATCTTTATCTTTTGCAGTATAACTAATACTCATACCACCTTCCTAATTTTATTCAAAATATTTATACTTTGGACATCGATTTTCATAACTTCCATACCTTCCATATTTGAAATACTCAATATTATCCTAGTTTCCTATAATTCCTCATATTAAAAAAGAGCAGAAATCATAGAGTGGGAAACACTTTTCACAGTATAAAAAAACATAATCCGTAAAAATTACTTATATGATTTCTAAATAATGACAACTTAGATTAAAAAAATGGAACATTAGGAATGTACAATGATATATTCCTTTACATACCCTTAGATATATCCCTAGAGATATCATAGAATTTTTATCATTCTATTTTCCAATAGATGAAAAAACATTTCATTGGTTACTAACTATAATGAACAAAACATAACATGCATGGATATTAAATCATTTTATATAAATATTTTGAACATTACCAAAGGAAATTTCCAGGAAAAATAATAATTTAGTGTATTTGGAAACATGGAATACATTCATCTAATTTGGTGAAAGATCTTAAACATCCCCCGTAATGTTTTAACCCTTTAGTACTCCTATATAAAACCTTTATTCATAACATAAGAAAAGGAAACAAAAGAATGCGTGATCTTAGATTCTAATTAAGGGTAAATAATTGGGGTACTTTAAAATAACATGAACATAATGACATAATAACATGGGGATAACATTTTAGGATCATACCGATGAATTTGAAAGATTATAACAATGATTCATATAAATAATTATTAGCAGTTCATAGGACCTGAATCATATGGGATTCAAGAGAACAACCCGTAAAACTAAAACATACAAATAAGACATGGAGTTTTGGAATAAAAATATGAATATAATTTTTTTGTAAAAGATACCTACGAAATCCTTTATAACATGGTTGGCTTGGGAGAATCACTCGAGTAACTATTTTATCTTGGTATTTCCTCCTGTGTACCCCCTTATATTTTTTGGGATGCCTTCCCATGTACTCTCATATTATGGTCTTGGGATGTCGTCCCATGTACCCACTTTTAACAAGGTTGGGATTCCATCTCATGTGCCTTCTTGGTATGGGATTGGGATTCCCACTTGTGAATCCTCTTGTTATGGGCTTAGAATTTTCTCTAATATAACCTCTTAGAATGGGTTTGGGATGCCCTCATGTATACCCTATTATTATAAGATTGGTATTACCACCCCTGTATCCTCTTGATATAGGCTGTGTATTCCTCCCCATATACCATCTTGCAGTGGGCTAGTGATTCCCTTTTGTGTACAATATTTTTTTAGGAATATTAAGATATTACATGTACCCTCTTTTTACATGGATTACCAATTGTGCACCATTTGATATCATTTAACATTTATCTTTAAAAAATTCATTGGAGGGAGATATCATTCCCACACATCTCATAATTAAATCATACATTCTTGTGCCATAATATAATAAACCATCCAACATATAGTGACCCAAAAATATGGGTTTTGAAAAATATCATATCACAAAAAATTAAATGGAATGGTTATTCTATCAATTTCATCATATCATAAACTATGGAAATGTGAAATGTTTCCTAATTATTTCATCATAGAATGACCTATTAAAAGAAGAGGCATTCTTATTAATATATATTGTTATAATCTATAGAAGAGAAATAGGTTTCATAAACAACATTTCTTTAAATTAATGAATTTTTGAGACAAAAAATAAGAATGGTAAACTTGGATCATAACCCCATTAAGGAAAAATGTAACATTAATGTATGTAATCTTTCATGACCTATCCCCTACGTCCCATGCCTTGACTACCCCAAGGCTGCATCCCAATGGCTAGGGGCTGGTGACTAGTGAAAATGAAATTATCCCTCATATGGGAGGCATTTTACTGAGTACCTGTACACACACACACACATACCCATCCCAAAATGCTAAAATGAAAACATGCATGCCACTAGGAAAACCACTGAGAGTAAAAATAAAAAGCAGAAAGTTAAGGGGATAGAATACCAGAACAACAAAAGATAATTACAAACTCCTAATATATGTCTGCTATAAAACCTACCTAAAGATTCTGTGAAGTGGTTGTCACCTGAATCCATAGAATTATGCCGCATATTTAAAATCTAACTAAGAACCACATGGTCCCATACCCCCAAGGTCTTTATCGAACAGTCTATTGTCTACATAAGGCATGACATGTGCTAGTGGAGGCCATGAAGGGATGAGTAAAAAAATTCTCTGTGAGGATCCCAAAAAAAGGTAATACCAAAAAGAAAGTATTATCACAGCGTTTTCATCTCACACAGTTATAATCCAAATTATGAAAAAAATTCTATTAGTCATAAACTCTGAAAACCTTTTACTACTGAGGCACTCATCCCTGATGAGTAACCTAGGCCCGTAGGATCACTTGGAACCGCTTCAACACTTAGGTCAGCTATATCACCTTGACCCACACATCACATTGGCCTTTTGGGTCAGCTAGACCCACCCATCACATAGTCCTATTGGGTCACCAAGACAACATCATCCCATAGGCTTTCTAGGTCACCTAGTCCCGCTCGTCGCAATATTCTCATTATAGCAAGTCATTAGATTCCTTCTCATAATGTGTTTGATTTCAATAGAATCTATATCTCAAGCCATCCTTCATATCTCAACATCCATGAAAACCAACATAGAGTACATGAAAAGGTCCTCCTCATTGAGAGGGTCCTAATTCCACAAAAGAATTTTCAATCAGACATACGGTTTGGATATTACGATCATTTTAGGTAAAAGGGTTCAGTCAGGTGAGATTTTAGTCTAACCTGGTTAGAGTGACCCCACTCCAAATAGTATGGGTCTTGCAGACCTGACCCACGAGGTCGGACCGGACCCACTAGTTCGACATGGCCCCTAGGCCAGCCTAAAACGGCTGGGCCCGGGCTGGATGACCTTCTAAACCCATCCTGCTAGAGCAGAAAACTGTGATCCACCCTAGACACATCGGGAAACCATGTCCCCTCCCCATCACGAGGCTGGTTGAGTGTCGGTCGTACCTCCTGCACGCAGTCCGACACAACCTCCTTTCACGACCATGCATAGTTGTGACTCCTGCCACAACCCGCATATTATGTCATGGGTCTCATCCACCATCACAAAATGCTTCCATCACGGGCCCCCTCCAGCATTCGGTTGCCATAACGTGTTGTTTCCAGCAGCCTACCAAGGTCCCTTATTCGCTGCGTGCAGTAGTTTTTGCTAGCTCCTCCGCCTCCCTCCTACGATCTGGCTGCCCTTGCCACTTCCAAATCCATCTTATAAGCATCCATCTGTCACCTCCATAGCCTGCCTAGTCGTGAACTTCTTCTTCCACCATCTTCCTTGTTGACGATTTTTCACCTAAAGATGCCATCTCCAATGGATTCCTATCGTTTGTTTATCAGCTGATGTGGTCCCTCCTAGACCGCATTTTTTCATCACCTCTGGCAGTCGAGCTAGCAGCTTGGATAATCACGCCACGAAGAACATAAAAAATGAAATGCCCCAAATAGAAAATTCTGAGACTTTTCCTTGCAACCCTAGTCTATTTGTGTTAGAATTTAAATTTAGTGGGATGATAGAATAACATCTCTAAGAAAGGATCTCATAGAAACATGGATTAATCGATTCAACACCTTGAAATCAAACATATCCCACATACGTGATTGATCTGCGGTCAACATGTTCATTAATAGATCCATATTTCTCGCACAAATCAAAAAATGTGAAAAGAAGGAATTTACATATAATTAAACCCCTACATGGAAGACTGGATCAATCTCAAGTGTAGAATTAAGTTGCACTGCCATCGTTATTTGAGACTCGATTCGCAATCCATCATCTTTGGGGATTGGTCATACGTCATCATTTGTCTTTCACAAATGGAATTTCATCCAAGGAATCGGTTTATCTCGATGATCCTCCATTAATCATGTATATTTTTTAAACAATTAAATGGAGGAAACTCGTTTCAGTGTTTTTATTACTTTGAGTCATTGTGAAATTTTAGTATTTCATTTATGAAATCTTGTTTCTGTTACGATTGGGTTGTAACATCGTTATGTTGTTTCATTTAAGAAATGGAATAACTAACATGACGTTTCATTTTATCACAACAATTTTTGAATGAAATAATCATTTTAGGTTTATTTTTTTCCATAAAACAACTGATAATTAACATTTTTCTTCAACCAACAGTAGTCAATGTTAGGTTCCTATGTATGTAAAGTCATCATTCTGAATGCAATGTTTCCCTGAGATTTTTAATCCTGAAATCCTTTTTGAGGTTTCAAAAACTACGCATTTGTGCTCATTTAAATATGTAAAAAAGTTAAAACATTTATTTCGAGATCACAAGGCCTCAGAATTAGGTGCCTTCTGGGTTTCTAGTCTCCAAATATTCCCAAATAATTTTTAAAAAAATTAAATGGAATATTCTATAGTTTAAAAGTTTATTTAGAAAATCATTTTGAATGATATTTTAAAACATTTCTTGATTACATTGTACTATTTTTACTTTGAATACAGAAAACACAAATCATTTCTTAAGGATAATATACATTTTAAAATATAATAAATTTTTAAAAACAATTTCTTTTAAAATAAAAATTAAAACATAAACACTATGATATGAAAAACATTTAAATAATTTTAATTGGAAATCATATTAATATATAATTTAAAAACATTTTTATACCAATTTTTGAAAACAATGTTTTTTAGAAAACATATTTTTGATCGAAGAGAGAAATAATGTCATATTTTATTAAAAATGATTTATTAATTATCATAAGTAAAAAAGACATGAAAGTGGACAAAATTACATAAATATATCTTAAATTACTATTGTATAATAAATTTAAAGATATTTATTGAGATAAGAATCATAAGAATTCAGTAATTGATGAACAATAAAAAACAATCTCACTAAATGATGTGATTCTAGCAATAAAATCATACCACTTTTGTAGTTTTGAATAATAATCTTGATGAAATAGTACAATTAAAGGAAGCATAAATTATCAATAAAATAATTATATTAAATATATAACATTTCATAGGAATGTACATACGCCTTTTAAAATAACATAGGTGCATAAAAATAACGTGTCTAAAATTTTGAAAATTGAGACAAACTTACCTTACCGATTTGTTAACATTTTCATAGGAAAACCCCTAAAATAGATTTCATCAATTGAATATTCAAATAAACAAATATAAATAAATATATGAATAATAGAATTAATTTTTATATTATATCCACTAAAAAATAAATGAGTGGTGAATAATGTTTAAGTCTCAAAAAAAATTAAGACAATAAATTCCCTGAGAACTTGTTTACCATATGAGTCATGAGATCCATGAATGAAAAATATAAATTTAAATAAAAATTATCATGAAATAATTTATATTATTTATATAAAATTTCATATTTAATTATATGAACAACATTAAAAAATTTAGTGGTGAATATGATATGTATCTCATAAATATAAAATAGAAAGATGTTATTCCCATAACAATAGTTTTCAATTACATTCTACGTGTTCAAAGATCCAGTATAAAAAATATTTTTTCATTATAAATCATACATAATCATATTCTTAAATATAATACCATATATTGTTTTATAATGACTTTATATTATCAACTATTAACAATTTCATGTAAATGATTCTTTTTGGGTAATAACAACCTTGTTTATTGTATATGTTGGGAATTTTTATGGTGGATTCCCTAACATAGATCATGATTTTATATTTTAAAAAATATAAAATTTACATTAAAATAATATATATTCATTATATAAGAATTTATAATAATCTATAAATGATAGAAATAATAAATAAAATAAACTTTCCATGGAGACTGTAGGCCGTACAAATGCATGAACACAATTTCAAATTTCTTCTCTTATTTTTTGAAAAGGAATAGTAAATTAAATATATAAATATACATTATAATAATAGTATAATTATTATTTATTATATCACTCATATATTTAATAAACCCATTAATAATAACTTACATGTGAAGTTTCAATGAATCAAATCACTTTGAGGGGGTTATAGTCCACACGTCCACAATCGAAGCTATCGTATTCCCACACAAGGGAAATAATAATGGTATGTTTTATATAATAATTCTAGTAGCATAAATACTATATAACTACCATATATGTTATATAAAAATAGATATTCCATCATTATTACCAACCTTTAGAGCTGGTAATGAATGAAAGAATGACATCAGTTCGTGATGTAGTAGTTTGATGTAGACACATGTGAAGATTGTGTATCCAATTTGGAGGGTGTGTGAAAATGTCTTGGTCATTCCATTGAAATAAAAACAACTAATTATATTTATGATAATTATTTTGTTATATAATCATGTAATATTATAAATTCAAGGCGTTTAATTAAAACAGAAGTGCACGTTAAGGAACATTACCTCTTATTTAGCTAACACCATTTGGTATTCAGTAATAGACTAATACAGTTTCCTTTATTTCCCATTGTTTGCCTTCTAGGATGAGAGGACTGAATTTTTGATATTATTTTGTAATTATTTTGATTATCCAAATGGCTTTATATGTGTGAATATGTGAGTTGGTTCGTGAGTTCCATTTTATAGTGGGTGTGGAGTGGCATTTATGTAAATATAAAGAGGTAAACACTATTGGGAGGACTTTATTACATATTGTACTTTAATAATGAACCATGTTCAATATAAGTGATTATAGGTACCAAATATGGCCATAAAATTAATTTTAGACACGTACCTATGTTATTTTCCCCCTTAAGTTAATGTTTATCCACTGTATAAAATAGTTTTTACTATAATCACAATAATAAATTTTAATTATTTTTACTAATATATTTGATAAAAATAATTGTTTAACTTAGAATACATTATAAAATATTCTTATTCTATATATGGAATCCATTTTAAAAGAAATCTAAAAAATAATTTGTTGAAATTAATATAAAA
Source organism: Viscum album (assembly GCA_963277665.1). Classification (NCBI taxonomy): domain Eukaryota; kingdom Viridiplantae; phylum Streptophyta; class Magnoliopsida; order Santalales; family Viscaceae; genus Viscum; species Viscum album. The sequence goes on from OY728131.1 coordinate 554,094,839, forward strand.
TTAATTCCACAAAAGGACCAAGAAAACAGGTTTTTAAAATGAAAATGTTGTAAAGATTAAAATATTTTTATATCCCATTTCAAAGTAAAATTGATTATATTGTCATAAATTCAATTATGGGATGTATTATTAACCTCAATATTCTTTAAAACCAAATAATAATATACATTATGAAAATACAAAAATTAGAATAAAAGTTAGTTTTCAATTAAAATTCAATATTTTTCACCATTCATCAAAAAATAAAACTGTTGACAAAAATAAAAAAAATTTACCCAAATTAAATATTAATTTCAGATTTAAAAAATAATTATTCTTAATTAACTAAAAATTAAAAAAGAGGCATGAATTAGTTTTAAATTAAGTCCCCCATTAAAAGATGTCAAAAGATCCTTATAAAAAGTTATAACTTATTATTCATAAAATTGGAATTGTTATTATTTTAAGCCTATCAATTATGTGAGATAAATTTAAAAAAATTGGTTAAATTTAAAATATATAAATTTCATTTATATCTATAAATAATATAGATTAATTAAATTTATTAATATATGATCCCTTTTTGAGCATGAATATAAGTTCTGATAAAAAAATCCTTTATAGTCAATTGGTTTTTTTATGTTCTCAAAAAATGATTCAAAAGAATTAATTTTATAAATATTTTTAACTATATTTTTATAACTTATTTAATCCCTATTATACCATCCATTACTATGAATATTTGATAACTTTAGTAATGTAATTATATTATAGTTTGGTAAAAATCAAACTTATCAGTTATAGAAGATATCAAAGGTACTCCAAATTTTGTATAACACAAGCCATAAATAGTGATGTGTTTACTAAAAGTCAATCTATGGGTTACATGCAGTGAATGAATAAAATGGCGTTTCATATAAAGAAATCATAACTTGTTGTTGCATTCAATGAATCCCATCAACGAAATTTATGTTATTCAAAAAAAATCTTTCATAAAAACTCGGGATATTAAATGTTGATCCATACCACATTGGAAATATAGAGAACCTGATCATTGCATTTTGTTGAGGGTTATAATAGTTATCTCATATGGTCCATATTGATAATGATGATATGTAACACTAAAACAGAACCTTATATACCGATCTTACTAAAGTATTTATTAAATATTCAAGGTAAAATATTATATCATTCTAAGATTATATAGAAAGTGGTATTCTTTGAAACCTTACCATGCCATTAGTGTATATATATATAAAAGCTTATTAATGGAAAAATATTCTATGATATAAAGTAAATTTGTTGTAATTGTTAGGAGGTAAACTATACCCAAAATATGATTGTGTCTTTTTTATGTTTTAGGAGTCCAGTGAAAAATTCCATGGTTATTTTTTTAATTTTTCCTAGAGTATGAGTAATTATTGAAACAAAACATTATCTTCATATATATTATCAAAAAAATCTAAAATACAAATCTTTGAGATATAGAAACACTACAATATAAATCTTCCTATTTTCACACTAGAAATACTCTTTTAGATCACTATACATATTCATACATTTATGATGAATATATAATGATGAGCTAAGATATTTTTCCAATACTTTATTTTTTCATGTTTTTATTGAAATTACACATACTCTATACCTGATCATTATCATTCCGTAACAATTAAGGTTGAACTCATTAAAATTTATCCCCGGGTATTATAGCACTACAACAAAATTTTATAACACTTTTGATATTAAAATATATAGATAGTGGAACACTCATTAGAGAAAGATATGATATCACCCCTTTCATCATAACTTCATGGTATATTACTTTTTAATCCATAAATATTTTTTATTTTTGAATGGTCATCATAGATAAGAATGTATGATCCTTTTTAATCAATGCATCAACCACCATGTTTTCAATACTAATGTTGTAATTTATTGAGTAGTTATAATCTAAAATCAACTCTGACAATATTCTATGGGGAATATTCATATATTTATGGGTGAATATATACTCTAAGTAATTATTATAAGTATATATGTAACGCCTTTCTCTATAAAGACAATTACTCAAAATAATTAACTAAAATTTTACCAAGGGTAACTCCAAATCCATTTCCAGTTAGTTTATATCATATAAATTCAGTTAGATTTCATAATAAGATATAAAAATATAATTATTCACAAAAAACATCCCAATACCTTCTTAAATGCATCTTTTAAAACCAAAAAACCTTACTAGGTAGTATGAAAATAGGTGTAACAACCAACCTTCTCTTTAACTAATTGAAACATTCATCAGCCAAAAAGAAACTACATTCACGTCTAGGATATCATGGTGTGTGGATTATATATCCATGAAAAAATTTAAAATAAAAGACATTAACATCCAAAAAATCCAAGGAAATCATTTATCATAGTAATGGTTATTGGACTTTCATAATGTTTAATAACTTTTTCCTTTGATGTATTTACTAATAGAAAAACTTATGAAATTATATGAGCCAAAATAAAACATTATATTTCCTAAATTCCCACATGGTAATTTTTTGTTACATCTTTGAATTCCATAGTTTCTTTAGAATGATCTTATAGTGATATTTATTTTTCTTATCTCTTTAAATATACAAGAATATAATCCATAAATAGTACCACATACTAATCAAGGAAATCATTAAATATTGCATTAATTAATTTCATGAAGAGAGAGTGGGAATTAATTTGAATAAATCAAATCACCATAAATTAGTAGTGTCTATACCTAATATAATAATTTATATTTTTTATGTTGTCACTTGTGTAACTAAATTTATTGTTTCAATATCAATTATCAATCATGGAAAATATTGATCTCCATATAATTGGATGAAAAAACATCAATACATGGATGTTTTTTATTTTTTTATCCAAGATCATATTATATACAAAATATTCAGTGTATGGTTGGATTGATATATCATTTTTATTGGAAAATATAATTGGGGTACCCCATGTTGGAAAACATTTCTTAATGAAAATCATATCAATATTCTCCTAGGGTATGTTTTAAAGAATTTAACTCATCTACGAACATTGTTTTTTGAGGCATTGAAAAAGGAATAAAACCTAGTATGAGATCTATTAAAAACTCAACATCATGACGGAAATGAATAGAAAGAATATTTTATAAATAGACACCAAAAAATTCCATTACAATAGGTATATATTCGATGTTGAGTTTCTCCCATTCATTATATGACAAATACTACATTTGAATTGGAATAAAGACCCATAAAATTTATTTAATTTCAAATGGATGATTATATATATTCTAACATTGGCAGACTATGTAACACCCCATTATTTTAAATGAAAATTACGTTCAATATAATATACAAAATTTGACACACAAAAAAACAAACCATGAAATATTATTATTTAAATGTCATAGTAATATCCTAACTATTAATTTTGTTTGAATGAGTAGGATAACCATATTATAATATATAAATATTCTTCTTAATAAATGTTCTTTCATTAATTATTAGGTATTATGTACTAAATTTTTAGTAATGTAATTTAATTCTCAAAAAATACATTTTCTTTATAAATGATTTTTATTCCTTTTGTGGGATTTTTTTGAAACAATATCAATAACATTTACATTGTTTATCTGTTAAAATGAACATTATTGTTTAGATCATAAAAAAATCATGATGTATTTTTTTTGGATTTTTTCAAAATGAATGTTTTTTATAGAATTGTGAAACTACCATATTTTTTCATTTTTATTTAAACTATCATTTATATTACTTTAAATTTAACATTATTTAATGAATTTTAATAGAAATTATAATAGGTATCCTTTATTTTAATTTATTATTATATATATATGAATCAACAATATACCTTGTTTTATGTAAACATTGTTTTCCATGATTTTTATGTTTTTTTTATAAAAATATATTAAAATAGAATATATGAAATTATATTTTGGAAATAATATTTATTTTTTGGAAATAAAATCTCTTAATTTATAGAAGGATTAACTTTTTATATTGAACTGAAGAAATTTATTTTTTTAATGTTTAGTAAATAATTCATCTCAACATATATGCAGTTCTATTAATAATATTTCCATGATATAAAAAGTGTACAAAAAATGTAATTTTACTTATATAAAGACTCAATTATTATAATATAATAAAAAATTAACACAAAATTATTTCCAAATATTTAAAAGATAAATTTTTCCATTATATATAGGAAAACAATTTAGTGCTAATGTAATGCATGAATAACAATGGAAAATAAAAATTTCATTTCATAAAGATAATATTTGAGTTAGAATAATTCATTGAATGAAATTATTATTAATATGAATTATTGATGAATATTTTAATAGATATATACTTATTTAACAGTTATATAAAATGATAATTATCTAAATTCTTTTGTTATATATGTGTAACACTATTATTTAACATTCCTTGAGATAGATGTGAGAAAATATTAAAATCTATTGAATATATATTTATAACATGAAATTTATTAATTAATATTTACATTTTTAAATTTATTTTTAATTATTAGTGATGATAAAATTTTGTTAAATTCTTATGAAACAGAAACATATTGGTTGTAAAAAATAATAGAAAAATCAGGTATATGGATTTAAAAACACTAAATATAATATTATATAGATGATATAATGTATCCCAATAATATTTAGATACATATTTTTCCAGGACCCCCTCCCCACAAATTGTAACCCTCCTCATCGAACAATGGGGGAAGAGAGATAGTGACACCTGAGTCCCACGTCGAATAGGAACTGCGTTGGCTACTATCACTAAGGGTATACTAAACACACAGATGAGAGGCATCACCCTGTAAGAGAAAATTTGTGAAAGAGAAACATAAAAAAGACACCAACCAACACCTTTTTAGAATAAAATATAAAATTAAAACATAAGTACACATAAGTAATTTCATGCAAGAACTATACAACTTAATGGAAAAAATATATGTAATAAAATAAAGGTAAAGATGATAGTGACCACAAAACCTAAATAACTCTTGAAAAACCACATGCTAGTTGTAACCAACCTAATCTACATCATGCTCAAACGGAAATGAAAAATAATATATATATAGGGTGAGTATACTAGTATACTCAGTTGGATTCACCCCATAACCTCTGGTTCAAAATTATAAAATGCATTCTAAATTATAGTCACCAAAAATTTTAACTAACTGATCACCTAAAAAATTATACTATTTTAGCAGATTCACCCTGGATTATCCCACCATGTATGACATAAAATATAAAAAATATAATAATAATATTCAAGGGTACCCTGCTACAACTTCCCCACTAGTTTCCCACTTTTCCCTGACATCGCACGTCCTGGGCATCTCTCTCCAAAAAGTATAACTGAAAGACGCCAGGAAGAAGCACCACAATGTTCACCTCAGGAAAAAAACCACCAATCAACCTAACCAAAATTAACCAAGTAGTTTTTGTGTGCCACTACATCCTGTATTATTTGTATCATACAACATGTGCATACCTCAATCTATCATAACCCATAAACCAAGTATGAATCCTCATGAAATCACAACATATACATGATATACATATAGTATTCTTTATGAAACTATATAAAGAATACATATATGTTACATAACCACAACCATTACAACACTATACACACATATTTGGGGAAAACTAAAAATCAGGCATACCATCATAAGTAACTAAAATGAGATGTGATCAAGGTGAAAGGGGCAATCAGCCACACATTCCCCCTAGGTTTATGGGGGAAAGCCACCTGGGCTTAGAATCCCTTAGGTGTTAGTTTACCAAACTAAAAGGGTGGTGCATCATATTGGAAAAAAAATATAAATAAAATATTTTAGCTCAAAACCACACTATGGCATAGCCTAGTCATCGAATCAACTATAACTAACTTCTCTCAGTCTCCTAATATCCACAGCTAAGACCAGATATCTTATAATAAGGCTACCATTTAAAGAGATATATTACATTATCTTATTCATTTACATCAATTTCAATTTATGATAATTAATTAATTATTTTTAATTAACCATAATCATTTTCCACATTAATTACGTTATCATCTTAGCCAAGTTTAATGACCTCCATGAATAAGAAAATTAAGTCCAAAAATTATACAAATTATAACCTCAGTAAGCTTCGAACATATGGTTTAAACATATATTTATTTATTAAAATCATTATCAATTTTCATATTTTCTTGTAATCTATGAAAAGATTTTAATTTAAAAAATTATGGAACCAAGAATGTTCATTAATGAAAATGTAATATGTTTTCTGTTTATTTTGAATCCTTGCTGGGTTTGTCAAAACATTTTCAAGGAATGTGGTCTTATGATTGAGGATGAAGTCACTATTTAAGGTATTACAATTTTCTAGTGTTTCTAAAATTTTGGGCCTCAAAATTGAGTGTTTTTTTCTCAAAAAGGATGGATTTTCATGTTGGAGTGTACAATATGCAGACCGTAAATTCTATATGCATAATGGGTTTATTCTGGAAAAATTCACAGACAATGAACTATGGTACATGGAATGTGATATCAAATCCATAAAGGAATGGAACTGTGAAGTGTAGTACATGGATTTGTAGGAAAAATGGTTCACAGGTCGAAATAGGTATGTGGAAAAGGTATGAGGCATGCGGTAGGCATGTGGTTTTCAGGATGGATTTTATTTGGTGAAAATGAGGTGGAGATCTAATCATGGATGATTTCGGATGCCATGAAGGAAAAGAATTATACACAGAACATATAGAAAATAATGGTTCACAAATGTCGCACGGTATACAGTTAAGGTGGTGGTGCATCAATGATTTGGTAAATCATGGATTAGTAGATAATGTGGAACTATTTTCCTATATAAAGAGGACCTACAAATTCATTATGAAGAGAGAATGATATTAAAAATACATGGGAATTTTGATGAAGTTTAAATTGGTTCATGGGAAGACAACCCCATGAAGGTAAATTTGATTAGAAATTTTTGAATAAGTCAGTGAATTATAAACTGGAATGTGGAAGGACAAATAATTGTAAGATGAAGTGGTATATTGATGAGAAAATAGTCCACATAACATTGTTTAGTTGACATAAGATGTTCTCCCAGTTCATGGAGTAGGGAAGTACACGGAAGATCAAGGAAATACCTGGAGGAGAAATGGTACAAAAACACTATTTGCATAGGTATTAAAGACATTCACCAGAGTAGGTGGTAGTTTGAAAAGGAGAGACACTCATCATAGAACTCATGGTTTGTAGTGCAATTAAGTACGTGGAGGAAGATATCCAATTCACGTAGGAGTTGTTTGAAGATGAACAATACTCAAAAATAATATTTCATCGATAGGGGAAAATGAGACTTCAACAGATATTCTATTCATAGTTGAGGATTAATGATTCTATTCCAACTCAATGAAGTGAATTTCATTTTTTTTAAACTATGTTTGGTTTATTCCAAATGCAGTAAGCATGGGGGAGTCAGCTGATGTGATCTGAGGGAAACATTGTGCTATCCCTAAAACTTTGTTAAGGAAGTGTGCCTAGAATAGAGTGACTACGATAATGTTTTTTAATCCACAACTAGTAATTATTAGTGAACTTTGGTAATACTAACAACATGTTGGCATATTCTCCTAGGACGTAGCCCATAGTGGTGAACCATATAAAATTAATGTGTCTTCAATTTTAATGTGATTTCTTATTTTCCTCAGTTTCTCATTAGATAGGTTTAACAGGTTCCTAACACCATGGGAAAAATATCCACAATATTAAACAAAAAAGTTCACACCCTGATTCACCCCTCCCCTCTCAGGGTGTTTTGGGATCCCTCTAATAGTACCAGACGGTAAAGGTTGATGTGGCTAAATCTATCCTTCATTGCTATCATAGAGAAGTCAGTAAATATCTAGGATATCCCCACTTTGATGGAATAAGCTTCCATATTTGGAACTATAAGATGAGGTATTATCTTAGATCACTTGGAATTTAAGTTCCTTTTTCCAATGCACAATGAATACAAGTCACTAATCCAATAGGGTATTCTATGATAGATTCAGATAGAAGAAATTCTCGATGTAGATGCCAATGAAAATAATATTATCATAGCAGCTCTTTATGATTACATATATCTTAAAGTGGTGAATTTTATGTTAGAAAAGCCTATGTAGAAAAAATTGGAGAATATTTATGAAGGTGATAGTAAAGTAAAGGATAAAGAACAATAAATTTTTAACAAAATATTTTAATGATATGAAAAATCATGTGATAAAAATACAGATACATTTTTCAACCAAATTATTGATGTTGTTGGATCCATATGAGAACTTGGAGAACAAATCAAAAACATTGATATTGTAATGAAAATATTGAGAATAATTTAACTTATTTACTATTAAAAGGTGTTAGACCTTGAGGAAAGGGATCTTTCCAAACATTATATAGATGATCTTTTATGTATCCTAGTGGCACACGAGATGAGAGTCAATCCAAAATATGCAATGACTCATGTAAGAAAGGAATTGGAATTCAATGCCACGAAAAAACTGTAAATTTCTAGAGATAGTATTGAGGAAGATAATGACAAAATAGAAATTTTCCCTCTAATTTCTATGAAATTCATGATGTTAGAAGAGAAATTTGATGTCAAGATATATCTATCTTGTTTTCTTTGTAGAAGAGTTGGGTACAGTTCCTCTCAGTTCACAAGGAAGCTCATTTATGTAGAAAGTGAAGCTGGAGAAATGAAAAATACTTGAAAAAATATGTTCAAAAGGGAGACTTCAAGTTTGGTAAATCATTACATAAGAAGAGTTTTGTATTTTAAGAAGAATATAATGATGTTTTAGATGAAGGAATATTCCATAGATATTCAATGAATAGAAAATCCTACATGTTTTTTAATTAATGACTAGGAAAAGTTGTGGAAAGTATTAATTTAATTATCATTAAAGAAAAAATAAAAATGGATCAACAATTCATTTAATAATGTGATGGAATAGGAGGAAGAATGTTCAAATGCAATGTAGCCAAATATAGAATAGTGGATAGTGTAAAAAACACTTAGGAATCAAGTCATGATGTTGAATTAGAATAGGAATCAAAAGTAAAAACCATGGATGAAAAATACTCTTTTGAAACACATAGGATTAATAGAATAGTATAAATTGATTGTTCCAACATCATTGGGGATTGGATAACACCCACAAAAATATGGAGAATTTAGAGTAATGAACTATCTGCATTCCTATTAGTTGTGCAAACATCTTCATTTGAAGAGGCAAAATGGATGAATCATGGATCAAAGCCTTGGATGAAGAGTTGGATCAGACGATAAGAACCAGACATGGGATATAGTTAAGAGACCCAAAAACCAAAATTTGATTGGTATTAAGTGGATTTTTAAATCTAAATTTTATGAGAATGGAAATGTGATAAAAAAAATAAGGCATGACCGATTTTAAGGGCTATTCACAGATTGAAGGTGTTGCTATTGATGATACATTTTCTCTAGTGGCTAGATTAGTGTCAATCATACTTTTTCTTTCCATTACAGTTCAAAGAGAAATAGAAGTGTATAAAATTTATGTCAATATAGATTTCGTAAATATTTTTCTTGATGAAGATGTCTTTATTGAGAAATGAGTGATTCTTCTTCTTGGAAATGATGAAATAAAGGTTTTCAAATCAAAGAAGGATATCTATAGTATTAATTAGGCACCATGAGAATATCACTCTCGTATGGATTCATATCAATAGAATCTCAAATTCAAAAGTGTATGTGTGGAGCACAATCTCTACATGAATAATTCTAAATATATATATGCTATTGTATTGTTGTATGTAGTTGATATTATATTTGCTGGAATCAAGAAGTAATTAGTATATAAATTTTCCAATCATATAAAATCAGAATTAGATATGAGAATTATTGGTGAACTCACATACTTCATGGGGTTAGAAGTGATTCAATGAAAAAACAACACTATTATTTCTTTGGAAAAGTAATCAAGAGAATTGCTAATGAAATTCAAAGTGCATGACTCTAAGACAATTCCAACTCTTGTTGAGGATAAAATTAAACATGCAAAGTATGATGATATGACATCAATGGATCCCACCATGTATTGAAGAATAATTGTAAGCCTTATGTACTTAACTAAAATATTGAAAAATATTTCCTATGAAATTTTATTAGTGGACCACTTTCAATGTAACCCGAAGGAAGAACATATGTCGAAAGTTAAATTTATCATGAGGTACATTCATGGTACTAATAAATATTGTTTATAATTTGTTGTAGAAAAGGATAATGAACTATCAACATTTTAAGATGTTGATTGGGCTATATATGTGATTGATATAAATTCCACAATTGGTGAAGAATTATTTATTGGAAAGAAATGTGTAGGCTGGTTGAGTAAGAAACAAGAGAATTATTCTCATAGTACATCTGAATATGAGTATAAATTTTCAAAAAAGGCATGCACTCAGCTACTTTTGATAATGAAACAACTGGAAGATATTGCTGATGAGGTAAAACATCCAATGGTGATTAATATTGATAACAATAGAATAATTGAACATATAAAGAATCATTTTCATCATTCTTGTATGAAGCACATTGAAATCGGATATAATTTCATCATGGAAAAATTAGAACAAGGAAAAATTAAAATATATCATGTTGGAACTGATGATCAAGTGATTGACATAATGTCAATTCCATTGTCATTACATGTGTTTGAGAATCATCGATTGAACCTCAATGTTCAACCACCACCCACTGCATTAGGAGTTTATAAAATTTCACTCTTACCAATTTTTTTATCTATTCTAATCTATTTTTTGAAGTTAAGTGGGATTATGGGGGAGTTACGATCTAGGGGGTGTATTCATTGAGCTCTTCAAGTCAAAATTTGATTCTTTTCGTTTATATCCAATGGTGTCGAATGGAAAAGATCAATGTATAATGTTTAAAAGATGTGGATGAAATATAAAATGTTTTTCAAGTGGTAGGATGATAGAGAATAGAGTAGTTTAAAAATGTTACAATGGGGGTGAATGATGAGTAAAAAAAATGAAAATGTTTGGAGACAATGAGAATGGAGAAAACAATTCGGTGTTTGGTATCAAGAGAACCCAATTCATGGTTCCCCTCTTATTTTATATACTGAGAATTGTTCATATAAACTTAGAGTGTTAGATGGGTTTTTTATTTCATATCATATTTTTGGATTTGATTTTAGCTGGTTCTTCATTGAATTTATTTTCGGATTACCAACTGATCCAAAGGGGGAAATTGGTGGAACCAAGGGTGTTCTTTTCAAAAAATGGATTATGGTTTTATATTGGTTTTCAATCATTTTTGGATTGATCAAAAAGTTTGCAGTGTATTTGGTCTTATGATTGAGGCTGAAGTCATTAATGAAGGTGGTGTAGTTTCCCAATGTCTGTATGAATTTTGGGCCACAAAATCAAGAGTTTTTTTGGGGAAAAGATGGTTACTTTGTGAAGGAATGTATTATTCGCAGACCGAAAATGCAGAATCCAGAATGAGTTTTTCAGGAATAGTTCATGGACCGTGAACATTGTTATGTGGAACAATTCAAAATATCATCAAGGGTAGTGAATTGTGAAGTGCAGTACGTAGACACATATGAAAAATGGTACACATGTCGAAAATCGTTCTTGGCGAAGGCGTGCAGTATACAGAAGGCATGATGTTTGCAATATGGAATGTCATTAGAGAAAATGAGGATGTGATTTGTTTACCTAAGAGTTCAGTCACCTTGATGGAAGAGTGGTGGTATGAACACCATGTAGAGTAGAACAATTCATTGAAGTTGCACGGTACATGTAGAAGAAGGTGTCGTGTCAAAGATATGGTAAAGCATAGATTAGCTGATTATATTGATTTATTTTCCTATATAAAGTGATCTTATCTGTACATTAAGCATATAAACTATGATTAAAAATCCATGGGGATTTCATTGATGTCTAGATTGGTTTTTTAGAATACAATCCCAAGAAGGTGATCCGGAATAGACATTTCTGATGAATTCAATGAAGTCCAAAGTGTTACATGGAAAGGTATTGCCTCTTAGGAAGAAGTGGAATGAGGAGACAAAAATAGTGCATAGAAGAGAGTGTGGTTCATCAAAGAATCTTGTGATGTACATGGAGTAGGGTAGTACCTGGAAGTGTAAGGAAGTATGGAGAGGATAAAGAGTATACAAACATTGTTTTCAGAGTCAATGAATAGTGGAGAGATAGTTTGTGTAACACTCATGGTTCTAGGGGCAATGCTATATGCAGAGGAAAAAGGCTAGTTTGTGGAGGAAATTTCTCTACTGAACAATACCTAAAAATAATATTTCATCTACTAGGGAAAATGGTACTTAATAGAGCATCAATCCATTGGTGAAGATGTATAATTTAATTCCAACTCATTCATGTGAACTTTATGTCATTAAAAGAGGTCACATTATTCTCAACGCAGTGATAAACAGGGTGTCAAGTAATATGATCTGAGGGATTCATTGTGATATCTCTAAATCCTTGTAAAGGAAGTGCACATGTCATAGAGTGACTGTGCTAAAATTTTGTAATCCACAAAGATTGGAGATTTTTGGAATTTTGTACAACTAAAAACCATTTGGAGTAAGATCCTTCGAAGTAGACCTTAGTGATAAACCACGTAAAATTGATGTGTCTTTAATTTGCATGTGATTGTTTGTTTTCATCACATTCTAATCAGACAGTTTTAATAGGTTCCTAAAAACATGAGAATAAGATCACTAAGATTAAAAGAAAATTATGACCCCCTGATTCACACCTCTCCTCTCTAGGTGTTTTGAGGTCCTTCACCAATAAAAATTCACTCAATATGGTGAGTAGATGAAGAACCCATTGAGTCTTCACCACATATAGGAAGATGGTAGACTCATCCAACAATGATAATATAAACCAATAAAAGAACATAGTATACCCATGTGTCTTTTCCTCTACTAGACGGAGTGTAAGAAAAACCATCTTCCTCAAGCAGTGGTGAATGGAAATCTGATAAACAACTACATGGCTAGTGACCAAACAACTAAATCAAACAAGCATCCTACTTCCATAACAACAGGTAAGAATATCTTCAACCCATTCATTAATAATTGGTGTCCTCCACCACACCAAATGCATATCTCAATACATTCCTCCATCAAAAGCATCAACTTATTCCACAACAACTAGGCCTCCCCACCACACCTAACAAAAAATCCCTCTAGGGTCATCCATAAAGGGATCACATCACATCCAGGCCTCCCTACCCTATATACCATAACAGCCATCCCGGCTCAGGCATCCCAGCTCATGTCACATCAGAAGAAGTAGGAAAAAAACATAGAAACCTGACACTCGTCCCTAAAGAATGGAAACCATCCTTAAAAGACAATAAGATCTTAGGGCTTCAAAGTACATGTCACATAGACATTACATGATGTTTGGAAACTCAGTCCCTATAAAAGATGTTTTTTAACTTATCCAATTCTTATTCCATCTTGAATTAAACATTTCATTACTTCCAGGTTCCCACAAGGTGAAACCTAAGCAGTGGGAAATCACATGTCGTCAAAAATTAAATAAACAATTAATTTATTGTTCATTTAATTCATTAATCAATATGAATCAACATGTGTTTTGATCATTTAACAATTTAATTTAGCATACACACATGCCTCAATTTGATTATAATCAAATTATAAGACCTACCAAATACATTAAACAAGCCCATTTACACCATTATCCTATTAATTATCAACTAATTACTATTTTACATTCTTCACAAATTTCACATCCAAATCCATGAATTAAAAACCATGTATAGATACCACACTATCTAAAAAATCAAGAGTAAAACTGTAAACATGGTACAAAAAACAACATATCCTTTTCATCAATACCAATTATTTAATTCAGTTCAATTAATTATTAGGTTTGTTCTATTTTTATATAAGGGGATAAATCAAGCTTACACTGTGATTAAATGTAAATAAATCGAGATGAAATGAATCCCCTCCCTCAAATGTATGTTAACTTTCTTCACACAAGAACAAACCACACAACGAATATCTAATCACATCTCTTGAAAGAACTACATCAATCATAGGATACCATGGAATAATGGTACAAACAATAACCAAGAGAAACAATATTAGAAACATGGGATTTCATCCTCTATCACATGGAATGAAGGTTAGAAGGAAACATAGTTTAAACAAGATAACTAGAGGTTGAACATACCTTAGATTGAACACAAATCACTACAGATCGAATGAGAGATGATATTAATTGATCCTTGATGAAGGAATTCCCAAAACATTGAGGAGGGGGTCACTCTGTCACCTAGAAAAAGTGGGATATCTGATTTATCAATAGGGTTATGAATAACCCTAGTGTCAGAAAGTGCATAATAAACCACTATAATGTTGAATTACATGACGTGTAATCCCCTTTCACGTCGTGTAATCCCCAGGGTTCAATTTCCAATAAAAAATGTATCATATATTCTTTTTTTAACCTCTATTCATTACTCACTATAAAAAACACTTTCACATCATGTAAAACCTTTACATGTCATGAAATCTCCCAGCTTCCGCCTTATATCAACCAAACTAATCCAAACATCCCTCGAGCCTCCTATTAGCTCCTCAGTCTTCATAAGCTTATAAATTTTACATCTTTATAGATCAAGGCTCCGATATTTTATACCTATCAGAACATTATCATCCTATAGAATCCAAAACCAACCCAGAGAGGGAAACTAAAAATGTGGTTGTTTAAGTAGTCACTCTGTGGGATGCCTCTCAAGGCTCTTTTCACCATAAGAGATCAACCCCTTCCTCAAAAGAACATCATGAAACCACGTAAGAACCATAACCAACTCCAAAACACTCTCTCGTGGAAGATACCTCTCAAAAGAGTTTAATAAATAACATGCAATAAGGGGAAGCCATATCATAAATTAAAAAAGGTCTACCACCAAAAAATGAACAATGTTACAAGAGAGGAGCTAAAATGTAGAATAAATCGGGGTATTGATCATATATCTTCAACTCACATTCCCTTGTACTCTCCTCCATGCCACTCTGATTTCATAAGACATGAGCCAAGGGGATAGAATTCAACTGAAACTCCTTCTTATCGCATCTCTAGATCACTACATTACACTCCTCTAATGTCCCACCATCATCAATATCGATCTCACCCTAATAGATGATGTTAGAGTCATCATAAGGATAATGAAGTAGCTGTGAAACTTGCAAAACATTTTGTATCTAACACATGTGGGGGGGGAGTGCTACTCGATACGCCATGACACCAACGCAACCCAACACCTAAAAAATTACCAAAAATCCAGGGATAATGCTTACTCACAAAGACAAAACTTCACTACCCTTAGTGGGGAGTCACCATCAAGAATCTATGATCTCCATCATCAAACTCTAGAAGTTTCCTCCTTTGATCTACAACTTCTTTCGAATGATCTTGCGATGCTTTCATACTCTCACGAATCACCTGAACCATCTCTGTTGTATTATATACTAGTTCCAACAGAACAATTGATGACTCTCTCAATCGAACATAATGGAGAATAGAAATGTCAACCATAAAAGACATAAAATGGCCATAAATCAATGGGGGAGTGAAAATAATTATTTTAAAAAAACTCAACCAAGGAAATATTCATTATCCATGAACCTCCTAAATCCAAGACCCAGGATAGGAATATTTATCTATGATTCTTGATTATCCGCAATATTTGACCATCCATATGAGGATGAAAAGTGGTGGTAAGGAATATCTAAGAACCAAAGACATATCAGACACCTCTCTACACCCTGGTGGTAAAACAAGGATCTCAATCAGAAATGATCTTCCTCGAGACCAGGTGGAGTCTCACCACCTAATCTAGATACTTCCCTGATTAAACCTCAACTGATCCCAACTCCTTGATCACTATAATGTGGGTTTGTTTCTTCAAAGGATTCAATACCACACATATAACATCATGTCCTCCCTGAGATCATTGTAATCTAGTAATAATGTACATCAATATTTCCTCTTACTTAAACTAAGGATAATCTTATTCCTGGAGTTGACAATTGGTAGCACGGTGCGTGGACATCACCTTATGTAGACCAAGCATCGAGACACAAACTCTACAACTTCATGAATCATCACAGGCCACCAAAACCGAACCCTTAAAGCCCAGTTTATCTTTTTCATGTAATGATGTACTGTTAAAGTCGATAGATGGAACTCTTAGAGAACCATCACACACATCCAAAAAAGGAATAAAAATCTTCCCTAAAACAACACTTAGTGTTTTTCATCCTTAGAATAATTATCAGGGTCCTCAACATAAACAAATCTGTCTATCCAAACCTGCACGTCATGATCCCCCAACTTGGATTCTTCCACCTACTACACCAGAAATGACTACACCTCCATCAAAAAAAGACTACCCATGCCTTTGAATTCTCCCATACCAAGAAAAAATAATTAATGTTCATAGATTATTCTCTATGAATATCCTTATTCGTGCACCACATCGTTGCATGACATCCTATTAAGCACATCATCTACAACATTCCCTTATCAAAGTGTATACGAAATCTCAAAGGAGTAATCCTACAAGAACTTAATCATCCTATGTTGTCAAAAGATCATGTCATCTTGGATGAAAATGTAACTTAGGATTTTACGATCTGTGAAGACCACAAACCGCATATTGATGAAGTAATGTGTCCAAAAATTTAGGGAAAACACTATCGCTGCCAACATTATATTGTGGTTTTAATAGTTACATTCATGTGTATGTAAATGCTGGGAAACATATAAAATGACTAATCTCTGTTACATCAAAATTAAATCCAACACAAGACTCAAAGAATCAATGAAAACCATTAAATGAACTCTTTCTTTTAGAAGACAATGAATTGGGGAACTAACCTACTTCTTCTTAATATAATATAAAGATAACTGACCCTAATTATTCCTCAAGATAAATGATAATTTTTCTCAACATTTCCAAAGGAGTCAAAACCCATGAGAAATCATATATGAGCCCCTTATAAAAGATTAATGATAACATAAACATTGCAACTCTGACACTATATTGGTTACTACAGAAAAAAAAATTCTTTTATCCTCGATAGATTCTCATCTTTTCCCTATGAGGATATAAAATTCCCTAACAAATGGGCCTTTGGGTCCCCAAAACGAATCATAGAAAACATCCCATGTAGTTGTACATGATGAAGAACTCCAAAAATGGCATGTAGATGCTCTCAATGATCCACATCAGACAAGAAGTATAAAAGTATGTCATCATTGAAAACTACCAGGAACTTTTCCATGAACTCAAGAAACACACAGTTCATTTACACCATGAACATTGCTGAAGCATTCATCAACCAAAACTACATCACAAAAAATTCATAATTCCCATGACAATAATATAATGCAGTCATCAGGATATCCTCATCCTTCACACTCATCATAACATATCATGAATGAAAATCAATCTTAGAAAACCAACTTGCACACTTCAGTTGATTGAATAAATCATTAATACATGGAAGTGGAAGGCGATTATTCACCATCAAGAGGTTCGAGTAATGATTATAGATACAAAACCACAGACTACCATTAGCTTTATTTATGTACAAAACAAGAGCACCCCAAAATGACACAATCAACCAAAAAAAAGCCACACCAACACAAAACCATTAATCAGTATGTGAAGATCTTGCAACTCTGAGGGTGCAATCCTATATAGTGACGTTGATATAGGAGACATGATTGGTTGTAATTCGATCCCAAACTCAACCTCTCATCAAGGAGGTAAAGACAAATCCTCCTCTAGAAAGACATCAGGGTATTCTTCTACAACCTTTTGAAATACCAACTATTGAAACTCTGACAAAATAATAATCAGTTCTTCCATCAATTATGACAAGGAAATAGCATGCCTCTTCCCCATTAGAGGGTCTGACTCCCCAAAAAAATGATGGCTCTCTATCAGCATCAATGAGAACAAACCTCCGATTAAAGAAATTAATGATAGCCTACAAAAAATACAAACCCATGCTGAATATGATGTCTTTTTGTTGTATCTATAAACATAGAAAATTTACCGTTAAGTGGTTCTTCCCGTCACCACCTCGAAATCTCTACATACATCAAACAAGCCATCTCAACCAACAATAGACATAGTCAATCCCAAGGGAAATAGAAGCATCTCTACCTCATGTCCTAATGAATGGAAAAGGGAAGGTGATATGAAGGAGTGCACTATTTAGGATCAAACAAGGAATGAGTCCAATTATAAAACAAGAAATTCAAACCTCAAAATATGTCTAGATTAGCTGGTGCTGGAAACACTGAAGCATTAAGATTACCATGATCTACTCCATAGCCTCTCTTACCCTACTGATGACCACCTCTATGGACGTTGTCTACCATTTAAGAACATGGACCATCCTAGGGTTTTTCTCTTCCTCCCCCATCCACTCTATGTTGATCCAAAACTAGAGAAGCCTACTATATTTTTCTCTACTAGAAATTCCTCAAAAGAGGAACCTAATGTGGGAGAACTAGAACACATTGACTACCCAAAAAGGAAGAGCACTCTCACTAGTGATGACTACATCCTCAAAAAGAAAAACATTCATCTGATCCCTTAGAATAGGATTGACAGTTACCTTCCTTGAGAAATGAGATATTGATGGTGGGGACCTACATCGAGATGACCATAATATCTTTTATCATGAAAACTGGGAACCCCTGACCACAAATATGCTTTGTGGGGAATCCTGATAGTTCTCCTCTCATTATTATCTGGTTCTAGATAACATTATCTTGAAGGCCTATTATCTTACCAGCACCATGAAATATGTCATACACATAAATAGGGTGACCTAAAGTTGGATCAATTTATGAAAGGCCTCTTCGAATTGCCTCACCCTTGGATCCTCCATTGGTAACTGGTCCGAAGAATATCATAGAAGGTTCCTGAAACATATTACAAAATATCACACACTAAATGATCATGACTAAAGGTTATGAAGCTCCTGAAAAATGGCCTCCTACACGATTGAGGAGAGAAACTCTACTCTGATCTGGTCTCAGAACATCTCCCATGAGAATACGGACTCCTCGCGATCCCTAAGGAAAAATTACAACCACTTCCTCACTATCCCATGCAATAGAATCAAACCCAACAACATTCAATTCTCTATATGAGAACAGATCATACTGAATGTTATCCCAACCACCTCTAAATAGTCTTCCATAACTCTATCAGAAATGGATCCCTCATAACAGATTTTTCTTTATCACTGAAACACTCAGAGTTTCCTCCTCTATGTTTCCTCTTAAGAAACCTCCACTTTGTGGAGATCGACAATTGCAACCAATTAAACATGTCCAATGCGAACCTGATGAGGATGTCGACGTGGAGACATTCCTAAAAAGGAAATATAGTTAGAGCACCTAAACTTTGAATATGGAAGTGATTATATATTTTTTTCTTTTATTAATTTTAGTTTAACCTATCCCTGGGTGTTCTCATTCAAACAAAGGCGCAAAGAAGAATGATTTGTGATGCATTACATGTTCTCAACCCTACAACTAGTCCAACCCCATTTAGTAGCCACTATAAACATAATGTTCCATGCATCAGATCACATGTGGATCTAAATACCCATTCCTCAGTGGGTCTACCATGTTTACAATTATTTCAAAATATAACGGACACTCTTTCCCTACCAAACCATGAAACCTCATCCATATCTAACTCCAAACACCATCTTATCCCTCAACCAGTGATTTGATAACATTATTGCATGAGACCTCCCCAGAAATTGTACCCCTAATGAGCCAACAATGGGTTAAGTGAGATAGTAATACATGATTCCCACATCCATTAGGCCTCAGGATGAATTCTAGTGTTGATTATACAAAAAAATCACATATGAGAGACATTACCGTCTAAGATAACATACACGAAAGAGAGATATACGACAAACACCATCCAAATCCTGATCAGAAAACAATATAAATGGAAAATATAAGTACAAATATGTAATATACTTCAATAAAAACTACAAATGAATGTAAAACTACACGTATAAGAATAAATGTAAATATGATAGCGACCACAAAGTCGCAAAAGCTATTGAAAAACCCAAAGCTAGTAGTAACCACCCTTATCTTCCACCAGCTCCAAGTGACCAAAAAAATAGTATATATATATGTTCTGTGAGTATAACAGTATACATAGTAGGATCTTCCATTGATCCTATCTTACAAAAGCAATGAATTAATTATAAAGCATAGTGAACAACCTATGAGACATAATCATCACCTAAATTGGTATAATAATTTTTTATCCTAACCATGAATACCCTCAACAAGAACCTCATAAAAATGCATACAATATAATAAAAAATGTTAATGGTACCCCGCTATGGCTTCCCACTTATTTTCCATTTTCCCCAACAACACAAATCCTGAGCATCTCGTTCCAAAAAGAATAGCCTATACAAAACCGGGTAAAGCACAACAATATAGACTTTGTGGAAGAAACCACCATTTCCATATAACCAAAGGTCACCAGATAGTTTTTTAAGAGGCTCCATATCCCATATAATGTGTATTATACATCAAGTATTATACCTCAAGCCATCATAGCCCACACATTGAGTAAGGATCCTTAATAAATCACTACCTATACAAATCATACCTATATTAGTCCATAGGAAACTATATACCAAATAAATGTTTGTGAAATAACCATATGCCCTTAAATCCCTCTACACACATATATAGGAAAATCTAACTGTCGTGTGTACCAATAATGGTATATACCATGAGAAGAGAGATTGGTCAAAGGGGGTAGTGATCCATATATCCTCCCTTTGGGATTTTTGTAAAAAATACCCACAGGGATCATAATCCTTGGGGTGTCAGTTTCCCTCACCGATAGGGTGGTGTAGTATTTAGAAACACAGAAGTTCATGATATAATATAGCTCGCAACTACACTATGGGAATAACCTTGTCTGAGACTCAATTGAAGCTAACATCTCTCAGACTTCTAGTAGCTACTACTAATACCCGATATTATATAAGCACACAACAATATATATATACTTATTAATTTATAATATTCCTTTTCATCATTTTAACATTATGTTAAATAATTCATTACCATTAATTAACCATTATCATTTCCACATTCATTACATTAGCATCACAATAATGTTCCAGACTCTCCTGGAGTAAGAAAACCAAGTCTACGGCTTCTTTGAATTATAACATTATAATTCTCCAAACCCAATGGTTAAACATTTATTATTTTATTAGTATCATTATCACATTCCATATTTCTATGTATTCTATGAAATCAATCTACGATACAAATTGCAATGGGCTCAACACAGTGAGTAGATGAACTACCTTTCGAGTCTTCACAACCTAAATATGAGTGTAGACTCATCTAACCAAATGATTCTAAACAAATAAAGAACAAGAAAAAATCATAGCATTATTGACTCTCTTGGATGGAGAGTAACCAAAACCATCTTCCTCAAATAGTGGGGAAAATAATGCAGAAAAAAATGTGGTCTTCGGCCAAATAAATGATTCAGGCTAGAATTCAATTTTATAATAATGGGTAAGCTACGATTCTAACTATTCCATCATATTCAGTGTGCTCCATAACAACCCATGCATTCCCCTATTCTTCCAGCAAACACGGCTGTAAACTTTTACCACTACAACTGAGACTCCCTGCCCCACAAACAATAATAGCCATCTAGGCTCATCCGTCCATGGCTCACATCACATCCAGGTTTTTCTGATCCATATACCACAATTGCCCATTGGGTTCATCCCTCACAGGCTCACATGCCATCACAAGAGGCATGGAACAAGCAAAGAAACCAGGATCTTGGACCTAAAGTAAGAAATATATCCTTCACACACAACGAGGTCTCATAGTTCAAAATAACAAGGAACTTGGTATTTACAAGAAGGAAGAAAAATCAATCCCTATAATAACATTATCATTTTTTAAAAAAATTAATTTTTATTCAATATTGAATTATCAAATTCATTATTCATAGGTTCACACTTCACAAAACATATATAGAGATCTATCACAAGATTCCATACATTAATTATATATTTAATGTGACAATACTTTAATTTCGTTATCAGCATGTATCATCATACTTCAGGTACACTAACCAATTAAATTAATCGTGCATATTTAGATAAACTTGATTATCATCAAATTAAAAAAACAACCGGATTCATTAAACAAGCCTCTTTAAACCTTTACCCAATTAATTATCAATTAATTCCATCTTTACCTTTGTTACCAATTTCTCATGCTAATCCATGCATAAAAAACACAACATAGATACCACAATATCATATAAATCAAGGGACAAACCATTATCAAGGTAGAAACAACAACATCTTCATGATATCGATAAATATTCTTTAATGTGGTTCAATTAATTATTAGTTTAATTTCATTATGATCCAGGAGGATGAATCATGAAACCTCTATGAATGAACATAAATAAATAGAGAAGAAACAAATCGTCTAGCTAAAAAGGGTGTGAACGGTCTTTACACAAGAGAGAATAATGAAATGTATTTCTGATCACCCCCCACATGAACTGCATCTATTCTAGGTGGTCTTAGAAAAACCACTAATACAATAACCAAAGGGAACCCCATTAGAAACATGGGAGATCATCCACCATCACATGGAAAAAATAACGAGAGGGAAAAGAGATCAGACTAGATTAACGGAGGTAGAACATACCATATATTAAAGATGGATCCCAATAGATCGAAGAAGGGTAGATAAGAATAAATCCTTCATAAAGGATTCACCAAAACATTTAAGAGAGGGTCGTCAGGTCTCTTAGAAGGAGAGGGAGAGCCACTGCAAATGTAGTGTTATCAATTACTCAAGTGGCTAAAAACACTTAATATATAAATGTAATGGGTAATTAAATGATTTTTAATCTTCATTCATATAATGTAATCCTAAGGGTTCGTCTTTCACCGTAAAATAAATCACCTCTTCAGTTTATTTATTTTTAAACCTTGATTTATTACATGTCATGAAACTCACTTTCCTGTCATGTAAAACCATAACAAGTTTTGAACCGTCCCTATTCCCATATTCTAGCAACTGAAATACTCCAGACTTCCACTAATCCTGCTTCGAAAACCATGGTCTTAGAAAACGCACAAATAGTCAATCAATGCGGATTTAGACCCTAACATATTAAATATTAGATATGATTGAAATATTTATATTTTAATTCCATTTAATTCAATTTTTAATCAAATTAAAATTATGTGAATAGTTTTAAAAATAAAATCACTTTTCTTTTATTTTAATTATAATTTATTAAATTATATAGAAATTATAAAAAAATTTAAATATGACAATTAAGATGATAAAAAATTTAATATAACATACTTTGTTCATTTTTGGGCATATTGAAACCTTATATGTAAAATTATAAAACATTAATATAGATAAAATTAATTTCCATTATTAAGGTTAATATTGTTTAACCAATGTCTGAAATAAATATGGTCTTGAAAATCAAATCAAAATATATAAATATTTTATTGGGATAATATTTTAATAAAATATCCTCTATAAGTTACGTAGTATTGGGAAATTATAATAATAACATTTCCAAAGTGTTTTGAATACTAGTAAGGGACTAATATAGTTTTCATGGGGAGACATTACCATATTTATCCATGCTACAAAAAAGTGCAAGTAAATAAACATTATCCAAAAGTATACCAAAATTAATTACAATAGTGTCACAAACAATACAAACAAGTATCACATGATAAACCAAAATTGGGAACAATACCCAAACCATTGTTATAGATATATCATTCCATATATTATCAAGTGTCAAATGTAAATCTAAAATAATGTCACATGCAAACTCCCAAAAGGGTCCCCACTTTATTTTTGGTTCCCTCATCGCTATCTTATCCCATATCAACCATTAATCACAGGTCTCTTTCCCTTATCCAATTATGAAAACATGAAATCTATTTCGGTACTGATTCAGAAATCGGATTAGAGTGTGTGTACAACTCACCACATCACCACTGAAAAATATAAAATAATTTCCACTCTATAAATTTTTTATTTTTTTACAAATAACAATATATCATAATTAATTTAATCAATTTCACATTAAATGAATTCTTTAATTAACAACACCATTCCCAAGGTATATGACATGGCAGTGTTTTCACACTCTTTGACACATCCTTTTAGTATTTTTTATTGACTTTTTTATATCAAAATATTGTTTTTTATTAAATAGTTGATAATTATTGTGATTTTGTACTTCGCTGTGTAAATTATTCAATTTTAGTTTAAATAATGTGTTTTTAATATTCATTATTGTCTTTTTAAATAATTCTTAAATTAAATTAGTCCTGTGAATTTGATTTTTATTTAGTTATTCTTTTATTTTTACAATTTTTCTTTCCATTTAGTTAATTATATCATTAATTTAATTAGTTAATTCATTATTGGTAATTTGTAAATAAATATCTCATTTTAGTTTTTAGAATTTTAATAATTTAATTAGTTTTAACAATTTATGTTTATTCAATTAATATTTATTATTCATTAATTTACATTATCAATTCTTGAATTAATTGGTTAATTATTTTAAGCAAGTACTTGTAACTATTTTAATAAGTTCTAGAATTAATTTGTTTGTAATACAAATATATTTATTATTTTAATTAAAGAATATTTGATTTTATTATTTAACTTTGTTTTATTTGTTTTATTTTTTCTTTTCTATTTAATTTAATTTTTTAATTTTTTAATTTATTTATTTTAGTTTTATTAAATTATTAATTATTATAATTTTTTCTTTTTCTATTGCAGGTGTAGCTGTGTGCGCCGCGGTGTGACCGTGAGACACACTCATGGTGCCTCCCCTCCTGTCTCACCGTTTCCTCACCCCAGCACCCTCACACCATCAAACCTCCAGCTTCCTTCTTGCCTCCTTCCACACCAAACCCACACCAAACCCAGCACATCATCCCTACAACAATTCAACGCAAAACAAAATGCATAACAATCGTAGATTCAATTCAACAACACCAGAAAGAATAAGCAACTTGGAGAGGCAAATCAAATTAGATCAACTAAATTCAAACAACCTAATTCTACAGAA
The DNA here is from genome assembly GCA_963277665.1 of Viscum album. Lineage (NCBI taxonomy): Eukaryota > Viridiplantae > Streptophyta > Magnoliopsida > Santalales > Viscaceae > Viscum > Viscum album. Next base: position 554,120,187 of record OY728131.1, read on the forward strand.
AACCAAAACTTGAATCATTGGGTTTGAGGCCTTGAACCACCCTTACGCCCCCATCTTAAAACTGTGAGCCTGTTGAACCAACGCTGCTGCCCGCCGCACCCCCCGCAACCCGTGGCCCCTCCTTCTCCCTACACCCAACTACCCCCTCTCCGGAAGCAGTTCCATATCCGAAACCCCCGGTGTCTCATGCGTGAAGCACAACCGCAGTCTTCTCCTCCACAGTAAACCTCCCTCCTGCACCAGCCCCTCAACGCTCAACTCGCAGCTCACCATAGATGCACCAAACAGATCTATGACCACCTTATGAAGAACTCCGTCGAACGCAGATCTACCTCGACCTCGAACCGCTACCCATGCTCCTGCCCTACTCCAAGCCTAGGCTATCCCAATGCTGATTCTACCTCCATCCGAGTCGTCGGACCTCACCGATGTGCACATAGTTGAGACCCCTCCCTTCTTTCCCCCTCTCTTCCTCGCCGAACCCTTCCCCCCTCTTCCTTTCTTTCTTCTTCTTTTTTAATTTTTACTATATTTTATTATATCATATAATACAATAAATATATATTATGTATTATATATCATATACTATACTATAATAATTAAGGCTATATTAATAAAAGTATAAAAGTTTATATATAATTTTAATATGTCATATTAAATAAATATAATAATCTTTGGCATATAATATTAATAATAATATTATGTATTATATATATATATATTAATAAGTTTTTTTATTAACTAATCTTGGTAATAATATTAATATATAATTATTTTTTTTCATTTTTTTTAACATGTTTTGGTTGTTTCATGTAGGGGGAGCTACTTGTAGTGGCGGGGATAAAAAGAAATAGTTCATGGGAATGTCGTGAGAATATTAGTGAGGTAGTTATTGACGAATTGGGTACACTCATTGAGAGTTGACAAAAATGCTGGTGACATGCACATAAAAGCATGCCACTTGGATTTATTACCTGTCAGTTTTCCTATGTTTTTAGTTTAGTTTTTCAGAATAAAAGAGGATGCACGACTCCTCTCGATAGCCATTCTCGGACTGGGAGGATACTAAACCACCTTTCACCATCCATTCCATCCATATTTCATGGACATGGATCATCCTCAACTTGGAGACAAGACCTTCTCCTCCATTCTCTGCCTTATCCCTCGTTACAATGTCCTAGTGTTAATTTCAATTTTTTCTGTAGATACTGGTTTTGCATGTTTTTATAATTGAATTGTGAGTTTTGTTTCATTTGTCTTGTATCATTCATTCATCATCATTTCTTTTCATGATCTTCAGTCTTTAGAAATGGAGATCTATTTTTCTGGGTTGGATCCAGTTTACGAAACCCGCCATGATCTGACGATCTGCACATTAATGCAACCACGTAGTTTTTATTTTCCTTGGTAGATCGCATCTGCAAATTTCATTGAACGAGAGAAACATCATACATAGGATGATTTTCCACTTTCTTGTTTAATTTATTCTCCCATTCCTGTCTTGATTTCACAAATTAAGAATGAATATTGGTTGTGCGATGTGATGATATTAGTGGAATAATTCTGGATTGTGAGAAATTCTTTCCAGAATGAATTTGTTGAGTGAATCACCTTGCAGTTTGGAGGAACACTTGAGTTTTGAAGAAATTTGATACTTGAGTGTTTAATTTCTTGGCAAGATTGGTGTGTGATCTGAGACATTGATCATGCATTGTGCGAGTTTGAGATTTATGGATTGACTTCTTGAGTTGATCTAGGATAGAGAGTAGAGGGTGAATTAACCTGAGTCTAGCCTTGTTTACACTGACTTTTGTCTTCTGTGTCTTGGTTTGAATTGTTTGTTTTGTGCCTTATGTTGTGTCTTTTCCTGTTTACATTTCAAGGTTTTATCCCATGTCTCTATGTTTTTGCACTTTTCCATCACGGTTTCCCTCCCCGCTGTGTTCTACAACACTGATTAGTGATTTCTTAGGAGTTGTGTTTTTTCGGTTCTCAAAATGTTTAAAAATTCAAAAAGATTTATGGAACGACCACTTAGGCCCATGACACTGCTTTCTTGGAAGCGACCCCGAGGTTAGCCACTATGCTATATCTTGGGTCTTTAAAAATGTAAACTTGAACGTCCTCAGGACAAGGACCCACGTCAAATTTTGGTGCCATTGTTGGGGAAGCAATGTGTGTCTTAGTGGTTTTTCTGATTTTTATTTTATTGTAAAACAAAAATAACATATAAAAAAGCATAAAAATCCACACATGCACAACAGTGATGAAATCTAACAAATCTGATATAGTGTCACTATTTGACTCGATTCAAGAGCTTGAGAAGGATGTTGCTAAATTTCAAAGATGGATGCATGAAAGATAGCATCAAGACCCTACTAATGAGGAGACAACCTATTCTCATGAGATCATGTTGTTGATCCAACAAGCCATGGATAAGGTCAAAGGTTACTAAGAAGATAGTGCAGTACCACCACCTTCCATTGAAGCACAACATTCTGGAAAACAGTTGAGAAGGAAAGAGAAAAAGAACAAAATAAAGAAAAAGTTAGAGTTTCCAAACATTAATATTGACTTTCCCCTAGATTCATGGATGGAAATTACAGAACCAATTTCGTATGATGTTTTCAAGGCCTAGTAAAATATGGGACTTGCAAAGATTTATGATGCTAGGAATTTCTTGGAATATAATTTTTCTCTGATTTCTATTATAATGATTTTTCTTGAAATAACTATTTTAATGGGTTTTCAATGCTTAAATAGGTGGAGCCAGCACATGACATCATATCACTATCTTTAGAAGATTTAGAAACTAAGGTGGTGTGTTTTTAAGAGAGTCTGAAAGTGGTTGACTACCTCGCTTTTGCCATGAACCCTCTCCCAGGACCACTATTCCATCACGAGGATGAACAAACAACACTTCTAAAGGGAGGTGAAATTTTTATGGAAGAAGCTATATTTTTTTCAAACTATATTACATCAGAACTGATTTTAATTGTGTTAATACATGTGTAGTTATTGAAGATGCAGTACAAATTTGTGATTTCTTGGATAGTGGGGATGTTTTGGTTGTATCTGCTGAAGAGTAAATGGAACTTTGAATTCTGGAAGACACCTACAGTTTGGGAGTTATTTTTGAAAATGAATTTTTGGATTTGTGCACTAGAATAGATTTGTATGATGACACATTAATTTCTTTCCAAGAGGAAATGTTTTAATGGATTGAACAAGAATATAAGTCACAACCATGTTTTCCAACAGTACAACTTGTGCACACACAACCTCAATTAGAAGATGTAGGAAAGTACCCCTGTATCATGTTATCCCCTCCACCATTCAAATGCAGTACTTCACTACCCAGGAAGGGAATTTGGTTCAAGATGCACAAGGGGTATTACAATGTTGGAAAATCACTCATGTTGGAAGGAATCACATCTGGTGGTTCCTAAGAAAGAAGCAAAATCCCACATCTGACTGGGGTTGATCCGAGGATTATCCAGCTATGTACAATCAAACAACAGCACCCCCTAGGAGGGTTATCCATGGATTATCCCTTTTAATTTCCTGCTTTAGTTTCGTTTTGCATGTTGTTTTAATTTGAGTGTTGTTTTCATTGGACAATAAACTAGCAGTAGATTCCACGTGGCTATCATTCAAGTCTCAGGGGTACATATCACTGGATTAGTGGATAAAACTCTCTAAATCACACTTTTTAGATGCTTTTTATTTGAACATAAAATATTGAACAGTAATGTTAAATTGTTTCATCTTGTAGGTGCAAAACTGGAGCAGCCAAAGTTCATGTGAAAGGGAAATAAAGGGAGAAATTTAAAAAAATAATTAAAGCTTCCATTCATGGAAGTAATGTTTTAATTCTACATGTTGAATCAATCATCTCTTTCATTTTTTGTGCTGCTGTGAAGTAAGTGTGGGGGAGTCCCCTGATTTTTTGATAAAAGTAAATTGTGTTTCTTTCTTGGGTGTTAGATTTCTAATATCTACAAAGTTGAAGATTTATTTTTGAGTTGATTTGTGAAACATGATGGCACCACTACTTTCAATTTCCTTATGCTGCTGCTGCACATCATTGTTCATCATGCTTCTAATTAAATGTTATTGATAAATTACTTTTTCTACTCTTTAAACATTCAAATCATGAACATTTTAGGAATATAACTGAGCTTGTTGCTGGTGAGGTAGGTGGGGTTTGTCTCTTCTGTTTTTTTTAATTTTCATTCACTTTTTATGTGGAAAAGAAAATTTTCAAACCTCATTTCTACCCCTCCACATCCTTTTTATATTTAATTGTTCATCAATTTTGAACTTCCACTATCTTACACCTTAGTAGTAAACATTTCGGGAAATGTTGGGTTTTATGTGTTGGAGAGAGGGGTCATTTTAGTATCATTTAAAATCCCCCCTTCTTGAACCTGAGCTTGAACATGAGTTTGTGATTGTATAAAAAATGGTCCATATTTTTGTCAAAAAATAGTTCAGAAGTCATTCAAATTTTTTCAAATTATTTCATCACTTTATAGCCATTGGAGGTTCACTGGTACTTCAATTATGTCTTGATATTGGATAACTGCTCACTGGATGATGAGAGTGACATTTAGTCAGAAATAGTTAAGTATGAATGATTGCTGAGTGAAATTGTTCAATATCTCTATGGACCATTATATTTAGGAACTAATGATGGGAGTGTGACCGGAGAGGTTTTGAAGAATAAAGATCATGACTTATAGTAACTTGATGTTCTCACTGGAACCCATGGGACTCACATTTTTATAAAATTATATTCAATCACTTTAGGATGTCAACTCGATTAATTATTAATTAAGTCCTTTTTAACTCGAGTAAAATGGGAAAATGGGATTCCATAGAGGGTATCTCAGAAAAGTTGCACCAGGTGCGTTTTTGTGAATAAATAATGCCAATATTAATATTAATAAGTGCTATACATAGTTCTCTGCACATGGAATATGGTTGGGAAAGGTTAATATAAAGTGACCTTGTCAAAAATGAACTCGTTAAGGTGAGGGGAGGTTTGAACCCAAATAAAGAAGGGAGCAATTCACTTGGTTAATTTTTCATTTGATTTAAATCAGTAAAGTGAAAAAATTAATGGCCATTAATTTTTGGAACTGAGGGGAAGGTGAGAATGAATGGTGCCCTTGGTTAAGTTTTAAATTCCACTGCATCTAACCATTCAACATTCCTTGGATTAGAACTTGAATTGGATTGTAAATTATTATTGTTAATGAGTACAAATACGATGCATGACATACTTGATAGTGTATTAATTTTCAGGGCTTTTGACTTCCAGTGAGTATTTGAAGTTAGGAAGGACACTATTTTTGAATACCATTGAAAAAACTGACTCATTGTTTAGTCCGGCTCCTCTGGATATTAATGTTCAACCATGCACCTTATGAGATGAAATTCAGAAACCATCTTTCTGTTTTAATGTTAATGGCATGTATTTGTTTGAGGAAAAACAATGTTTTATATTTGGGGGTGTTTGATGTGGCACTTTTTTCACACTCTTTTCCACATCATTTTTTTATTTTTTGTTGTCTTTTTTATACCAAAATATTTTTTTAGTGAATAACTGATAATTGTTCTGATTTTGTACTATGCTGTGAAAAATATTCAATTTTAGTTTAAATCATGTGTTTTTAGTATTCATTATTTCCTTTTTTAATAATTATTAAATTAAATTAGTCTTGTAAATTTATTTTTTAATTATTTTATTATTTTATTTTTACATTTTTTCATTCTAGTTAGTTTATTAATTCTTTAATTTAATCAGTTAATTCTTCATTCGTAATTTGAAAATAAATAAGTCATTATAGTTTTTAGTCTTTTAATAATTTAATTATTTTTAAGAATTAATGTTTATTTAATTAATATTTATTATTCCTTAATTTACATTATTAATTCATTAATTAATAGGATAATTATTTTAAACAAGTAATTGTAACTATTTTAATTTGTTCTAGAATTAATTTGTTTATAATACAAATATATTTATTCTTTTAAATAAATCATAACTAATTTTGGTATTTAACATATTTTTAGTTGTTTAAAATTTTTTTTCTAATTAATATAATTTATAAATTGATTAATTAAATTTTTTAGCTATATTAAATTATTAATTTATTTAATCTGTTCTTTTATGTTTCAGGTGTAGCTGTAGGCGCTGCGGTTTTTTCATGGTCATGGTGCCACCGTATTGCCTCGAAATTGTCTCACCGTTTCATGAATGGTGACACGTCTCACCATTTTCCCAGCCACCATAGCAGATTCAATGTCTCACTGTGAACATCACCCACCATTTCAGCTCTTCACTATCTCACAACATCACCCACGGTGATTCCTTCACCGCCACACCCACTGCCACTATTTGGCCCATTTTCCACACCTCTTCCACAATTTCAGTCTCATCGTGAGTGAATGGTGAGACCATGAGACACACTCACAGTTCCACCTCTCATGTCTCACTGTTTCCTCATCCTAGCTCCCTCACACCGTCAAACCTCCAGCTTATTTCCTACCTCCTTCCATAGCAAACCCAGCACATCATACCCACAAAAAATCAACGCAAAACGAAACGCATAACAATTGTAGATTCAATTCAACAGCAGAAAAATGAATAAATAACATAGATACACAAATCAAATTGGATCAACTAAATTCAGACAACCTAATTTTGCAGCAAACCAGAACCTGAATCATCAGGTCTGAGGCCTCGAACCACCCTTACACACCCATATCCACATTGTGACCTGGCTGAACCCAAGCTGCTGCCCGCCGCACCCCCCGCAACCCGTGGCCTCTCCTTATCCCTACTCCTAGCCGAACTCCCCTATCGCCCTACTTTCATCATACCACCCATCTATGCTAAAGAAATGTCGTATCTGTAACCCCCAGCATCTCCGGCCTGAAGCACTGCTTCACTCTTCTCCTCCGTAGCAGAACTCCCTGCCGCACCATCCCATCAACGCTCACCTCACAGCTCACCATATATGCACCGAATAGATCCATGAACACCCTATGAAGACTGTTGTTCGACCCAGAACTACCATGGCCTTGGATAGCTATCCGCGCTCTGGACCAACTCCAAACTGAGGCCAGCCCACTGCAAATTCTCCCTCCATCCGAGCCACCGGACCTAACCACTGTGCACATAGCCGAGACCCCTCCTCGCTTTCCCGCTCTCTTCCATGCCGAACCCTTCCCCCTCTTCATTTCATTATTCTGCTTTAATAATTTTTATTATATTTTATCATATCATATAATACAATAGATATTATGTATTATATATCATATACAATACTATATTAATTATAACTATATTAATAAAATTATAAAAGTTTATATATAATTTTCATATGTCATATTAAATAAATATAATAAGCATTGTCATATAATAGTAATAATAATATTAAGTATTATATATATATATTAATAAGTAATTTTTTAACAAATATAGGTAATAATACTAATATATAGTTTTTTTGGATTCATTTCATTTTTTTTAACTTGTTTTGGTTGTTCCATTCCGGGGGGGAGCTAATTGTAAAAGCGGGGATAAAAAGAAATTGTTTGTGGGAAAGGCATGAGAATATTCGCGAGGTAGTTGTAGGGGAATTGGGTACACTCAATGAGCGTTAACAAAAAGTCTGGTGATGATCACATAAAAGTGCACCACGTGGATTTACTTCTTGTCAGTTTGCCTCTATTTTTATTTCAGTTTTTCAGAATAAAAGAGGAGGAGCGACTCCACTTGGTAGCCAGGCCCGGACCGAGAGGAGACTCCACCGCCTTTCACCATACACTCCATCCACATTTCATAGGTAGGGATCATCTTCGACATAAAGACAAGACCTTCTCATCCATTCTCCACCTCATCCCTCATTGCTCTATTCTAGTTTTAATTTCAATTGTGTCTGTAAAAACTGGTGTTGTGTGTTTTTTTCATTGAATTGTGATGTTTGTTTCATTTGTCTTGTGTCATTAATTTATCATTATATCGTGTCATGATCTTCAATCTCCAAAAATGGAGATCTAATTTGCAGGGTTGGATCCAGTTTATGAAACCTTCCATGATCCGGAGATCCGCACATTAATGCGACCACATTATTTTTATTCACCTTGGTAGATCACATCTACAAATTTGATTGAGCGAGAGAAAGATCTTGCATATAACGATTTTACACTTTCTTGTTTAATTTTTTCTCCCCTTTCTATCTTGATTTCTCGAATTGAGAATCAAGATAGGTTGTGTGATGTGATGATCTTAGTGGAATCATTCTGGATTGTGATAAATTCTTTCTAGAATGAATTTGCTGAGTTAATCACCTTGCATTTCAGAGGAAAGCTTGAGAATTGAATAAATTCGATGCTTGAGTGTATAATTTATAGGAGAGATTGGTGTGTGATATGAGACATCAATCATGCACTGTGCAAGTTTGATATTTTTGGATTGATTTCTTAAGTTGATCTAGGATAGAGAGTAGATGGTGGATTAACCTAAGTCCAACCTTGTTTACACTGACTTTTTCTTCTTTGTCTTATTGTAAATTGTTTGTTTTGTGACTTGTGTTGTGTTTGCGCCTGTTTTCTTTTCATGGTTTTTTTTTCGTTTCTATATGTTTTTGTACTTTTGAATCACTATTTCCCTCTCCGTTGTGCTCTTCATCACTGATTAGTTATTTCTTAGGTGTCTTGTTTTTTCTATTTCCAAAATATTTAAAATTACAACAATATTTTCGGAACGACCACTTAGGCTCTTGACACTACTTCCTTTAGATCGACCCAGAGGTTTTCCACAGTTCAATATCTTGGGTCTTTATAAATGTAATCTTGACCATCCTCGCGAGAAGGACTCGTATCAGTATACAATGACACCTGAACCATCAATCCCAAATTTAGACAATGGAAATGTCTGAACCATCCCAAAAGTGATAACACATTTCATTTAAACATGGGTTTTCAAAAATAAAATCAGTCTAATTTCTCATTCCGAAATGTTGTTGTAGATCAACTGTCTCATACCCCATGGGTATTTAGAGTAACAAACCCTATTCCACAACTTAGTGATCACAGGTATACACTAATATAACTTGGGCCTAGAGAGTTAATATGCAACCCAATGGGTATTTGGAATTATAGTCCCTATCCCATAACTTACTCATAATTTTCCCATCACATGATTCCATATTTTCCACTATTTATTAACTATTCATATTTTAGAAAATATCACCTTTATCATATCAGAACACCCCATGGGTCACTGTAAATTTTATAAGAAAATTATTTAATCAATTTTATGATCGTGATATTCATAATTTTTGTAATCAAATTTCCTCATCAATTCTATATAAAAGATCTTCACAACATTCATAATAACATTATTTTATCAATTACAAAATCAAAATATTGATAAATTTCATAGTAACACTAATTAAATAACCAATTTATAAATTCAATTAAATATGACAATTAAAAACGTAAAAATTGAAATTTCAAATTTAAATATAATCAATTTTAAAAATTATGGGAATTAAAATTTATAACACATATCACTAGGCCCATGATGGCCATTAGACAAAACAAAATCCCAAAAAATTGTTGTGGAATGATCAAGATATCAAAATTATAGAAGATCTATGACCAAAATAGAATATTAAGTTACAATGGAATTATACCATCAAAACCAAGATCTAAAAACATCTACAATGGAGGAAAAAATGCTTCCAAAAATTGAGATATATATATATATGAGATATATATGGGAAACCAAATGGTGGGGCAATAATATATCAAAACAAATCCAATCCATCAATCATATCATAAATTCATCATGAATGATGATTAAGGATCCTCAAAACCCTTCTCTAAACTTCTATATTTTGAGGAAATATATTACGTTGGAGTTGGGGAAAATATGGTTTAATACCATGGTTTTATGGTATTTTTTTATAAATTTTTGGAGGATAAGAAAGCAATGTAAATAGTTTCTTAGGCTGGGGCACACATTTTTTCAAACCATTAACCTTAATTATGATACTCATATTTGGGGTCCCAAGGTTTTTCCTAAGTGGAGAAAAGATTAAAAAATGGTGGATCAATCATTCATAACCCATTTATTTTTGGGAGTTTGGTTTGGGAGGGAGGCCGAATATTTTGGTAAAACCATGAATCAACAGTGCACAACGACATTAGCTTTTTGAATTTTCAAATATCACCCTAAACTAGTCTAAAACAAAAACCAAACCATATTTTACCTAAAATGAGGTAAAACAGTACATGAAAATGACCCCAAAAACATATATAGAATGGTTAGGATCAAATAATATCCCCATCATTTAATAGATCAAACTATAGTAGTTGTACCTAGAATCATTATGATTCAGAGGGAAAAAGGTTGGGCCCCTGACCTCATATATCTACTTTCCTTTCCCTTGTTTAATCATAAATTCAACCATGTTTCCTCAATACTCAAACTATTGGCATGGAATTTCCAAAAAATAATTTCTCACTACAATCTATTACACAAATCATAAACTCCTTAAAGGATGCATTGGGCTCCACCTCAACATCATCAACATCGATCACATGAGAAGGATTGGGGGATACATTTGATACTAGGAAACATGAAAAACATTCTACATTGAAACAAATATCTAAGAAGAACCAATAAGTATGTCATTGAACAATTCTCTCCATAATCTCAAAAAAGTCAGAAAAACTTTGGTACCATATTTACCTACCTATGAATTCCGCGGTGACAAAATCTATGTGACACAGGAATGAACACACAATCACCAACTATAAAATAAGGGGTATTTTACATCAATCACCATATGACATCTTCATTCTCTGAGCAGTATCTATATATTTCTGAATCAGCTAAACCATCTCATTCATCTCATGCACAAGACTCAGTCCCAAAAAATCTCATTCAACTGACCCCATCAAGCATGTATAGGATATACATAGATTATAAAAAATTTCCTCATATGGTGTCATATGAATAATCTCTGGATAACTATTTATTATTGTAAAACTCAATGAGAAAAAATTTATTCTCCTATAACGAACTAAATACAAGGACACATGCCCATAGAATATCCCACATAGCCTGTATATTATGTTTCAAAGGACCATATGTCTGTGGGTGGAAAGTTGTTCAATGAATTACATGCATTCCATGAACATTTTGAAATCCCTTCCCAATGAAACAATTGAATCAAAAGTCATTATAAAAAACTATACACTAGGGAACCCCATACAGATGGACTATATCTTAAACATAAGTCTCCCAACAAATCATCTGAGCATGTCTCCCACAAAAGTAATAATTGTGATACTTTCATAAATTGGTCCAAAGTCAACAAAATTGCAACATTCATCCTAGTGTTCCTTAGAAAAACCTACATGAATTCCATTATAATTTCATCCCACATCCATTCTAGAATTGGAAAATACTATAGTAAACCACAAAGTCGTTGATGCTCGGCCTTTGTATCTTGATAGGTTAAGCATTGTGTCGTGAACCCCCGAATCTTCTTTTTCATTCCTGGAGAACAATATTATCCACACAGATCATGAAACACATTGGATAAACATTGATGCATCTCCCAACACTAGGAAATCAACTCCAACATTATCTCATTTAAAGAATATATTGGCACAACAACATAGTTTTAGACAGGGTTGATATCATCCTCATCTATAATATAATAGGAAGGTGACTCCCCACCATCAAGGCTTTCCCTTACATATAAACCTTTCGTATCCTTAGAAAGCCTCTCCATAGTCTGGCTCAAAATCATGGACTATAATAACACCGATTTAACGGTAATGTCCTCCTGGCCCACTCAAGGGACAATATGCATCTTTGTTATTAAAGTGACCATCTTCAACTCAATTTGTGATTCCCAAACCACATATTTCTGATTTTTTATACTCAAAGAATCATCAACATTGTTCTTCTTTCTCGGTTCATATTCATTCTCTAGACAAAATAAATTTATATACTAAACCCATCAACACATTCATTGATTCTGATATAGTTTATAATGATTTTTCAAACCTCTTATGATTAGTATATATAGGAAAAATTTCTCTAAAAAATATCACCAACAATTTAAGTAATAAACCACTGAATCAATCTCAAAATCATGTGTAGGGTAAATCCATTCATGTGGACTCAACTTCCAAGTCCCATAGGACACAACTCATTCTCTCAACATCAACACTGTTTCCTGTCTCGCCCTTGATGCATTGAAAACCAACATATACTCTCCACTCAGCTCAGGTATTATCTAAATTGGTGTGGTAGTCAAACTATTCATTAAGTCCATGAAATAATTATGACATGCTTAATACCATTGAAACATAAATCCTTTAATGTTAAAGATTGAATATGGTGCTTCCATGTGGGAAATGACCTGGAAAACTCATATTTTATCATTCCAGGATTATAAAGATATAGATATTAGAGACATTATTAGGCTACTCCCAAGAAACAAATTAATGCATGTTCTTTGGGTCTACTAACACAACGTTCCGTGAGAAATCATGATCCATTAAATATACCGAATTGATTAAAAATTGTCACTTATATTTCTTGGTGTATAGAAAACCCACTCTCTGTGTACTTGAGGCAATGTTAAGGTATAGTTCATGATCATAATGACTCATAGAGTATACCAAGATGTTGTACACAAAAAAACCAAAAAATGATCCATGTATAGGTGAATGACTCAGTTCATCATAGACATAAACACTACTGGTTTGTTGAAAATACCAAAAAATATCATGATGAACATATATAGTCCATACCTACTTGTAGAAGTAGTCTGTCTTATATTTCATAGTCAAAATCTAATATGATGGTACCCTTTTCTTATGTCAATCTTGGAGAAAACATAGGAACCTCACAAATGTCTAAAGAGATCACAAATACATGGAAGAGGATACTTGTTATTCTATTTCATCTTGTTTATCTACCTATAATGAACACATAAACACAAGCTCCCATTATACTTCTTACCAAAAAAGACTTGAGAACTCGTAGGAGATTTAGTCGGATGGAAAAACCCCTTGTCCATCAACCCCTAACACTTATCCCTTTGTTCATGAATCTATGATGGTTCCATTCTATATGGTTGAATGAAAAATTTCTCAGCTCTGGGAATGGGATAAATTGTAAACTCAAAACACCTATTTGGTGGAAACCTTAAGATGTATTTAGAATACACATCTTTAATCAGATCCACCATTAGTAAAAAAATCATTCTTTATACCCATATCATCTAACTAGTGACCTGAAAATGAGGTGGTGAGAACCCAATGTTGTTGATGAAGTTACCCAACACGTCCTTCCAAAATATCCTACTCTCCATGATGTAAATAATTATCACCCTTAAGAGATAGAAATCCACTCTCCTTTGGTAACAATCGTTATGGCCTCAAAACTCTAAAAACTCTTCCATGAACAAAACAATGTAAAAACATGTCACATCAATTATATATGTATAAAAAAATACTCACCAACTCCAATAGCACAACACAACAAGATACAAATTTCCCTCGACCATACTCTATATATTTGGTTAGTGGTCACAACCCCACTCAAAAACTCCTCTTCCAGACAAAAAACATTCAATATTTGTGTAGATATAAAATAATGAGACACTACTATATCAAATAAGGAACATGAAAGGCTAGAAGATATATGAATAATGCCTATAATTGATGAAGGTGTATCCCCACTATCCACATGATTGTGATAAAATGCATGTAGCTATATTTACTATTTTTCTTGTGCTGTAGTCTGATTCCCCCAAGCAGCACTACTCTGCTAATATGTGTGCTCTTTCCACAAAGTATCATTTCTACTAATTTTACCACCATAGATAGTGGTACTCTAATATCTTAACTGATATGGGTTGGATGTTCCCCTTCTAGTTTTATGACTATTCCTTGAATCTTTTCAACAACCCACATGTCGATGTTTTATATGGTAGCACTGTAATTGACCTATGTTACCATAATCTAAACACTCCACTAGTGGTCATAGATGCTGTAAACAATTATATCTAACCCACCAAACTACAGGATGTGTATTCAGTTTCTTCTACGATTAACTTATCTTTCTCCTTGGACACTCAGGTTTCAGTTTCCCTAGTTGACTTTCTCATAGTAATGATTCCTACTCTCAGAATATATACCCTCATTTCACCCAAAAAAAACTTCTTGTATTCCACTAGAGTCCTTATTTATGTTCCCCAAGAAAATGAGAGACCATTTCACCACTACAAAAGACCTCATTAGCTGAAAGATGTTAATGTGGGACATAATATCACATTTAATCCCATCCTGATAATGTCTCACTCCAATTGTCTCACCTCTTTCCTATAATGGAACAAAGAACTACAAATAAGTGAAACATCCATCATATTTCATCACAGATATTCTCTCTCGGGTCAACTACATTAACATAGTTTCCTTATCCTACCACAAAAATGTAGGGTAAAAGTGATACATAAACTTCTCCTTGAAGTCCTTCCATACCATATTATCCTTCCCTACATCATGAGTTCAAATTTCCCACCAACGCTTCACCACACAACATAGAATTCACTAGTTTGACTATCTTCTCATCTTGAGCTTCTAACTATAGAAGGATTATCTAAATAAACACAATTCGGGACATAAGAGCCCCAATTTCACACTCTTCAGGGAAATTTGAAGGGTTCATCAAGTGAAACTCCGATGTAAAGTTGGATATATTACACACAACACACCATTGTTACCCTTCATTGAATTGCATAAATTGAGTAAATTTCTCACAAAACTGATATTCATCTTTCTAATCCTGAACAATTGGAACCTCGTGTTCCACTACTGGATGCACATTTTCTTCCATGTCCTATATTCATCTTATCATCCATTGTCATGAAGGAGGAATATATCTAAAATTATAAAAACAATTCTTAGGGCATAGAAAATAGTATTATCAAATTTATGTAAGACTATTTCACATAAATACATAATAACTCATCCCTCATACCCTAAAAAATCATCAAAGGTGAGGAAATTTCACTACATTCAAAAATCCCTCACATGGGTTATGTATAAGAGAGTGTAAAACATTATCGTATATCATGATTATCTTTCGAAAACTATTTATTAATTTCAAATTACAACATTTATGATAAATGAAAATCTACAATTTCATTTTAGGCACCTTTTTACATTAAATAACTTTAACATGAAAAGAATTTTCTTTTTTACTACTCACACAAGACATGATTTTCTATGCCTTCCAAAAATGATTCATGTTATATGAAATCATAAGTGCATATAAGGATGAACGTATGCTCAAATACCATGCCATACTGGAACCTGAGTAAACTATTAGAAAATAATACACCATAAATTAAGTGATTAACCCTAGGTGAAAAAACATCCATCCATAAAACAAGCATCATTAACAACAATATCGCACTCCGTACATGGGGATTTCCATATACATAGGTTATATAATCCCATTAATAGGATCATTACCAAGGTCTAACTCATCCATGTCTATTTTCTACATTTCAAAAATAGTATGACAAACAAAAAGAAAAGAAAACATCTGATGATAACAATTTGGGATGTCCCAACTGAGGTGCCACATTGAGGTTCCCTGATCAAGATGGATACATGAGCTTGGGTGCACCTCCACTTATGTTGTAGGCTTCCGAAAATATGATATGGTATAATATAGTTATCATGTGGTGGCTAAACAATATTTATCAAAGTTTTTCAATGGATGAAATAATTAAACAATATCCAGAAGGAAATAAATAACAATAATAATTATTTCATAACCAATGAAGAACTATATCATAGGATAATCCAAAACATTGAACCATATGAAACCAAAGTAGTAGATATTTCATTCCCAATATTTTTCAGGATAGAAAATAGAAGACCAAATATGTACAGATATAAAATACCTTTGTAGATTCTAAAACATTGTTCAGTTCCCACATCCATGTTATCTCCCAATTCAACCATATATCTTTCTTCACCTTCCATTATCCTGTCATGAAAATATAAAATTTATTCTAGTACCGATCAAGTACCCCAAACAGGGTGTGAGAAGAACTCATTATGAAACCAAAAATGGCTTTAAAAACAATATTCAGTCTATAATAGTTTATATAGTTATTTATGAATAAACAAACAGAAATAAATAAAATAGTTTCACATTAAATTATTAATTAATTATACACAAAAATCATTAGGTTCTTAATGACACCTAAACCAACAATACCTACATTGGACCACACAAAAGTTTGATCCATCCCCAAAGAGATTATAAATTTCATTCCAAAAATTGTTTCCATTAATAAAATAATTCCAATTTTACATTAAATCAATTAGAACCTAGATCATAAATCTATCACCCCATGGGTATTTGGAGAAACACTCCCCATCCCATAATGTAGTGATCGAATATATATATTATTATAATTGGGGATTTAAGTGGTTTTCTAGGAAATCATTGGTATTTTGAGTTAAATTCCCTCTCCCATAAATTAGTCATAATTATCACTTAACATGATGCAATATTTCCAAAATTTTCCTAGCCATTAAAAATTTAATAAACATAACATTAATAATATCAGTATACCCCATGTGATGCAATGAATTTCATTATAAATTAATTTATCAATTTAAAAATAATTTTACTCCTCAAATTCATAATCAAATTATTACATAAATTCTATAAACATGATATTCACAAATTTCAAAACCACATTATTCAATCAAGTCCATAATCACGATTTCAAGAACTTCATAATCACATTAATCTATTAGACAATTAAATAATTAAGTTGGAGATTAAATTTAAAAATATTGTAATTCTTATTTTACAATTACATTGATACAATTATTATAAATACTATGGTAATAGAAATTTAGAACATCTACATTAAGGTCATTGGAGGCCATTTTCCATAAAACTCTTAGAAAACTAATTAAAAAAAACTTATTTCACAATGACAAGGAAGATATAAGACCAAAACCTATGATAAGGATTTAATATAATGTATCCATTACTTCCTGTACCTAAAAACATCTCAAATGGAGGAAAGCTCCATCATAATATTGATAGAGGTACAGGGAGTGATGGGGTAGATATGGGAAACCAAATGTGGAAGGAATCACTTAGAAATAAGAATTTTATCATTCAATTAGATCTTTTATTCATCAAGAATGGGGTTATAGGATTCTTAGAAAACTTTTTGGTGCATCCAAATTATAAATAAATAGGTTAGGATTGATTTTGGTAAAATATGGGTAAATACTACAGGGATTGTGAATTTTTTATAAAATTTTAGAGGATTAATAACACCAATGCATAATTTCTTGAGAAAAGGATCACAGTTTTCCAAACCTAGTTCCTAAACTATGTGCCTCATCGTAGGAGCCTCATAGTTTCCATAGGTCATGCATGGTTTGAAAATTTGTGAAACACCCATTTATATTTCTTTTATTTAAGGGTGAACAGTTTGAGAGGAAGGGAACCATGTTTTTGAAAACCATTTAACAACCATAAAAAACATCTTTAGCTTGAAAAATTCATCATTTTCACCTGAAAAAAACCCAAAAAACCCACCCATAGTTTATATATATATAAATGTAAAACTTTACCTAAAAAAATACTGGGAAATATCCAGAAAGGTCGAGATCATATAATTGGAAAAGGCCAGCTAAAATGTTATGATTCCTCAAACCAAAAAAGAGATATAATAATAATTGAGAAACATGTTTAAAGGAAATATCAAGATAATGGAAGGAAAGATACTAGTATAGAGGAGTAAAAATGAGGTTATTAAATGGATTATAATGATAATATAAATGACTATATAACTAGGATAATTTATATGGTCTGGAACATTCAATGTTATTTGAAGAAACATAATGATATTATTATAGTAATAATATCGATGATAAAATATATATAATTTTTTTACCATGGTTTCATAATTGAATGAAAAAGATGTTCAGTCAACATATTAACATCTAAACATCGATATTATAACTAAAATGAAAACTGTTATAACATAAAAAAATTAAAATAATAGATAGCCTCTTATTCACTTCGAATAATAAAATCCCAAGAAGTGTTGGTTCATTAGTCAAATGAAATAGATATTGTTAATTATAATGATTACAAATATTTTTTTATTGTTTTATAAATATGATTCAAAAAGGTAATGTTACTATGAAATTATAATAAATTATTGATATGATATAGTTTTAGAAAATTTTCTTATTGAAATATATTTCCCAATGGATTAGGTTAATGAATCTAAATAAAATTAGGTGGATAAGAAAAAATAATAACATAAAAATAATGATATTAATAAAAATAATTATTTTAAAATAAAAATAGACATCCCTTGGACAAATCATGATAATGATGAATCATCTATAATTTTAGATTCTGATGTCACAATATTTTTTAATGGGGATAGAGGATTTGAATTATCCTATATTAGTGATGATGGGGAGGAAAGAATAGTAGTTGAGGGGGAACTTAAATGATACATGTTGTATTACCCAAGGAATGATACATAGGTTATAAAAGAAAAAATGAATCTATGGAAAGAGAATTATATGGAGACATAAGAAAAAAAATAGATAATCACAACATAATTATCCTATGTTGATTTGATAAAAAATACAATGCCTAGAGAATATAAACATGAAACAATTACCTTTACCTTTAAGGAGATGTCAGAAAGAAGTGAAAAAATGAATTGTGAGTCCAAATCAATGTGTTTTGTTAGTCAAACTAAGATAATAACATAAAAATATTACCTTATAAAATTTGATCAGACAAAATAATATTGCTCCCAAATTAGTTAAAATAAGTGTTTTAATGGAAAAATTAAATCTACGCCTAATGTTTCATTTTATATTATTACAATTTCTTATTTTGAAAGTGATAAAAATTGTTCTGATATATATTAGGTTGAATATAAGGATTATAAGAGGTCATTCAACGTAATGAAATAAAAAAATGAGACACTGGGATCACTACCCCAAGGAAAAATGAGTACTAGATTAAAATTTTAAATCAATAAAATAATTATAAAACTATTTAATATAAAATTAAATAATTTATTTTGGTAGTTTTTTATACTGTAATGAAGAGTAGGGAAATAATTCTATTACATTTGGGATTAATATGCAATATTCAAGAAAAAGATATTAACCATGTGGGATATTTGATGGGAAATAAAAGTATTTTTCAATGATGAAAAAATATATTTAAATGAATGAATCTAATATATATAATTAAATTATATTTGGATGTTCACTAGATTAGTGTGGTATATGTGAAAAATAAGTTAACTATGCTGATTTATGCAAGAAAAAACTCACTGAATAAGTTCCATATGATACTTATGGGAGGTAATAAACAACTATATCTATAATCAAGCCAAAAGAGGACACTAAAACACTAAGCATTTCATGAAGGGGTTCTTGATAGAGGGTCTTGATCAACTATCCATTTATAAATATACTATTGACGTATAATATAATTGATATGAAAAAAACTAGATGGTTTAATATAATGGGACCAAAAATAATGTGATGTTTTATAAAAATAATGACATAAAAATTAATGTAAATTTATATATGATGTATTTACAGAATGAGTATTGTAAAAATAATTTCATAAAAATCCAACAAACCAATGAAGATATAATGAAAAACATGATTCATGAAAAATTAGAGTATTTATAATTGGAAGGATATTTCATGAAAACTAATCCCCACATAAGAGATTATTAATAGAAGAAAAATGAATGAATGTCTATTGAATATAAACATTATAAAATAAGTAAATATAATTTTTCTTAGGTTATGAATTAATTTAATGAGAAGAAATAAAGAAACTCTTTTATTTTTTTTGGAAAAAAAATTTCACCCATTTTCCCTTAAAACTATTCTTTATTTTTTCTATCATGGAGCGAATTGAAGTATTTGATTTATTAAATTACAATAATGACATTAAATATGGTATTAAACGTTGAGAAATTCATATAACCTGAATAGGTGAAAGTAATTATATCCCTTGAGGGTGAAAAATAATGATATTTAATTTCAACGGAAGAAATATAGAAAATAAATACAGAGAAAAACTAAATAATGTGGTATTAGAATCACAATTAATGTCATTTATTTAGGATGGATTCAATATATATTTGAATAATGAGCTTTTTTGGATAGAGGATGAAAAAGTGGGAGTTTTTTAGTTTTCCCATGACTATTTATGTGTTTTTTAAGATTTGAGAATTATATAATATGATTTTTAATGAATAAAAATTAGTATCATCTATATTGATTTTGTACGATGCATGGAAATTTATTGAGAAAATTAACATCCTTGGATACATCCGACTTTTTTTCTACACCATGTCATCCCATGATGGTGTATATATTAATAACTAAAGACACATTCATTTGAGAACTATATGATATCATAATACTCTTAATTGGCTCCAAGTAAACTTTTAGGGGGAAACTAATATCTATAAAGTGATATGTTATTTAGATAGAGGGTCACCTATAGTACACTATCATTAATTAATAATAATTTGGATGTGGATGAAGCTGACAAAATGAAATAACTTCTTAGTGGTATTTCTAAAAAACATAAAGTGGGATACTTTTTTTAATGGTTTATGATTGTTTTTTGTTATTATTTTAATTAGTATATAGTGTTTTATGTGGTGATACATTGAATAATTTCATAGAATATGTCATTTTGAATTATGTTCAATACTTTGTTATGGTTATGATCATGGAGATATGGAATGTGTTCTAAAGACGAGTCCACTATAATTAATAGGTTTGGAAGTCAATAATGTCTATTGAATATTGTAAATAATTATGTGAGAAAATTTAAAGATGGATTAATGGAAGATGTAAGAGATGACGAAATATAGAGTCTAGCCATGGATTTTTGACCATGAACTATACTTTTTTTAATTTTATGATTCCATGAATGATGTTTTCAATATAATGACATTGATTGGTGTTAGATTGGGAATAATATGATATCATATAAATGTGGATACTGATTGATACCTAAATTGAAAAAGTAATTCCTTAAATCTAGAAATTTTAAAGATAATATATAATTAGAATATAATAACATTCATTAGAAGACTATATTGTGGACTATTAGTCATTAAGATAAAATATAATCCTTTTAAATCATAATCCACGTACAATAATAAGGCATTAAGGCATCAAATATCACTAAAGGAAACATCTTACCAATTTAAAAGTATAATATTTGTATTTCACAACATAAGAAATTTAGACTAAGTGAATTTCCTCATGTGTGTATATATTTAGAAAATTATCTATAATTCTTATTTAATAATACACATGAAATTTCTATGATGAGTTCCACATTGTAGGGGATAAATACAAATCTTTGATTTGAAATAATTAATGCATGCATTTATATTGATGGTCATGAAAAGGATTATTTTTAGATGATTTCATTTACTGAATCACATGATTCATTGTGTGATTTAATTATGGATCCTGAATAGAGAGTCAAGTATGTTTAATGGATTAATAAATCAAGGATCTATTTGGTCAAGTTAAAAGATATAGTCAAACCCACTTATAAAGATCTGGGAGATCCCATATATTATTTATGGTTTATTATATTCATGTGAAATTATATATATATATATATGTATGATTGTGATCGAGTTTTAGAAATTATGAAGTCACTTATACTAAGTGAGAATTTTAATATCTAAATAAATCGTTTCCTTGTGGAGAAAGATGGATCTAAATCTATGATCTATTAGTGAAGATAAGATTCACAATGAAATTGAATATTTTGAAGGATGAGGAAGATCCTAACCACAAAAGGTTGAGAGAATATATCAATACTAGGAATATTTATATTTTTATTTAGGGATTACACATTTAAAAATACATATTGAACTGTTCATTATGGAGGAATATCATCCTCTAGGGTAGAGGAGAGTAAATTAATACCAATAGTATTTCTAGGATGGGAATGATTTTGACATGTTTTTTATCATCACGTAGACCTTGGATGTCATAGAGAATTTAATGGACTCTGTATTGTATATGAATTTTTAAGATAGGGGAGAATTATTTTGCAAGACCCCAAACCCATACTTTTAGATTATGTATTAAAACATTCTATGTATTTTCATTATAAAAGATAAATGAAAAATACACCATACATTGTTATGCCTATGAAATTTTATGATATTGTTTTTGGGGAATTAGAGAAGACCATAATATTTATCAAAGTTTGAATAAAATTTAACTAATTTCCATTTCTTTCAAAACATCAGTATATAATGAAAACACCATTTGAAATTCCACAACACCATTGAAAAATATTATAAAACTTGGTCTGAGAACAAAAATATCAGAGTAAGGGTTTTTAAAACTAGTAAATTACTTCTCTTTGAAATACAATAAAATCTATTTGAAATTTTTTTTGAAATAAATAATTGGACACCATTAATACTATTTAATGAGAATTTTAAAAACACTGAGATATATTATCTCAAAATAACATAAAATTACATATCTATTCTAAATCATTTACTTCTAAAAAATTAGACTTTTAAATTAAGTAATTGATTTCTACTCTTAAAATGATTCAAAACAATAACTTATATAGATTAATTATGTAATTTAGATGTATGTAAAGAAAACAAGTGGCCACTTGTAGTATCACATGTATGATAATTCCCCATTGATGTCGTGGGAATACTCCCCCTAATAAATCAACTCATTTAGAAAGAAATAACAGAAATTTATGAAATCATTTTTAGTGGTTCTGAATTTTTCATTAATATCCCAAAAAAATTCAAAATATTTCATAAACTATTGTTAAATAAAAAAATAATTTTATAAATTCTCACTATGATAAAATAATCACGTTAGTATAAATCCTTAATTCAAGAGGACATATATTCCAATCAAAAGTTATAATTAAGGATGCTTTAAAATTAAAACAAAATGTTGTGGCTAACATTCTTGAATACCTATCTCATCAAACATATGTCTTTAATGATATTGTTTACATGATATCACATAAAATAACATTCTTCATCACTATTAAAAATGAATTTTCACATAAAATACTAACTTTTATCATTAAAAATAATAACATGAAATAAAATACATTTAATATAATATTTAAACAATAACAAATCAATGTTTTGATATTGTTTTATATTATTAAAAAAATAAACATTGAAAATATAATTTGTTGTGTAAAAATTTCCATTACATGAATTAATTGGAAATTACACATAAAAATGTATTTGAAGTTTCTATAAATTTTCATTCCATGAAATAAAAAAATTGAAAATAAAAATATATTTCAATTTTTTTTGAAAAGAAATGTAAAAAACACGAACAAATGGGGTTTGAAACATATCATATGATAAATTTATGACAAATAAAACAATCCCATTACATGATCCCTTCATCTTGTTCTTCCTAGTGAACCCTTCAAACACTCTCCCTCCCTTCTATTTCTATCTCTTTTACTTTACCCAAACTAGGATTTCTATTGATATTTCAAAATGTATACACCATATATATGTATACATTTTGCGGACACACATACAGAAAAACATATATATATATATATATATAATAAGTCAATAATTTAGATCGATTTTCAATGTTTCCATATCTTTGAATATGGGGATTAGAATATTGATGTTTATTTGGTATGAAAACCATATTATTTATGGAAAATATATAAATAATATATATATAATCTCATAAAATAAAGTCAAAGAGGTAAATGACCAAATTGAGGGAGGTGTCGATTATGAATTTTTTTTTGGGTTTATGGATTTTTTATTAGTCATGTATTAATATATATTTTACCTATAGGAATCACTATTTACCATTATATTTATCTATTTTTAATCGGTTTTTTGGAGTTTATTAATGAATATTCTTGAAACAAATTAAATATCACAAAAATCAATGAATCAAAATAATTTGGGTTCAATTAAATCATTTAGTACGACCATTGTGTTTGTTTATAGAATACAGATTAAGGTAGAGGAGAAAATGATGTCACTTGTTTTTGGTTTGGTTGAACCTGAGGTTGACACAAAACATAAAATAAGGTGTATGAATCAGATTAATTTGATCCAATGTTCAAGATTCAAACATTGTATTTGACTTGGGTGAACAATGACTTTCCATCACTTCCCACATTGAAAGAAACATTGTCTAGAAAATTCATTGTATATTAAATGGTGCCATATGGCTCTCAAAATCAAATATTGGGCTTCATAAATGGTCTTTGATGGATTCTCTCCCAACCTATGCATGAACACATGCCCTTATACATTGGCCTTCTCGGGTGTTTCAGTTTCTTTTCGGACTGATGTTCAACCATTCTTCCTTGTGGGATGGCTTTGGTAGATGCCTCCAACATTGGTGGACCCATATGGATCCTAAAATATTGAATGAAGGTCCCCTATTTTTCCCTAAAAATGGGTTTGGATTATTTTTTTAATCATATTTATGATTAAACTAGCAAGAAAAATAAACTTGATAACTTTTTTTAAATCAACTGTTAAAAAATTATTTCTTTATAATAATATTAGTTTCACATATATCTTCTTGATCAAATATTATTATAAGAATTTAAACTGAATCTTATAATTAAAATTAATAGTTCCATTATATTTAATGAAAGTATGATGGAATAAACAAGTGTATTTATTATTCACCTTTTAATGAAGATCATGTATATAAAAAAATAATGTTTCATACATTTAATAATTCTAAAATTGTTATATTTTTAAAATATTTTAAAAATCACAAATAGAATGTTTAAATAAAATGATAATAGTTAATAATTCTTTCAAAAATCATTACTATTCATCCACTTATAACTATAAATTCAAATATAATTTTGACAAAATTTTAAAAAATATTATTTATATAACAATGGAATTTATTATAAAATAATAATATATTCAAAACATTTAATTATTTAAAACATAAATTTGAATAATAAATCATATATGTTGGGTTAATTTAATTAAAAATACATTTATTTAATGAATATATTAATTTATTTTCATTATGATATCAAAAATATTTCTTGAATTTATTTTTTAATAATTTTTTTGGATTATATAAAATATATAAGATTCATAAAACCATTTTTGAAACAATTCTTAGAAGTATTTAAATTCCAAGTAAACTATAAAATAAATAATTATGATAAAATTACTATATGAATTTTTTGGTATAATACATTCCCCCCTAAATGAATTGCACACTCACAATTAGTATTTTGTAGTTATGAAAAATCTGAATTTCCATATTTTGAATTAGGAAAAACTTGTAATTATATATTTTTTAGGGAACTTCATTAAAAAAATTCAAAAGAAAATTCAATCGCTCAGATTTTTCCTCAAATAGAATCATATAATATATAAATTTCCCCAAACCATTTCCTTGAAATCAACTTTAAGACCTAAAACCTACACTTCTAGATTTAGTAATAAATCAAGCTATGTATTTTTTTATAAAATTTAATAAAAAAATAATAGTATATTATTCATTCCAGTACATTTTATAGTATTTTTCTAGAGATTTTAAAAAAACCATAGAATTTACCAAATTTGTACATATAATTTTCTAATTTATTTCATGTGATATACATCATTATATGATGCAGGCACCAATGTAGACTTTAATAAACCTGTGAAAAATATTTAAAAAATTATGATTAGCCCAAAAAATTCCCATTAAGGGGTTTTAAACCATTAAATAAAAATTTATTTGAGATAATATAAAATGTCTTTGAAAATTTTCATATCAAACAAATCATTTCATTACATAATAACTATTTTAAAAGTATTTAAAAAAAGTGATTTATTATCTCAAAATCAATTAAAAGTACAAATATTTTAAAAATAATTTACCTCATAAATAATTATTGTTTTAAAATAATATTTTGATTTTATTTCATAAAAATTTTTAAACTAAAAAATTTTATTGATTAATTATGATACTCAGAATTCCATAAGAAAAACATGTGACAAATATTAGTATCACATGTGACACCTTGTCCCCATGGGGTAATGGGTTTACTCACCATACAATATCATCTCGTTTGATACTTAATAAACAAATTTTATGAAAGAATTTACAGAGGTTCCTCCTTTATCATTCATAACCCAAAAATATTTCATAATCTTATGAAAATAATTTTCATTCAAGATTTTTTTTATAAGCTTCCTCATGTTAAAATGTCCATTTTAGGATAAATACTCAATTATAGAGGACATATTTTCCAATAAAAATTTATAAATTTAGATGATTTAAAATGATAAAAAGATTGAAAGTAATAAACATTAATTTATATCTCATCTAATATATTTCCAAATGTATATGTGTGACATGATATGACATTAAATGATTTCTTTCATCAATATTCAAAATCATTTATCACATAATATAATATATTATATCATTAGAAATATAATCCATAAATCAAAAACAGTTAAAATAAGAGTTAAACAATATTTTTTTCATTGTTTTTAAATAATAAAAATAAACTTCGAAAATATAATTGTTCATACCAAAACTTCTTTCAAATTAAATAATAGTAAATGACTCTTAAAATTTTCTTTGAAAATTATAAGAATATTCTTTGTATAAAGTATAAAAATTGACATTAAAATTCCCCTTTATTTTTTTAAATAAATTAAAAATCCTTTAATAAATGGGTTTTGAAAAATATCATATAATAAATTATGTAAATATAATATAAACCCCTTATATAATTCTTCATTCTTCTTCATGTTGGTATACCATTTAGAAACTATCAATCATTTCTATTTAACTCTCTCTCTCCCTTTCCCTAAATTTTACTTTTAAGGATACTCACGAATGAAAACCCCATATATATATATATGTTATGTGATTTATTACATATATATATAATAAGATAAGAATCTAGATCTATTTTCCATGAGTGCTTATATTTTAAGATTGGGTTTTGAAAATTATTTTTCATCGAGTTTAATAATCAAATTGTTAATGGAATATATATATATATATATATTATCACAACAAATTTAATAAAATAGGTAAGTGAACAAATCAATGGTGATATCAATTTAAAAAAAATATGGTTTAGGTTTATGTCTTGTCAAGTAAAAATATATGTATATATTTTTTATATATAGGCATGACTATTTATATTTGTATTTATATTGTTTTTAGTTTTTTTGTTAGATTTTATTCAGGTTGATTCATGTGTCAATAAAAATAAAACATCAATAATTAAAACAAAATTATTTATGTTCAATTTCCATTATCAAATTTGGCCACAATATTTATTAGTAGCTTCATAATGATGGTGGATGAGAAAATAACATTGAGGTTTTTCAATTTGGTCAAACTCAAGGATAATGATGAATAGAAATCAAAATGTATGAAAAAAA
This sequence comes from Viscum album, assembly GCA_963277665.1. Taxonomy (NCBI): domain Eukaryota; kingdom Viridiplantae; phylum Streptophyta; class Magnoliopsida; order Santalales; family Viscaceae; genus Viscum; species Viscum album. The sequence goes on from OY728131.1 coordinate 554,147,786, forward strand.
TTAATTTTATTTAATGGTCATTATATAAATTATTTATTTTTTTCGATTGAACAATGAGTTATAATCTCATCGCACAAAAAAATAAGGGATGTTTGGGAACTCTCTTTTATATCTAGTGGTGTGTGATGGTTCTTGAAATCAAATAAAAGGACTCTAAAAAGTCTTATGCGGACTTCTCACCCACCATATATAGGATTATGAGCCCTTATAGATATACCTTCACACATGTAAAGTCTTCTATGACCACTGATGTTCCCCCATGCCACCTTGTGGTCTGATATTGGTTGAGGCCACCTTCTTATGGGGTTGACCTATAATGGGTACTCCAATAGAGGTGGAGGTGTCACTTAGTTAGCTATTAATGGTGGTTGGTTTAATTTATATTAATATATATATATGTATATATATAATAAAAAAATGAAATTTAATTATTTTAATATTTATATCAACTATTAGAACATGTTTTCCATTAAAAAATATTAACTATATAAATATCTTCATTAGAAAATATTATTATTGGAATTTAAAATAAAATGTATAATTAAAAGTAACAGTTCATTTACAGGTAATAAAAGCCTATGTGAATGAACACTTGTTTTTACTGGTCAATGATTTATGAAAATCCAGTATAACTAAAAATAAGGCTTCATACATTTAATAATACTTACATTAATATTCTAGAAAAATATTTTTGAAATAAAAAACTAAATAATTATATTAAAATATAATAGTTAATATTCCATAGAAAATAATTAAAATTTATCCACTCATATTTATATATTCAAAATAGATTTTATAAGAATTTATATAAATGTTTTTTCTTGGGAAATAATAATATATTAAAAAAATTCAATTTCTGAAATGTAAATTTAAATAAAGATTATTATATTTTGGATTATTAATATAAAAGTACATTTTTAATAAATTTATTAATTTATTTGTAATAATATATAAAAATACTATAAATTAAAATATAATTTTGATCCAAACATATTTTTAATATTGAAAATATAATAGTTTCAAAAAATATTTTATTTCTATATATGGAACCTTATTTAATAAACTTTTGAGGGGCATGGGTTGGGAAGCAACTAATATCACACATCATCATCTTAGTTTAATAAAAAGTATTTTTAAAAACTTTCTTAGTTGGCTTTGTGTCAGAAACAAATTATTAATTTAATAATTAAATGAAAATTTTTATTTAAATTTCTTGGGATGTTACACTATAGTGGGGTTATAAAAAACTTGGAAATTATAATTCATTTAATAAATCCATGTAATTTTTTGTTACCCTCTTCATAATTATAAATTTTGATGATGTAAATACTATGATAAGGAATTGAGTGGATCGAGAAATAATAAATGTTTAATATGATTGTATATAAAGGAATAACTCATAGAAAAAGAGATCAACATTAACCCATTACATAAATTTTAATCCTATCAAATGTAATAATATCATTTTAGTGCTATATTAATTCAATTGACTATATTTCAAAAGCTCATTACTATGTTTATATAATAAATTGAATTATTTGAATTTCACTTTTATGTTAGTCATTTATTATATGAATCAAATAAGAAACAATTGATACCCTGATAGTGATGAATTATAATAAAATTTCACGGGATCTTTTAATATATACCATGGATGGTAATATCCCATAATTGTTTATAAAATTATACAAGTAAATAAGTTAGGAAATATAATATTTTATAACTATAAAATTTATTAGATCTACATTACATGTGAAAATTAACATTAGTATAGGCAATACTACTATAAAAAATGATTGAATAAATAAAGTTGAAAAAATAGAAATTACTAACAACTAAAATGAGATATTTATTTTTAATATATTATGGATGAATGTGTAATATTTAATTGGTGGAAATATAGGTGTTATATATCCATTATTGAAGTAAATGTGATCATTTGGTAAAAAATAATTAATCATAGAACCTGTTTAGAAATATAAGTATGAAGTTAATATAGACAATGATATTTATGATAAAAACATACATTTACCTTATACATATTGTTTTAAATAATAATAAATTACTTCTCAATATATATATAATGATACAATAACAATGGTGAAAATAAAATTAATCATAAAGAGACACTTTTTAGAAATATATATTTTCTTGTATTGATTATTTATATATAGATATGATTTCCAAAATAGTATTAACTAAATTCACTAAATGAATTTTAAATTAAATTAACTATATTCATGAAATAATCATGATTATATATGAAATACTGGAATAAAAATTCATGTTTAAACAATAATGTTTTTGTTGAAAAGTTGTTTTTAATATATACTTTATGTATTCAAATGTAAAAGTAATCATATTTTTAATTTAATGAAATTTTTTATTAATAATTTTTTAAAAAATAATAATAATTCATACATTTATTATATATATGTTTGAAATTAGGATCTATTAATTTAACGCTAAAACATACATTTTTAACAACAACATAAGTTTTCAAAAATAATATGTATTTTTTCATTAATTATTAAAATTGATCAGATTTATTATTTTATTTAATAAAAATTTATTCTTTATATCTATAAAAATATAAATTAGTAACCATTTATTTAGTAATTAATTTGAAATTATATTATTTAACCCGAATGTTTAATAAAACACTTTTTTTAATACATTTCCTTTATATAATATATATTTGTTAAAATGATAAATTACATATATTTTTAAATTTTAATAGATTAAATGGAGTTTAAATTTTTAATCACGGTGTACACATTGGGTAAGAGGGTTAACTTCAATTATTAAAAAATATTATAGGGTTGAATAATGAAAGTCATAATTATATTGTTAAAAGTACAAAATAAGGTGTGTTTTAAATGATATAAAAAGTGTAGAAATATTTATACAAGTATATTATTGAAATAGTCTCAATCTTAAGGGTTTCTTCAACTTCCAAGGCTAGATGAAACATGAAAAAAATAGTTAACTATTATAAAATATGAAATTTAAAATACATATCTCAAAAAAACATCTAAAAGGACCCATCTACCTCTTCCATTCCACAAAAAAAATCTGGTACTATAATCAATTGATGAAATTATTTTCTCTCACAAATACTTTATAAATATTTGTTTTCTTTTCATTCAAGGAATGAATCCAATACCCCTTATTTAAAATAAATGTAATTTAGGAAGGAAAAAATTCATCAAGTATCTATATTTTTCACATTCATTTTGAATTACATTATCATATCAACCTACTCTTAATTTCAACCACCATTAAAATGATGTTATACGAAAATTAATAATATTATTAAACTATAATAATATTTTCATATAAAACAACACTCCTAATCCTTTTTATATAATAACATTATGGTGTTTGGGTTGGTTAAACCAATAACATTAATGATGTTATACCAAAATCGTCATTTTCTGGAAAAGTAATTTTTAAAAATTTAATATATGAATTATTCTATAAAAACATCTAATATTTTTTTGAATATTATTTTGGAATCATTAACGGAAAAAATAGTAAAAATTACAGTGTAACTCATTGTTATGTATAAATTAAAAATTAAAATTTCTTCACAGAATCCATTATCGCAAACTATAATAGTACCTTCAAATATATTAACATGATACTATAGAAATTATTAAAAAATATTTCATCAACTAACTTGAATAGCTTTGGAATTTTGATCTTGTAATCGGTCAATGAGGATTGAAATCTATATTTTGAAATGATTATAAAAAATTCAAAATAACTATCAACCTATCAATAAAAATATTTAACCTTATCAAAAAATGAGAATATATTATGCTAATGTTATATTATTTGGTAAGCCATACTATAAACTATTATTTTTCAAAAAATAAAATGTTAGAAAAATTCAATAAAAAAATGTTACTGCGACTTAAAAAAATGTTCTATTTTAATTATAATCACACCAACTTGTGACATATATGATTGTAAAAACTATTAGAATTAGATTCTTATAAAAAATTGGTCTCTTAATAATATCATTACCAACATTTATCGTTCTATAAGTAATAACATAGATATTATTAAAACTATTGTTATACTCAATAATAAAAAATAATATATTAATATAAATTAAATTTTCTAAAAAAATATTTCGTTTCGGATGATAAAATTATAAATTTTATTATAAATTTATTTATAAATATTATTTTAATTACATTTATTATAAAATTTTATTTTCCAAACACCAAAAAACTGATGCATTATTTGAGAAAAAATCTTCATACCTAGTTTATAAACATGTTCCAACTAAATTAATGTAAGTTCTATACTTTTTGAAGCATGTTCAAACATTCATAGACTCTATAGGAAAAAATAATAATCTTTATTGGTAATATATATTCTTGAACATCATATGTAATATTTGTCTCACACAATTCAACTATTGGTAAATTTTTCACACCTGAAGAGATCATCATAGGATCAAACATGATCAATGAAATAGTTTATCCTAAATTTAAGATACACATGGGTAGAAGTTGTTGTTCAACACATAAATGTATCATGAAACATAATGAAAATTTATACAAGAATCAAATCTAAATCTATTATTTTATTTAAATTAAAATATATATCTAAATAAATTATGAAATAACTTCTGATTGTAATAGGATATGTATAACCAATTAATATTAATAATATAAAATGGTTGTAATCATAAACAATAGTTGAGATTCTATGTTATCATTTGATACAAGGAAATTGTTGGTTTGGAGGATGATAAATCATACGAACTAGTTGTTATTCCTTCATGTATAAGGGTATTCCAAAAGAAAAATTTAAGAAATTATAATTTCGGGTTAATTATTTAGTGTAGATTAAAAATTATTTAATTAAATTGACATCATTTTAGAATTAATAATTTTACCCACTTAAAATCCGTCTTCTGTTTTGAAAATATCGAGGAAATATAAAATCAAAAACATTAATAATTACTAAATATTCATATTAATAACCATATAATTTTTGTCATTAAATATTGTATACATAATTTTACTACATAGTCTGGTGATAATATAGAAAATAATGGACTCAATATGGTTAATTAAGTAAATGAGAGGTAGATAATATATTAAAATTGGAATGTATTTCAAAACAAACCAAACAGAAAATCTAATTTTTTTATTTTTAAGAGAATAGATTTTTTTTATTTTTTATTTAAAATGATGTTATATATTTTTATTTCTCGCATTAAAATAACTTTTTTATTTTAATGAATTATATTTTAATTCAAAAATACTAAAAATTATCATTGTTAGAGGAATTATTTCAGAAAACCATAGCTAGACCATAGAGAAATATAGAATACTTCCCCTGCATGGTATGTTTATAGTAATGAAGAATTATTTCATAGGAGACTATGAACATATTTTATGCCTCTACCAATACTTTTTTTAGATGAATTCTTCATAAAGTAAATGAGATTGGTGATTTCCACCATGTTTTATCTGACACTCCACCCTAGAAAATTTATATCAATCAATTTAATAGCTCAACTTAACTCAAAAAATGATTTAATTTAAAAGACAAGGAGAAAACCAAACAACTAAAACATTGTTTGAATATACTATAATATCATTAATAATATGCACTTACCCTTCCCGTGTTTTATAAATTCTTGTAGAAAATGATATGCAATTAATTAGAAATTATGTGATAATATAACAACAATAAGGATACAAATTCGATTTAAGAAAACATTAATGAGATATGACACATTACCCTCTTGCATACCGCTTATGTACTATGCTCTTGTAATGTCCTGGAATTTCAGTGATTTTTTTTTTCTAATTTTATGGAATTATTATCAGAACAGGTGCGGAGAAGATGTGTGATTCCGAAGCCTGGAGTACCTGGAATGATCCGTCGAAAATTATTAATCTTTAAATATCTTGTTTGAGCATTTTTTTTGAAAATGTTTAATAACTATTAAATGGATTCCATGATCAGAAATTAATGGGAACCGGTGCGTTCAAGATGGCGGGGTTTACCTAGGTGCAGCTTAAGTTTAGTCAGCGCATCCCTCCAGTGAGAAAAAGTGAAAATTGAATAACCGTAAATAATATAATTAAATAAAATTATATTACTATTCAAATGCTTATAAGTCACGAATGGTTACTCATATTAATAATCTGAGACCAACGCTGAGCTCATGATGTTATTATTTCCTTAGGAAGATCCTATCATTTGCCGGTGTGGGCCAACAATGGTATTTTTTTTGCCATAAATAAAATAATTGAGTAAAAATTATTTTATTGGAAAATCCTTATAACTCCTAAATGGTAACACGGATTTCAAATCCGAGAGTACTGTTGATCCCGTGAGGGCATGTTCCCCTTAGGTAGAGCCAAAACTCAACTGACACGGGTCGAGGATGAAAGTTAATTTTTAAAGTTTATTATGGTATGTTTAGTAGACGTGTGAGTGATATTTTTTCTATCATTTGAAACGGTGATCGAATTTGAAATATAAGAGCACTGTTGAATAAGAAATGCCCGGATTCATCTATAATGGTCTTAATTTTGACTGAAAATGGTCAAATGAAAAATATAATTTTCAGAATTTTTTAAAATATAATAAAATATCATTAAAAAGTTATTTTATTTTTCTTTTTCACTATTGAGCGGAGGATGGAAACACTGTGATGCGGTGATGAGGTGAAGACGAGGAACAATTAATGAAGCCGCATAATGGATCATTATACAGGAATAACTACTACACTGTTTCATAAATGAAATAGCATAAAAATGCAGCGTCACAACATAACAGAATCTATGTGACATGATTATTTTAATTAAACCAACATGTTGGATAGAGGGGAATTAGACTGTAGGGTTTCTTTGACGAACATCCATTATATATCCTCACCAATAAAGAATGAATAATGAAGAATGAAGTAGCAGACTTTGTAGGATCATATCCAGAGGATGACAAGTGGAAATGAAAGCCTATGATCGTAGACCGAAGACAACATGAATCACATCCCTCATCATTAGCAGACCCAAACAATTGAGACAGGGGTTATTTAATTTTTTAAATTTTATCCTTGACCTTTTTTTTAGAAATGAAAAACACTGATCAACTGAAAAATAGGATGATCTGTGCATCGAGTGTTTTATGTGGGAAGGTGACATTTATTTTTGGATTTCTCTATCCGGGGTTGAATTATCATTATTGATTTAATTGAAATCCATGAACCTCCCCTTTGATTTAGACATCTATTGTGGAGTGCCCAGGCTAACACGAACAATGCGTGAGAAAATATTTTGGTGCATTCATCATGAACACATTCTCGAAGTGGCATAAATTCAATTCTGGGGGTTGTGCAGGGATGGTGGGGACCCGAGAGGCCTGTAAGAACATACATATCAGAAGATAGACCACCAGAGAAACTTTGGTGGCCCGCGGAAGGTGTCACTGGTGCGACACAGCCGGCACGACGGCGCCGGCAACTGGTAGTAGCGGTCAACCCACGCCAACCATGTGTAGGGGGGAAGTTCCACATAACGCCATGATAGTAGTGGAGGTGGCCTGCCCTCACTGGCCATGCAAGAGAAAGGTGATGTGCCTGATGGTGCACTATGGCTGTGGGAGTCACGGTGCTAGGCGGGCACCGCATGAAGGGGGTTGCCCATGTCGGGGCCACCAAGATTGGCTAGACAAGCTACGGGTCGTCAACCAGATCTGTTAGAGGAGCCCCCATAGTGTTCTACGGGGCAGAGGAGGCTAGATGCGGCCAGTTGCCACGTCCTGTCCAAGCACTCCCACTAGCCGCATTTCCTTGCTGGTCAATGGGATGGCGGGCCAGACTAGACCCTATCACCGGGTGACCAGGTGGGCTGGACCCTCAGCCAATCCAAACTGGGTCAACCAAGGCCTATTGGGATCCGACCACTAGCCAAGCCAGATCATACTGATCCCGACCTGAACCAGGTCTGGTTGGGTTCATCAAATTAAATCGGGGAATGTGGGACCCCCAGGCTGGGTTGGTCGGGTCAGTCTGACTGGGTTGGACAGGGACCGATCACAATGGGTCCCCTGTTAAATAAAACACCTATATCATGTAAACCACGCATCCGTCTGACAAACCATTTGCAGCATTGGGAACTTCTGGATGAGGAAAATATTTTTAAATTATTTGTGGTGACATTAATGGACATAAATATGTTAATAATGACTTATAGAGAGGTAATTCCATGATAGATACATACAGAACCCTGTGGTTAGCTAAGACGCGATGACTACTCAATGATAGCCAAGTGTGTAGTGGATTTGTGTGACCCGGAAGGCCCACATTGGGGAGTGGCTCTGTGTGACCCAGAAGACCCATGGTACTCGACAGGAGAAGTACCTCAGTTCGGCCAAGGTGGAAAGTGGCTCTATGTGAGCCTATAAGCCCACAGTGGGGAGCAGATCTGTTTCACCCATCATACCCATGGTACTCATCCGGGATGAGTACCAAGAATGTCCAATGTTAGTGGGAAATAGCTCTATGTGACATGGTAGGCCCACTGTACTTGATAGAGAAGGAGTTCTCTAGCAACTGACGTGTTTGATGATTTGAGTAATTATGATACAATAACTACCCTAAATGTATACCGTGTGTGAGTTGCATCTTTTACATTATGCTATGTGTTGATATATTTCTGGGTGGTAATACCTATGTGGTATTTTCCTTGTGGTGTTTTCCTTTGTGGATTACTAATTGATGTTCTGGGGTCTCGGGTCCCTATTGAGTATTGTTATACTCACCCATGCATGGGCTTGAACAACACATGTTGTGTCTGGTGTATAAAATCGATGTTTCGATAGAGGTACTCAGGGGGATGGGACTAACAGATGCTTTGATGGCGGACTTGGTGGACCAGGACCAGATGGGCCCCTGTAGAACTGGTCAGATATTTCATACTACTTCAGCTTCTAGTAGCTTCACTACTCTCAGGATCAAGAATGGTAATCCACAGATTTCCATCAGAGTATCCTTTTGTACTTTGTTGTTTTTGGTTCTTTGTTGGGTTTTTATTTTATCCCACTTACATTCACTTGTACTTGCACTCAGCCTTGTTTTAGTGGTATACTTTTTTCCCACTTTTTGTGTGTTGGGATGTGGTTGGACGTGTGGGTACGTACATTTAATCATGAAAATTCCTCCACTTGAAGGTTGATGCCATCATCTCTAGTTGTCAGCCCCAAGCCTTCGGGAGGCATACATGGGGTTTTCAGGACACAAGCCCTGGGGGATGGGTCATGACAATGTGGTATTAGAGGGTGTTCATTTCTACTAGAAGAACTAAGAGTCTGTATTTTCTATGGGGGGAAACAGTGTTAAGTGTCTTGTGTTCAGATTTCAGTCTGGGGATTCTAGTGTTGGTGAGGCAGCGGACGTATCCATACACCAGGACCCTGAATTCTATTTTCCAACTCACTATACAAGAAACCTGATTTCACGTGTTTTAAAATGTTTTTCTGTTGATCTCTTTTACATCTTCTCACCAGATTTAACTTATTGAACTTATTTCATCTTGATTCTCTTTTAGGATACCTCCACATAGACATCCAGCCAGGATTCCAGTGCGTGATCATGAGGATGGTCCCCAGAGAGATCAGTCTTTAATACAGGGACTGTTTCCTGAGATGGTACCTTTGGGCGGTGTCCTAGAAATATCACTACTCATTTTTTAGTAGTTACTACTGGTGCATGAAGAAACATGTAGGGTTAGTGTCTTACATTAGTTTTAGCGATAGATACCCCTCAGGTTCTAAGGAGAGCCTAACTCACAAGCATCTAAGGACTAGCTTGAGGTCAGTCTTAAAGACATAGATGTGTAAAATATTTTGGGAAGAGGAATTGATATGAATAGATTAAACTATATGGAAGAAGACATAGAAGAGGTGATAGAAGAGAAACAGTATGTGGTATACATTTCGACATGTTATAACCACTACCCCAATGTGGTCCCCACTAGGCTCGGGGAGCGGGAGGACAGGGGAAGGGAGTAGCTGCATGCAGTCAAGGAGATTGACCCAATGTCTCCAAAAATGATTTTAGGTTTGGTTTGTGTCTAATACTAGCTGCTAAATTAGTTGACATATGTACTAATCATTCCTTATTATCACAAATATTCTTCAGGACCTAGAATTTCCAGTTAAATCGTTGACCTGACCCTAACATCCTATGATTCCTATGAGAGGGGACTTGATAATCATAGTTATGTTGATGGTGTGATTTGACCATTGAGGTTATATTTTCAGTCGGAACCTTTTGGTGGAAGCATCGAGGCCTTACGATTTTAGTTTGGGAGTAGACTGGTCATCCATAGTTGATGCTCAGATTAACTGTTTTAGGAAAAAGGATGTGGTATTTTTTCATCTTTGTAATGGGTTTTTCCTTGGTAGGTGAAAAAGGAAACCCATGCATCATGAAATAAAATCATGCGCAAGAGGGTGCAACTGATCACTCTTTAGTTGGCCAGCCCTTCCCTCGTGGTAGCAGATGTTTTCAGTATTCATTTCCCAACTAGAAGAAGAGTGCAGGAATGCCCTTTCAAAAGTTGTTTCCAGGATTAAAACCTCACAAGAAGAGAGATTTCTACATAATTCTACACCCCGACATGCACCGATATCCGGATCAGTATATCGGATGTATGTCATAGATCATCATGAGTAGGGGGTGTATGTGGGGGTCTAGTAGAGGAATGGGTTCTTATAACCTAGTGTTTGAGGTTATCGATGTATTTTAAGAACATTATCCAAGTGACCATGGATAATAAATACCCATTACTAAAGGATCGATGGGCATATCATCCAGTTCAAGGGGGAGCCTTTCATGTGGATGGAATAGTGTAGGTAGGATCTCCAGCATTTGAGACATCAGGGATGACTAAAGTTCCTCCAGGAATATGCCTTTGGGATAGTCTATACTTTTGGGAAGGGGAATGTGGTGACATAGACAATCAACATGAGGTCTAAATTACCGCAGTTGAATGACGTGACAGATCAGCTAACTACGATGCATATATTTTTTTGGATAGTGATGGACAAGCTTTCCTCTAGTCTATGACACCACTCCCCCACACTAACAATGATTTGGCAAAGAAATACTTTTGGATAATGACTGTGAGGCCTGATGGGATCAGTTATCCTTAGAATGGCCTCCTAATGAATTTTTGATAGGTGGAGAGAAAGTCATCTTTTCAGAGGGTGCAACATATTTCTAGTTCCATTACAGGATGATGTGCTGAGGGAGTTCCATATATACCTTTGGTGGAACATCCTAGAGTGTAAAAGATGTACCAAGACCGCTGATGTCCGTACCGTTGGCCAAGGATGATGAAAGTGGTGGCCATGTTAATTTCACGAACCCTCACTTGTCAGCATGTGAAGGCCGACCATCAAGTTCTAGCAGTCCTGGCCTAGACACATGAGGTACCAAAATGGAAGTGGGATAGTATCTTTATGGAATTTTTGATGGGTTTACCACATAATTCTAGGGTCCACAACTCTATTTGGATGATCTTCGACTGACCCATGATGTCTGCTCACTTCCTAACCATATGAGAGTATGGACTAGTAGAGGGATTGGGACTACTCTGCATCATGAAAATAATGAAGCTCCACGAGGTGCCTTTAATGAGCATCTATGTCCATGATTCACGCTTTACATCCCAACTGTAAATGGGATTACAATAGTCATTTGGGACTCAACTGTGCTTCAACACAACTATTTTTCCCCAATCAAATGGTCAGATTGAGCAGACCATACATACCCTAAATGATATGCTATATGATTATTCCCTATACATTGTTCAATGTATGGAGGACATCCTACCACAGGTGGAGTTTTCATACAAAAAAATCAATCACCCCACCATTGTCATGGAACTATTTGAGGCCTTGATTAGATGGCCTAGCAGATCACCCGTATGCTGGACAAACCCTGGGGTGTCGGCACTCATGTGTCCAGAGTTAGTATAGGATATAACTGAGATGGTGCAGATCATCCATGAGTGGATGAGGTGTATACAGAGCTGAGAGAAGTCTTATATAGATATAATACATAGAACTTTGGATTTTGAGGAGGAAGGCCTTGTGTTCTGTAGGGTCTCACCATGATGAGGATTATAGATATTTGACCAAGGTGACATGTTATCTTTAAGGTTAATCAGACTCTTTCATATCTAGAGCAGAGTTAGTGAGGTGGCGTACCTCCTAGCCCTTCCCCCATAGATGCACTGGGTGAGTGATGTTTTCTACATGTCACAGCTGAGGAGGTACGTGCCTGACCGATCTCTTTTCGTCGACTAGGGTGAGATTGACATTGATAATGGGGTGACTTTTGAAGAGTTCCTGGTGGAGATAGAGGACCAACAATAGTATGTCCTATGAGGATGTTTGATTCCTCTGGGGTGTGTTTGGTGGGAGCACGAAAGTCATGAGGAGATCACATGGGAGCAGAATGCCCCGATTCGTGCTCAGTACCCCCATCTGTTGGTATTGTTTTTGTTTTGGATTTTGGGGATGTAAAGCCCCAAGGTGGGGAAAATGTAATGTCCCGTAATTTCAATGTAATTTTTTTAAATTATATGAAATTATTTTGAGACCCGACACTGAGACGATGTATGATTCTGAGGATCGGAGTGCCCAAAATAATATGTCAAAAATTGTTAAGCGTCAAATATCTCATGTGAGCAGTTTTACATAGAATGTAGAATAACTCTTAAATGGGTTCCCAGATCTGAAATCTAAAGGCATATTTGTGTTCAAGAGAGTAGTTTTACCCCAGGTGCAACTTAATCTCTGTAGGTGCAACCCTCTAGTAAGAAAACCTAAATATGGCATAAACATAAATAAAATAATTAAATGAAATTAAATTATTTTTCGAAGGATTATAACTCATGAATGGTGACTCAGATTAAAAATCGAGGACCACCGCTAAGCTCGTGAGTGCATTCTTTCTATAAGAAGATCCTATATTTTCCCGGCGCGGGTCAATGGTGGAAGTTAGTTTTTGGCTATAAATAAAATAATTATTTAAAAATTATTTTATTTTCAAATCATTATAACTCATAAATGGTAACTCAAATTGAAAATACAAGAGTATAGTTGAGCTCATGAAGGTGGGTTTCCCTTAAGATGAGCCAAAACTCGACCATCTTGGGTCGAGGGTGAAAGTTAATTTATGAACATTTTTAATTTACATTCAGTAAACGTGTCTGCGGGATTTTTTTATATCATTTGAACCATTTTCTCGGATTTGATAACTAACAAAACATTTGAAATCACAGCTCTAGGATTCACCTAGAAAGGAATTAACATTGACTAAAAAGGGTGAGACAAAAAAGTTAATTTTTAGGTCAATATAAAAAAAATAATAAAATACCTTAAAAATTTATTTAATTTTTCTTTCACACCGTTGAGCAGAGGACGAGGATGATGCAATGAAAACATAATGCAACGATGACACACAATTAAGGAAGACCCATAAAATCTCGTTGTGTAAGCATTATCCCTATAGTATTTCATAAATGAAACAGTGTAACGACGTAACATCACAGCGTAAGAGAAACACTATGACAGGTTTCTTTTTATTAAACTAACACGTTGGAGAGTGGGGAAATAAGCTATAAGGATTCTCTGAAGAACCTCTAGTAGACTTCCTATCCAACAATGAAAGAATAAAAAATAATGAAGCGACAAACATTGGAGGATCATATCTAGAGGATGGAAAAAAGGTGACAAATTCCAATGATTACAGACAGACCATGACACGAATCACATACTTTATCATCAACAGACCCAATGAATCTGGGAATGAGGTTTTTTAATTTTAAAAGTTATTCCCTATCGCTTTTTGTCTAGAAATGAGGAACAAAGATCAACGCACGAATAGGTTGATCCGTGATTTGTGTGTTTATGTGGGAGAGTGACTTTTTTTGGATTTCATTATCTGGGGATGAATTATCATTATTCGTTGAACTAAAATCTTTAATCCTGTCAATTTATTTGAACATGTAATGTGGAGGGCCCGGACCGAAACTATCAAGGCATGATGGCCTCTTCTCATGTGTTCTTGGTGGACACATTCTCAAAGTGGAGACAATATGATTATGGGGCTTGATCAGGGATGGTGGTGACCCGATAGGCCCGTAGGTATAGATGTATCGGAAAACAGTCTACCTGAGAAACTCTAGTGGCATGTGGAATGTGTCACCGGTGTGGCACTACCGGCACAGAAGAACCGGAAACCGGCTATAGCAGACACCCCACACCAGTCGCGTGAAGGGGGTGGCACAACCCAACATCGCGAAAGTACTGGAGGAAGTTGGCCCTCACCATCCATGCTAGTGGATGGTGGGCCACCCAATAGTTTTCTGCGATGACATTAGGCAACAACCAACAGGTCGCAGAAGCTGGAGTCGCGGCATCAGGTAGGCACCACATTAAGGGGCTGTCCCATGACTAGGAAACCTCATTTAGATGGATGAGCCTTAGTCCATTGAATACAGCTGCAGGAGAAGACCCAGCAGTATCCCATGGGGAAGAAGAGACCAGATACAGGTGGTTTATGTATCCCGGCCATGCGCTCCCACCGACCGCACCGCACAACCTATCAACAAGTGGGTGGACTGGTTCTACCGATCCTGTCTCTCACCGGCTATCCAGAACCACTCCCAGTGGTCCAGAACCACATTTGCAGGCCGGACATGCACCCTTCAGGTCAGGCTAGTCTAGGTCGGGTCTCCGAGCGACCCGATGTGATAGACCATCAGCCAAACCAGGCCCAGTCTAGCAAGGCCTATTGGTCCTAGCCCACTGGCCAAGACACACCATACATACCCTGAACAAAACTATGTCATTTTGGTTTTGTCAAATTAAACCATGGTATTTGGACAACCAGGTCGGGTTGGTCGGGTCAGACCGGGCCCCGTCGCAAATGGCCCATGTTCAGTAAAATCTCCATATCATGAAAACTAGGTGTCCAATTGATGAGTCATTTATAGCATTAGGAACCTATTAATGATGAAAATATTTTGGAATTCATTGTGGTGAATTTCATGGAAATTTTGATGCGACAAATGTATTAGGGATTGGTTCTCCCTAGCGTGCAACATAATGAACCCTGCGGTTGGTTGAGATCTGATGACTACTCAACGATGTCTCAGTGGGAAGCGACTCTATGGGAGCTAGAAGGCCAACAATGGGGAAATGATTTTTGTGATCCGGTAGACCCATAATACTCGACAGGAGGAGTACCTCAGTTTGGCCAAGTTGGGAAGTGGATCTGTGTGACTCAGTAGGCCCACTGTGGGGAGCGGCTCTGTGTGACCTAGCATACCCACAGTTTTCAGAAACTATGAGTACCAAATAATTCCATAGTTAGTGGGAAGTGGCTTTGTGTGACCTGGAATGACCACTTTACTCGATAGATGATGATTTCTTGAGAAGCAGAGGAGTTAGATGATATGACTGATGATTCTACTATCACTACCCTAAATGTATAACTTCTGTGATTGAATCTTTTACTATGTGCAATGTGAAAATCCCTGACCCTAGTTACCATGAGTTAGTGAATTATAACATAACATAGAAAAGATCACAAAATATCATGTTATGAATGACTGATCAGTGTAGTATCCGTAGAAGTACTAGATACATAAATAACTTTTACATTACATAATGAAATTAAAAAAGTTACATTGTGCATCATTTGAACACACTCTTATCCCTTAGCCAATTTCTACAGGTCTGTTATAATATACTTCTTCTCATATTGGGAATAATAAGACATAAAAAAGGGGTGAGATCAGATTCTCAGTAAGGATACAAATATGGTGAAAACTATCATAAATAAGCATAAACGTTTAAGGCAATGTATATGAATAAAACACAGGTCATTTATATATAATATTCAACGAAATATGGAAAATAAAAATAAAATAATTCCATTTACATATTCAATTTGATATTAAAATATTTGAATAATCACATGTAATATCAATATCTAATCTAATAATAATGGAATGCATAATGTCGGACATCATAACCGCATACTCAAGGCGTCTTTCCAAGACTATAAATAAAAATATTGTCAAGGCCTTGTGCCAAGCCACTAGTTTGTCTCATTAGACCTACTGATGTATCTTGTGGCTAGAGAGGGCCCTGAAAATCACTTACTAATTCTAATTCATTCCTCATATGAAATTTTTGAAACTTAACATAAACATTCATATTAAAACTAGCATACGAAATGTTAATAATTTAACTATAAAATGTGAATGGTATAAAAATAGAACATAAATAGTTAAAAATATCACAAAAACTTTAATACATTATAGAATGTTGTATCTTAATAAATAAACATCATACAAGCATAAAATCCTACAGGGAAGTTGACATAGACGAAATCAATCCAAAAACTATTTGAGAGAAATATCTCTTTCTACCTGGAAATAATTTCTAAGTCACATTTTTATAAATTAAATCATATATTTTGAAAATATTTTTATAATCTTGTAAGGAAATATTAAAAGGTGTTATAATGGAGAAAAATATCCTCATCTGCCGTATATGTAAAAAAACCTTCTTACCTTAATTTGTCGAAAAGGTCATAAAGTACATTTTTTTTGGAAAATGAAGGAATGATTCCATTCAAAATATTTTATAAAAAAGTAAAAAAAGGGTATAAATGATTTAAACCCATAGTCTAATAAATATTAAAAAGGTATTTAAATACATTTTTATAAAATTCAGATGTCGATAATAAAGAATTCCCATTAGATACTTATGTATGAACAAACTCATATAATAAAAAGATTGTCAGATTAACCCTAAACTTTTAGTTTTCCTTATTCGATGGTACATTAACCTACTGTATAATGGTAAAACCATTTATATTAAATTATAAAAGAACCACATACATAAATATGATATCATATATGATCCTCTAATTTTTCTATGTAAATAATATTTCAGTAATATCTTTTTTTCGGGTGTTAACTGATTCGACATCCTTTATATGTTATGTTACATACGTCATATATGTTATGGATAGGATGTATCTGCTTCATAACCAGAATGATATTATGTTCTTAGACATTATTTATTTTAATCAAAAAATGAAAATTATTTTTTAATCGTTACGATGGAGAATAAAATCCCATCGCATCGTGGAGACGGTAAGTCGTACGTACGCAAGAGCGAAAATATCATTATTATGATAGAGAAATCGTATGAAATTGGATCATATACTATATATAAATAATAATTAACATTTTATATTCATTATTTACATCAATTATATGTCATTATTATACCCATACAAATAATTAATTGTTGAATAACAAACTACACCACAACGTGGAGACGATAAGCCGTAAGTACGCACGTATGGTGACTTTGTAATTCATGGGATGGATGGAATAATGAATATATTTGTACCATATTTATAATAATATCATATTTTTTAGAAGGTACTAGATTTATTATTTTGGTATTGAAACAACAATGAAAGTGTAGTGAAGGAAGAAAAGAACTCTGAAGGACGTGATGAAATATTTTCCTCTTCTTCAGGTGCTTCATATGGATTTGAGAAAATGGGATCCTTAGGATGGAATTATGATCAAAATGTGGAATATAAGATGATGTGAGGGTACTTGGTAGGTGATTTGAGAAGTTTTTGGAAGAGCCAAATGGCTTTACAAATGTGCATTTGAGAGAAGGGGAAGTACCCATTTATAAGAGAGATGAAGGGCACTTTAGAAAAATCATGAAATATTAATTTTTTAAAAAATTATTTTCAGTTTATAATAGCTTAAAATGAATTTATTTGGAGGATAATGTGGGGATGTTTCTATGTCCTCTCAACTAATGGGTTTTAGAGAAGTTTAGGTCACTATATTAACCATATCTTATAGATTTAACTCTTAGTTAATTAGTTTAACTTTTACCAAGTCTTCATGTGTTTTTATACTACATGGTTAATATAGTTAAAATAAAATTCTAGGAGAACCTCAACTAGTTCATTATTTAAATAAATTACATTATATATATCTTTTTAATGATTCTTATTTTTTTATGAATATTATACCATTTAATAAAATAGTATTCATTTTCAAATCTCATTTATGTGAATTTTAACACTATTTAATTTTTGGTTATTGTGAAAGTCATTAAAGAGTTTATTATATCGAAAAAATACATTGAATCAACACTAAAATGTCATATTTAGTTATAAAATTCATGTACGGAATAAAAATATTCAATTTACATTTATTTTAATATTAATAATATAAATTTTTTTAATCATTCAATAATAACGTAGTTACTGCATATTCATTGTCTCATAAATAAATTTAATTTTTTAATGTCTAAAATTTTAAAACAAAATACCATGATATAGGAAATATGTTTATATTTCTAATGAATATTAATTGTCATATTTATCTTATGTATAAACCTATTTTAATAATGGTTTAGTTATTAAAATTTTGATTTAATATTTTTAAATCTTCTTTAATCTAACCCAAATGGATAAAAAAGGATCTTACTTTTGACCGAAGGTTTATTTTGGGATAAAAACACTTATTCAATATAATTAGAACATTTTTTTGTTTAATTTTATATTATTATAATATTATTTATATCTTTAAAGACCCAATTTACTTTTAACTGTGGTAAATAAAATTTAAAAGCCATTATTCCCCAAAAAAATATTTCCATCCTATTGAACGACATTTGACATACTGATGACCCCCATGTCTGATTTTTTTTTGAAATTCAATTCACAGAAGTGGTAAAATTATGTTTTATGAAAATTTGTAAATTTTCCTAGAAGGTGGGTAAATGAAGTTAAATAGTTTAACAAAATTTCATATATTTAAGCTTATTATAAAATATCTCTAATAAATTACATTTTAATAATATAGATATTATGTTTCCATTTGATATTAAAATAAATTTAAATAATAATAATTATTATTTAAATAAAAAATTTTGTCTTAAAAAATAACATAGTGTTTTTCAGTGTTCATAAAAAATTGAATGTTTTCAGAAAACTACCAAACATTTAGCCTAATCTAATTTTAATATTCCAAATCCAAAAATATAGTCCATTTTGAAAAATAAAATTTATAAAATTTCAAAAGGTGGGTATTACTATTCATAACTTCTTTTTAAATGGCTAGTTTTAATGGTCAGGATATGTTAGAACTCAGAGTTGAGTACAATGAAAAATATTATATTATTCAAAGAGAAGTGTACCGTGTATGCTTGGGGAGTTTCATTCTTCCATCCTTAATATAATTTCATGCTCATAATTTCTATAATATTACAACATAAAATGTTTTGGGTGGTTCATCATCATATGTTACTCAAGATTCCACATTGCCTCTCCCATTTTATGGTTCTCCAAAGAACTTTTACGAGATGAGTCTTCTGGTTTATCAACACTTGTTCTCTGGTATGAAAAATTCTGATAGGCTTTTCACAATAAGAAAGATTGGGTGCCAGTTTTATTTTCCTCATAGGTGAGTATATGCATTGGGTCATGCACATATTTTCTCAAAAATGATAGGTGGAACACATCATGAAATTTGGAGAGACTTGGTGGAATTTCCCAACAGTAATCTACAACTCTAATTAAATCATGAATTTCAAATTTTCTAATGTACTTGGGACATAATTTACACTTCATACCAAATCAAATAACACCCATACCTGGAGATAACTTCAAGATAATATGATATCCTACTTGGAATTCCAAATCATTCCTTCAGTTATTAGTATAGCTATTTTTCCTACTTTGAGCATCGTTGATGTGGGTTTGGATAATCTTCACCTTTTCCATTGTTCCCTCCAAATGTTTTTGGCCTACGTGTTTTCTTTCACCAACACCATCCTAACAAGTTGGTGTGTGAAATATCTTTCCATATAACACTTTATATAGTGCCATATGAATACTTGAATAGAATCTATTCTTATATGAAAATTCAATAGAGCTAAATACTGATCCCAAATACCATGAATTTCATGTGAGAAATATCTCAACATGTCTTCTAAGTCTTGAATAGTTCATTCTGATTATCCATATATTTAAGGGTGCTAGGCAGTTCTCAAATGAAGTTAAGTATCTATGGATGTATAAAGACTTTTACAGAATCATGATGTAAAATGGAGATCACGATCAGAAACGATTGACAAGGGTACACCATGAAGTCTTAAAATTTCATTAAAATATAGTCTTTCTATACTTTCAAGTGGAAAATCTTCTCTTATAGCACGGAAATGTGCTGACATGGTAAGACGATCGACAATGACCCATATTTCATCATTCCTTATAGGAGCCTTTGGTAGACGAATGAAAATTTCTATCGTAATGTCCTCCCATTTCCACCTAGGTATGCGAAGAGGTTGCACGAGACCTCTAGGATGTTGCCTTCCAGTTTTCACCTGATGAAAAATGTTACATCTTGATACATAATTTGTAATCTCCCTCTTCATGTTTTCCCAAAAAAATAATCATTCAAATCTTTATACATCTTAGTGTTACCAAGGTGTATAGAGAAATTTGAGAAATGATCATCATCCAACAATCCATATTTTAGATCCGGTATATTAAGAACACAATGCCTCTTACAAAATTTCAAAATTCATTCTTCGTATACGAAGTCGATCATTCTACCATCATTCATAGATTTAATTTTCTTCTTAAACATCTCATCATCAGGCTGAGAACTTTTTATCCTTTCTTTTAATGATGGTTTTTTTAACCATTTGAAAGTGTATTGATGTTTCACCTTCCATGACTTTTCATACATCTCATCATGTACATAACTCCATGATCCTTTTTCTCAAAGCATCTTCCACCTTATTTTCCTTCTCTAGGTGGTAGTTTATGTGAAATCATAATCCTTGAGTATTTCAAGCTATCTCCATTGCCTCATGATGAGATGTTTTTGTGAGAATATATACTTAAAACTCTTGTGATCAGTATATATCTCACAATTTTCATCATAGAGATATTTTATCCATATCATCATAGTAGATGTTACAACAACAAACTCATGATCTTGAGTAGGATATTTTTGTTCATTAATTTTTTTCTATCATGTTGAACAAGAAATAAATCTATTATTCTGTATAAGTACATAACCAAGTCCTTTCTTTGCTACATCACTATATGTAACATACCCACAATTCCTTGATGGAAGATTCAAGATAAAAGAATTGAATAATATTCTCATAAATTCTTCAAAATATTATTCAAACTCTTTTATTCCAAATAATTAACCCCATTACATGTGTGAATGGTTAATGGGTTAGCCAATCAGGCAAAATTCTGGACAAAACACAGATAGTAACCTACTAAACCAATAAAATTGTGTAGCTCAGTTCTACTAATCAATGTTGGCCATTTTTAGATTTCCATTGACATTAAATGATGAAGAGAGATTCCATCCATAGGGTAAATATGACCATGTAAAAAAATATCTTGAAGCTAGAATTCACAGTTTCTAAAATTTCCATATAATTAATTTTTTATAAGTGTATTTAGAATAGCGAGGATGTGATTTTCCGGATATTTATTGGATTTGGATTATACCAATATATCATCAATAAATTCCCTGAAAATTTCCTCAAGATATTCCTTGAAAACTCTATTAATTAGATCCATGAAAATAAAGGGTGGATTAGTTAGTCCAAAATGCATTACTAAAATATCATAATTCCTAAACCTGGTTCGAAATGCTGTCTTTGGTATGACTTCATTCTATACGCACAACTGATGGTATCCAGATCGATGGTCAATCTTTAGAAAATATTGAGCTCCCAGAAGTTAATCAAATAAATCATTAAAGAAAGGTAGGCGAAACTAGTTATTCATTGTTATAGCAATGGTCTCCCTATATTCAATGAAAAACCTCATACATCAATCCATCTTCTTAACAAAAAAACTTGGGCTCCCCATTGAAAAACATTACATCAAATAAATTTATTATTAGTCAATTTTTCTAGTTGTTTATTTTGTTCCACTAATTCCACAGTTGATATTCTATAAGGGCTCTTCGATGTGGGCCTTGAAATAGGAATTGAGTCAATGGAAAACTCAATTTCCCATTCTAGAGGATGTACATGTAAACCCTCTAGAAACACATCAACATATTCTTGCACAATTATTACATCCTCTATTTGAACATTCCTTTCCACAACCAATGTTATTTCACTCCCTTCCTCAATAATAATTTAATTTAGTATAGCTACTAGGGGAGGATCTAGATTAGAATCAAATGGTGACGTTTCTACTCTAAATATAAGGGGCTCCTTATCATTATCAAAAATTGTAACCTCCTTCTTCATAAAATAAATTTTTGCATCATGGTCCGAAAGCCAATCCATAACTTGGATTATATCAAATTCAATCATGGGTATGACAATAATATTAGAATATAATGAACATTTATATTCTATAATGGTAACTGATTGAAATCACATTGTTTTTAGGATACATCTCTTTGGAGTTTTGACTAAAAACTCCCTTATTAAGGAAAATTTGAAATATCGAATTTTCGTGGAAAAATTGGAAGATATGAATGAATGCGATGATCCAATATCAAATAAAGGATTAGATAATTTTGAGGAAAATATTAAAGTACCTTCTACCGCACCATTTAGAGCCTCAACTTCAGCAGTTGTGATCCCCTATGTTTGGCCTTTCTCCCATGGATATTTTATGGTATGTTTTCTTGATACATTGTAAATTCATTTGCATAATTCCCATTTTCCTTACAATTGTAGCATTGAAATTCAACAGCCTCATTCACCCCCTTGAAATCACTAGCTTGGTGGACTTCTTCGCCACACATGTAACATACTCCCATCCACATTAGGCATGTACCAGAATTTTTCTTCTAACAATTACTACAATATAGAAATTCAAATTTTCCCTTCTTCCCCTTATTTACTTTTTTAGAGTTTTTGGAAGATCTCTTTTACTATTGATTTGTATTTAACTCAAAAGACATAGAGAATTCTTTTTCTGTTTTGATATAACAGTAGACTATATATTCCTACGATGAGAGGGATTGTGAGACTAATGCTCGATGAAAAGATAGTTTTAACACGTTAGAGAATCAATAAATATTACTTCTTGGATTATGTATATAATCTTCAACATTCCAATCAAAACATATAATGTTGGCCTCAAACTTTGTGACATTCTCATCCTTATTTTGTCTGAGATTCAGAAATTTCATTTTCATATAAGCTGAATGTTCATGAGGATTTTATTTTTCTATGAAAATCTCTTTAAACTCCCTTCATTCCAAATTTAATACTTCTTCGTCCTACTTTCTGTTTTGAATTAATGACCACCATTGATCTGCATCTCGTGATAGGAGATAAATTTCCATGATTACCTTTTCCCTTTCGCTACTCCACAAAGCATGAAATATTTTCTCTAAGGAACTTATCCATTGCTCAACATAAAATGGATTTGTAGTCACATTTAATATTGTTGGTTGTTTCCTCACGAATTTGTCTTACATTGATCCTCTGCATTATGGATCAAGTTTCTCCATACTGGTAAGGTTATTCTTAAAAACCTGAGTGAGTTGTCCTAGTGTGGTTATATATTATTCAACACTAGTTTTTTCAGTGGCTCCGCAATAATTATATTGGGTAGGAATGAAATTCTTTCATGGATTACTTGTGTTGATATAGTTTCCTTTCGTTCCAACAGGCTCCATTTCAAATCAATAGAGTACACAATATTAGTTTATGAACCGCAACACATAATTCCAAACCTATAAAATACTTAATATAAATTGAACACTTTATGCATATAATCCATAATAAAAAACAGTTTTCTTTTGGGATGTATTTACTCATAAACCCATCGAAATGGTTTGTAAATAAAATGTGAATTATCTTAAGAATATCCGCTGAGAGTGCCAAACCAGGTGCGCCATAAGGCTCATTGTCGTGTACCATGATACCCCGAGTCAAGCTCGATACATCTTGTTAGAGTTTTCACCTATAGGTACATCTATCCCAGAACCAAGTCAACTTGTACTATCTATATAGGGATGAATTTCTTGGATAACACACATAATATCTACATTACAAATATTTTTGGATGTTCTTCTATAGTAATCCTCAATGTCTATCATAGGGTAATTTTATCTAATAAAAGTTTTTCTAAATCTAGTTTCCAAGGATTATAGTAAACATTATTGGAAACCAAATATAACACCTCGACCCTAGTTACCCATTGTCGGTGAATTATTACATAACATTGTCGTGATCATAGGAGATCATGTCCTGAATGACCGATCTGTTTTGTAGCCTTGGAATTACTCGATACATATATAAGTTTTACATTACATTATGAAATGAAAAAGTAACATTGTGTCATCTTTGAACAGACACATATACCTTATTCTATTCTTGCTGGTTAGTAAAAATATAATTATTTGATTCCTGGAAAAAATATGACATAAGAAAGGGTGAGGTCAGATGCTCAGTAAGGATAAAAATATAGAGGAAATTGTCATAAATAAGCATAAACATTTAACGCAATATATAAGTATAAAAAAAATCATTTTAAATATAAACATCAGTATAATATGGTAAAGATAAATTACAAAATTCCAATTACATATTCACATGGATATTATACTAGTCGAATAATCAAATATAATATCAATAGCTAAACTCATAATGATGGAATGCATATTGCTTGAAATCATAATTACATAGTCAAGGCATCATGCCAAGTCTATAAAGAAAAAAACATTCAATGACTTATGCCAAGAAAATAGTTTGTCTCAACATACCTACTGACGCATCGAGGGTCTATAGAGGACCCCTTTCATCACTTATTAAGTCCAATTCATTCTTCGTATGAAAAGGATGAAACATAACGTAAGAATTCATATTGAAACTAGCATAATAAATGTTAAACCATTAACTAGAAACCATGAATGGTATAAAAATATCTCTTACAAAGTTAAACATATCAAAAAACATTCAATACAATATGGAAGATTGTATCCTAAAAAATTAAATTCAAACAAGTGTAAAATCCAACAAAGGATGTTGACATAGATGAACTCAGTCCACAAACTGTTGGAGAGAAATATCTTTTTCTACATTGAAATCATTTAAAAGTACCATAATTATAAAATAAAAAATTTATTTTGAAAATATTCTTATAATATTATAAGTGATGCATTAAAGGTGTTATAATAGTGAAAAATAACTACACTCATTATATAAGTTGAAAAAACGTTATTTCCTTAATTTGTTGAAATGGTCATAAAGTACATTTTTTAGAAATCAAGGGAAATATTACGGTGATTTTTTAAATAAAAAGTCAAAAAAGTGTATAAAATACTTTAACCCATAGTCTATGAAATAGTGAAAATGTTTTAAAATTCATTTTTAAGAAACACAGTTGTTGATGATAAAGAAGTCCTAATAGATACTTATGTATAAACAACCTCTAATAATAATGATATTGTAAAATTAACCCTTACCACGTACTTTTCCTTAGTCGAGGGTACATTAACCTCTTATATAATGGTTAAATCCTTATAATTAATTTATACAACAACCACGTACATAAATAAGATGTCATATATGATCCTCTAATATTTCATTGTTAATAATATTTCAGTAATATCTTTGTTTCGAGTATTAATTGTTTCATCTTACTTTAATTATTTTGTTTCATAAGTTATGTCTATGATGGATAAGATGTTCTAAATTCATATAAATAATGATATTATGTTCTAAAAAATTATTTTTTAATCATCAATTGAAAATTATTCTTTAATGGTTATGATGGGGAACGAAATATCATTACATCGTGGATACGGTAAGTCCTATGAATGCAAAGGTGAAAATATAAATCTATTGATGGTGAAATAAGATGTAATTGGATGATATATTATATATAAATAATAATTAAAATTTTATATTTTATATTTACATCAATTATACATCATTACTATACCCATTCAAATAATTAAATCTTGAATAAAAAACTACACCACAAAATGGAGATGGTAAGCCCTACATACACACGTATGGTGACATTGTCACTCATGGTATGGATAGAATAATAAATATGGTTGTACCATATTTATAATAACCCCACAGTATGTAAAAGGTACTAGTGTTATTATTTTGGTATGGAAACTACAAATAAAGAGGAAGTGGAATAGGAAAAGAACATTGAAAGAGGTGGTGGAATAATTACCTTTTCTTCAGTTGATACCTATTTCTTTGAACAAAAGGGATACCTAGGTTTTCGTTATGATCAAATTAAGGCATCTAGGTAAAAGTGAGGGTAGCTGGGAGGAAATTTGATAAGGGTATAGCCAAGCCAAATGGCTATGGAGGTGTGAATTTGAGAGAAGGGTAAGTTCCTTTTTATAAGATAGCTGAAGGGAACTTTAGAGAAATATTGAAATATTAATTTATTATAAAATTATTTGTGGTCTATAATAGCTCTAGATGGACTTATTTAAAGGATAAGGTGGGTATGGGTCTAAATTCTCTCACACAATAGGTTTTATGCAAGTTTAGGTCACCATATTAACCTTATATTTTATATTTAACTCTCAGTTAATTAGTTTAACTTTTATCACGTCTTCTTGTATTTTAATACTACATGGTTAATATAGTTACTATAAAATTCCATGAGAACCTAAAGTGGTTAATTAATGACATATCTAACATTATATAATTAAATTTTCCAAATCTTAGATATTAAATAATATTATATCATTTAATAAAATAGTATTTGTTTTAAAAACTCATTTATGTCAATTTTGACACTATTTAGTATTTTGTTTTTTTAAAAGTCATAGAAAGTTGATTATTTCCAAAAATATTTATATTGAATAAACCCTAACATGTCATATTGACTTATAAAATTAGTTTATGGCATCAAAAGTGTGAATTTAAATATATTTTAATATTTATAATACAATTATTTTAATCATTCATTAATAAGGTAATTACAACATCCACATTGTTTTGTAAATAAAAATGATTTTTCAGTGTCAAAAAATTATAAATAAAATACCATGATGTAGGAAATATTTTTATATATATAATTAATATTTATAGTCGAATTTATCTTTTGTATAACCCAATATTAAAAATGGTTTAGTTATTAAAATTTGAATTTATCGTTTTTATCTAATCTTTAAATAAAATATAATAAATTTCCTAATCTAACCCAAGTGGATCAAAAAGGATCTTATTTTTTATATGGTTTATTTTAGTCGAAACACATATATCTAATAGAATTAGGACATGTGTTGGGTAATTTTATAATATTATAATATTATTTTTTACCTTTAATTAACCAATTTACTTTGAACCATGGTAAATAAAATACAAAAGTTACTATTTACAAAAAAATATTTTAATCATTTTGAACCAAAATTTACATACTGATGAAAATCGTGTTTGTTTTATTTTTTAAATTCAATTCAAAGAAGCGGTAAAAGTTCATTTTATGCAAATTTGAAAATATGCCTTGAAGGTTGGTAAAATACATTAAAAGGTTTAATAAAATTTTATATAACTAATCTTATTATAAAATTACACCAATTAATTATGTTGTACTAATATATGTATTATATATCCACTTATCTTTAAAATAAATTTAAATACAAATATTAACTATTTGAATAAAAAAATCAGTTTTAAACAATAACGTAGTGTTTTACAGTATTCCTAAAAAATTGAAGGTTTTTAGAAAAATAACCAATATTCACCATAGCCTTATTCTTATATTCCGAATCCAAAAATTGAATCCCTTTTTTAAAAATAAAGTTTAAAAAAATTCAAAAACAGTGTATTACTGTTCATAAATACTTTTTAAAAGGCATGTTTGATTGGTAGGGAGGTGCAAGAACTTGAAGTTGCGTACAATGAAAGCTATTATATTATTTAATGGGAAGTGTACTATGTAAGATTGTTGTGTTACACTATTCTAAGGCCCCAACCTTAAGCCTTACTTAATCTTGAGTTATTACAAGATTACACAATGAGGATCTTTTCAGGTTTAGAGTTTTAGAGAATTAGATCATAAAACATGCATTACATTCAACATTTAAACAAAGTGGTTACATAAAATATATTACTCATTTTTCCAATCAACGGAAATATATTTAAAATAAAACATGGATTCTTTTTTGAAACTTCCTTGACACTATCATCATATCATGTACCATTCCCTTGACCTGTGAAAAACATTTCAAAGAAATGGGATGCGCATAAAAAGCTCAGAAATGGTTATAAAAATATGTAAAGGAAACATGAGTACATATATATACATAAGAATGAAATCATACATTACCAATAAAACATAAGCACTTTAACATACCTCATCACAACATGAATAAATCATAGAAATCATAAGACATAAAGGTAACTTGAGACATTCATAACATTCTTACGAAGGGAGTAACCCTCTTGGTTACATTTGGAATACCCATCACAGTATATTACCTAACATTCTTCGGAGAAACCTTAACGTTTAACTCCTTCACGTTACCCAATGCATTGGAGAGCTATATCGGGCTCACCCACCCTTAGTTTATCGTGGAAGCACCCGTCTTCATAACAATTCCCAAGAACCATGACATAATCGTATCACATAAAACATGTAGAAAGGAAACATAGAATTTCCACATATAAATCAAAAGATATCAATACAACACATTGATATAATGAAAACATTATTAAAACCATTTTCAATACCAAAATAAAAGAAAATTAAAACATGGTATTTATTTTTCATTTTAAAAAAAGGTTAGGTTATGGCTTGTAGAGGAAGCCGAAACTCAAATAGTGGTCATGGTGGTGGTGAAGTCGTTGTCGATGCATACGTACGACAAAAAAACATTCCTTTTGTCATTTAGTAAAAAGATTCTTATAAAAAAAGATTCCTTTTGTCAAGACAATAAAGTCAAAGGGGTTTATACACCGTATAAAAGAAAGATGTGTATAGTATAAAATATGCCTCAATGAAAGGAGATTTAGACGAAGTCCCTTAAAAAGATCATTTTTAAATAAAATAGATCTATTATGTGTATTCACTATAAGTACACATAAATAAAGTACAAATACAAGATATGAAATAATAATATCATGACATAATTTGAATGCAGGAGATTAACCCAAACAACAGAAATTGGGTTAAGAAGTTCTCTTACCTCGTGTCTGACGTGACTCGATTTCTCTTTAATCTTCAGAATAAGAAACATGACTAAATTTTTACTTGATTAATATCCTTTTTCATGTTAATTATTCATTTTATATCACTTATTACCATGTCATGAACACTATGTAATTATTTAACTTAATAATGGTCGTTTTAACGATCATTGGTACTTGAGTAAAAAATAAACTCTTTATAATTATAAGTTGTTCATGTATCCATTATATCCAGAGTTATATTCATAATTTAAATATCATATATATCATATATATACAGTATAAACATGAATTTATAATATTACATAACATTTAGAGGTAAGAAATGAAATGCACCATTCATGGATACGGTAAGCCATACGTACGCATGAACGCTACTTTCATTTCTATTCTGTATTTTATGGAATGGAATGAAAATGACATAAATGTATATTACAATTCTAGTATAATATCATATATAATATCATTAAATCCATCCTTTATACGTCCCACATATGGCATTAACGAATCAAATCACTTTGAGGGGGCGGTAGTCCGCACTTCCTAAAATGAATATATCGCGTTTACCCATAATGGAAACCATAAAGGTATGAAATAAATGAAAAATACAGAAGCATAACGAAACCATAAACATATTATATATCATATATAAATATAGTGACATTTTATTGGTCACCTTTTATGGTGTTAGAAGAATACTGAACAATTATTGTTTCGTGAGACAGAAATTCGCCATCCACGGAAATAGTATGCCCATTAACCATTAGATGTATGTGTCTGTAAGTGTGTCTAGAATAATTCTTATAACAACATCCTATTATATTGAATATACTAGAGTTTTTACAAAATAAATGAATAAAAAGAGGTTAGGGGGTTGGAGAAGCAAAATAAAACAAAAGGACACAAGTGAAGACATTAGCTTAAAATCTGATAACTCTTTTTTATTTGAGCTTAAAGGCTTCCTTGGGAAGACTTATGCCCAATGTGAGGATTCTAGGAGTAATAGAGGGATGTGGAGAGACTAAATGGTCCGGGTTTTTCCGAGCCAAATGCTTGAGAGGTGTGGGTATGGAGGTAGAACTGAGGGCCTTTTATAAGAGGAGAGGAGGGGCACTCTTGGAAAGGTATAAAATGTTACTTTATTTTCAAATGTGTTTCGGATTTTAAAGGTCCCAAATTGATTTAGTTTGAGGATAAGGTGATAGGGGTTATAAATATACTCATTCAATAGGTCTTTGACAAGTGTACGTCTTATATTTGACGTTATCTTTTCATTTTATTTAAATCATTTATTATTGAGGTAATCGCTGCATCATCATGATGTCATAAATAATTTAATTTATTTAATGTCTAAAAATTATAAAAAAATACTATGATGTAGTCAATCTTTTTATCATTCCAATGACTATTTATATTCCAATAGATCATTTTTTAGAAAAAATTTAAAATGTTTTACTCAGGTGATACATTCTTTGTTATATTTAACTTTCTTTAAAAATAAAAAGATAAAAAGTCACTTTCACACAAAAGTGATTCCATGGGGTCCCCAAGTTTGGCACAAGGCATCAAATGGTCGGCCATGAGACAACCAGTTCCATTAGAGCACATTTTGTGGTCATTTTATATTATTATGATATTATTTTATTATCCTTAACTACCCGATTACTCATTAATCAAGATAATTAAAGACAATTCCCATCGTTACTATTCATAATGTCCAAAAACAAGAGTATTAATTACATAATTTAGAGATTTTGATTCCAAATATGGAATCCATTTTACCAAAAAACCAAACATATAAATTGTAATAATTAATTTAAAAATAATTCCCGTTTTCAAAACAAATAGCTGGTTTTTTTGAAACAATATCTAGGAAAATTATGGCACTTGTTTATGCCCAATTCCAAAGTGAAATTAATCCCAACGACCACCATTTTATTACATGGTAAAAATATATTCTATTTAAACTTTATAAACAACTAAAAAGATAATCTAACCATATAATTATATGATATGAAAAAGCAGTTTTGATGTAAAATGCAGTATTTTTCACTATTCATTAAAAAATGGACATTGTCAGAAAAATAGCATAAAATTATCCAATGTAAATTTCAATGTCCCAATCAGAAATAATAAGTTTATTTTGAAAAATAGTTCTTATAAAATTTTCAAAATTTTTATTTAAAAAAGGTTTGCCATCAAAAGGAAGTAAAACAATCTTTTAAAAAAATTATTATATTCCATGCTTAAGATTGGATTTATTCTCATTTTAATCCTCTAAAACACTATCTAATTAATAAATAGACATAGATAAGAATATCAATTATTCAGTACTTACTTGTGATGTTACATTTTCCCCCCTTTAGAAAATTTCATCCCCGAAATTTATTTACTTATCGAATAAGTGGGGGGGATTTATCCCTCAATGCATTTTCAGATTCCCATGTTGCCTCTTCAATCATGTGGTTTTTTCAAAAAACCATTACCTGATTAATCACCATATTCCATAACACTTTCTCCCTGTGTTCAAGAATCTAGACAGATTTTTCTTCATAAGAGAGATTCTCTTCTAACTGAACTACCTCTGGGCTCAAAACATGAGATGGATCTGGCATATACTTTCTCAACATCGAAACATGAAAAACATTGTGTACCTGAGATAAACTCGAAGGTAAAGCCACTTGGTAAGCAACTGGTCCAACTCATTCCAGAATTTTATATGGTCCAATGAACCTTGGACTCAACTTTCCTTTCTTACCAAATCAAATCACACTTTTCCATGGTGAGACTTTGAGAAAACCAAGATCACCTACCTCAAAAGAGAGATCCTTCCTCCTGTTGTCCACATAACTCTTCTACCTGCCCTGAGCTATTCTCATGTGTTTCTGTATCAGCTGAACTTTTTCTGCCAACTCTTCTACCAATTCTGGTCCCATCAGCTTCCTTTCACCCACTTCATCCTAGAAAGCCAGAGTTTGACACTGATTTCCATATAACGCCTCAAATGGTTCTATCTATATACTAGAATGAAAACTGTTATTATATGAAAATTCAACCAAATAATGATGTTGGTCCCAACTTCCCTGGTAATCCATTGAAAAAGAACGTAGCATATCTTCCAAAGTCTGAATTGTTCATTCTGACTACCTATCTGATTGAGGATGAAACGTTGTACTAAAATTTAATTCAGTGCCCAATGACTTCTAAAGGCCTTTCCCAAAGTTAGAAGTAAACCAGGGATCACAATCAGATACAATGGAAAGGGGATATAATGCCCCGACCTTAAACATTACTTAATCATGAATTAAATGAATAATCCACATAGATGGTTTTTCATGTTTATAGTTTTAGATAATTAGGACATAACTGTTACATCTCAAAATATTTCAATGTAGACACTTCTACTAAGTTTCCATAAAATAAAATAAAACTCTTAAAAAGAAACATGACTAGTTCCATGTTTTAGATAGCATGTTTTTTCTTGATCCCATCCTTGACCCTATTCATCTTTAAGTATTGTGGAAAATATATCAAAAACATGGGATGAGCATTAAAATCCCAGTAAAGGATACACTAAGAAGGAAAACTGTTAGTTTTTCAAAACAATAAGTAAACAAAGAATAATTTTCCAAAGTAATACTTTTCACCTTTATGAAGTAGTAAAAAAAACTCTTCATTGAATAAAAGATCATTACTTACCCCTTTTGTAACCAAAAGATTACCATAAAAACCCATATAAAGAACACATACCATATAAAGGTAACTTGGGACATAAATATACTTAAATGGAATAACCATACAGTCGACTTCCACACATACTTAATGGAATAGCCATAAGGTCGACTTCCATACCCAATGCATTGGAGTTTATAACGTAACCACCCGTCCTGGTATTCATGGCACCACCCGTCATATGATTTATCACGTAACCACCCGTAAAATGTCCAAGTACCATCATTACACATAAAATATTGCAAATATAAACATTTCAATAACAACCTTTCATTTTCAATCACAATAAGTAATTCCGAGATATTGAATTAATCAATCCATTTTCAAAAACCATTTAAAAGAGATTTTTGAATCAAAGTGTCCCATACCACTTTGAATATTTTAATGGAATTATAATTTTAAAACATTAATGTCCATATAAATAAATACTGAAAACCATTTTGAAAACATGGACATTAAAGATAATGATTTAGAATAATAAATCTTTAAAACATTTAAAACAATATTTTTGTTAAAGAGTTTTTAACAAAACGAGAGACTCTCGAATACAAATAATTGCGGAATAACATTTAATCAGAACTTTATAATATCATGAGAATAAAGGAATTAATGATATAATATGTCAATGGACAGTATATACACCATATAAGAGTGAATCGGTGCATAACAACAATGAAGTCTCAATGGAAATGTAAATTGAGATGAAATCCATTATAAAGATGGTGTCCTTAAATTAAGGATAAATCTATCAAATAATTATGTGTGAGAAATATAAATACACCCAATATAAGTGGATCTTAAGTGTGAAACAATCATAGGTCATTCACACATATTCATAGGGTGAAATGTTCAAGAAGTACAAGTTGAACCAAAAGAAATCGAAATTGGGTTAAGACGTTCCCTTGTAAAAATTCGACAGCCTAACGACTTCACTTTAAAATTTAGAAAATGGGTTGATGAGAGAAAAAGGGTATCCCATCACTTGGAAATAAAATTTAAATCAATAAGGATATAGAAGAACATATACCAACATAATAAGATGTAAATTAAAAGACATAACAAAAATAAGTCTTTTAAAAAGAGGAGGGTGAATGGTCCCCTTACCGAGTTGGGTAACTTTCAAAACATACACCCCATGGAAGAAGGGTCATACAAGGAAGATGTAAATACCCATAAATGAAATTATACTACACAAAGTTTATAATAATGGGAAGTAAATACACCACTCAAATGAAATAGTGGCAAACATAGCAAAAAATTCATGGGAATAAAAGTGAGATGAAAAATCCCTTACGAAAACTCGGCAGCCAAACGTCGCCACTTAAAACTTCCAAAAATGGATTTATGAGATCAAATAGAGTCTATCATAATATTAACATAAAAATTATAGTATGAGTAATATAAAAGATCATCCCCAAACATAAGAAATATGAGCTTAAAAGAAATGACATAAAAGAGAGTACTTAAAAAGAGAGAGGATGGATCCCTTTCGAAAAATCGGCAGCCTAACGACGCCACTCAAAACTTCCAAAATGGATTGATGAGAGAAAATAGAGTCCCTCATCTTATGAACATAAAAATTACAGTAATAGTAATATAAAATAACATACCTTTCATAATAAATTTGAGCTTAAAATGAATGACATAAAAGAGTGTACTTAAAAAGAAAGAGAGAGGTAGGATCCCTTACCTCAAGTTTGACTTGCCTTATATGTTTCTTTATTTTCCTGAATAATAAGCATTGGTCAATTTATAATTTCTTAAGGAACTCCATTAAAGATTATTATTCATTTAATATCACATAATATAGTGATATAATAATTGGTTAATAATGTGAGTTCATATCAAACGTTTTTGTCGATGTTCGGTATATGAGTAAAAACTGAACTTGTTGGGAAAGAATTTTCCATGTAGTTATAAGTACATCATCTCCAAAATAGTATTAATGATTTAAATATCATATATATCCAGTATATATTCATTTTATACTATTACATAAAATTTGGATATAATCAAAATGAAATGCACCGTTCATGGAGACGGTAGGCCGTACGTACGCATGAACACTACATTCATTTTTTTTGTCATATTAATGGAATTAAAACTAAATGAGAGATATATATATCATAATTCCAGAATTATATCCATAATTTAGATGTAATATATGACATATATATCCATTATATATATTTACTTATAATAGTACATTACATTTGGAGATAAGAAATGAAATGTACCGTTCATGGAGACGGTAAGCCGTGCGTACGCATGAACACTACTTTCATTTCTTTGTCACATTAACGGAATTAAACTAGATGAGATATATATATATTATAATTACAGTATAATATATTTGTTATAAAGATCACATAAGTTCATCAATTTCATTCTTTATACATTCCATGTATTGCATGAAGTAGTCACATCACTTGAGGGGGCGGTAGTCAACACTTCCTCAAATGAAATTATCGCATTTGCACAACATGCAATGTAACAAGCTGAGATTTTATAAGATACATTCTTTTTAATTTCATTCATATCTTCTGTTGTACAATCCACCAAGATTATCTTGCGCTATACGCAACACCGTATTAGTTTGCAGTATAGGCAACACTATTCTTGGCTTGTGTTACACACAATTTCATGTTCGTTTAATAGATGTTATTCTACGCAACATTGAGTGTGTATATATATATATGTTCAATGTATAAATAAAATATGGTTGGATTCTGTTATACGCAACAACAAAGGAGTCCTGCACTACACACAACCATGACTTGGCTTTCATTACACGCAATCACGACCTTCCCTGATAGCGTGTGTTGTACGCAATACAGGGTTTTACTAAACAACAATATATTATTATAATATTGTTATGAACTAGCCGTTATGAATAGTATTAACTAAATTTTGAATTTTATAACATTATTATTCATCTTACACATTTTCTAGAACATGGTATTAGAACAAAATATATTTTTCGCGTAAAATAAGTATTTTTCAAAAAATACAGTTTTGCTGCCTTTTGATGGTGCACCCACATTAAATCTAGTTTTTGAAATGTTTATAAGTGCCATTTGACAAAATAAAATTATTCTTTGGAATCAATAAATAAAAATTTACTTTGGATAAATTTTTCATTTTATTCTGATAACTTACATATTTTAATGAATAGTAAAAATACGCTATATTTTAATTAAAAACAACTTTTTTATCGTAATATCTTATGTGGTTAAATTAAAATATTGAATGGTTTTAAAGTATAAATATAATATATTTTTAACATTTAATATAATTTATGTCATTAGCATTTATTTTACCATGAATTCGTAGGTTAAATCAATTCAATCTTTTGTAATGTTTTAAACAAAAACCCGTTTTCTTTCGACAACGGGATTAATTTCAATTTAATTTCTACAACTTCTGTGTATTGAATTTTGAAAAATGGATTCCATATTTGGAATCAGTGGGTCCAAATTCTATTAATAGACTACTTTTTTATTTTTGGGCATTATGAATAGTAACTACGGTAAATTTTATATACCATAGTTAAAGGTAAATCGGGTAATTAAGAGTAAATATAAGATTATAAAATTACCCTAACACCTGCCAAAATCCCATTGGATGACTAAAAGTCGACCCATATCACCTAATGGTCTGATTAGAATCATTTAATGGACTTTTTTCATGAAAATAACTTAATAATTATTAAAACCAAAGAAAGTGACAACATGTCACTCTCTTAAATCTTATAAGTATATTAATTTTAATTTAGTGATAAACTTCATGAAACTTAGAAATGAATAGTTTCCAGAAATCTAATGAAATTATATACATTATATGAATTTATTTATAATTTTTAGTGAATAAATAATTATCATTAATTGTGACACAATAGTGATGCAGAAAATTGTTTATGTAGTGAAAAATAAAAAATATAGTTTTTATTAAACTAATAGTGACCATAAAAGGCAGAAAAACCTGACCAAAATTATTTTTTCATGTAAATGTAAACCATAGTCATCCAATATTCGAATATTTGACCATTTGGAGCCTTATAAAATCGATTATGACACATATATTATTTTATTTTAAATGATGCCAAAGTTGTCGCCTTCATAATTTAATAAATATAACAATTTAAATATTGTTATTTTAAGATGATAAATTCGAGTAAAAGTATTATTGTGAAATTTAATAGATTTATCTTTATCATATTATTTTATTTTTAATTTTTATGCAACAAATAAGTATATTAAATAATTATACAAAAATGATGTAGTAATTGTTTTATTCAGAGATAAACCAAATAAATGGTTTTACAAATAATAAAATAAATATTATATGAACTATTTAATGTTATAAACTAATTTTATAGATACATATAACATTTTATGAATCTATTAAAGCTTTTAGTTCGAACATATTTTCTGTATATATTTTATTTAAATTCAAATAAATGAATATTGTCAAAATTGACACTATTGTTATTTTATAAAAAATAACATATTATGAAATTGTTTAAAAATCACAAAAATATTTAAAAATTATAAATATAAAT
The DNA here is from genome assembly GCA_963277665.1 of Viscum album. NCBI lineage: Eukaryota > Viridiplantae > Streptophyta > Magnoliopsida > Santalales > Viscaceae > Viscum > Viscum album. The sequence continues at coordinate 554,185,359 of OY728131.1, forward strand.
TTATATTGTATAAAATGCTATAAAGTATCCAATTATGGAAAATTCACCACAAATAAGTAATTATTTTATATAATTGAAAATTTAGAATGTTATTACCACAAATAAAATTAAATTGATTAAATAAGGACAAATCAAGTTGATAATGTTGAAAATAAATTCCTAACATGTCTAAATTTTATTGGTTGATGATATTACAACCCTATATCATATAATATTCGAATATGAGTCATTTTTGGAGGTTTTTAAGTGGGGTTATATTTATTATAAATTAATATTTTTTAGATTTCCAAAGGTGCCCCTCTTCTCCCTTATAAAAGGGCACCTCCTCCCTCCCTTCCTCGCACCAATTTGAGCCTTCACGCTCGGCCAAACCATGCCAAATTCTCTTCTACACTTTCCTATAAAAATCATAGAGGTCATGGTCTTCTTCAAAGACCATTTTTAGTGCCCTAAGTGGAGGTCTCAAAGAGGCGCTTCAAAGAAGAGGTAATGTCCGTTACCGATTCTTTCAACATTATTTCTTCTTCTACTTCTTATTATTTAGTTGTTTCATTATGAAGTAATAACATAAGTATCACTTATATACTGATATATTATTATAAGTATGAAACAACCCTATTTCACCATCTATCCATCCTACGGAAAACGAAATCATCGCGCGTGCATATGTATGGAATACCGTCTCCACGTCGTCGTGCAATCTGTTTTTCCAACACCACCTTACTTGAATGGGTATAATGGTGTAAAGAATAAATATACATAGTTATTATAAAATCATACTGATTATTATATATTGTATCATCCTATCCAATTCAATTCAATAATAAAGGGAATGATATCATCGCTCGTGCGTACGTACGGACTACCGTCTCCACAACGCGATGAGATTCATTCTCCATGTTAACCATTAAAGAATGATTATAAAGTATATATAAGAAATAATAATCAAATATATTACATTATAAAGCTACTGGATTTACATATATATATATATATATATATATATATGTATGGCATCTACTTAATTCCATTCAACTCAATAAGGAAACAAAAATAGCGTTCATGCGTACGTACGACCTACCGTCTCCATGAACAGTGAATTTCTTTCCATTTATCAATCTATTATATATTTTTATATTCTGAGTATATATTATATATAAATCATGTTTTATATTCTGGAATTAAGTAATCATGATCTAAGTCATCATATGAATAATTACAAGTCAAAACACGGACGACAAATGAAACGATTTTTCCCAAAACACTCTTTAACATGGAATTTACAAAAGAACGGGTAATATAAAGTCATAAGTAAACCATATATGATATCATAACAATGAATATGATTCTGTAATATGTCAATGACATTATTTAAATCATTATATAGGAGTTTTAGATACATACGAAGCATATCGGACATATGGTAAGGGATAATTTTGCAAAACTCATTTTTATCCGAGATTGCTTATTCATAAGTATTTACTGGGGTTGTTTCTATCATCCATGTACATGTTTTTTTAAAATAGTTTTCATGTATGTTTGAAATCCTTTTTACCCATTTTGACTTTTACTACATGGTATGTAAGGAATATTTCTTTTGTTTACATTACGAGGTACTTTTTGACTTTTATGGAAAAAGTACGAGAAGAATATTTTTTTAACTTATACGGCACGAACGGATTTTTACGGTTTTATAAAGCCTTATTTTCATGAAACTCTCTCCAAAAGATTTCATGACTATTTTCAACAAAATCCTTTTCTTTTAAAATTTAATGACATTTTGTGAAATGAGAATGATTTTGAAGAAGAAAGGATATTTTCCTCAAGAATTCTTTTCAAGTGTTTTCTCAAAACCATTTTTCATCTAAGATGACATTATTTAATATGTGTATGTTTCAAGTATCATGTATCTATGATTTACATGGTTTCACTTTTCTTATTATGAAATGATATAAATTTCTTTTATATGGATTATGTGATGATGAGATGATGTTTATGAAACCCATTTTATTCTTTGGGCTATGATGAATGATTTAAGCTTATTTTGTGGCACAAGTAAGAATGATTTTATTATGATATGGGTGAGACCTATATCTCCCTCCAATGCATTGGGTAAAGATTTATATCTCATGAGATAGACATGGATGGAATGGCAAGTTAAACTGGTTCAGTAATACAGGACTGGAACGAGGAGTGAAGTCAATTCAGAAAGGGACTTTGTCAACTAAGATGGTCTTGGCAGCAATGACTTGGATAATATGGAAATCATATCATGTTCTTAATGGTTTCCACAATTACATGTTTTATTCAAATGATATTCTATCATGATTGATGTTACCTTATTATATATACCTTACATACTTCAAAGATTCATGTCTTTGCTCAAGATTTTGATGGTTAGATTTAATGTTCATGTTTTTGCATTCAAATGTTTATGGATTGTTTTATGTTATCTATGTTTACCCTTACTGGGAATTTGAGATCACCCCTTTTATGTTATATTTTCCCCAGGACATAAATAAAGGTTTTAGGTAAGAAAAAAAGGGAAGATCTTTATTGGGAGATGTTGAAGATCATTCACCACGATTAGAATATTTTATTCCGAGTTTCCAAAGACACAAAACTATTACGGTCCTCGTGTGTCTGTTTTTGTTAGGTATTAAGTATTCTGCAAAAGTAATGTAATGCCCATGTACGTCAAGCTTTGGGTCTCTACAGTTGATATTAAAGGAAAGGTTTAGTCAACCTTTGGAAACTAGGATGCGAAAATGTTAGTGAGATCCCTAGCGACATTTCTAAGGTATGTCTAGGGATGTCCCTAAGGATAAGTATACGTATAGGATATAGTCCTAGAACTATGGTAACGATCTTAGAATTTAACCTAAGATGTTAGATATTGAGGGTGCTCCCCCTTTACTATGTTGTTTTCCCTAGCATGATTTTTTTCTCTCACACTATTCTATTTGGGTTTTAGAAAATGGCTGGAAACAATAAGATTCATGATAATGGAGGATATGACGGACAATGGAATGATATTTTTCATGAGAAACCAAATGAAACGGGATTTGGAAGTCCAAATATTGTTATTATCCCTAATCAGAAATCTCATAATATGATCAATAAACTCAAATTTGGTAAGTTTCCTAACTCAGCTAATAAGAGAAAGATGGAGTTTCATGATGATCATAGAGGAAAGAAAGATCAATTTCCCCAATGTAAATCATGTGGGAAGAGGCATCAAGGAGACTGTTTCAAAGGAGCTGGAAGATGCTTTGGGTGTGGAAAAGAAGGACATAAAGACAGTAAGTGCAAAGGAAAAGGTTCAGTTAACACCATGGATGAGGATAATAGTATTTCTATGACATCAATAATGGTTAAATGTTTTAAATTTGGAATGTACGGGCATTATGCAAACCAATTCTCTAAGGGAAAGTCTCATGAAGAGAATTAGTATGGTCATATGGGTAATATTTATGTTGATGAGAATGAAGAGACTACAAATAATATGTGAAATGAAAGAATTGTTGAAGCTCAGTCAATGGTTTAAGAAGTTATTGGAATGATTACATGTTTATCAAGTGTAATGCTGTATCAGTAATCTCATGGTACTATGGAATAAAGAGTCATCTAAGGATTGTTACACTGTTATCTTTCCTTTTGTTTTTAAAGTGTGTGATGAATGGTACCAGTATTTTTGGAAAGTTGATGATATGCGCATAATGAAGGGATAAGAATAAAAATATATGTTTGATAGTATTCATGAACTCATGACTGATATAAGGAGAAGGTTATATTATGGTTTGAGTATATAGAATTTTTGAATTTTGGTATGTGGAAAGAGTTAACTTTTGAGAACACTCATGTTTTCACTAAGATTCAATGGGTATTCATTTTTCAAGAGAATACATGATTAAGGTATTTACATGACTAGAATGTGACCAACAAGATATATGAGGGATAAATGATGGCATTCACGTGCTTGTTATATGACCTTTTTAGTAATCGTTATCTTTATACAATGAGTTTGGAAAGAAGTATTTTGGATAAGCCTAAATATTGGAATGGATAGTATTGTTTAAGGCTAGAAATTTTTGTTATAATAGTATTGTTTTAGACAAAGGATAAACTGCAGGACGGATGACAACCCATCACGTTGGACAAGGTTGCGGGAATTGAACCCACAAACGAAGTGTGGCTGGCCTTTATCGCCTACCACTGGCCTACAAGAAGTCCCTGTTTAGTAGAAACTAGTTTTATTATATTAAGTAGTATGATATATGAAGTATAAGTCCATTTTAGGAACCATATATGATTAATCTCACTATAGATGGACTTATGTATTTTGTTTGATAACTTTTCTAACCTTTTGTTTGAGACAGATGGAATGACACATCATTCTATGACATGATCTGCTAACACATCACGAATGACAAATTCAACTTCATTTCTTTAATAGATGAAGTGTAAATTGTCCAAAGAATGACAAATGGTGAGACTATACCAAAATCACGAAAGTATTTATTCTAATTCCAATTTCATCATCTTTAGGGAAATGATCTTGAGAACCAAAAATGTTGCACTAGTGCCTTTATATCCGATGAATCAGATGGTACCTTAGATCATCACAAATTTATGGCTTTGTGATTTTTGGCTTTTTCATAGCCATGTTCTCTACCACTCCTTATCAGAACATGATGGTAAGATTTCTCTTCTATATCCATATTTTCACCAATGTTATCCTATATGGAAACCCAGTGATGAGTTAATTTGGGTTACCGTTATATTTCATACTTTAGTTTTTAAAGTCCAGTTTTGGTATTTCTTTTTACGATGTGGGTTTCTATAAATAGTAAACGATTTATAAACCCGACGAATTTCGAGGGAGAAATTCATTTTAAGGGGGGTAGAATGTAACAAACCGGTATTTTATAAGATAAATTCTTTTTAATTTCATTCATATAATCTATTGTATGATACACCAAGATAATCATGCGCTATACGCAACACCGTATTATCTTGCGGTATACGCAACACAATTCTTGGCTTCTGTTACACACAATTTCAAGTTCGTTTGATAGAAGTTATTCTACGCAACATTGAGTGTATATATATATATATTAAATGTATAAATAAAATATGGTTGGATTCTGTTATACGCAACAACAAAGTAGTCCTGCACTACACACAACCCTGACTTGGCTTTCATTACACGCAATCACAACCTTCCCTAATAGCATGTGTTATACGCAATACCGAGTTTTACTAAACAACAATATATTATTACAATATTGTTATGAACTAGCCATTATGAATATTATTAACTAAATTTTAAATTTTATAACATTATTATTCATCTTACACATTTTCTATAACATGGTATAAGAACAAAATAATTTTTTCAGGTAAAATAAGTATTTTTCAAAAAATACAGTTTTGCCGCCTTTTGATTGCGCACCCACATTAAATATAGTTTTTTAAATGTTTATAAGTTCCATTTTATAAAAAAAATTATTCTTTGGAATCAAGAAATAAAAATTTACTTTGGATAAAATTTTCATTTTATTCTGATAACTTTCATATTTTAATGAACAGTAAAAACACGCTATATTTTAATTAAAAACAACTTTTTTCATCGTAATATCTTATGTGGTTAAATTATAATATTGAATGGTTTTAAAGTATAAATAGAATATATTTTTACCATTTAATATAATTTATGTCATTAGCATTGATTTTACCTTGAATTCGTAGGTTAAATCAATTCAATCTTTTGTAATGTTTTAAACAAAAACCCGTTTTCTTTCGACAACGTGATTAATTTTAATTTAATTTCTGAAACTTCTGTGTATTGAATTTGGAAAAATGGATTCCATATTTGGAATCAGTGGGTCCAAGTTATATTAATAGACTACTTTTTATTTTTGGGCATTATGAATAGTAACTACGGTAAATTTTATTTACCATAGTTAAAGGTAAATCGGGTAATTAAGAGTAAATATAAGATTATAAAATTACCCTAACACCTGCCAAAATCCTATTGGATGACTAAAAGTCGACCCATATCACCTAATGGTCGGATTAGAATCATTTAATGGACTTTTTTCCATGAAAATAACTTAATTATTATTAAAACCAAAGAAAGTGACAACATGTTACTCTCTTAAATCTTATAAGTATATTAATTTTAATTTAGTGATAAAATTCATGAAACTTAGAATATGAATAGTCTCCAGAAATCTAATGAAATTATCTACTTCATATGAATTTATTTATAACTTTTAGGGAATAAATAATGATCATTAATTGTGACACAATAGTGATGCAGAAAATTGTTTATCTAGTGAAAAATCAAGAATATAGTTTTTATTAAACTAATAGTGACCATAAAAGGCACAAAAACCTGACCAAAACTATTTGGTCATGTAAATGTAAACCATAATCATCCAATAATCGAATAGTTGACCATTTGGAGCCTTATAAAATCGATTATGACACTTATATTATTTTATTTTAAATGATTCCAAAGTTGTCACCTTCATAATTTAATAAATATAACAATTTAAATATTGTGATTTTGAGATGATAAATTCGAGTAAATGTATTATTGTAAAATTTAATAGATTTATCTTAATCATAAAATTTTATTTTTAATTTTTATGGAACAAATAAGTATATTAAATAATTATACAAAAATTATGTAGGAATTATTTTATTAAGAGATAAAACAAATAAATGGTTTTAAAAAGAATAAAATAAATATTATATGAACTATTTAATTTTCTAAACTAATTTTCTAGATACATATGACCTTTTATGAATATATTGAAACTGTTAGTTCAAACATATTTTCTATATATATTTTATTTAAATTCAAATAAATGAATATTGTCAAAATTGACACTATTGTTATTTTATAAAAATTAACATATTTTAAATTTTTTTAAAAATCAAAAAAATATTTAAAAATTATAAATTTAAATTTAAATGGTATAAAATGCTATAAAGTATCCAATTATGGATAATTCACAAAAAATAAGTAATTTTTTTATAATTGAAAATTTAGAATGTTATTACCACAAATAAAATTAAATTGTTAAATAAGGATAAATCAAGTTGATAATGTTGAAAATAAATTACTAACATGTCTAAATTTTATTGGTTGATAATATTAAAACCCTATCTCATCTAATATTCTAATATGAGTCATTTTTGGAGGTTTTTAAGTGGGGTTAGATTTATTATAAATTAATATTTTTAAGATTTCCAAAGGTGCCCCTCTCCTCCCTTATAAAAGGGTGCCTCCTCCCTCCCTTCCTCGCACCAATTTGAGCCTTCAAGCTCGGCCAAACCCTGCCAAATTCTCTTCTCCAATTCCCTATAAAAATCATAGAGGTCATGTTCTTCTTCAAAGAACAATTTTAGTGCCCTAAGTGGAGGTCTCAAAGAGGCGCTTCAAAGAAGAGGTAATGTCCGTTACCGATTCTTTCAACTTTATTTCTTCTTCTACTTCTACTTCTTTAGTTGTTCCATTATAAAGTAGTAAAATAAGTATCACTAATATAATTATATGTTATTATAATTATCAAACAACCCTATTTCACCATCTATCCATCCTACGGAAAACGAAATCACCGCAAGTGCGTACGTACGGAATACCGTCTCCACGCCGTGGTGTAATCTGTTTTTCCAACACCACCTTACATGGATGGGTATAATGGTGTAAAGAATAACTATAAATAGTTATTATAAAATCATACTGATTATTATATATTGTATCATTCTATCCAATTCAATTCAATAATTATGGGAACGATATCATCGCTCGTGCGTACGTACGGACTACCGTCTCCACAACTCGATGAGATTCATTCTCCCTGTTAACCATTTAAGAATGATTATAAAGTATATATAATCAATAATAATGAAATATATGACATTATAAAGCTACTGGATTTATGTATATATATATATATATGTATGTAATATACTTAATTCCATTCAACTCAATAAGGAAACGAAAACAGCGTTCATGCGTACATACGGCCTACCGTCTCCATGAACGGTGTATTTCTTTCCATTTATCGATCTATTATATATATGTATATTCTGAATATATATTATATATAAATCATGTTTTATATTCTGGAATGAAGTAATCATGATCTAAGTCATCATATGAATAATTACAAGTCAAAACACGGACGGCAAATTAAACGATTTTACCCAAAACACTCTTTAACATGGAATTTACAAAAGAACGGGTAATATAAAGTCATAAGTAAACCATATATGATATAATAACAATGAATTTGATTATGTAATATGTCAATGAAATTATTTAAATCATTATACAAGAGGTTCGGATACATATGAAGCATATCGGACATAAGGTAAGGGATAATTTTGCAAATCTCATTTTTATCCGAGATTGCTTATTCGTAAGTATTTACTGGGGTTATTTCTATCATCAATGTCCATGTTTTTTTAAGTGTTTTCATGTATGTTTGAAGTAATTTTTACCCATTTTTAATTTTACTGCATGATATGTAAGGAATATTTCTTTTTTTTATGTTATGAGGTACTTTTTGACTTTTCCGGCAAAAGTACGAGAAGAATGTTTTTTTAACTTATACAGCACGAACGGATTTTTACGGTTTTATAAAGCCGTATTTTCATGAAACTATCTCCAAAAGATTTCATGACTATTTTCAACAAAATCTTTTTCATTTAAAATTTCATGACATTTTGTGAAAAGAGAATGATTTTGAAGAAGAAAGGATATTTTCCTCATGAATTCTTTTCAAGTGTTTTATCAAAACCATTTTTCATCTAAGATGACATTATTTAATATTTGTTTGTTTCATGTATCATGTATCTATGATTTACATAGTTTCACTTTTATTATTATGAAATGATATCCATTTATTTTATATGGATTAAGTGATGATGGGATGATATTTATGAAACCCATTTTATTCTTTGGGTTATGATGAATGTTTTAAGTTTATTTTGAGGCACATGTAAGAATGATTTCATTATGAGATGGGTGGGACATATATCTCCCTCCAATGCATTGGGTAACGATTTATATCTCATGAGATAGACATGGCTGGAATGGTATGTTAAACCAGTTCAGTAATACAGTACTGGAATGAGGAGTGAACTCGATTCAGAAAGGGACTTTGTCCACTAAGATGGTCTTGGCAGCAATGCCTTGGCTACTATAGAAATCATATCATGTGCTTAATGGTTACCACAATTACATGTTTTATTCACATTCTATTTTATCATGATTGATGTTCCCTTATTATATATGCCTTACATACTTCCAAGATTCATGTCTTTGCTCAATATTTTGATGTTTAGATTTAATGTTCAAGTTTTTTGCATTCAAATGTTTATGGATTATTTTATGTTCTCTATGTTTACCCTTACTGGGCATTTGAGCTCACTACTTTTATGTTTTATTTTCCCCAGGATATAAATAAAGGTTTTAGGTAAGAAAAAAGGGGAAGATCTTTATTGGGAGATGTTGAAGATCTTTCACCACGATTAGAAGATTTTATCCCGAGTTTCCAAATACACTAAACTATTATGGTCCTTGTGTGTCTGTTTTTGTTATGTATTAAGTATTCCGCAAAAGTATTGTAATGTCCATGTATGTCAAGCTTCGGGTCTCTACATTCAAAGCATAAAGGTATGTATTAAATATAAAATACAGAATCATATAGAGGAAATAAATATAATATATATGATAAATAAATACAGCGCCATAATAATGGCCACCATGAGAGGTGGTATGAGAAGATAGAACAATCATCTTTTCGTGAGGCAGTAATTCCCCATCCACAGAAACAGTATGTTCTTTAACCATTAGACAAGGGTTTGTGTTAGTGTAGCTTGAATCCTCCTCATAACAAAATCCTAGTATATTGACGATACTGGTGTTGTTACAAAAGAAATAAATAAAAATATTTTATGGGGTTGGAGAAGTAAAATAAAACAAAAGAACACAAGGGAAGACATTACCTTTAAATCGGGTAACTCTTTTTGATTTGAGCTCAAAGGCTTCCTTGGAAAGGATTCTACCCAAAGGCGAGGCTTCAATGATGAAGAGAGGGATGTGCATAGATGAAATGGGTAGGGGTTGGCCGAGCCAAAGGCTTGAGAGGTGTGTGTAAAGTGGTAGAGGTGGGGGGCCATTTATAAGAGGAGAGGAGGGGCACTCTTTGAAAGTTATAAAATATTACATTATTATAAAATTATTTTCGGATTTTTAAGGTCCCAAAAGGATATATTTAGAGGATAAGGTGATAAGGTTTCGAAATCCACCCATCCAATAGGTTTTTCACAAGTTTAGGTCTTAGATTTTACATTATCTTTTCATTATATTTAAATCGTTAAATAATGAGGTAATTGCTTCATCATCATGGCGTCATAAATAAATTAATTTATTTAATTTCTAAAAAACATATCATGATGTAGGAAATATTTTAATATTTCTAATGATTATTTATAGAAAAAATTATGACTTGTATAACCCCATTTAAAAATTGTTTTAGTAAAACAACTCATGTTTGTGACATTTTTTTTAACTTTAAATAAAAAGTTATTAATGTCATTTTCCTACCAATGTGGCTCCATGGGGTCCCCAATTTGACCCATAGATTGCCTTGGTCGGCCATGACACATCCAATGAGGTTAGTACATGTGTCTAGGTCATTTCATATCATTAAAACATTATTTTTACCTTAAATTACACTAATTACCTCTAATCGCGATTAAAAACTTAAAAGTTTTTATTCACCAAAAAATTATTTTTATCCATTTGAACTACATTTTACATCCTAATGACAACCATGTATGTTGGATTTTTGAAAATCAAAACACAGAAGTGGTAAAGTTTCATTTAAACGAAAAATCAGTTTCTTTAACTACCACTTAGTGGTTTCACTTTTCATCAAAAATTGATGTTTTTTAGAAAATTACCAAAAATTCACCCTGAGATATATTTTATATTAAGATTTCAAAAATTATGTTCATTTTACTAAATTCAAAACATATAAGTTTTATTAATTAATTTAATAATCAATTCCCGCTGTCAAAATAAATAACGTGTTTTTAAGAAACAATATCTATTAAAAGATTGACACTAGTTTAAGTCCAATTTCAAAGTGAAATTAATTCCAATGACCACTATTGGATTAAATGGTAAAAATATATTATAACTTCAATTTAAAACCAATTCAAAATATAATCTAATCATATAAATAAATTATATTAAAAAGAGGTTTTGAATTAAAATACAACATTTTTCACTATTCATTAAAAAATGAACTTTATCAGAAAAATACCAAAACATTACAGAAAGTAAATTTTGATGTCTCGATTCTAAAGAAGAATTTTATTTTGTCAATTATAACACATAAAATTTTCAAAAACTGGATTTAAAAGAGGTTCGCCATCAAAAGGCGGTTAATCGACCTTTTAAAGCATATTAGAATGTTTACGCTTAAAATTGGATTCATTCGCATTTTTAATTCTCTAACATTTATTGTAAAAAGTAAATATATTTGACAAATATATATAATAATTTTTTATTTAGTTCTGTTCATTCCCGTCATTACAATGGCTAGGTGTTAACTACCATTTAAAATAAAATTATTTTATTATTAGAGTGCAACGTAAGATTTCAAAGGGACTCGTTGTTGCGTATTGGGTAAGCCATCGAGCATAGAGTTCCCTTTAAATTAATATTAATATTTTACTCACATATAGGGATAAATATAAAAATTTCATATTCTTTATTTACCTGGGTTGTTACATCCTTCCCCCTTTTGGGAATTGCGTCCTCACTATTTTAAAATTGGGCTCAGAAACATCATTGAAAGTCCCACATCGGAACAAGAGTCGGTAAAAAAATCACTTTAAAAGAAAGAAAGAGAAGTATAGAGGTCACATGAGTTAACCCATACTAGGATTCCATATAAGAAAACATGGATATGGAAGAAAAAGAAAAGGGTCATGTTCTGAGGGAGAGTGTTAGAAAACATGTTTAGGAGAAAGTTAACAACAAGAAAATCACAAACTTGTGGTGGGTTAAACGGTATTCGATTCCCCGGTAGGAAAAGTTAACAGACAATTTTTTTGTTTTTATGTTATTTTTCATTGAGGAATTTATTTTTGATCGTAAGGAAACATACTTACTTGTCATGTTGACTTTCAACTTTTACTAGATTTCTTACACAAACTCATACTTTCCCCAAATGATGAGTATTTAGGAAGACTTGTTTACATTAAGAGAGCTATAATAAACTTCTAGAGAATCACCTAACCCACAAAAGAGAACTATATATTTCCCATGTCTATAGACCCTTAACAAAACCAAAATTGTTAGAACAAGATCAGATAATCTAGAAAAGGATAACCCTTTATAAAAAGAAAATCTATTCTTAATCTCCAAAATTTTTCCAACAAAACCAAAAGTTCAACGAAGACCATTCGATAAACATTTTGTCTGTAAAATTCTTCAAAGTAAACCAAACTAAGATTGAAACCCAAATATTTGAAGGATTTAATCATATCGTCTATCAAGGTACAAATTAACCCCTATCTCCAAATAACATCAATTGTTCTTAAAGTATAATATTGAAAAGAAATTAACCTAATCACATATCATCCATTATAGGTTAATATTTTCCATAGATAACCCAAAATAAACTTACTATTAATTCATAAAATCATATAACTAAAAATAATAATTCATACTAACCGAGGACTTCACGTAGTCCAGTGGTAGACGATAAATACAAGTCTCACATTGGTCATGGGTTCGATACCTGTAGCTTCGTCAGACGCGACAGGTTGTCATACGGTCTACATGTTGTCTTTTTTCCAAAACTACATAATTCATATAACATTCCCCAAAAAGCGATAAAATATTCAAAAATAACCATAACATAATTTAACCTCAAGTTTATCTCATGTCGTTCATATTCCATCATAACATATAGTAACCCATAATTACCTCAAAAGTAAGGATCATATAATCCCAAATGGTTACCTTTATAATTATTACCTAAACTTCCACGTCGAGTTGGTTCTCTTGTACATGATGCATTAGAGAACTCACCAAGGTTCAAGTGTTGATCATGACTCCTGATAGTTGGTTTAGAATAACCACAAGATTTCTCATTGAATGCCCCATTTCATCCAGTCTCTTAATCAGAGAACCACCACAGTTTCCTTCAAACCCATTGTCACTTTGGCACCTCCTAGATCCATCCATTTACTAAAAAAAAAATGTCAGTGTGAGTATATCAACAAAATCATCATTTACTAATGAGGAAGATAAACACTAATATATACTTACTCATTCAATTTATGTAAAATCTATGTCTCTTTCTGAAATCGTAGCCAGTATGGTAATGTCACTTATGCTTAAAGAATACCCTAACATCTAATGTTATCTAAACCGACCTATGATACCAACTATAAGGCCCCGACCTTAAACATTACCCAATCATTAATTAAATGAATAATTCACATAGAGGATCTTTTCAGGTTTAGAGTTTTATAGAATTAGGTCATAACTATTACATCTCAAAAGATTATATAGTAGACACTTCTACTAAGTTTCCATAAAATAAAAAAAACTCTTAAAAAGAAACATGCCTACTTCCATGTTTTAGATAGCATGTTTTTCCTTGATCCCATCCTTGACACTATTCATCTTTAAGTCCTGTGGAAAACATTTCAAAAACTTGGGATGTGCATAAAAAGCCCAGTAAAGGATACACTAAGAAGGTAAACTATTAGTTTTTCAAAACAACAATTAAACTAAGAATACTTTATCAAAGTAATACTTTTCACCTTTATTAAATAGTAAAAAAACTCTTCACTGAATAAAAGATCATTACTTTCCACTTTTGTAACCAAAATATTACCATAAAAACCCATATAAAGAACACATAACATATAAAGGTAAATTGGGACATAAACATACTTAAATGGAATAACCATACGGTCGACTTCCACACATACTTAATGGAATAGCCATAAGGCCGACTTCCATACCCAATGCATTGGAGGTTATAACGTAACCACTCGTCCAGGTATTCACGGCACCACCCGTTATATGGTTTATCATGTAACCGCCCGTAAAATGTCCAAGTACCATCATTACACATAAAATATTGAAAATATAAACATTTCAATAACAACATTTCATGTTCAATCACAATAAGTAATTCCACGATATTGAATTAATGAATCCATTTTCAAAAACCATTTAAAAGAGATTTTTGAATCAAAGTGTCCCATACCACTTTGAAGCATTTAATGGAATTATAATATAAAACATTAATTTTCATATAAATAAATATTGAAAACCATTTTTAAAACATGTACATTAAAGAAAAATATTTAGAATAATAAATCATTAAAACATTTAAAATGATATTTTTGTTAATGAGTTTTTAACAAAATGAGAGACACTTGAATATAAATAATTGTGGAATAACATTTAATGAGAACTTTATAATATCATGACAATAAAGGAATTCATGATATAATATGTCAATGGACAGTATATACACCATATAAGAGTGAATTGGTGCATAAAAACAATGAAGTTTCAATGGAAATGTAAATTGATATGAAATCCATTATAAAGATGGTATCCTTAGATTAAGGATAAATCTATCACATAATTATGTGTGAGAAATATAAATACACCCAATATAAGTGGATATTAAGTGTGAAAAAATCATAGGTCATTCACACATATTCATTGGATGTCATGTTCAAGAAGTACATGTTGAACCCAAAGAAATCAAAATTGGGTTAAGACGTTCCCTTGTAAAAATTCGACAGCCTAACGACATCACATTAAAATTCCGAAAATTTGTTGATGAGACAAAAAGGGTATCTCATCACTTGGAAATAAATTTTACATCAATAAGGATATATAATAACATATCCCAACATAATAAAATGTAAATTATAATACATAACAAAAATAATTCTTTTAAAAAGAGGAGGGTGAATGGTCCCCTTACCGAGTTGGGTAACTTTCGAAACGTACACCCCATGGAAGAAGGGTCATACAATGAAGATGTAAATACCCATAAATGAAATTATACTACACAAAGTTTATAATAATGGGCAGTACATACACCACACAAATTAAATAGTGGCAAACGTAGCATAAATATCACGGGAATAAAAGTTAGATGAAAAATCCCTTAAGAAAACTCGGCAGCCTAACGGTGCCACTTAAAACTTCCAAAAATGGATTTATGAGATCAAATAGGGTCTCTCATAGTATGAACATAAAAATTATAGTATGAGTAATATAAAATAACATCCCCAAACATAATAAATATTATCATAAAAGAAATTACCTAAAATAGATCACTTAAAAAGAAAGAGAGAGGTTGGATCCCTTACGAAACTTCGGCAGCATAACGGCGCCACTCAAAACCTCCAAAATGGATTGATGAGAGAAAATAGGGTCTCTCATCATATGAAAATAAAAAGTACAGTAATATTAATATAAAATAACATCCTAATAATAATAAATATGAGCTTAAAAGGCATTACATAAAAGAGTGTACTTAAAAAGAAAGAGAGAGGTAGGATCCCTTACCTCAAGTCTGACTTCCCTTGTTCGTTTCTTTATTTTCCTGAATAACAAACCTTGGTCAATTTAATATTTCTTAAGGACCTCCTTTAAATATTATTATTCATTTCATATCACATATTATTGTGTTATAATAATTTGTTAATAATGTGAGTTCATATCAAACGTTTTTGTCGATGTTCAGTACATGATTAAATATTGAACTTGTTGGGAAAGAATTTTCCATGTAGTTATAATTACATCATCTCCATAATAGTATTAATGATTTAAATATCATATATATCCAGTATATATTCATTTTATACTATTACATAACATTTTGAGATAAAAAAAATGAAATTCACCGTTCATGGAGACGGTAGGCCGTACGTACGCATGAATGCTACTTTCATTTTTTGTCATATTAATGGAATTAAAACGAAATGAGAGATATATATATTATAATTCCATAATGATATCCATCATTTAGATGTAATATATGACATATATATCCATTATATATATATACTTATAATAATATATAACATTTGGAGATAAGAAATGAAATGTACCGTTCATGGAGACGGTAAGCCATGCGTACGCATGAACGCTACTTTCATTTCTTTGGAACATTAATGGAATTAAACTAAATGAGATATATATATTTTATAATTCCAGTATAATATATATGTTATATATATCACATAATTTTATCAATTTCATTCTTTATACATTCCATGTATTGCATGAAAGAGTCACATCACTTGAGGGAGCGGTAGTCCACACTTCCTCAAATGAAATTATCGCATTTGCACAACATGCAAAGCATAAAGGTATGTATTAAATATAAAATACAGAAGAATAGAAAGGAAATAAATATAATATATATCATAAATAAATATAGTTCCATAATAATGGCCACCATGAGAGGTTGTATGAGAATATAGAACAATCATCGTTTCGTGAGGCAGTAATTCGCCATCCACGGAAACATTATGTTCTTTAACCATTAGATGAAGGTGTGTTTTAGTGTAGCTTGTATCCTACTCATATAAACATCCTAGTATATTGAAGATATTGGTGTTGTTACAAAATAAATAAATAAAAAGATTTTATGGGGTTGGAGAAGCAAAATAAAACAAAAGAACACAAGGGAAGACATTACCATTATATCAGGTAACTCTTTTTGATTTGAGCTCAAAGGCTTCCTTGGAAATGATTCTGCCCAAAGGTGAGGCTTCAATGATGAATAAAGGGATGTGGAGAGATGAAATGGGCAGGGTTTGGATGAGCCAAAGTCTTGAGAGGTGTGTGTATGGTGGTAGAGGTGGGGGCCTTTTATAAGAGGAGAGGAGGGGCATTCTTGGAAAGTTATAAATATTACTTTATTATAAAATGATTTTCAGATTTTAAATGTCCCAAAAGGATATATTTCTAGGATAAGGTGATAAGGTTTTAAAATCCATAAATCCAATAGGTTTGTGAAAAGTGTAGGTCTTAGATTTTACATTATCTTTTCATTTTATTTAAATCGTTAAATAATGTGGTAATTGCTGCATAATCATGGTGTCATATATAATTTAATTTATTTAATATCTAAAAAAATATCATGATGTTGGAAATCTTTTTATCATTATAATTAATATTTATACTCAAAAATATTACTTGTATAAACCCATTTAATTTTTTCTTTAGTAAAACAACTCATGTTTGTGACATTTTTATTTTGACATTAAATAAAAAGTTATTGATGTCATTTTCCTACCAAAGTGTCTCCATGGGGTCCCCAAGATGACCCATGGATTGTATTGGTCAGCCATGACACATCCAATGATGGGAGGACATTTGTCTAGATCATTTCATATTATTAAATCATTATTTTTACCTTAAAGTACACTAATTACCTCTAATCGCGATTAAAAACTTAAAAGTTACTATTCACCAAAAAATTATTTTAATCCCATTGAACTAAATTTTACATCCTAATGACAAACATGTATGTCGGATTTCTGAAATTCAAAACACAGAAGTGGTAAAGTTTCATTTCAATGAAAAATCAGTTTCTTTAACTACCACTTAGTGGTTTCACTATTAATCAAAAATTGATGTTTTTCAGAAAATTACCAAAAAATCACCCTAAGCTATATTTGATATTATGAATTCAAAAATGATTTCCATTTTACAAAATTCAAAACATATAATATGCATTAATTAATTTAATAATCAATTCCCGCTGTCAAAACAAATAGCGTGTTTTTAAGAAACAATATCTATTAAAAGATTGACACTAGTTTAAGTCCAATTTCAAAGTGAAATTAATTCCAATGACCACTATTGGATTAAATGGTAAAAATATATTATAATTTAAATTTAAAACCAATTCAAAAGATAATCTAATCATATAAATAAATTAGTTTAAAAAGAGGTTTTGAATTAAAATACACCATTTTCATTATTCATTAAAAAATGAACTTTATCGGAAAAATACCAAAAACTTACCCAAAGTAAATTTTGATGTCCCGATTCTAAAGAAGAATTTTATTTTGTCAAATATAACACATAAAATTGTCAAAAAGTGAATTTAAAAGTGGATCTCCATCAAAAGGCTGTTAATCGACCTTTTAAAGAATATTAGAATGTTTATGCTTAAAATTGGATTCATTCGCATTTTTAATCCTATAACATGTATTGTAAAAAGTAAAACTATTTGACAAACATATATAATCATTTTTTAGTTAGTTCTATTCATTCTCGTCGTTACAACGGCTAGGTGTTAACTACCATTTAAAATAAAATTATTTTATTATTAGAGTGCAACGTAAGATTTCAAAGGAACACGTTGTTGCGTATTGGGTAAGCCATTGAGCATAGAGTTCCCTTTAAATTAATATTAAAATTTTACTCACAAATAGGGATAAATATAAAAATGTCATATTCTTTATTTACCTGGGATGTTACAGGGGAACTCCATGTAACTTGACTATCTCTTTAAGATACAAATGAGAAAGTTGATCTAGGGAAAAAGTATCTCGTATAGCAAGGAAATGAGCAGATATAGTCAAGCGATCAACAATAACCCAGAGTGCATTATTACCTCAATGTGTCTTTGGTAATCCCACAATGAAGTCCATGGATATATTATCTCATTTCCACTCTGGTACTGGTAAAGCCTGAAGCATTGCTTTTGGTAACTGCTGCTCTGCTTTAACCTATTGACAAGTCAAACACTTCACAGTAAAATCAGCAATATATATTTTTATTCCATCCCACAAGTAGTACTCCCGATGATCTTTATACATCTTAGTACTTCCTGGAAGAACTGAAAATTGAGAACTATGAGCTTCACATTACAACTCTCTCTGCAACAGTGAATCACAAGGCACACACAATCTCTTCCCAAATCTCAAAACATAATCATTATTAATGTTGAATTCAGGAAACCTCCCTTCTGAACCATCTCTACCTTTTTCTACAACTCACTATCTTGATTCTGTGCTTGCTTGATTCTGTCTGATAGAGAAGACTTCACTGATACCTGAAACAAAATAGAAGGACATCCTACACCAAAAACTTTTATGCCAAAGTTCATTAAATACTTAACCAAAGGATCACGTTCCAAACGCAACATTGTTAATGGAGAATTTATTTTTCGACTCAAAGCATCAGCCACTTTATTTGCTTTTCCCAGATGGTAATGAATTAAACAATCATAATCCTTGAATAATTCTAGCAATCTCCTCTCTCTCATGTTCAATTAATTCGGAGTGAATATATACTTTAAAATTTTATGATCAGTATATATTTCACACTTTACTCCATAAAAATTATGCCTCCAAATTTTAAGAGAAAAAACAACAGCAGCTAATTCCAAGTCATGTGTAGGGTAATTTACCTCATGAGTTTTCAACTAACGTGAAGAATATGCAATTACCTTATCATTCTGCATAAGGACACAACCATGTCCTTTCAATGAAACATCACTGTAGATAACAAACTCACCATTCCTGGAAGGTAGTGCCAAAACTGAAGCATTCACCAATCTTTTATCCAGTTCCTGAAAAAAATCATCACATTCTTTTATACAGATAAACTTAACACCCTTCCGAGTTAGTTTAGTCATTGTACTATTTAACCGTGAAAAATTTCTAACAAACCTTTGGAAGTAACCTGCCAAACCAAAAAAACTACGGATCTCGGTTACATTTGTGGGTCTTGGACATTCTTCAACAACTTTTGTTTTAGCAGGATCAACAGTTATTCCATTTTTTGAAACAATGTGACCAAGGAAAGAAATTTTTTGTAACCAAAACACTCACTTACTGAATTTTCCATACAATTTATTTTCTTTTAAGGTATGAAAAATAACCCTTAAATGACTTTCATGATCCTCTTTAATTTTAAAAAACACCAAAATATCATCAATAAACACAACCACCATTTTTCACCTAAGTAAACTGATCCATCACTACACCAAACTGTTTAGTTCTGATTCTCACCATCTAAGGATACTGATTTGAAAGGTCATTTCCCTCTATATGCCTTCCCAGAAAATTTGATCTGTTTCCTCTATGAAAAACCATTCTTAACACAGAAATATCATAGGAGAAGCAACATGGTAATCTTTAAATGCTATATAATTTCAATCATAACATAAATTAATTTATAATTTAAAAATTTTCTAACTCCTAAAGTTGTCTAAACCGACCTCTAATACCAACTATAAGGCAACAGCCTTCAACCTTACTTAATCTTGAGTTATTGCACGATTACACATTGAGGATCTTTTTAGGTTTAGAGTTTTAGACAATTAGATCATGAAACATGCATTACATTCCACATTTAAAAAAATTGGTTACATAAAATATAGTATTAATTTTTCCCATCAACGGAAACATATTTAAAAAAAACATGGATTCTTTCTTGACATTTCCTTGACACTATCATCATATCACGTACCATTCCCTTGACCTGTGAAAAACATTTTAAAAAAATGGGATGAGCATAAAAAGCTTATTAAGGGTTATAAAAATAGAGAAAGGAAACATGAGTACATATATACATAAGATTGAAATCATACTTTACCAATAAAACATAAGCACTTTAACATACCTCATCAAAACATGAATAAATCCTAGAAATCACAAGACATAAAGGTAACTTAAGGCATTCATAACATTCTTACGAAGGGAGTAACCCTCTTGGTTACGTTTGGAATACCCATCACAGTATATTACCTAAATATCATTAGAGAAACCTTAATTTTTAACTCCTTCGCGTTACCCAATGCATTGGAGAGCTATATCGAGCTCACCCGCCCTTAGATTATCACGGAACCACCCGTCTTCATAACAATTCCCAAGAACCATAACATAATCATATCACATTAAACATGTAGAAAGGAAACATAAAATTTCCACATTTCAATCTCACAATATCAATACAACACATTTAAATAATAAAAACATTATGAAAACCATTTTCAATAACAAAATAAAAGAAAAGTAATACATGGTATTTATTTTTCTTTTTAAAAAAAGGTTAGGTTATGGCTTGTAGAGGATGCCGAAACTCAAATAATGGTCATGGTGGCGGAGAAGTTGTTGTCGTTGCATACGTATGACAAAAAAACATTCCTTTTGTCATTTAGTAAAGCGATTCGTATAAAAAAATATTACTTTTGACTAGACAAAAAAGTCAAAGGGGTTTATACACCGTATAAAAGAAAGATGTGCATAGTATAAAATATGCCTCAATGAAAGGAGATTGAGACGAAGTCCCTTACAAAGATCATTTTTAAATAAAATAGATCTATTATGTGTATTCACTATAAGTACACATAATTAAAGTACAGATAAATGATATGACATAATAATATCATCACATAATTTGAAAGTAGGAGATTAACCCAAACAATGGAAATTGGGTTAAGAAGTTCCTTGACCACATGTCCGACCTGACTCGATTTGTCTTTAATCTCTTGAATAATAAACTTGAGTTAATTTCTAATTGATTAAGAACCATTTTCAAGTTCATTATTCTTTTTATATCACTTATTACCATGTCATGAATACTATGTAATTATTTAAGTTAATAACGGCCGTTTTAACGATCATTGGTACTTGAGTAAAAAATAAACCCTTTATAATTACAATTTTTTCATGTATCCATTATATCCAGAGTTATATTCATGATTTATATAACATATATATCATATATATCCAGTATATACATGCATTTATAATATTACATAACATTTAGAGATAAGAAATGAAATACACAGTTTAAGGAGACGGTAAGCCGTACGTACGCATGAACGCTAGTTCATTTCTATTTTGTATTTTATGGAATGAAATAATAATTACATAAAAGGATATATTATAATTCCAATAAAATATCATATATAATATCATTAACTCTATCCTTTATACATCCCACATATGGCATTAACGAATCAAATCACTTTGAGGGGGCGGTAGTCCACACTTCCTAAAATTTAAGCATAATGGAAACCATAAAGGTATGACATAAATGAAAAATAAACAAATTATATATCATATATAAATATAGTGACATCTTAATGGACACCTTTTATGGTGTTATAAGAATATTGAACAATCATCGTTTCGTAAGGCAAAAATTCGCCATCCACGGAAACAGTATGCTCATTAACCATTAGATGTAGGTGTGTGTAAGTGTAGCTAGAATAATTCTAATAACAACATCCTAGTATATTTAATATACTGTATTTGTTACAAAAGAAATGAATAAAAAGAGTTTATGGGGTTGGAGAAGCAAAATAAAACAAAAGGACACAAGTGAAGACATTACCTTAAAATCGGGTAACTCTTTTTGATTTGAACTCAAAGGCTTCCTTGGGAAGACTTCTGCCCAAAGTGAGGCTTCTAAGAGTAATAGAGGGATGTTGATAGACTAAATCGATAGGGTTTTGCCGAGCCAATGGCTTGAGTGGTGTGCGTAAGGAGGTAGAGGTGGGGGCCTTTTATAAGAGGAGAGGAGGGGCACTCTTGGAAAGGTATAAAATGATACTTTATTTTCAAATGCATTTTGGATTTTAAAGGTACCACATTGATTTATTTATAGGATAAGGTGATAAGGGTTCGAAATATACTCATCCAATAGGTCTTTGACAAGTTTACGTCTTAGATTTTACATTATCGTTTCATTTTATTTAAATCGTTCATTAATGTTGTAATCGCTGCATCATCATGATGTCATAAATAATTAAATTTATATAATTTCTAAAAATTATAAAAAAGATACTATGATGTTGGAAATAGTTTTAGATTTACATTAACTATTTATAGTCCAATATATCATTTATTTAGACAAAATAAAAAATGTTTTACTCATGTGATACATTCGTTGTTATGTTTAACTATCTTTAAAAATAAAAAGATAAAAAGTCACTTTCACACAAAAGTGATTCCATGGGGTCCCCATGTTTGGCACAAGGAATCCCATGGTCGGTCATGAGACAACCAAAAACATTAGGACACATGTTGAGGTCATTTGGTATAATTATTATTTTATTTTACTATCCTTAACTACCTGATTACTCATTAATCAAGATAATTAAAGATAATTACCGTCGTTACTATTAATAATGTACAAAAACAAAAGAGTCTTAATTACATAATTTGGATCATATTATTCCCAATATGGAATCCATTTTACCAAATTCTAAACATATAAATTGCAATAAATAATTTAAAAATAATTCCCATTGTCAAAACAAATAGCGGGTTTTTTTGAAACAATATCTATGTCAAGTTTGGCACTTGTTTATGCCCAATTCCAAAGGGAAATTAATCCAAATGACCACCATTTGGTTACATGGTAAAAATATATTCAATTTTAACTTTAAAACCAATTAAAAAGATAATCTAGCCATATAATTAAATTAGATGAAAAATTATTTTTGATATAAAATGCAGTATTTTTCACTATTCATTAAAAAAACGAACATTGTCAGAAAAATACCAAAAAATTATCCAATGTAAATTTCATTGTCCCAATAATAAATAATGAGTTTATTTTGACAAATAGAGCTTTTAAAATTGTCAAAATTTTGATTTAAAAAAGGATTTCCATCAAAAGGCAGTAAAACAATCTTTTAAAAATATTAGTGTATTCCATGCTTAAGATTGTATTTATTCTCATTTTAAGCCTCTAATACACTATCTAATTCATAAATAGACATAGATAAAAATATCTATTATTCAGTACTTACTTGGGATGTTACAACCATTCATTTAGATCTTTCTTGAAGGTATTACCTATGTGTAATTTTCTTTGTGGAGTTTTACTTCAGGGATTACTGAGTGACCTTCGGGGGTCTCGAAGTCCCTATAGAGTATTGTTATATAAACCCATGCACATTATTCACCCAAATATGTTGTGTTTGGTGAAGATAATTGATGTTTAGATAGAGGTACTCAAGGGGACGAGACTAATAGACACTACGACGTTGGAAATGGTGGCCCAGGATCAGGTGGGGCCCGGTAAGACCAGGCGTACATGACATACTACTTGTTACAGTAGTTTCACTACTCTAACAATCAAGAGGGGTGTCCAGTAGATGACCATCAGAGTTTTGTTTTGAACATTATTATTTCCAGTTCCTTGTTGGGTTTTTATTATGTCCCACTTACTTTCACATGAACATGTACTTAGCCTTGTTTTAGTGGAATACTTATTTACCCCTTTCATTGTGTTGGGATGTGGTTAGGCATGTGTGTGCCTACAGGTACATATAAAAATTCCTCCCACTTGCAGTTTGATGCCTTCAGTGCTAGTTACCATCCCCTATCCTTCAAGGGGTAGTCGTGGGGTAGTCACAACATGGGCCCTGGGTGATGGTTCGTGACACACCTAGATAAGAAAATAATTTTCCTTCAATAGATTATTTACTGTAATTTTTTTATCTATGATTATTTGTTTAAAATATAATGACCTAACCTACACTAAAATATCATATTTTTGTTCACTAATTTAATTCCCATCCAATGTTTAATGTAATAAATAATCCATGTGATTCCCATACATGAACATTATCCCTCTACAATTACCAATTATTCTAATTTATATTCAATACATGAAAATAAACAAGATGATACAATTCTGATGTTCCAAACAAGAATATATGTCCGTAAATATATGTGATGAAATATATCAACATCAAAATGGTGTTTATAAATTCAGGAAATTTATATCATCAACATAATTTTCCAATAGTCTTAATGTGATGCACTATATTAAGTAAATAAAAAATAGGTTTTCATACAAAGTAAAAAATATCTACAATCCATTTTCTTTGAACATACTAAAACATAAATTTACTTAGGGGTTTCTTGTGTCCATGAATTTGATATCCCCCACTATAATTTGGTGTAATCAATGGGATACCCACATAGGTGATGTCAACACCTTCCATTTTTACATATACTAATGCATTATTTGTAGACAATTTCATGATGCTACATAATATTTCATTCACTTAAAAAGGATAAACATATATAGGTTCAATTAAAATGTCAATCAAAATTCATATTACTTATCATTTAATAAAATAAGTTTTCATAAATAATATAATTAAAATGTAGGACTCATGGTTATGTAAAATACAAAATTAAATAATAATATTACATAATAATTCATAAAAAATTCTAATAATAGAAAACACACGATCAAATATTTTTTAGATGAATAAAATTATGAAGAACTTTTAAATAAATATGAAGAAAAATAAAATGTTAATTATAAATAATTATGATAGTTGTAACAATATTTGGAAACAAAAAACTCTTTTCTCACCTCAATTTCTTTTTAGAATTATTGTAATTTTTGGAAATTCAATTTATCTTAACACAAACACCTAAAAAATACCAGTCTTGGAAGATATGATTACTAGTTGAAATGAGTCATAGAATAACATATCACAAAACTAGAAAACTAAATTTCAACAATCTACATATTGTGAAACTACACAATCATAACATGTCAATTACATGGTAGGATTTATAGTACTTTCTTAAATATAATTCCACTACCAGAAAATGTGTATCACATTTAGGATCCATTTTTTAATACTTCATGAAATCGATTTATAATAAATAAAAATTACCTTTATATATTTCCACATATTTTTGTGGTTTATTCTAAAATAAATGTGTTTAATGATTTTTATCCACTTTGAAGTTTTTTGGTAATGTAATGGAGTTCCATTTATGTATTTCATTCAACCAACCAACCGTGAAAAGTATAATATTTAACTTAATTTCAATGAAAAAACAAAAAATGTTAAAAATTCATATGGTAGAAAATTTTATTTTTATAACATTACTTTACAATTAAAACGGTCATGAATTTTTACAATACATTTTTATTTTATTTAATAATAAGATTAATGATTTTTAAATTATAAAATAAACATTGACATTAACATGAAATAAAACTACTTCTTAATCCCACAAATATATTATGGTGATGTTTAGAGTATCCGTGGAATTATATATAGATATTAATTCATATACACGTTTCAGCTAATTATATTTAATAACATGAGGCATACATTATAAAAAATAATAGAAATATCATATTAAATAGTACACCAAATTATAATTTTAATAAAAATGAATTCAATTTAATTTTAAATTACTGGGAATATGAATCATAAATCCACAATTGAATTTTTATCATACATTAATTAAGAAAATGTAAAACATTGATACATATCACATAGTAATGGAGATAACTAATTTTAACCAAATAAAAAATAGATAAAAATTATTTGTAGAATCATGAATGAATTACCTTCAAATAAGATGATTCGGGGTGGATAAATACATAATAAATTAGTATTCTCCAATTATAGAGTTAAATTTCTTGGTATATTGTATGTTTCACTCTATTTATTGATTGAAAATATTTTTTTTTAAATTTTTCATTATATGTATACCTATAATAAAAAATATAGATAATTAAATATAATTATGATTTCAATAAAGAATGTATTCTTTCTATGGTGGATCTTTCTCCCTCTCCTTCAAAATCCAGTCTAATCTACAATAGGTTGATTTCAAGGGTATAAAATTAAATTCTTTTGAATATTAACAATCTATTAGAATTGAATATATCATACTCAATGTTTAATAACTACTAAACATAACAGATATACCCATTATATTATATGGTTAACCATATGTGATTCACTTAACCTTAATTACATATTATTTGGAAATCATAATATAAATTTCATATATATTTTTCTCTTATTACATGTTTATTAAACCAAAAAAAATTAATATTACGTAAAAATTTCATAACCCATGTAGAAGGATGTGTAATAAGATGATACTATTGGGAATCCCATTAGAATGAAAACAAATTGTTGTATAATTATCAATTTAAAAACATAATCTGAAAAATATGTATTTCTACAGATGAATATCTAACAATGAACTAAAGGGGTTTGATGGTTATAATATTTTGATGTGAAATGAATCGGGACAAATAGTAGTGAGATTAATTAAAACGAGAAGAAATAAGGTGGATAAAGTTCATATATGAATCATTGTGAAGCATAGATAGAGGTTATTTCAATTGGAATCAAATGGTGTGTTGACAAAAAGAATTTTTACTTCCCAATTTTTTTAGGTTTTTAGGGTAGCTAATTTATGTGGTGTTTCTTGTACGGTTACATCAATTGAGTACATGTGTTTCTTTAGAATGGGATAAAGCGATGTAATTTTTTTTTAATAATATATATATATATATACATTATTTATCAACAATTATGATTTTTAATTTATATAATTCTATTTTTATATTATACATTTATGAAAGACTTTATTATGCCTAAAATAAATCTATATAATTTTTTATTATTCTAAAAATCAATATTTATATTGACTAAATTTTGTAGCTCATATGTATAATCATACATGGATTCCTGGAAAAAATATTTAATAAAAATATATTAGTATCTTTTATAAAAATGTAAGTTATTTTAATAATATAGAGTCAAATTTAAATGTAGATAAAGGATTCGTTAGTATTAGAAAAATAATAATCTCAATTATATATTTATATACAAATAATTCTTGGTAATTTTATTATAATTAAAAATGTAATATATGTCATATCACCTTTTTACCAATAAAAACATTATCCATAGAGATATTTATGTATGTATATGTCATTTATTTTGTAGTGAATGAAACAAATAACTAAAATACAAGAAATGAATTATAATATTTGATATGTAAAAGAGATTATTGATAGGAATAGTTTTCAAAAATAAGTGATTAGTATTTTTATATTTATTATTGACATACCTAAAACATTTTATTTATTTAGTTTTTTTATTAATGGATGATTTAAATAAGTGAGTGATATAGTATCCTGAGGGAGTTAGAATCCAATGAAAAGGGAAGTAAAGATGATTCGAATATAGATTTGGGTAATGTGGGATGAGTGGTTTATTATCTTAAGAAACATTGATGATATATTATAGATTAAATATAATGTAATTTAGAGGAATAAAGAGATTTTTATTATACCAAATACAAGAACATGTGTTTTTTATTAGTTTCTAAAACAATGTTAATAAAGATAAATATTTATCTTAATTAATTATTGGATATTAATTTCCTTAATCAGGTTAAAATCCAGACTATATGACGAGATTTAAAAATTTTAGGATAATTTATCCTACTGTAATCAATCAAATTATCGATAGAAATTATTGGGGAAGTATTATTAGATAATTTTTATTAAATCCTTAAATGATAATATAGTCAGTTGAATAAAATACTATTTCATTAATATTAATATATTTTTAAGAGGTTTCTAAATAAGTTGGAAAATATTTCAATTACATGAAATTTAATAAATATATATTTGGTAGTCATTAGGTAATTTGAAGAGCATTAGATAATTACTAAAGGTATTTTATGTTGAGATGGATTAATTCTATAATTAAATGATTATTCAATTTTCAGATGTATTGAAACCTATACCCATTTTTTGTTATAGTATTTACATGAAAGATTATATTCTTGGATCATAGTAATGTATAAGTAATCATCATAATATGCGTTTATTGGTTTATATCAGTCATCGAAGGGTACAAGGCATGAACACTACACCGGTTAATAATTATCTTCTCATGGGACATATGACTTCATTGGGTATAATTTTCCATTGTCTTGTTCCATCATAAGGTATATTGTTTTCAATTGGTAGCTTTACTATGTAAAATATAGACATTTTTTGGTATAATATACCATTTGATAAAGTTTCATAGTGTCCAAGTTATGATTAATGTTGAGTTCTTGACAATTCCATGACCCCTATTGAAATCATAATGTACAACTCTATATGGTACATTGAGTGTCGTAAGGTTCAACAATTAGCCAAATTTTTATAAATATATTCAAAAAAATAAAAAATAAGAGAATAATAAATATTCAAATAAAATTATCTTAAATTATGATTGTTTTGTTCTTAATTTTATAAAATATAAAAAACTCAAATAGAATTTGATTCAAAACTTGGATTTGTTAATAACTAATATTGACTATGTGGGATAGAATATCAATTAAAGAAAATTTTTGTGATATTAACTGATTTATATAAATTATATTAGTTTTAATAATGGATTAATGTCTATAAAATATATATTTAATTATGATAAAAATTTCATTCTATGAAACATTTTCATGCTTTTTAGTGTAGAATCGATTCAACATTTCATTTAATAGTAATTAGTAAACTCAATATGAGAGAATATATATTGATTAAATATGTGATTTTTAAATGAGAATAATTTAAATTCTGTTATCATTGTATTAATAGAGGATATGTTGAAAATAATTCTCATAATTTTCAATAGATTCTTTACTAAGATAAATATTATAAAAATATATTCAATTCAATTTTGTGATATATATCATGAAATTTTCTTTGAATCATTAAATTTCACAAAGGCAGTGTGATTTTCTATAAAGAAGTTATAATTTTTTTGAAGATGTCATATTAATGTCAAAAAATATACTAATTGATTAAATACAATATTTAAAAAAAATCATATATTTAGAATGAGATGAGTTAGGTTGAATGTTTTTTCCTCTATAAATATATTAAATCTATTAGAATTGATAATTATATGAATAATTGATTATTATTATGTTATAATGAATGTGTTAACCATGATCTTAAAATCAAATAATATTAAATTGAAATTCTTAAAATTAAAACAATAAAGAAGAAAAGTTTAATGTATTTATTTTACTTGAGAGAACCTATAGATAAAATGAAGTTATTTAAATTATGAGCAATGGAATTTTGGGTACGTGTAATTATTCATGTAATGTTTATCTAAAATTTTCAATTTATTTATAGTAAAAGTTACCCTAAAATACATGATGTCATTTGGTTGGAAAGTTAATTTACAATGATAACATTTATTGAGAATAGAGAGAGAAAATTAGTTGAACTCTATGATATGAGTGTAGAAGAAGATAACTAAAAGAATAAAAAAATAGTCCATACAGATCCAGAAATAAGCAATATCCTGGTTTTGATAAAAAATTAGGAATTGTAATTTTTCTATTAATAAAATATATTCGATGAATATCGATGAGAATAGCTGAGATGATATGGGGAGTAAAGATTTTTTAACAATATTGAATGATTATTGACATCCATAGAGATTGAGTTGGGGTGCCCAATGAATAGATTTTGGATAAGAACTAAAATGTGTGTATTATGTAGGCAATGAAATAATATAAGATAATATGACAATTTTATGGATGTTGAAGAATATATTAATAATAATATATAATTTTGTTGATATTACGATATCTCATGTTGTGGGATTATCAACATCATGAAACAAGAGAATATTTTGAATGGTCTAAAGAGTGTATAATATTATATCCAGTATGATTATATATATAAGATGTACCATGGTTTTAGATGATTCCAAAAAAACTATAATTTATATGTAAATTACATCGTTAATGCATAGTCTTATCCCATGAAAATTTATTTAACTATATTATTATTAGTGTAGAATATTCTACTCAAACATCCTGATAATAATAAGTGGTATGTTTATTTAAATGAGATGAACCAAGTAAAAACATGTTTTTATATATGGAATGTATAATGAATTTATGTTTTGTGTGTATTATTCATTAAAAGAGAAATGGCCCATTATTAATTTATTAAAATAGACTCTGAAGGAACAATTTTGGAAAATATATAAAATAATGTGGGGTATTTGATGAAAAATTGGTATCACCTAATTTAATCTTCCCTTCATTAGGTGTATTTAGTAATCCTATAGGGGCACCTAGATTGGAATGATAGTAGAATACATTTTTATTGACCCATATGAACTATCACATGTTAGTGTGAAGAGATACATGTATCACTAGTCTTGGGAATTGTGTTTTGATATCCTTAGTTCATTATTATACTGACTCATGGTTACCCAATAGAATTGGATTATACATTCCCTATGATTTCATCTAGATTAAAAATATAACTATCATGTTATATAAAAATTGTTCTTAAAATAATCCTTACCAAAAAACACATCAATTGTAATATGAAAAACCTTTTCCAAATATTGAAACATAATTTTATTTACCAGATAAGTTTTTAAAAAGTATGATTAACTGATGATTTGAAATTGATGATCCACATGTGGGAAAATCAATTATTTTTCTGTTACAAATAATATTAATTAATTTAAAAAACCTAGAAAATATGATAAATAGAAGAGGGAAGAATTTACATAATGGTTTCAAAATTTTAAATTGATAACCCTTTAGCTATAGGTAATATGAATTTAGTGTGTTAGATAAATCCTTTGAAAATAATTCCCCTGTTGATACATGTGTATAATGATATACCAGTTTTGATAAAGTATATGATAATAACCTATACATATTTTTAAGGTAATACTTGTCCAAAATGAATTGTGGAGATTTTACTTATTTATTTGTGTTTTTCAGTGTCTAATGTGATGAAGAATCACAACTACATGTTTAATTGGAAAAAATTTCAAAATTATTAGCAATATAGTTGAAAACAATATTTATCCTCATCAAGGATATAAAATCTAAATAAAAATTCCAAACATCAATATAAAAATGTTCTTAGTGGTATAATAAAATATACAATAATAAGTTGTGGATTATGTTTAGGTATGAAGAATTATTAAATAAATAATCAGCACACATGCAGACATTATTAAAAATACTATTGGAGTCAAGAATATCTAACTAGATGTGAAACAAAAAAAGTACTATGTAAATTCTATAGAAGAATGTGGAATAATGGATGAGGACCATAAATATAATGATAAGAGTGAAACCAAAGAGAAAACATTGTATTTTTACAAATATAAGTATTTAGTTAACAAAATGGTCCAAGTGATGGAGGTCATACTGAATAATTTGGATGTAAGAAAACTGAACCATCCCACACTATTGAAAGTGAAATGTTTCTAAAAATTAATCCATAATTATCCATAGAACTATTAATTATGAAATTTGTGTAAGGAATATATGTTAATAATCACTTTATAATCCAATAAATAACTAATATAAAAATTTCTCCCATTGTGAAGTTATTATAAGTAGCACTAAATTAATTTTGAAAACATTCATAGGAAAACAATCAAGATCAATACAAATGAGGATGGAGAAAAATGTTGAGAAACCGGCCACATTAATATGGGAGGAATAAATTACAAAAAAAAAATGATAAACCACCAAAACACTTAAAATAAATGTGGTTCTCAATTGATTAACTTTTAGAAACATAATCTGGATATATTTCATCAGTTGGAGAAAAGAAGAAGAAGAATTTTTAGTTATAAGTATTGCTATAGGATTGAGAAGATTATCATTAATTTTCGTAATAAGATCAATATTAATATAAGGTAAATAAATATTAATTTATGGGTAAGAAAATGAAAAAATTATGTGAAATAAACTAGAAATATGAATTTAATTCATATAAATAAGAATATACACATCATGGACATATTTTAAAATTTATGAAATTATTTTTAGTAAAACAAAAAAAAATTTAATTGTATTAAAATTTATTTAATAATGTAGACTAACCGAACAGATATGATGACACATAAAGGATTCCACAATTGTAATATAATAAGTGTATGGAAGAGAACAAGCATACCATAGGTGAAAATTAAATTATAAATATTGAATGAAACATGCCAAAGATAATGATAAAATATTGAAATGGTTGTAAATAAAAAAATTCAAACTTAATTTGTTGAAAGACAAGATAAATCCTAGACCATTATAATATATACATGAATATCAAGTAAATATCGTGTTTCCTAAAATTAAAGAATGTTTCATTCCATTAATGTGATATCATAAGTGGAATGTTAGTTGACTCTATAAATAAAAAATAAAAATTTAATCATATGTTTTCAATTAATTTTTACACAATTTTTGCTAAATAATTTTTAAAATTTTACAATATAGTTGGATATATAGCTATTATAGGAATTATATGGCTTCCCCAATAAACATTTTGTCACATAATTTGTGAAATACCCATGTAAAAACAACTACTAACAATTGTTACACTAAAATTTAGTCTAAACATATATATAATGATAATAATATGATAAAATAATTTTGGATAGTATAAGAATCCATATATGAAATGGAAAAGAATATATAGGTGGAAAAAATGATCCTTTTATGCTCTTGTGAAGAATCATATTGTAAATAATATGAAATATGAAAATAAATACAACATAATATTCCCTAATGAAGTAAAAATTTATAAATAAAATGATATACCAATAATGAATGGTTTGAAATAGTTTATAATCTCATCAAAAAGAAATTATAGGCTGAGATCCATGTTTATGAATATTCGTACATAAAAAAAGATAATAGAAAGGAACAATTATTCTCATATTTTGGTATGATATTCATTATTGATGCTAAAAATGAATGCGATGAATTAAATAATATAAATATTTATTTATATAATATATAAACACCATGACGATCATCCATGATTATGATTATAAATTCTTAGGTGGTGTCATGTTTAAAATTGTATCATACATATTTAGAAATTAACCATGCTCATGTATGAATAAACTCAATTGAGGGAGAGTTTATATTTTTCATGGATGAGATATCTCAAACACATAGTGTTAAGGATTATATATAGGGTATTATCATTCAACTAAAGAAAACAACACATTTAATACTTATTAAAGAGTTAAAAATGATAGGGAATATTGAAAACATGAATGTTGAATATATTTTTATACTCCATTGTTTTTCTTCAATAATAATTTTTGATAATGAGTCTTGTAACACAAAATATTTTTTTAGTTGATTTAATACACTAATGGGGTTTTGGTAAAATTTCCTAAAATTGAACTATCCCAGATGGATCACTAAAACTAAATTTTTTTAGAGATTCATGAAAAAATGAATTAGGTTTGTGTGATTTACTTCATTTGATATTTATTAAAAAATATACACTTTATTGAGTGTACCTATAACAAACATTATCAAGTTGTATTAGGATGGATCCATTAAGTGTGTTGTGTGGGAGGCCATAATGATCACATCATTATTAGTGAGTGCTGGGTGAATGGTCCATTTTGGTATATGATGTAACATCCTAGGAAAATAAAGAAATATTACATTTTCATATTTATTAATATTTATGAATGATGTATTAATTTTACCTTAAAGGGGTGGCTATGTTCGATGGTGTTCCCGATACACAACAACTGGTTTCTTTGAAGTCTTACGTCCCACACTAACGATATAATATATTTATTTTAAATGATACATAACACCTAGCAGTTGTATTGGAAGAAATGAACAGAACTAACTAAAATATGACTACACATGTTTGTTAAATGTTTTTACTTTTATCCAACAATAGCAAGAGGCTTAAAATGGGAATGAATCTAATTTTAAGCATAATATTCTTCCAAAGGTTGATTTACCTCCTTTTGATGGGGAACCCTCTTTCAATATAGTTTTGGACACCTTTATATGCTCTATTTGAAAAAAAAATTATTATTCAGAATTGGGATATCGAAATATACTTTGGGTAAATATTTGGTATTTTTCTTATAACAATCATTTTTAATAAATAGTGGAAATATTGTATTTTAATTAAAGATTTCATTTTAATATAACTGATTTATATGGTTTTATTATCTTTTTAATTGTTTTTAATGTTTAATTAGATTATATTTTTACCATTTAATCAAATCATGGTCATTATAATTAATTTCAGTTTGAAATTGGACATAAACAAGTGTCAATCTTTTAATAGTTAATATTAATTAAAAACACGCCTTTTGTTTTGACAATGAGATTTAATTTTAAATTAATTAATCCAACATATATTTTATGAATTTTGTAAAATATACATCATTTTCGAATTTGGAATATCAAATATATCTTAGGCTGAATTTTTGCTATTTTCTGAAAAATATCAATTTTTTTATGAATAGTTAAAACACTATGTAATAGTGAAAAAAGATGACTTCATCATTAAAATGAAATTTTACCACATCTTTGAATTGAATTTAGAAAATCCAACATACATGGTTGTTATTAGTAAGTAAAATGTGATTCAATAAAATGAAAATATTTTTTTGGTGAATAGTAACATTTGACTTTTATTTACCGCGATTAAAGGTAAATAGTGTAATTCAAGGTAAAAAGAATATCATAATAATTAACAATTTCCATAGACATTGTCCTATGCTTATTGGATGAGTCATGGCTGACCATGGGAATCCTTGGGTCGATTTGGGGACCCCATGGTGCCACGTATGTATGATAATGGCACTTTATTTAAACTATCATAATGTAACGACAAAAATCACATAAATAAATATATTTTATAAAAATAATTTTTGCCTTGGGTTATATATGTTATATTTTAAACTATAAATATTTTTTGGAAAGAAAAAAAAATTCATACATCATGGTATTTTTTTATAATTTTTGGACATCATATATATAATATTATTTATGACACAATAATGATGCAGTGTTTACCTCATTAAGAAATGATTTTAATAAATAATATTTTAAAGATTAAAATAATATCCAATAACTTTACAATTTTTATTGGATGATTTTATTTTGGACTTGAATCATCTTTTCTTCAACGTTAATATGTTTTTGACATTTAGGAACCGAAAATCATTTTATAATGAAATAATATTTTCACACTTTCCTAAAGAGCCCCTCCCCCATAATAAATATCCCTCAACTATAACCCATTCCTCACACATCACAAGATACATGGCTCATCCAAAACATGCCCAAATAATCTCTCAAGATCCATATCTTCCACCTCGAATCCTTATCTTAGGCATAAGGTACTTCAAGAGGTCCTTCTGGTTCAAACCAAAGGGAGTTACCTGAATTAAAGGTAACCATTTCTCTTATAATTCCTTTGTTTTTTTTATATTATTTTACTTCTCCAACCCATAAAATCTTTTTATTACATTATTTTAAAAAACACCAGTATCCTCAATATACTATGTTGTTGTTATGAGATGTATTCTATGTACACTTACACACACCTCCATCTAAAGGGTAAAGAATATACTGTTTCTGTGGACAGTGAACTACTACCTCACGAAATGATGATTGTTCAAATATCTCCAACTGCCTCTCATGGTGGAAATTATGATGGAAATATATTTATATATGATATATATTATATTTATATTTTTTCTATGCTTCTTTATTTTTCATTTATATAATACCTTTATGGTTTTGATAGTGGGTAAATACGATAATCTCATATGAGGAAGTGCGGACTACCGCACCCTCAAAGTGATATGACTCATAAATTCCTTACCCGGGACATATAAAGGATAAATTTAATGATATTATATATGATATTATACTATAATTATAATATACATATGAATAATTTTGTATTAATTCCATTAAAATAAGAAATAGAAATGAAGGCAGCGTTCATGCGTACGTACGACCTACCGTTTCCATGAATGGGTCATTTCATTTCTTATCTCCAAATTTTATGTACTATTATAAATACATACATATAATAGATATATAGGATATATATAATATCTACATCATGAAAATCATTCTGGAGAAAATGTATATTTGACCACATGAATAACTTTTAATTAAAAGAAGTTCATTTTTGACTTAAGTACCAAATATCGACAAAACGACTGTTATTAATTTAAATTATTATTTAATGTTATAACATGGTAATAAGTTATATAAAAATAATGATAAACTTGAAAAAACGTTCTTAAGAAACAATAAATTAACTATATTATATTATTTAGAAGATTAAAGAACGAACATGTCAAGTCGGACACAAGGTAAGGGACTTCGTCTCAATCTCCGTTCAATGAAGCATATTTTGTTTCAATACATGACTTTATTTTATACATTGTATAAACTCCTTTTAATTTTTTTTCATTAAATGGGAATCTTTTTCTTCGAAGAGTTTTACTAAATGGAAAAAAGAATGTTTCTTTTAACATAAGCAGTGACAATGACCTTCAGCAGCCGCGAGTATTATTCGATCTTTGGCTTCCTTAACAAGCCGTTATTTTTTTAAAAGGAAAATAAATACCATATTATCTTTTATGTATTTTGGTATTGAATTTTTTTTCATAATGTATTTGTCATTTCAAAACATTTAATATATATATTGTGATAAAAAACTGGAAATTTTTTCATTCCTTTATATTTTTTTATGTGTTATGATTTTATAATGGTACTTGGACATTTGAATAGTGGTTACTTGATAAACCAAATGATGGGTGGTGTCATGATAAACCATGAAGAGTGGTTTTGTTATAACCTCCAATGCATTGGGTATGGATGTCGGTCATATGACTATTCCATTTAGTGATATGTGTGGAAGTTGACCGTATGGTTATTCTATTTGGGTATGTTTATGTCCCAAGTTACCTTTATATGTTATGTGTTTTTTATATTGGTTTTATGGTAATATTCTGGTTATAAAAGGGTATAAAATGATCATTTATTCAGTGAAGAGTATTTACTACTCCATAAAGGTGAAAAGTATTACTTATGATAAAGTATCCATGGTTAACTTGTTGTTTTAGAAAAACTAACAGTTTCATTTCTTTGTGTATCCCTTACTAAGCTTTTTATGCTCATCCCATGTTTTTAAAATTATTTTCATAGTATATATAGTGGAATTAGGTCAGAGATGGAATCAAGGAGAAGTCATGGAATCTAAAACATGGAAGTGGACATGGCTCTATTTTTCATGAATATTAATTTTTTGAAAAATATGGGAACTAAGTAGAAGTGTCTACTTTTTATCTTTTTGGATGTAATGTAAGAGTTATGACCAAATTGTCTAAAAATATAAACCTAAAAAGATCATTAATGTGAATTATTCATTTATGTCAAGATTATGTAATGTTTTAAGGTCGGTTCTTTATAGTTTATATTAGAGGTTAGTTTAGATAACATTAGGAGTTAGGTTATTGTTAAATTAATATCCATAAATAAATTTATAAGAATATTGAAGTGATATAGCATTTAAAAATTACCATGTTTCTTCACCTAAAATATTTCTGTGTCCAGAATGGGTTTTCATTGAGGAAATAGGGTAGCTATATTGGGATGACATCAAGAGGAAGAAAACCTTCCAAATAAGCAACCTGAGATTTTTGGATTCAAAATTAAACAGTTTGTTGCAGTGTTGGCATTGTTGACTCAGGATATAAATGGTGGCCGTATCCATGCATGAGATCAACCTGATCAAGCATAGAAAATGTAGAGACCCGAAGCCTGACGTACATTGACATTACATTACTTTTGCGGAATACTTAGTACATTACAAAAACACACACACAAGGATCGTAATAGTTTAGTGTCTTTGGAAACTCGGAATGTAATCTTCTAATCGTGGTGAAAGATCTTCAATATCTCCCATAAAGATCTTCCCTTTTTTTTTACCTAAAACCTTTCTTTATATCCTGGGGAAAAGAAAACATAAAAGGGTGAGCTCAAATGCTCAGTAAGGGTATACAAAATAAAAATCAATCACATCATATTCAAAAGAACATAACTTTTGGAAATCTTAACCAGCAAAAGAGAGCATAATTTCATAACATGGGATAAATCATAGTAGTGAAATGAAATCAAAATAATCATAACTTAAAACATGAAACTTTGTGGCATACACACATAATCATAGGGAATCATTTCCTGTTAGTCAAGACTCATTGCCAAGACTATCTTAGTGGACAAAGTCCCTTTCTGAATCGAGTAATCCTCGTTTCAGTCCTGTTTCACTGAACCGGTATAACCTACCATTTCAGCCATGTCTATCTCATGAGATATAAAATCTTTACCCAATGCATTGGAGGGAGATATAGGTCCCACCCATCTCTTAATGAATCCTTTCTTATGTGTGCCACAAAATCATAAATCATACATCATTGCATAACCCATGTAATAAAAATGGGATTCTTAAACAACATGACATCATAAAACCATTCATATAAGATAAAGGAATTCATAAACATAATTCCATCACAACATAGTCAAATCAATGTAAAAATATGGATAGAAACAGAACCCTTTATTATCTTAGATGGAAAATAATTTTGATAAAACACTTGAAATGAATTCTTGAGGAAAATATCCTTTCTTCTTCAAAATCAATTTCTTTTCACAAAACATCATACAATTTTAAAAGAAAGAGATTTTAAAAATAGTCATGAAATATTTTGGAGGAAGGTTCATGAAAATAAGGCTTTATAAAACCGTAAAAATCCGTTCGTGCCGTATAAGTTAAATAAACATTCTTCGTACTTTTGTCGGAAAAGTCAAAAAGTACCTCGTACGGAAAAACGACAAAAGATTCCTTTCATATTCTTTACTAAAAACTCACCGAAGAGTAAAATTGGATTTAAACTATTGTAAGTGGATGGAAACAATATTACATATTGAAGGAACATGGATGTGGATGATAAAATACACCCCAGTAAATACTTACGAATAAACAATCTCGGATAAAAATGAGATTGTGATATTTCCCTTACCTTAGGTCCAATTTGCTTGTACGTGTCTGAACCTCCTGTATAATGATTTAAATCATGTTATTG
Source organism: Viscum album (assembly GCA_963277665.1). Classification (NCBI taxonomy): domain Eukaryota; kingdom Viridiplantae; phylum Streptophyta; class Magnoliopsida; order Santalales; family Viscaceae; genus Viscum; species Viscum album. The sequence goes on from OY728131.1 coordinate 554,225,198, forward strand.
ACTTATTAAAGAATCATATTCATTGTTATGATATCATATATGGTTCACTTATGACATTATATTACCCGTTCTTTTGTAATTTCCATGTTAAAGAAGCGTTTTGGGTAAAATCGTTTCATTTATCGTAGGTGTTTTGACTTGTTGTTATTGACATCATTATTACTTATATCATGATTTACTTACTTCCAGAATATAAAATATTATTTATATATCATATATATTCAGTATATATATATATATAATAGGTAGATAAATAAAATGAAAAACACCGTTCATGGAGACGGTAGTCCGTACGTACGCATGAACGCTGTTTTCCTTTCCTTATTTTCTTGAAATGGAAGTAAGTAGATGACATACATATGTATATATATATACATAAATCCAGTAGCTTTACAATGTCATATATTTCATTATTATTTCTTATATATACATTATAATCATTCTTAAATGGTTAACATGGAGAATGAATCTCATCGCATCGTGGAGACGGTAGTCCGTACGTACGCACGAGCGATGATATCATTTCTATAAATATTGAATTGAATTGGAGTGGATTATAAAATATATCAGAATCAATATGATGTTGTAATAACTATTTATATTTATTCTTTACACCATTATACCCATCCATGTAAGGTGGTAGTGGAAAATAGATTACACCACGGCGTGGAGACGGTATTCCGTACGTACGCACGCGTGGTGATTTCATTTTTCCGTAGGATGGATAGAAGGTGAATTAGGGTTGTTTCATACTTATAATAACATATCAGTATATGAGTGATACTGATGTTATTACTTCATAATGAAACAACCTAATAAGAAGAAGTGGAAGAAGAAATAAAGATGAAAGAATTGGTAACGGTAATTACCTCTTCTTTGAAGCGCCTTTTGGAGACCTCCTCTTAGGGAACTAAAATTGGTCTTTGAGGAAGACCAGAACCTCTAGGATGTTGCTAGGGAAGTGGAGAAGAGATTTTGGCAGGGGTTAGCCGAGATTGAGTGCTCAAATTGGTGTGAGGAGGAGGGGGAGGAGGTGTCCTTTTATAGGGGAGGAGAGGGGCACCTTAGGAATATCTCAAAATATTATTTTATATTAAAGTCAAAATCGGTTTATAATGGTTCCAAAGGGTCTTATTTCGAAGCTAAAGTGGGTATGGGTCGAAATTCTATCAACCAATAGAATTTAGACATGTTTAGGATATTATTTTAACCTTATCAATTAGATTTAACTCTAAGTTAAATAATTTAACTTTTACCGTGTCTTTTTGTTTTCTTTCACTATATGGTTAATACTCTTACTATAACATGCCAAACTAACCCCAAATTGTTTATTATTAATATATATATCCTTATCTAAGTCATTTGGCCGAACCTTAGATTTTTTAGGAATAAAATAACAATTAATAATATAATATTTGATTTAAAAACTATTTTGTGTCAATTTTGACACTATTTGATATATGATTTTTGTGAAAGTCATAACAGAATTAAATGTTCGAAACAAGTTGATTAAATCAACATTAATATATCATAGTAACCTAGAAAATTAGTGGAATTCATAAAAAATTTCAAATTACATTTATTTTGGTGTTTATAACATCAATTATGTCAATATTTCATTAATAAGATAATTACAGCATCATCGTTGTGTCATAAATAAATTAAATTATTTGATGTCTAAAAATTACAAATAAAATACCATCATGTAGGAAATCTTTTTAGCTTTCTAATGAATATTTACAATCGAATTTATCTTATGTATAACCCCATATTAAAAATTATTTACTTATTATACTTTGATTTTAACTATTTTAACCTTTCTTTAAATAAATTAATAATAAATGTCCTAATCTAATCCAAGTGGGCCTAAATGGTCATATTTTATTCCTAAGTTTGTTTTTGGTCGAATTAAACTTGTCCAATAGAATTAGGACATGTGTTAGGGTAATATTAATATCATATTTACCCTTAGTTACCCTATTTACTATTAACCGTGGTAAAAAAAGTAAAAAGTTACTATTCACCAAAAAATTATTTTCATCTCATTGAACCACATTTTAGTCCTGGATATTAACCGTGTCTCTCGGATTTTCGAAATTCCATTCACAGAAGCGGTAAAATTAAGTTTTATGCAAAATTCAGTTTTTAACCTACCACTTAGTAGTTTCACTATTCATCAAAAATTGATGTTTTTCAGAACAATGCCAAAATTTCATCCTAAGCTATATTTCATATTCCGAATTCAAAAATGAAGTCTATTTTACCAAATTCATAACATAAAAGTTGCATTAATTAATTTTATAATTAAATCCCGCTGTTAAAACAAATAGCGTGTTTTTTAAGAAACAATATCTATCAAAAGATTGACACTTGTTTATGTCTAGTTTAAATGTGAAATTACATCCAATGACCAACATTGTATTAAATTGTAAAAATATATTCTAAATATACTTTAAAACCACTCAAATTAATGATTTATCACTATTAACTATTTTGATTAAAAAAGTTGTTTTTAATTAAAATTTAGTAATTTTCACTATTCATCAAAATATGAAAGTTATCCGAAAATCACCAAAATTTCAACCTAAGCTAATTTCGATATTCCGAATCCATAAATGATGTCCATTTTGAAAAATAAAATTTACAAAATTTCAAAAAGTGTTTATTAATATTCATAACAGCTAGTTTTAATAATATCTTAATAGCATATCGTTGTTTAGCGAAACTTGGTGTTGCGTACAACACACGCTATCGTGGAAGGTCGTGATTGCGTGTAATGGAAGGAAAGTCAAGGATGCGTGTTGTGAAAGCTTCTTGTAGCGTACAACACAAGACATTAGTGAAATAAAAAAAAATATTTTTCATAAAATCTCGGGCTGTTACATTCTACCCCCCTTAAAATGAATTTCGCCCTCGAAATTCGTCGGGGTTATAAATGGTTTACTATTCGAAAGTTTCTTTAATAGAAACCCACATCGTAAAAAGGAATATCAAAACCAATCTTTAAAAACAAAAGTATGAAACGTAACGGTTACCCAAATAAACTAATCATTGGGTTTCCACATAGGTGAAAATATGGATATGGAAGAGAAATCTAACCATCATGTTCTGATGGAGAGTGGTAGAGAACATGGCTATGGAAAAGCCAGTAATCACAAATCCATAAATTTGTGACGATCTAAGGTACCATCTGATTCATCAGGTATAAGAGAACTAGGACAACATTTTTGGTTTTCAAGATCATTTCCCTAAAGTTAAAGAATTTGAATTAGAATAAATACTTACTTTATTTTGGTACAATCTCACTGTTGTTCGTGCTTTGAACAATTTCCACTTCATCTCTTAAATAAATGAAGTTGAATTTGTTATTCGTGAAGTGTTAGTAGATCATGTGATAGAATGACAGGTCATTCCATCTGTCTCAAACAAAAGGTTAGCAAAACTTATATACATAAGTCGATCTATAGTGAGATTAATCATATATGGTTCCTAAAATGGACTTATACTTCATATATCATACTGCTTAATATAATAAAACTAGTTTCTACTGAACAGGGACTTCCTGTAGGTCAGTGGTAGGCGATAAAGGCCAGTCGCACTTCGGTTGTGGGTTCGATTCCTACAGCCTTGTCCGAAGCGATGGGCTGTCGCCCGTCCTGCAGGTTGTCCCTTTTTCTAAAACTATGTTACTATAACATCCCATCAATAATATCGAAAATCTTATATCCTTAAACAATACTAACTTATGTCCAACATAATCCAGTCTAATCTTTAGGCTTATACATAATACTGCAGTCCATTCTCATAACATAGTGAAAATGATTACCAGAGATTTAATACCATCGTTGATCCCCATATATCATAAGATATATCTTGTTGGTCACATTCCAAACATTCAAAGGCCTTAATCTTGTACTCTCTTGAATACCCATTGAACCTTAGTGAAAACTTGAATGCAGTTAAAAGTTAACACTTTTCACATACCGAAATCCTCAAAATTCTATATACTCAAACCATGATATCACTTAGTCCTTATATCAATCATGAGCTCATGAATACTATCAAACATTTAATTTTCTCCTTATCCCTTTATTATGCGCATATCATCTAAATTACAAAAATATCTGAATAACCTTTCATGGATACTAGTAACATTAATCATACACATTCAAAACACAAGGAAAGACAACAGTGTAACAATCCATAGATGTCTCTTTATTCCAAAATTAAACATGATAAACATGTAATCATTCCACTACATTCTCAAACCATTGACCGAGCTTCAAAAATTCTTTCATCTCACATATCATTTGTAGTATCTTCATCATCATCCACATAAATACTACCCATATGACCATACTGATTCTCTTCATGAGTCTTTCCCTTAAGGCATTTGTTTGCATAATTCCCATACATTCCACATTTAAAACACTTAACCATTTTTGATGTCGTAGCAATACCATTATCCTCATCCATGGTGTTAACCGACCCTTTTCCTTTTCACTTACTTGCTTTGTGTCCTTCTTTTCCACACCCAAAGCATATTCCAGTTCCCTTGAAACATTCTCCTTGATGCCTCTTCCCACATGATTTACATAGGGGAAATTGAACTTTCTTTCCTCTATGATCATCATGGAACTCCATCTTTCTCTTATTAGTCGAGTCAGGAAACTTACCAAATTTTACTTTATTGATCATGTTGTGAGATTGCTGATTCGGCATAATAATGATGTTTGGACATCCAAATCCCATTTCATTTGGTTTCTCATGAAGAATATCATTCCATTGTCCATCATATCCTCCATTATTGTGAATCATCTTGTTTCCAGCCATTTTCTAAAACCCAAACAGAATAGTGTTAGATGCAAAAATCGTAATAAAGGGGGAGTAACTTAAATATCTATCATCTTTGGTTTAATCTAATATCGTTACCATAGTTCTAGAACTATATCCTATACGTATACTTATCCTTAGGGGCATCCCTAGACATACCTTAGAAATATCTCTAGGAATCTCACTAACGTTTTCGCATCCTAGTTTCCAAAGGTTGACTAAACCTTTCCTCTGATACCAACTGTAGAGACCCGAAGCCTGACGTACATTGACATTACATTACTTTTGCGGAATACTTAGTACATTACAAAAACACACACACAAGGATCGTAATAGTTTAGTGTCTTTGGAAACTCGGAATGTAATCTTCTAATCGTGGTGAAAGATCTTCAATATCTCCCATAAAGATCTTCCCTTTTTTTTTACCTAAAACCTTTCTTTATATCCCGGGGAAAAGAAAACATAAAAGGGTGAGCTCAAATTCTCAGTAAGGGTATACAAAATAAAAATCAATCACATCATATTTAAAAGAACATAACTTTTGGAAATCTTAACCTGCAAAAGAGAGCATAATTTCATAACATGGGATAAATCATAGTAGTGAAATGAAATCAAAATAATCATAACTTAAAACATGAAACTTTGTGTCATACACACATAATCATAGAGATTCATTTCTTGTTAGTCAAGACTCATTGCCAAGACTATCTTAGTGGACAAAGTCCCTTTCTGAATCGAGTAATCCTCGTTTCAGTCCTGTTTCACTGAACCGGTATAACCTACCATTTCAGCCATGTCTATATCATGAGATATAAAATCTTTACCCAATGCATTGGAGGGAGATATAGGTCCCACCCATCTCTTAATGAATCCTTTCTTATGTGTGCCACAAAATCATAAATCATACATCATTGCATAACCCATGTAATAAAAATGGGATTCTTAAACAACATGACATCATAAAACCATTCATATAAGATAAAGGAATTCATAAACATAATTCCATCACAACATAGTCAAATCAATGTAAAAATATGGATAGAAACATAACCATTTATTATCTTAGATGGAAAATAATTTTGATAAAACACTTGAAATGAATTCTTGAGGAAAATATCCTTTCTTCTTCAAAATCAATTTCTTTTCACAAAACATCATACAATTTTAAAAGAAAGAGATTTTAAAAATAGTCATGAAATATTTTGGAGGAAGGTTCATGAAAATAAGGCTTTATAAAACCGTAAAAATCCGTTCGTGCCGTATAAGTTAAAAAAAACATTCTTCGTACTTTTGTCGGAAAAGTCAAAAAGTACCTCGTACGGAAAAACGACAAAAGATTCCTTTCATATTCTTTACTAAAAACTCACCGAAGAGTAAAATTGGATTTAAACTATTGTAAGTGGATGGAAACAATATTACATATTGAAGGAACATGGATGTGGATGATAAAATACACCCCAGTAAATACTTACGAATAAACAATCTCGGATAAAAATGAGATTGTGATATTTCCCTTACCTTAGGTCCAATTTGCTTGTACGTGTCCGAACCTCCTGTATAATGATTTAAATCATGTTATTGACTTATTAAAGAATCATATTCATTGTTATGATATCATATATGGTTCATTTATGACATTATATTACCCGTTCTTTTGTAATTTCCATGTTAAAGAAGCGTTTTGGGTAAAATCGTTTCATTTATCGTAGGTGTTTTGACTTGTTGTTCTTGACATCATTATTACTTATATCATGATTTACTTACTTCCAGAATATAAAATATGATTTATATATCATATATATTCAGTATATATAAATATATATAATAGGTAGATAAATAAAATGAAAAACACCGTTCATGGAGACGGTAGTCCGTACGTACGCATGAACGCTGTTTTCCTTTCCTTATTTTCTTGAAATGGAAGTAAGTAGATGACATACATATGTATATATATACATAAATCCAGTAGCTTTATAATGTCATATATTTCATTATTATTTCTTATATATACATTATAATCATTCTTAAATGGTTAACATGGAGAATGAATCTCATCGCATCGTGGAGACGGTAGTCCGTACGTACGCACGAGCGATGATATCATTTATATAAATATTGAATTGAATTGGAGTGGATTATACAATATATCAGAATCAATATGATGTTGTAATAACTATGTATATTTATTCTTTACACCATTATACCCATCCATGTAAGGTGGTAGTGGAAAATAGATTACACCACGACGTGGAGACGGTATTCCGTACGTACGCACGCGTGGTGATTTCATTTTTCCGTAGGATGGATAGAAGGTGAATTAGGGTTGTTACATACTTATAATAACATATCAGTATATGAGTGATACTGATGTTATTACTTCATAATGAAACAACCTAATAAGAAGAAGTGGAAGAAGAAATAAATATGAAAGAATTGGTAACGGTAATTACCTCTTCTTTGAAGCGCCTTTTGGAGACCTCCTCTTAGGGAACTAAAATTGGTCTTTGAGGAAGACCAGAACCTCTAGGATGTTTCTAGGGAAGTGGAGAAGAGATTTTGGCAGGGGTTGGCCGAGCTTGAGTGCTCAAATTGGTGTGAGGAGGAGGGGGAGGAGGTGTCCTTTTATAGGGGAGGAGAGGGGCACCTTAGGAATATCTCAAAATATTATTTTATATTAAAGTCAAAATCGGTTTATAATGGTTCCAAAGGGTCTTATTTCGAAGCTAAAGTGGGTATGGGTCGCAATTCTATCAACCAATAGAATTTAGACAAGTTTAGGACATTATTTTAACCTTATCAATTAGATTTAACTCTAAGTTAAATAATTTAACTTTTACCGTTTCTTTTTGTTTTCTTTCACTATATGGTTAATACTCTTACTATAACATGCCAAACGAACCCCAACTTGTTTATTATTAATATATATATCCTTATCTAAGTCATTTGGCCGAACCTTAGATTTTTTAGGAATAAAATAACAATTAATAATATAATATTTGATTTAAAAACTATTTTGTGTCAATTTTGACACTATTTGATATATGATTTTTGTGAAAGTCATAGCAGAATTAAATGTTCGAAAAATGTTGATTAAATCAACATTAATATATCATAGTAACCTAGAAAATTAGTGGAATTCATAAAAAATTTCAAATTACATTTATTTTGGTGTTTATAACATCAATTATGTCAATATTTCATTAATAAGATAATTACTGCATCATCGTTGTGTCATAAATAAATTAACTTATTTGATGTCTAAAAATTACAAATAAAATACCATCATGTAGGAAATCCTTTTAGCTTTCTAATGAATATTTACAATCGAATTTATCTTATGTATAACCCCATATTAAAAATTATTTACTTATTATACTTTGATTTTAACTATTTTAACCTTTCTTTAAATAAATTAATAATAAATGTCCTAATCTAATCCAAGTGGGCCTAAATGGTCATATTTTATTCCTAAGTTTGTTTTTGGTCGAATTAAACTTGTACAATAGAATTAGGACATGTGTTAGGGTAATATTAATATCATATTTACCCTTAGTTACCCTATTTACTATTAACCGTGGTAAAAAAAGTAAAAAGTTACTATTCACCAAAAAATTATTTTCATCTCATTGAACCACATTTTAGTCCTTGATATTAACCGTGTCTCTCGGATTTTCGAAATTCCATTCACAGAAGCGGTAAAATTATGTTTTATGCAAAATTCAGTTTTTAACCTACCACTTAGTAGTTTCACTATTCATCAAAAATTGATGTTTTTCAGAACAATGCCAAAATTTCATCCCAAGCTATATTTCATATTCCAAATTCAAAAATGAAGTCTATTTTACCAAATTCATAACATAAAAGTTGCATTAGTTAATTTTATAATTAAATCCCGCTGTTAAAACAAATAGCGTGTTTTTTAAGAAACAATATCTATCAAAAGATTGACACTTGTTTATGTCTAGTTTAAATGTGAAATTACATCCAATGACCAACATTGTATTAAATTGTAAAAATATATTCTAAATATAATTTAAAACCACTCAAATTAATGATTTATCACTATTAACTATTTTGATTAAAAAAGTTGTTTTTAATTAAAATTTAGTAATTTTCACTATTCATCAAAATATGAAAGTTATCCGAAAATCACCAAAATTTCAACCTAAGCTAATTTCGATATTCCGAATCCATAAATGATGTCCATTTTGAAAAATAAAATTTACAAAATTTCAAAAAGTGTTTATTAATATTCATAACGGCTAGTTTTAATAATATCTTAATAGCATATCGTTGTTTAGCGAAACTTGGTGTTGCCTACAACACACGCTATCGTGGAAGGTCGCGATTGCGTGTAATGGAAGGAAAGTCAAGGATGCGTGTTGTGAAAGCTTCTTGTAGCGTACAACACAAGACATTAGTGAAATAAAAAAAAATATTTTTCATAAAATCTCGGGCTGTTACAGAAAAACATATCAGCAGTGGAGCATTTTATGAGGCAACACCCCCCATCATTCATAGAATCATCTGAGCATGTGCTTACTGAAGGGGGGATTAAAGCACTGGAGAACCTTTTTGAAGTCATGGGGCGTTCTGAACATTAAAAGGTTTGTCTTTCTATTTACTATTTTGAAGGTGAAGCTGATCAGTAGTGGTCAATGGTTAAAAATATCAGGGATAGTGAGGAGATTGATACTCTTGATTGGGATAAATTCAAATGCATGTTCTATGAGAAATATTTTCCTAAGGTGGTTCAACATAGCATGGAAAAATAATTCTTGGAATTGAGGTAGGATGATGACTCAGTGGCTGCTAATGAAGGAACGCTCACTCCACTGACAATGTATGCTCCTAATTTCATCTAAGATCTTGATTTTAAGATAAATCAATTTTACTAATGACTGAAGATGAGATATCCAATATCATTAGCCTCTTGTGAGTTTTGAAGTAATGAAAAACTTGTTCGATGCCCAGAGAAGGTGGAAATGGAGTTTTCAGATGATCAGGTGTTATTTGACAAGCAACAGAATAAGAGGTCCAGTTGGCAGGCAATGGGAAATAATTCATCAAACAAGCCTTGAGGTAAGAAAACTAAATATCCATCTAGAGGTATGTGTGGAAAAATCATCCTATAGAATGTTTATCAAAGTCTATAATGTAGTTCTATTATGGTATGTTCGGTCATATTGCTCATAACTGTAAGGAAGATGGTCAAGTGGGAAATGAAAAGATAGCGGTAAGATGTTTTAAGTGCTAAAAAATGGGTCATTATGAAAATTAGTTTCCAATAAAGAACTCAACTGAGGGGAAGCATCTAGACTACAAGTAGAAAGGGGTGGTGAAATCCTTTTCAACTACTTCATCTATTTTTGGTCCATCAAATGAAGTAATATCAGGTATACTGTTTGTTTGTTTATATTATGCCAATATATTGTTTGATTTAGGGTCTACACATTCGTTCATTTCTGAGAATTTTTCAACTAAATTGTGAATTCTATATCAAGATATGAATCCTGAACTTATTGTAAAAACACCTGGTGAAAATGTAGATTCAGAAAGAAATTATAAAAACATTCTAGTCCTTGTGTGTGGAAAGAATATACCTAAAAACATTATTGTTTTACCCCTAGTAGACTTTAATGTTATTTTGGGCATGGATTGGATGTCTATTTATAATGCTAATATTTACTACAAAGATAAAGAGTTTACTTTTGAGAAAAATTTTCAGTTAATGTAAAAGAATGATCCCTTACGTTTGATAACGTATTAGGAAGCTGAGAAAATAGTAAAATATGGAAATGAATGTTACCTTGAACATGTGGTTGAAAACAATGAAACTGTTTTTCACTACTACAAACATGGCCTTTATCAGTGCTAAAGATGGCCTTTATCAGCGCTAGAAAAGCGCTGATAAAGCCAGTGTAGATAAAGGGGGGTGGGGGGGGGGGGGGGGTCCCCTTTATTAGCGCTCCGAAAAGCGCTGATATAGGACCCCTTTATCAGCGCTAAAAAAAAGCACTGATAAAAGGGGTCTTTTATCCGCGCTAAAAAAAAGCGCTGATAAAAGTACCCCTTTATTAGAGATTTTTTTAGCGCTGATAAAGGGGTCCTATATCAGCGCTTCAATTATCAGCACTCTCGTTTTAGCACTGATAAAGGACCCTTTATCAGAGCTTTTAAAAAAGCGCTAATAAAAGTTAAAAAAATTTAAAAAAATTTAAAAAAATTTAAATTTTTTTTAAAAATACTACCAATCGGGGGGGGGGGGGATTTTATAGCGCTTGAACCCCCCCCCCCTTTACAACGCTTTTCAACCCCTATACAATACCCCACGCACCCCGCGCACCTCCCTCCACCCTTTACAGCGCTTGCTCCAATATTTCCCATGCGCGCGCACCCCTGCCTCCACCAGGATTTGAACTCGAGACCTCCCCCCTGCGCGCCTAAGCCCTTACCACTACTCTATTTTGATTTGCTTTCCAATTCCTGATATCTCTATATATATATTTATAAATTTAGTTATATTTATTCGTATAGTAATATATATTTATATTAATATATATAGTTATATTATAATATATATATATATATTTATATTGTATTATATATAGTAATATTAATATATATATAGTGGTATTAATATATATCTATATCAATATATATATATATTTAGTTATATTTATTCGTATAGTAATATATATTTTTATTAATATATAGTTATATTAACATATATATAGTTATATTAACAGATATATAGTTATATTAATATATATATAGTTATATTAACATATATATAGTTATATTAACATATATATAGTTATACTAACATATATATAGTTATATTAACATATATATAGTTATATAAACATATATATAGTTATATTAACATATATATAGTTATATGAATATATATTTATATAGTTATATTAATATATATATAGTGATATTAATATATATATTTATGGTGATATTAATATATATATTTATAGTAATACTAATATATATATATGTAGTTATATTAATATATATATAGTTATTAGATTAATATATATATAGTTATATTAATATATATATAGTTAGATTAATATATAGGTATATAAATATTCATATATTGGTATTTTAAATAAAATGGATATTAGTTATTATTTAGATAAAGCTAATATATTTTATATGTAAATATGTTAAATTATTTATTTAAAAAATTTAATTTTAGGGGCGAATATATAAAAAATATGTACATATAGTTATATATTTGATTATAAATAGCAGTTCATTATAAAAAAGAATGAAATTTCAAAGACATAATATCAATATGAATGTAATACCTTGGAATAAATTCATTCCCCACCAAGAAAAGCCAATAATACCCCCTTAAATGAGTTTGAAAATCCACAAAATGTTAAAAAATCTGGGTACCCCGACAAAAAACTCAGTTTTGGAGGCCTTCTGGGCATCTTTTGGCCTCAAAATATGCTTGAATGTGGTCCCCCCCCAGTCACTGCGACGTAGATCTCGTCGCAGGCTTTGATTTGATATGTGGTAGAGCTCAAACACAAACCCGGATCAAAATTTATGGCCGTTAGAAGTTTGAGTTGCGTTTTCAACATATTTTGGATATTTTTTTAATTTTTTTAATTTTTTTAGTCCTCAAATTGTTATTAAATGACTATTACTCCATAATGATTATCAAAATATTAATTAAAAATATTTTTTTAATTTTTTAAGAAGTCATGTTCACTAAATATCTTAAATATTAAGTATAATAAGTGTAAATGTACAGTTATACTTATCTAAAATATATTTAAAAATTATATATTATATTTATATAACAATATAACTATATTTATATATTAATATTTTTTTTTTTGAAGCTGACCCTTTATCAACGCTAAAAAAATATCTGATAAAGGCCCCCCTTTATCAGTGCTAATAAGAAAGCTCTGATAAAGGGGGGTCCCTTTATGAGCGCTTTTTCGTTAGCGCTGATAAAGGGGGGCGCTGCGAAAAACTGTTTTTGTGGTAGTGTTTATTAATTTTGTGACAGTGGTAAATGAGTATCTTGATGTTTTTTTAATAAGTTGTATAGTATTATACCTGATCAAGAAGTTGAATTTACAGTTGACTTAGTTCGTGATGCTACGCCAATTTCAAAACCCCCGTATCGAATGGCTCAAATTGAACATCTAGAGTTAATGAAGCAATTACATGAGTTATTAGATAAAGGTTTCATTTGACCATGCACTTTACCAGGGGGTGATCCTGTCTTATTTATTAAAATGAAATATGGTTCTATGAGACTATGCATTTATTATAGAGCATTAAATAACAACATAGTTAAGAACAAGTATCCTTTTCCTCATATCGATGATTTGTTTGATCATCTCCAGGGAGCTCATTATTTTTCGAAGATTTACATATGGTCGGGGTACCATCGGTTGAATGTAAAGGATGCAGACATTTCGAAGATAGTATTTTGTACTAGATATGGCCATTATGAAATTATAGGTATGAATTTTGGTTTAACCAATGCACCTGCTGTATTCATCGATGTTGTGAATAGAATTTTCTGTGAGTTCTGGGATAATTTTGTGGTTGTGTTATTGATGATATTTTGGTTTATTCTAAAATAAAATTAGAACATGAAATTCATATAAGGTTTGTCCTAAAAACCCTAAAATAAATGAAACTGTATGGAAAATTTAGCGAGTGTGTGTTTTGGGTAAAACTAATTTCTTTCCCTGGTCACATTATTTCAAAAATTAGCATTACTGTTGATCCTACGAAAACAAAAGTTGTTGAATAATGGTCAAGACCCACAAATATAACTGAGATCGGTAGTTTTCATGGTTTAGTAGTTTATCATTGGAGGTTTGTTGAGAATATTTCACGGTTATCTAGTCCAATAACTATGTTTACTCGAAAAGGTGTTAAGTTCATTTGGAAAAAAGAATGTGATGATTATTTTCAAGATTTGAAAAGAAGATTGGTGAAAGATTTAGTTTGACCACTTCCTTCTAGAAATGGTGAGTTTTTTTATAGTGATGCTTCATTAAAATGACTTGGTTGTGTCCTTATGTAGAATGATCAGGTAATTGCTTATGCTTCATGTCAGTTGAAACATCATGAGTTAAATTACCCAACACATGATTTGGAATTAGTTGTTGCTATTTTTTGCTTTAAAATTTTTGAGGCATCATTTCTATTGAGTAAAATGTGAAATATATACTGACCAAAACTTTTTAAAGTATATATTCACTCAAAAATTATTGAACATGAGATAGAGGAGATGGCTGTAATTAATCAAGAATTATGACTTCACGATTATTTACCATCCGGGAAATGCAAATAATGTGGATGATGCTTTGAGTTGAAAATGTAATGATTCATTAACTATACTATGTTAGGAATGAGATCCTTTGGGTTTTGATTTAATGAACTTTGGCATATAAGTTGTTGGTGCATGAAATTCTTCTGTTTTGTTTTAGGTGTCAGTGAGATCATCTCTAACCGACAGAATTTAACAACTGCACAAGGAAGACAATGGGTTTTAGAAAAAGGTAGAGTTGGTTAAGAAGGGTGAGTTTCCTGATTTTGACTTTGATAATGATTATGTTTTGTGTTTGTGGAAGAGATTATGTTGGCATTGTGATTCATAGTGGAAGAATGAGTTGTTATGTGAAGCTCATAGTTCCTCGTTTTCAGTTCATCCTAGAAGTACTATGTTGTATAGAGATCATAAGAAGTATTACTGGTGGGATGGAATGAAAAGAGATATTGCTAATTTTTCTATGATGTGTTGGACCTGATAGCAGGTTTAAGAAGTGCGGCAGTTACCGAAAGGGATGCTTCAGTATTTACCTATTCCAGAGTGGAAATGGAAAAAATATATCCACGGACTTCATTGTGGGATTACCAAAGTCATCTTGAGGTAACAATGAAATTTGGGTTATTGGTGATCGATTGATTAAATCTGCTCATTTCCTTCTTATTCAAGATACTTTGCCTCTAGATCAAATTTCTAGATTGTATGTAAAAGAGATTGTTAGGTTACATGGTGTTCCCATCTCCATAGTCTTTGATCATAATCCCAGGTTTACTTCTACCTTTGGTAAGTCCTTCAGAATCCGTTCTATATAGAAATAAATTTTAGTACAGGTTTTCCTCAGAAATCAGATGGACATTCATAATGAACAATTCAGACCTTGGAGGATAAGCTATGTGCTTTCTCGATGGATTACCAGGGAATTTGGGACTAACATATTTCTTTGGTTAATTTTTTTATAATAATAGTATTCATTCCAGTATACATATGGCTCTGTTTGAAGCATCATATGGGAAACATTGCTTAACTCAATATTTTTGGGATGAAGTAGGTGAATTGAAGATGATGGGACCAGAATTGGTTGAAGAGATGGCAGAAAATGTTCAGTTGATTTAGAAGCACCTGAGAACAGCTCAGACCAATAAATAAAAGTTATGTGGATAATCGAAGGAAGGATCTTCCTTTTGAGGTTGGTGATCATGTCTTTCTCAATGGTTCTCCTTGGAAGAGTGTGATGCATTTTGGTAAGAAGGAACATTGAGTCTGAGATTCACTAGACCTTATGAACCCCTGGAGAAAGATGGATCAGTTGTGTACAAAGTGGCTGTATATCCATGTTTCTCCAAGGTACACAATGTTTTTCATGTTTCAATGTTGATAAAGTATATGCCAGAACCATCTCATGTTTTTCACCTAGAGGTAGTTCAGTTGGAAGTGATTATCTCTTATGAGGAACAACCAGTCCAAATTCTTGACCATAAAGAGAAATTGTTATAGAATAAAAGTAATTCACCAGGTAAAGTTTTAGTGAGAAAAGCTTATGGTTTAAGAGGTAATATGGAAATCTGAAAATGCTATGATGGATAAATACCCCCATTTATTTGATAAGTGAATAAAATTGTGAGGATGCAATTTCTAAAGGGGTGGAAGGATGTAACATCCTAGATAAATAATTAAAATGAAATTTGCATATTTATTAATATTTGTGAATTTAACATTAATTTTACCTTAAAGGGGTTGCTATGTTCGATGGAATACCTGATACGCAACAACATGTTTTTTTGAAATCTTATGTTGCACACAAACAATATAATATTATTATTTTAAATGGTAGTTAACACCTAGCCATTGTATTGGTGGGAATGAACAAAACTAACTAACATATGATTTTACATGTTTTTTAAATGTTTTTACATTTATCCAATTAATGATAGAGGCTTAAAATGTGAATGAATCTAATTTTAAGCATAAATTATTTTAAAAGTTTGATTTACCAGCTTTTGATAGAGAACCCTCAATAAATCTCGTTTTGGTCACTTTTATATCTTCTATTTTATGAAATAATATTCTTATTCTGAATTGAGATATCAAAATTTACATTTGGTTAATTTTTTGGTATTTTGCTGATAAAATTCATTTTTAATGAATAGTGGAAAATACTATATTTTAATTCAAAACTACCTTTTAATATAATTTGTTTACAAGATTAGATTATCTTTTTAATTTGTTTTAAAGTGTAAATATATTATATTTTTACCATTTAATCCAATGTTCGTTATTGAAATTAATTTCACTTTGAAATTGGATATAAACAACTGTCAATCTTTTGATAGTAAATATTTCTTAAAAACATGAATTTTGTTTTGACAATGGAAATTAATTTTCAATTAATTAATCCAACTTCTATGTTTGGAATTTGTTAAAATATACATCATTTTTTAGTTTGGAATATGAAGTATATCTTAGGCTGAATTTTTGGTATTTTTCTGAAAAACATCATTTCTTAATTAATAGTGAAAACAATGACTAGTAGTTTAAAAGCATACTTTTTCATTAAAAAGAATATGTAACATTTCTATGAATTGAATTTAAAAAATATAAAATACATGGTTATTATTAGTATGTAACATGTGGTTCAATAAGATGAAAATATTTTTTTTGGCGAATAGTAACTTTTGACTTTTATTTACCGCAATTAAATGTAAATAGGGAAATTCAAGGTAAAAAAAATATCATAACAATAGAAAAATTACATTATAACTTGTCCAAACCTTATTATATGAGTCATGGTCAACAATGGGAGTCCATGGGTCGATTTTGGGACACCATAGAGCCACTTAAGAGTGATAATGACACTTTATTTTAATTTACTTAAAGTAAAGGAAAAAATGAAATAAACAAAATTCTTTTAGGAAATTAATTTTTACATAGGGTTATATAGGTTATCTTTTCGACTATAAATATTCTTTGGAAATTTAAAACTATTTACTACGTCATGGTATTTTTTTTATTTTTAGACATCAAATAAATAGAATTATTTATGGTACAATAATGATGTATTGTTTACCTCTTTAATAAATGATTTAAATAAAAAAGAGTTTAAAGATTAAAATATTATCCAACCCCTATACAATTCTCATTGGATGATTTTATTTAGACTATGAGTCCTATTATCTTAGAATTTAATAATTTTTGGACCTTTAGAAACGGAAAATCCTTATATAATAAAATAATATTTTCACACTTTCCAAAAGAGCCCCTCCTCCCCCTTATAAAAATCCTTCACCTCTAACCCATTCCTCACACATTACAAGACCCTTGGCTCATCGAAACCATTCCCAAATAATCTCTAAATATCCCTATCTTCCATCTAGAAGCCTTACCTTAGGAAAAAGGCACTTTAGGAAGTCCTTTTGGGTTAATCCAAAGGGAGATACCCGAATTAATGGTAAAGGTTTCTCTTTAATTATTTTGTTTTTTTTACTACTCAAACTCCATTAACAATTTTTATTACATTATATTATAAAAAACTAGTATCCTAAAAATACTAGGTTGTTTGTATGAAATGTATTCAAACTACACCTATACAATCCTCCTTTTAATGGGTAATGAACATACTGTTTCTGTGGACGGTGAACTGCTGCCTCAGAAATGATGATTGTTCAAATAACTCCAACAGACTCTCACGGTGGCCATTATGATGGAACTATATTTATATATGATATATATTATATTTATATTGTTTCTATGCTTCTGTATTTTTCATTTATATAATTCCAATAGAGTTTCCATAGTGGTTAAATACGATAATCTCATTTGAGGAAGTGCGGACTACCGCCCCATCAAAGTGATATGACTCGTTAATGCCATATGTGGGATGTATAAATGATGGATTTAATCATATTATATATGATATTATACTATATATATAATATAACTCTATATAATTTTGTTTGAATTCGATTAAAATAAGAAATAGAAATGAATGTAGCATTCTTGTGTACGTATGACTTACCGTCTCCATGAACGCTGCATTTCATTTATTATATCCAAAAGTTATGTACTATTATAAATAAATAAATATATGGGATATATATGATATATATTATTTCCACATCATTAATATCATTTTGGAGATAATTTTTATTGGACCACGTGAACAACTTGTATTTACAAGAAGTTCATTTTTGACTCAAGTACCAAATATAGACAAAACGACCGTTATTAACTTAAATGAATACATAATGTCATAACATTGTAATAAGTGATTTAAAAGGATTGGTGAACATGAAAAAAATGTTCTGAACCAAGTATATATTAACTTTAGTTTATTATTCAGGAGATTAATGAATGAATGGGTCATATCAGACATGAGGAAAGGGACTTCGTCACAATCTCCTTTCATTGAGACATTTTTTGTTTTCATACATGTCATTCTTTTATAAATTGAATAAACATATTTTAATTTTCATTTCATTCAAAGGGGATATTTTTCTATGAAGTGTTTTACTAAATTACAAAAATAATGTTTCTTTTAACATAAGCGGTGACAACAACCATCAGCAGCTGTGAGTATTATTTGATCTTTGGCTTCCTTAACATGACTTAATTTTTTTAAAAGGAAAATAAATACCATTTACTCATTTATGTATTTTGGTATTGAAAATGGCTTTGATAATGTATTTTTTTATGTCAATATATTGAAGTGATATATTCTGATTGGAATGAGGAAATGTTTTCATTAATTTATATTTGTTGTATGTGTTTTGATTTTTTAATGGTACTTGGAAATTTGATTGGTGGTTAAATGATAAACCAAATGACGAGTGGTTCTGTGATAAACTAGGATGGGTGGTTATGTTATAACCTCCAATGCATTGGGCGTGGAAGTCGGTCGTATAAAAATTCCATTTAGTGATATGTGTGGAAGTCAACCGTATGGGTATTCCATTTAAGTATGTTTATGTCCCAAGTTACCTCTATATGTTTTGTGTTCTTTATATGGGTTTTATGGTAATATTTTGGTTACAATAGTTTAAGCAATGATATTTTATTCATTAAAGAGTATTTAATACTTCATAAAGGTGAAAATTATTACTTATGATATTGTATTCATGGTTTACTTGTTGTTTTAAAAAAACTATCATTTTTCTTTTTTTTATCCCTTACTGAGATTTTTATGATTATACTATGTTTTTTAAATTTTTTTTCACAGGACATAATGTATAATAGGTTCATGGATGAGATCAAGGAAAAGTTATATTGTCTAATACATGGAACTAGACATGAATTTTTTTCAATAATTTTAATTTTCTAAAAAAATTGGAACTGAGTAGAAGTGTGTCCACTTTGTATCTTTTGGGATGTAATGTTACAGTTATGAAATAATTTCTAAAACTATAAACCTGAAAATATCCTCAATATGAATTATTCACTTAAATCCAAATTATAAAATGTTTTAAGGTCGGGTCCTTATATATAACATCATCAATGAGATGAATAATATGGTAAATTGAATCAGTAAAATTACTATTAATGGATCATGGTTGCTAATATTTTTATTCAGATATACATCATCATATATTGATGTTTTAGTTATCTAATTAGGTTTTTAAAAAATATCCATCTCAGTTGGGACATAGACGTTTGGGAAATTAGGTTATGTTTGTACCTTTTTTGGTTATCCCATTTTAGATTTTGAAGTTATTTAAGAAGGTGTGTTATCACTTATAATTAAATAATCATTTTAATTCATTCAATGATGCACTATATGATTGAAAAATAGTTATTTATCAACTAGATATATCTCATGTGGTTGAAGAGGTGTATTTTAAAATTGTACACGAATCCTCATTCATCGAAAGGCATATTATAATAGTTGATAAATATGGTAAATTGATGCCTAAAAAGATGATCTAATTGGATAAAGTGATATTATAGTGTGTTAGTGTCATATAGGATAAATGTGAGTGGAAGGATATAGTGATGAATTAATGGAATTATTTATTTTTGGGTTTATTATCCTATATCCTTTTAGGGAAATTTCTATCAATTGGAATAGAGAATTTTCACTCTTCCTCGGTAAACGGTATGTCTAATGTGGATCATGGTTCTTCACATTTGGATTTCTACAGAAATTCAAGAGTCATAGGTCAAAAAATTTTTGTTCTGAGTTAAAAATAATATGGGAATATAATTTAATAGGATGGCTAGGAGTAGTCATGAATTAAACATGTGATATGGATTCATGTTTTCTAATGGTAATTTTCATCATTTGAGCATGATTTTCAAAACATGAACCATTCTAGGAAAACCTTCTTGATTATTGGCTTTACTTCTATAGGATATCTCACAGATATAGAATTCCAAAATAAATAATGAGTACATTCTAAATAAACAATGTGACTTGGTATTTAATTGATATTGGATACTGTATTGTTATCACAGATGTTGTCTATCCTTGTGGCCTCACTATGATACAAAGACTAAATGTCCTAAATGAAAATATTACATTGGATCACTGAATAATTTTAATCTACAATCTGATACAAATACTTCATTAGATTATCCCACACCCTCTAGGATGATCTATTGTCTTATATCATTCAGTCCTTGGAGAACCTAGATTTCTTTTAGCACTCTTTAATGCATGTTCATTTTTTCTTTCCCACTCCTCCCCATTCTCTTATTATTATCCTGATCAACATTATTATAAAATTGATTGAACATTAATCAGTTGTGGTTTTTTGATTTAAATGGACTGATGGGGAATTTATTACTTTATCCATCCATCTAGGATTTTGAGAACTAGATTTATTCATTTCCCACACCTGATTTATGTGGAAGAAACATATTCCTTAAGGTTGATAATTGTTTCTCAATATTATGGTATATCTATTGGATTTTAATGAGTTATTATAATTTAAATTATATTTAGTTGTAAAAATGATTATTTTTTATATATTATAGTCTCATTATCATTGATGGAAACTTAATTGTTCTATAATGAGATTTCATGAAAAATATGATTTTTGGGCATGATGTGATTGTTAAAATTCATCAATGGTATAATTGAAATATTAATGATTTTATATCACGGAAGTGGTATTTATTCTCTATATATAATTTTTGATGAAATTTTTGGAAGGAATATGAATTTCATTATCCAGATATTTTTTTATGAATTGTTAATTTTTATTTGGAACATAATGATGATGCAATGGAACATTTGAATTCATTGCGGTATGGAAAAATAGTAGGCATATAAGGACCATAGAGTAGTTCCCTATTGTAAGGGGAGGTTCCTAGAATGCCTAGGTTTCTTATGGATTTCCTTTTATGAAACCGGTATTCTCGTACATTAGATTATAAAAAACTGATGACTAGTATTTATATTTATTAGATGTGTACACAATTATGTTGTGATTTCTCTATTTGGTTCATTAGTGGGAGATTATATTAATAGTTAATTGATACAATTTCTAGACAACTTTATATGGATATTTATTAACTATACCCAATTTATTTATCTTTTTATACATCATTGATATAAGTTTTGTCCTTTTTCTTTTTTGAATTTGAATATTAAATGTTTAAAAAAATTAATGTGTGGTTTAATATAGGAAGATGATTTTTTATAGAATTTATTTGAATTTTTTTATCAACGTTACCTATTAGATTCTTGTAGATAAAATTTTATGGAATCATTTTTGCTACCCTACTGAACATTACTTGTGGCACCATATTTTTTGGTTTATGTATTTATTTCCTTTATTTTACTAGATATAGGTAAAGGTAATAGTTTCTTATAGAGGAAAAATCCCCCAGAATTAGTTTTATCATGATGGGATTGGAAGGATGCAATATATATTCATATGGAGATATACCCATGTGTTTCTTTGGATACATTTTATTGGTCTTCAACTTCTTTATCTAGACCATGTCATCCATTTTGTTATTTGTACATTTTTGACTTGGTTTTTCTGGACTTATAATGTATATCCAGTTATTATCTTTGATACATTTATAGGTTATAAATTAATTGGGATAAATTATAGGTTTATTGAGTTCAGTATATTATTTATGGAATCCTCAATATTTTAATAGGTCGTGGGTATGATGGTGATGATGAAACGATGTCAATCACAATTGAAATTTTTTATTTTCCTACCACATCATTATTATATTGTAGTCATGATACTGTTATGTGAAATCATAATAACAATGGATTTAAATTATTCAAAACTGAATAATTTTTGTATAATTTTGGGAAGAGGGGGTCATCACAATTCTAATGGGATGAATGAAACTTCCATATGAGGTTTGAAGAATCATATATGGTCATCTGTAGAAAAAATTATAATTATCGACTATTAAATAATGTTTTATTCCTATGTGTATACATATATCCATGTCTTTGTATTATGATTGAAGCAGTCTTCATTGGTGGGAATTCTCGACATTGTCTTTCGACCAAAGATGGGCCACCATCATCGCCCTTGTTAATGGACATAAACAAAATAATTTTTTTTGCAAATCCTCCATGAGTAGGCTAGATAAAGAAGAAAATATAAATGGGTTTGGTGGGTTACCTCTTATATGATTGTATTGTTCTTTGAAAAAAGAAATAAATGTTATATAAGAGGGTGGAGAAGTGGCATGTGGCTTATCAAAATATTTCCCATGAATTTAAAGAGTTGGACAGAGTTGATGGAGTTGTATTGATGAAATATATTTTAAAATGTTTTATTATAAAATTGAATATATAGTATAAGATATTCCCACTAACCATAGACCAACCGCAAAGACTGTTCATTGAAAATTGGTCTCTTAAGACCCACCTATTTTATTTGAGAATCCATAAGATTGAGGACCTCTCTGAGGGTCATTGTGAATACTTTTATGGAACAAAATATCCCTAATGGTTTTCCCAGAATATTTAAACATTTGAATATTTTACTACAATATATTTTAGGACCATGTGTGGAGAATTATATAAAATAAATGATCTTTAAAAAATTTTAAAATTATAATATAGTATAATTATTTAAAATTTTATTTATTTACACATGATTAATGCCTAATGAATGATAAAGAACCTTTAATGACAAATTAATGTATGGTTTATCATTTATATATTTTTAATTTATTCTAATGAATTTTTTTATAATAATTATTTAATAAATAACAATTTTTTCATCATCTATATACTCATTACATATATAATGGGTTGTGTGGCCAATTTAATATCATATAAATATATTTCTCAATCCTGGGATCCCTGTGCCTATATGAGATAATTTATTATGTCAATGAGGGGTATAAATCTAATGTATACCACACCAAGATATCAAAAATTAGAGGATTCCATGTTGATACGTTGTACTTCGTAATCAATTACTATCATGTCCAATGAATTGTGATCCAACTGAAGGAGATACCTCTAGGTATTTGGTTGATTAATCATTTCTACAATAGAACAACAATTATAATGGTCTCATGATTTCATCATTTTAAATTTATATATGCTTGGTTTAATATTATGTTTTATGTGATTATATGTGTGATCATATAGAATAAATAACTGAAAATTTTATTTATAAATTCACATGCATATTTAACATGTTTAATTTATAGTGTGGTTCATTTGTGAGTTCTTTGATGAAGAACATTAATTTTAAAATAGAAAAAGGCCTTTTCCACAATGAATTGTTATTATTATATATTTTATATAATATATACTTAAATGTCTTCCATCAAATTTTTTTATCAAAATTTTATGTTTTAGGATCTCTTAATCCCTAATAAATCTATCCTCTTACTAATTTTGTGTTTTTATGAATATGGGGTGTTTAAATAAGTGAATTTTTAATTAATGAAATAGCCTTTGATAGTTGTATACAACATTATAGAAAATTCTTTGAGTAAGGAATTTTTATGAATAAAAATAGATGGAATTCACCGAGTTGATAAGATCATCAATAAAAAAATTAATAGTTATTATTATTAAAATTATGAATGAAAATCGGTACAACACATGTTAATATTCAATTAAATAGAAGATTTTAGTGAAATTATATGAAACTAGAGGTATAAAGGGGACATCAAATAAGAGGTTATTTTCATCGTATATAGTAGGTATGTTAATGGGAAGATAAATTTCAATGAACTGATGGAGAATTATGAAAAATATCAATTAAATAATACTGATCATCAAATTTAATATTTTTTTTCAATAGTAATAAATTATAAATTATATGTTGTAATAAATTTATATCCACATATTATAAAAAAATTATGTTTATGAAAATGGTAATATGTATGGTGAATATTTTAAGAGGTTGAGAAATGATTATTCTATATTGTTAATGTGAAACACAACCATTATAATTTCAATGATTATTTATCTAGTGGAGCCTGTAACGATTATTAAATTTTTTATCTAATGTGTCCATTAGACATAATGATGCATTAAAAAAATTAAGAGGAAATTATTTTTTGTTTTACCATAATCTAATAATTATTTAGTTTAACTTGATTAATTCGTAATAAGTAGTGAATATACAAAATATAAGTGTTAGTGTTACCAAATTGTTTAAACAATGTTCTGAATCATGTTGAATTATATGTAGTTATCTTGTATATAATATGTATTGTGATTATAAAATATATAAATAAAAACCATATATACATTATATATAATTAATTATCATGTTTTGTAGAATAAATTAATATTAAAATAATTCCATCAAAGATGCATCCATTGACAGTATGGCATGACTCTGTGATCAATTATTTATAGAATATAGAGGTAGTACTTTAAATTTAATAATAATAATTTATAAAATCTCAGTAATATAAATGTAATGTAAGAAAAATTCATTGTTATAATATGTGAGCTACTCTGGGTTATAAGGAAGAAGAATGTTTTAATATGGAATTATTTGATAATGGAAATATTGGGTAAATTTTTTTATAATGTAACTACCCAAAATATAGTAACCTAGATTAATTTTATACATTATTACATTTTAATAAGATACCATGGATAATTTCACTATGGATAAATATATTTATCTAACTTTAATAACAAGATAAAAAAATAAACCATAATTTTGTTGGAAATATAATATAAAACATACCAAAAAGAAAATTATTAACAACCAGCAATATTATTCAAATATTCTTTCATCATATAATAGATAAGTGAAACAAAATAATTGTTATCTAAAATTATTATTAAGGGTTATGTAAAATTGATTATCTAATTAGAAAATTAATCATAGTCAATACTAAATGGAATATAACACAAAACACATTCTATTATATAACATAACATGATATTGTAATAAATCATTAGATTATATCATTGTATTAATCTCTGGATAATAAGAATATAATTCAAAATAACAAATGAAAAATATTTGATTTCATGATCTCATACAAAATGTTAACTTTAACATCAATAACAATCTCCAAAATATTTTAATGTACGGGTATGTAT
The DNA here is from genome assembly GCA_963277665.1 of Viscum album. Classification (NCBI taxonomy): domain Eukaryota; kingdom Viridiplantae; phylum Streptophyta; class Magnoliopsida; order Santalales; family Viscaceae; genus Viscum; species Viscum album. Next base: position 554,250,856 of record OY728131.1, read on the forward strand.
ACAAAAAAACCATTTAATAAATTTCATAGAATGGTTTGTCTTGTCAAACATATCAATGCATTGAAGGGATATATGTAATTAGTCCCCACAAATCACTACATATTGAATGTATTTCTCCAATATTTAGAGACAAATTAAATTGATAAAAATTATTCAATATCAATATATATCGTGTAATGAATAAAGAATATCATGATTTCCACAGTCAATAAAATTTCATTCATAGAAAAATGCCTACTGTAGAAATGGTATATTGTTAAGGAATGAAGAATATAATTGATTCAACTAAAAAAGACATTTAAGAAAAATTTAATGTCCAATTTATAATGATCCAATGAATGTGATTGTTTCTAGAGGAATTTAATCACTAATAAATTATTATGTGAAAAAATATTACCATAAATTCATTAGAAATAGTTCTTTTGAAATGAAATAATGTATTTAGAGAATAACATAAAATTGAAGTAAATTAATTAACAAAAACAATTCATATAATTTTATTCATTTTATTTAAATTGAAAACATATAGATGAAGAAACAGAGTTTAAAATGGTATTGTATGAGGGAAAATATTTTTAATCTACATACGTTATAATCATTTGTTATGATTTTTTAATTAACATCAAAACGGTCCCTTTCAAAAGGATTTTCAATTGAACAATTTAAACCCGTTGAAAATTTATGGATAAGAAAAATTTATTTAATAAATCAAATGAGTAAATAAAAAATCATTTTTAAAACACTTTTAAGAAATATAACCCCCAAATAAATATATACTCAAAGAAATATATAATTAATATCAGCTTCTATTTTAAACATTTCATTACATTAATAAAGCTAATAAGAGGTGAAATTTTGGGAGAAATTTTGTAAAATACAAAAATATATATAGAATAAGAAAATATATCATTTTTAAGAGTGATAGATTATAATATTAAATATATTGAAAGAAATTAAATCAAAATATGTGATTTTTGAAATTAATACTTAGATATTTCGTAACATTAAATTTGAAACCATGAGAATGTTTATGCTTGATTAGAGAGATTATTTGTTATCAGTAAATATATTGTTAGATCTTTGACTCCATGTAGGTATTTATTTGATTAAATTTTGTTTTCAATAACTTTTTTTATTTAATGCGATGTTTTATGGTAGAATTATGGACCTTGGTGGTGTTCAGAGGGTTCAGGATATGGTATTATAGAAAACCGGGCCAAATAGTGCTTTGAGTATAGTTGGATCATAGTTGGCACATGGTTAAGAAAACAATTAAAGGTGGTAGAAATTTTGGGAGGTGTCATCTCAAATGGTTGAAGCAAGGTTTTTAAACCATGTGGAGCATCCCAAGTAACTGTGCAACCTGACATCCATGGAATGTGGCATGCACATGGTTTGGGCATGGGTTTTCAACCCGCGTAGGTAAACTGTGTGAGCAAGAACATTTGGAAAAAATTTACAAAATTTCCAACATGGGACTTTCATGACTAACTAAGGATTTTCATCCTCTCCTACACCCACAACACTAGATATGAGCTTGGACAACATATCCTTCCAAATAGATATTATCCTTCAATCCAAGGCTGTTTGAAGCATCATTGGTTGGAATTTGAAGCTTCAGTTAAGTCTAATCCCTCTCTTTATTCCCTTTTGCGTTTAAGGTTTTTATCTTTCTCATATCTCCATCTAAATAACTAAAGCAGTCTTTTTTCCATTGTGGTATAGGTCGTGGCTTCAAATGGTGTTTGAAATGGGATCTGAGGCTATGATTGATAGTGTCATCATCTTTGGATTCAATATAAGTGGTCTACATGTTAAATATAATGGATTTTATATTAATTTTTTTGTAAGTGGGATTATACTCTTGATATGTCTGTGATATTTTTATGGTGTTGTTTTCTAGATTTGATATAATGGGTGTATATATAACAAATGGACCCTATCTTGGTCCCCACAAGATGCATAGAAAATGAATTGCCTAATTTAAGGCCACCCATGGGGTGCGTCGATACTCCCGAATAGGGTTAATAAAAATCTATACTCTGAAATAGACTTGTGAATATATGTAGCCCATGAAGAATATGTAAATTTGTCAATGTAACCATTCAAAAATGATTATGAGTAGTTATTTCCAGATATGGATAATGGTTTAGGGGTCTATTGTCTTAACATAATAAATGTGCTGAATGGAAAAAATGGGATAATACCAAATGAATGGTGTTTTTCACTTGTAATGCATAAGGGAGGTTAAAATAATAGAGGGGGTTGAATATTCTTAGTGAGCTAAGCATGGAGAGTAAAAATTCGGATAAATATTTATGTGGTATAAATGAAAAATTTGTTAATGGATTGAGGAATAATATTGTATCCCATTTTGATGTTATTTTTTGTGATATAGTTAATGATGTGGGATATGATTGGTTTTAATGATGAAATGGTTTGTGAATGAATCAATAAGCTTGTGAACATCACTTTGTAGAGTGGGGTATTGACATGAGGTTCTAAGATGAAGATTCGATTTGGATTGAGGCTTTAAATTCTACCCCACCTTAATGAGTTAGTAAATGAGAAGACGTTTTATTCCCCTAACTATTTTTTTTCCCCCGGACAGAGGCTTTGAGATGATGAAATTTCAATGTTGTGATATGTTTTCCCTAGTTATATAGTGACTTGACTTAATCCCTTATGTCTATTGAAAAATTCCAAGAACCTTGTGTGAGTTATGTAAATTCCCAACCGTTTCATTTCATACTTATGATGAAATAGTAATAAATACGATACACATAATGAATTTGGAACTCTAGATAGTAATATAAAGGTAATGATCATTAACATGTGGAACCCAAATTTTTTGTTTTATTTAAATTCCATGTATTCATACTTTCATACGCTATCTGTTAGACATGATATTCTTTGGACAACATTGTTGGTGGCCTACCGAGTTATACTCACACCCTTCTCAGTCTTCCATTAGGTACTTGAGTAGATTTCATGGTTGATGATCAATAAAATGTAATGAACCTAATGATTGGGATGTGAGTTAGATTTAGGATGTGTGTGGATGAGGTTTTAGACATGGATTGAAGACCATTTTGGGGTTTCCATTTTTGTACTATATTCTGAGTTTTTTCTACTTGAACCTGTGGCATGACATAACTTATTTATTTTTTGTTGTAATTTGTACCTAGTATGGGAAATGGTTATCTAAGAATGTTTGTTGATTGGTCTTTCATGTTTCCTCTATTCTATATGTTTTTTGTTGTGGATTACTATGGTGAATAGGTTATAGTATCCCCATGTGACCTTTAGAGCCCTGTTACTAGTCGACAACCTCCGTCATATGTAGAGGATTGCCTAAGGTCATGAAATGACCCATCTTGGGGAATCTGTTTAGTGGAACCTAGGTTAGTGATTTAACAATGTTATATCAAAGCTAGTGTTTTTTGGGACTTACAATTTTGAGGATGGTAGACTATATTTTAGGATAGTGTTTGGCCATGGTAAGGAGCTGGTTCAATGGAGTAGATAAACCATGTTAGAGAGAATCCCGAAGTCACCCATGGTGTAATTGGTGTTTATGTTTTATGTTGTTACATTTGATGATAGTTCACCATTGGATGATGAACTTGTTTTGTGGTGTGACAATTCTATGTTGTATTTCTCATGGATGGAATGGTATTAGGTTTGGAATTCATGTATCATTCTAGAAACCTATGTATTTAAGTGACATGAATCATTGTAGGCACACAAATGGGAAATTTGTGTGGGGCATAAAGGGGGAGGATGAATTTTATTTCATAAAAATGATGAAATTGGCGTCTAATTTAGGGGTAAAAATGGGTAAGTAGGGGAGAAAATGTTAAATAATAATTAATGGATTATTCTCAAAAAATAGTGATAAGCGAACTAATTTTTTTATAAAGCAAGTTGTGAAATGAAAATAGTTCTGAAATGGTATAAAATGTAATAATTGTAATTATGCATGTTAGATACATCGTGTTAGCTGTGAAATCGGTAGGGATTGTTACGGGTAGTGTTATATATATGAAAAGACACATTTGAATCCTGTGTGTGAAATGATTTATTTATGGCAAGTGATGAGACATCCTTTTATATTTTTTTGAAATATTTATGATTTTTGTTCTAAATATCATGTTTGGAATTATAGGTAAATGCCACCATGAAGACATGTTCTTGTCAGGATACAAGAGGATGTTTCCATGAAAGCTCCACGAGTTGTGAGGCATGATGATCTAGTGTTACTAGATGATATGGAAAAACGTTTTGTGAAAAATTTCCTCATTATATGTAGATAATGGAATGGAACCCATGGCGCGTTCCACCGAGTTTGTTTGATCTGACTAGGGAGTTTTAGCTACAGAACCCTCAAAACATTACCAGAGATGATATGCTTGAGTTCGCGTTGTCATGAATAGAGTCTATCTAGACTATTCTTGATCATTTGGAGACTCCTCTTGACAAGTGAGTCAAGTTACCGGCCTATATGTTGAGAGGTCAGGAAAAGGGATGGTGGTACATCATGGTTCAAATGGAGGAGGCCAAAGGATGGATGTGGGAATACTTCCATGAGATGTTTCTAGAAGACATATATCCATAAACCTCAAGGAATAAGAAGTATTCGGATTTTATGAGTTCGACGCAAGGGGAAATGTCTGTGATGGATTATGCTAGTCATTTCACCGTTTTGTGATGGTTCATTCAAGAATTTATTTGAGATGAGAAAAATGTGGAAAAATAGTTTCCTGGAGGGAAAGAGACATGAGATCAGATCATATATTAACATCTTCGATTTGAAATGTTTTTTTTGAAGTAGCAGATCAGGCCCTTATATAAGAAGGGAACCTATATAAAGCTCTGGGTGGTGAATTTGTGGTTCCACCTAGGTGGGCATGTGTTGCAGCTTCTGAGAGAAGGAAACATCATTTTCAAAATCTCCATCAGGGTGGAAGTGCAAATATGAGTTAGAACAGGGTTCCACCCTCTCAAGGTGGTGACCATGTGTTCTGTTATTAGTGTGGAAGGTTATGACAGAAGCCCAGTCAGTGTCCTCGACCAGCAACCATGTGTTAAGAATGTAGTAGGCTAGGCTATGTGAAAATGTTATACAGAAAAACACAAAAGTTCTAAAATGATGAAGGTTAGAGACAAATTTTGAGTGTTGGTAGGGAGTTAGTTAACCCGTATAAAGATAGTTGTTGGAGCTCCAAAGGTCATACTACTAGTGGTGGTTGATGTGGAACTCGGAGGTGAGAACACCCATACCAACAAGTCAATATAGTACAGGGTAATTAGTCTGGAGCCCATGATAGAGGGCTAGGTCATCTTCATAAAGTTTAATCTATACATTAAATAGGTGAGGAAAAACCATCTTTTTAGGTACTATTCTAGTATCTTCCATTATAACTAGTGCATTATTTGATATAGTTACTAGACATTATTTTATTCCTGCGAAGATTGTAATTATGTTGGTCCTAACCGTGGAAATTGTGTGTTGGGAAATGTTGACTGATATTATATTGGGGATGCGAGCTAAGAATATCAAACATTATAAGGGATTTACTTTGTATTTTGGTGGATATATTTTTTTTGAACCAGTTTTCCTTCAAATATTAGGTTTTGACATATTTTTTGTTATGGACTAGTTAGTGTTGTATTAATCCCATATCGACAAATATCTATGTTGAGTAACTTTTAAATCTCACTATGGGGACACTTATTTCCTTCATGGTGAGTGGGATGTCCGAGCATGCCATGTTGGACAAATTAGTCAGCAATTGGGATAAATCACTTCCAAAGTGTCTTTCCTTTTGCTGGATGAAGGGGGAAGGGAACAGTTGGTTTTCCCTCCCATTTTGGATCTATTATAGGATGTGTTTCCTTGTAACTTATCAGGGTACCACCTAATAGGGATATTGAGTTTACAATAGAGTTTCTTATAGGGGTAGAACTAGTTTCCAATCCTTTATATTGAATAGCACCAAAAAAACACTAGGATCTGAAGGTTCAACATGAAGATTTGGAGAAAAAGGGGTTAATCCATCCTAGTATGTCTCCATGGGGATATCCCATGTTGTTTTCCAAGAAAGCAGATAGATAATTCAGGTTAGGTTTTAACTATATAACGCTGAATCAGATGGTGGTTACAAATCAATACCCGCTTCCCAGAATTTGTGACCAATTTGACCAACTAAGGGGTCCCTCATTGTTCTTCAAGATCTATTTGAGATCACGATACCATCAGATGAGGGTAAGACATCCGGACATACTGAATATAGATTTTTGGAGCAGGTAAATGGTGTATGAGTTTGTTTTGATTCCATTTAGATTTACCAACGTGCCAGCTATGTACATGGATTTAAAGAATCGAATATTTCACACATATCTGGATCCATTCATGGCTGTCTTTATTGAAGACATCTTGTCGTACTCAGTAACTCTTGATGATATTTACAAACATCTAGACATCATATTGAGTACACTAAGAGTTCATATTAATTACTCCATGCTATTAAAATGTTAGTTCTATAATGATAAAGATCATTTCATGGGACACAAAATTTCCAGGTTAGGTTTGTTGGTTTATATAAAGAACATATAGGTTCTGGTGACTTTGGATCATCCTAAGAACATTTATAATGTTTGGAGTTTTCTAGGATTGACCAATTAATACTGAAGGTTCATTAAATATTTCTGTCATTTGGAATCACCACTATCAGTATTAACCAAAAATGGAGTTAAGTTTGATTTTTCAGAGGCTTGAAAGAATTATTTTGAAGAGATGATGAAGCAGATGACTAATTATTTGATTATAATATTACCCAAACCAGGTAATAGGTACACCTTGTTCAGTGATGTGTTTGGTCTTGGAATTGGGGTTGTGTTAATGCAGGATTTTCGGGTTCTAGCATATTGGCTGAGACATTTGAGATCACATGAAATAAATTTCACATCTCATGATGTTGAGATAGTCGTTATGTTTTATAACGTAATGTGTAGGATTGATTACCTATTGAGAGAGTGATTCACAATGTTTACCAATTAAAAAAGTCTTATGTACATATTCTCTCTGTAGGAATTGAATATCTGATTGTGAAGGTGGGTTGAGTTCCTGAAATATATTGATTTAGAGATAGGTTACACACTAGGAAAAGGGAACACTATTGCTGAACCTCTGAGTTGGATGACTGGGAATCAAGTTTTTCATGAATCCATCTCTGAGTGGAGAATAATAGCCATGGTTACTGAGTTGGAACTAGAGAGACAAGATAGACATAAGTAAATTACCCTAGTATCTATAGAATTTGAGCCACATATTTGAGTAGGGTAATGGAGAGTCTGCTGGTGGATTCAGAGTTTCTAGATTTAATGGGATTTCATAAAGATGGGGAGTCATTGTTTAGTTGGGTTGTTGGTGCTAATGGAATTTCTTATGTTCATTTTTGTGTTGTTGTTCCAATCAGTTGGGTGAGTTATATGCTTAGGAGGCATCGTAGCTACATGGTGTGCCTAGAACCATAGTTTTAGATCATGATCTATGTTTCACATCACTCTTATAGCAGGGGTTACAAAATATTCATGGTACATAATGTTTTGGAGTATTTCTTATCACCAACTGATGGATGAGCATTTTGAACTTATGATTTAGGTATTAGAAGATATGTTGAGAACTTATATTCAAATTTTAGTTTTTCTTAGAGAAAACACATTTCATTGACCGAGTTTTTCTACATAAAAAGATGTTTGGCTAAGATTTAGAAGTCTCCTTTTATGGAACTCTATTGTAGACCTTATAATTCTATATTTTGTAGTTTAAAACCTTCATAATTTGGGATGTTGGGACTGAGTCTCAATCATGAGATGTTGGAGAAGGTTCGACTGATTTAGAATCATATGAAAATATCATAGACTATGCATAAGTTATATGCAGAACAGTGGAATAGACCTATTGAGTTTATAGTCTATGATAGTGTGTTTCATAAGGTGTCTCCAAAATTGGGTCACTATCGCATTTAGAAGTAGGGATGGTTTTCACCGAGGTATATGGGACCGCTTGAGATCGTGAAGAGGACTAGACCTACAAATTTTTGATTGGCTCTCCTTTAGTGATTTATTGGGATGCACGAGGTTTTTCATGTTTCACAATGCTAACAGTATGAACCTAATACATTTCACGTAATCAATGTCCGAGATTTATGGAAGGTGGATGATACATACTTTTGGGATCATCAAATTTGTATTCTTGACTGTAGTGAGAAATTCCTCTGGGGAAAGACTCTGCCCTTTGTTCTAATTTTACAGAAACATCAGAATGTTTTGGAAAAAATATGGCATTGAGAATCAGATCTATGGGCCCTGTAACTTGATAGAATCTCATCAAAACCTCTATAATTCTAGGTTAGACGATCTCAAGTACGAGTCTTCATAAGGTGGGGAGGTTGTAAGATCTATATAATAACCCCACTTGTTATTACACACAAAAACATGATTCATTACATAAACATTCCCATAAGAAAAGTTTGAGGATCCCGAGTCCTAGTGTTTTGGGAAATTAAGAACATTATATTACAACATAAGACATAACATATAACTTTATTATTGACAAATTATTTTACTTGACAACAAAATTCATTTGTACTTTGCATTGCATGGGATAACTTGAAGACACACCTAAAAAAGGGTGAGCTATAAAGCCAAGTAAGGGAGTAAACATGGCACAATATAAAGAATACACTAAATGTTAATAAATAAACATATCAGTAGAGCATAAGATAAAAATGAACATAAAGTCATTTTATTGCATGATTATCATAACATGGAGATGTGGTAACAATATTTAACATGATATTATCATGATCTAGGATCATTTCACATGGATTTTCAGTAAACACCCATTGCACTTTAATTATCATGAGTAAACCAGCATTGCACATGTCGTATCATGTTACTATTCTTTACCCAATGCATTAGAGTGCTATCAGGTCACACCCTTCTTAATAATTTCATTTCATGCATAAGTTTTCCACATAGATCATACAACATAGATTCATTAAACAACATAATTTATTAAATGAATAAAAGATGTTGAAGACATAAATTTATGTCCTCAATCAACAAGTACATGTGAATAATGTTGAATACCCATGATAGAGAAATGGATATGGTATTCAATTACATGATTATTCAGGCAGGAAAAATTTGGTGTAACTTTGGCAGTAAGACAACGTCCAATAGAAATCGTAAAATGTATTTATGAGAGAGAAAGAGGTCTCTCATCATTAATAAATGAAATGGATAGTAAGTGGGTAATGAAATATAATATCCAAACATATGTAATGGAATTTAGATGCATAATATAAAAAAAATTCTTGAATGTAAATGAGGAGAGATAAATCCTTTATGGAATTTCGGAATGGTAACACGTGTACATGTGAGGCATTAATAATATAGAAAGGGGTCTATTATCATTAAAACATAAGTAGGGTAGTTTATGAGAGTTGAGAAATCATACCACAACATTTTTAATGGAATAAAAAAGGAAAAACAATATAAGTAAAGCTGGACATAAATAAGGAAAGAAGGAAAATGAGGATCCCTTACTTGGAAGTGTGATCCCAATGGCTTGGGGGAGGCTTGAGAGAGGCTTCTTGGGAGCTTTGGGAGCCTTGGGAGGATTTTAGAGATAGGTGGTCAGTGTTTGGTTGATCTCTAAATGGATTTATTGAAGAGGAATGTGATATTGAGTGGGTTTATATTGGAATAGATAGGTATATATTTATTATTTAGGTTTTGAACACTACAAATTAAACTAACTAAAACCAAAAACCATCCTATGGTTTTTTCCCATGGATTATTCCAATGTGGAGTGGAAAATTCTATGTTATATATCCAGGGGAACAACATTTTAAAATCTTGTGCTTTTTTATATGGGTTTGAGTCACACTCTCAAGAAAATAAATTTAAAAAGATAAGATGTTTTATATGTCTTGGAGGGTCCACTAAAGCAACCTAATATTAAACAAACAAATATAATATCACATTATTTTGAAGCTAAAACATATATATTTAAGAATATCATTTTTATAGTATCTCACTATATCCCTATTGGTTTGTTATGATGTCATAAAACACATTATATCTTTAAATGGTATTCAGTTTTAACACAACAATTCGAATGTCTCGGAAAATTATGAAAAATCACTATTAGATAATTTCATAATCTTAAATCTAAAAATGATAATTATATTATCTTACTAATTTTTTTAATATGATAATTTTTTTAAAAAAAACAGACATTTATCTAAAATTCATGGTTTTTTAATAAAATGGCATTCAACCCATAATAAAAATTATAATGGTATTTATAAAAAATATGGATCATCAATTATATTTAGTAAAAAATAATTTAGTAATAATATTTTATTAAAATAATATTTAATTCCAAAAAATCCAATAATTCATTCAAATATTTTTCTTAATTCAATATTAACTAAAAAAATACTCTTTGTCTTTTAAAAACCATTTACCAAGGGACAATATTAAAATGAATGGATATTCTTTATTAAAAAATAATGCATATAATAATAGTAATATGGTCTTGTTACATAAACCCTCATGACACTTTCATAAGAGTTATGGTTAAGGTGTGCGACGGAGACGGACTCATGGGGCAGCATGGATAACATCGCTCAATTGGTAATCTCTATTAACACCCACTTCTCCCGTAAAAGGTTATGTTTAAGCTTAACGTGTTGATGATCATCTTGGTCTTGGTCAAGATGGAATCGTAGTAACAAAAACTCTATTCCGAGATCTGAAAAATGGGCTTCGTATGGAGCAATTATACCAGATGAGGCCATGAGTTCCATTTTTTTAGTAAATTCAATTTGTTAAAGTCTTTTATTTATTCTAATAATTTGATCACTGTTAAATGGTTATATTATCAATGGTCATGATTCTTAACCGTATTTTAAAATCCCAAAACATAAAACTGAATTTGTGAAAATGGTTTATATAACCATTATATATAATAATCATTTTAATTAGATCAAGAGGAATTTTATTAATAAAAGATTGGGTCATTATAATCAAGACACCATGGGGGTATCTATTTGTTTAATATTTTTTTCAATCTCTTATTATGGATTAAAGATATATTTACTAGGATCATGGGGTACCTTAGGGGTGTTCTGGGGGTTCAGGCCACAGAATAATGGAGAACCATGCTAAATAGTTCTTAGTGCAGTATTGGTGTATGGTTGGATATGGTTAAGAAATCCATGTGAGGTGGGAGAAATTTTGGGAAGTGGGATCTTTAATAGTTGGAAAATAGTTTTTAAACCATGCAGAGGTTCCATGAAAATAGTGAATCTTAATAAAGTTGTGAAAATTTATAATGTTTCCACCTTTGGATTTTAATCCAAACTCAGAATTTTCCTCCTTCCCTCCTCCTAAAACACAAGATGGAAGTTTGGGTAACTCAACCTTTCCAAGGGTGATTCTCCTTCAATCATATTATGTTTGGAATGATATTTTTTTAATCAAAGCTCATGGTTTGTGTAATCCCTCTCTTCCTTCTATTTCATGTTTAGGGTTTGTATCTTTCTATAATCTCTATCCAAAGCTCTGAAACAGATTTTTTTAGTGAGGTCTAGGTTGAGGCTCCAAAGGGTTTTTGAATCGTGATCTATATATAGAATTGAATGTTTTTTCATCAAAAAATTTGTGTTAGGTGGTCAACAGGTTATATCCCACAGTTTTTCCATATATTTGTGCATATGGGGTTATGATTTGGTTCTATTTATGATGTGTTTTTGTGTCATTTTAATGTTTTTATATAATCTGTACCTAAATAACAAATTAAACATTTCATGTTTCTCGTGGGATGTATGGAGGATGACTTGAATGATTTAAGGCCACCCATAGGGTGCGCCATCCGTCCAAAATAAGGTTAAGAGAAATTCAGAGTGTGAAATTGATTTTTTATTACATATATCCCATGAAAAATATGTAAATTGGTAAACATAATGGTTAATAAAGGATTTCATTAGTTGTATCTAGATGTGGATAACAGTTAATGGGTCATTTAGATTAACATAAGAAAATATCTAAATAGATGAATTGGTAATGTACCAAATGAATGGTGTTTTTCACATGGAATGCATAAGGGGGTTAATACATGAGATGTGGTATAACATGCTTAGTGAGTTAGGCATTGGTAATGAGAATTAGGAGAAATGTTCATGTGATATAAATGATAAATGTATTAATGTATTGTGGAATAATATTTTTTCCATTTTGTTGTTAATTCTAGAGATATTGCTAATGGTTTTGGAAATACATGGTTATAAGGTGGTTATGGGTAGTGAATGAATGATAAAGAATGTGAGCATGGCTTGGAAGTGTGGTCTATTGACATGAGGTTCTACACTAAGGGGTTGAGTTGGACTGAGGCTCCAAACTCCTCCCCTCATTGCATGAGTTTAAGAAAGGGAATATTTTTATTCCACTAATGGTTGAGTTCCTCCTGGACTGAGGCTTCAAGGTGAGGGAATTGAGATGTTGTGATATGTTATCCATTGTGAGACAAGGACATGATATATTCCCTTTGAAAAATTAAAAATTCCATGAAACCTATGAGAGTGATGTAAATTCCCAACCTACGCATTATGTGTTGATGATGAAATAGTAATGAAGACGGTTCAGAAAATGAATTTGGAACTTTAGTTAGTAATAACTAAGTAAATATAATTAACCAATGGCCCCTTAGATGTATTTTATTCACATTCCATTTATTCGTATTTTAATGAACTATCTGATATACTTTATATTTTCTGGACACCGTTAGTGGTGGCCTAATGAGTTGTACTAACACCCTACATCAACCGCTATTGGGTACCCGAGTAGATTTCATGGTTGTAGGTTAGGAAAATGGTAACGTACCCATGTTTAGGAAGTGATTCAGATTTAGGATGTGTGTGGATGAGGATCTAGAATTAGAGTAAGGTCCATTTTTTTGTTTCCATTATTAGTATACGTTATGTGTTTTGTTCATTTGACATTGTAGCATGACATGGCATATAAATTATTGTTTGTGATTTATACCCCATTTGGGAAATTGCTATATATGCACATTTGATGATTATAATATGTTGTTTTTGATATTCTATATGTTTTATAAAATTTATTACTATGTTGAAGGCGTTATAGTCTAACCATATGAATTTTAGACCCTCACTGCTAGTCACCAATCTCTAGTATATGAGGAAGTCTGCTTGAGGTCATGTGATAAACCGTATTGGGGCATCAGTTTAGTGGGACTCGTGACAATTAATTAACATATATATATACATATATATTCATTTTAAATATATCATGTTAGTAGAATAAAAATGATATGAAATTATATATGTTCATAATGTTATATATGTCCCAATGGACTATAAATTGAGATGAAGCCCCTTACCTCATGATTCTATTTATTTGAACTTGATTTAACAACATTTTTAATTTTTTTTAAATTTAATTAATCTATAATTGAACCATATAAATTTTTCTAATATGATATATGATCCTAGAATTGTAAAAAATATTTTTTGAAGTATAAAGTATGTTGTAACATCATTTTATTACCACCAGACAATGTTGTCACATCATAAAGGACCAGATTGTTATTTTCTTTGAAAAATAGATATATTCTTGAATCTTATATTATAATCGAAAAAATAAAATAAAATAAAGAATTTATATTGATAAAAACATAATTACATTTTATATATCCATGTATACCAATCATAAAACACTTCATAGAATCTCAGGGAAAAAGAAACCAAACAATGTGGTAAACTCTATTACTCTTTAAAATTTTGAGCATGATAGAAGATAATGGGAATAAATATGTGAAAATGTTAATTTTTAAAATGAATCTCATCATATCGGGGTGATGGTAGGCTGTATATACACATGATGGACGAAATAATCCCATTAATGGTAAAGCAGTAAGGAATTTGATGGTATATTAATTATATAGAATTAATTTTATGAAATATTTATTACTTATATCCATTATATTTATCATTATACCCATCCAAATAATGTGGTAATGGAATCAAATAACACCATAGCATGGAGACAGTAAGCTGTATGTATGCACAGATTGTGAATTTTTTTCATAATATTGTTAAAAGGAGTAATATTTTCCTCCCATAATCAGAATAACATAATTGAATATATATTGTAATGGATTTATTACTTTATTATTGAAACATCATAGGAATAGGAAGTGTAAAAATAAACGAACTTAAATGAATTAGTAAAACAATTACCTCTTCTTCAGTGGACGTCCTTTGTACCTCCTCTTATGTGCAATATGGGTGGTCTTTTGAAAATATAAGAAAATATAATATGTTTAATGGTATGTTTTAAGGTAAATTTTTTGGTTTTGTTCCAGATAAGAGCCTCAATGTGGTGTGAGAAAGTGTCATAGGAGGTACACATTTAAATGAGTGAGGTGGGACACTCTTAGAATCTGTTAAAATATTAATGTAATATAAATTGATTTTTTTTCAAATAGCTCCAATGTGTTTTATTTAAAATATAATTTGAGTATGGGTGTTAATCCTCTAAAAAATGAATTTGTAGACATTTTTAGGTCACAATATTAATCTTATCCTCTGTATTTGACCTTTAGTTAAACTCTTTACACTAACAATGAAAAGTTGGATTTTTTATAATTTAGCGTTAAGAAAGTAACTGTAAAATTCCAAATGAACCCAAAATGAGTCATTGATGACATATTAAACCATATTTTAGTTATTTGGAAGATTTTTATATTTCTATGAATTTTATATCATTTAAATGTTTTTTAAAGAATCATTTATGTCAATTATGATACTATTCATTATTTGTTTAATTAAATATCATTTCATCATGATAACATAAAAAAAGTATATTATATCACTAAAATGTCTAAGATTTCAATAAAATTAGTGTATGTCCTTAATTTTGTAAAATTATATTTATTTCAATGTTTTTAATACCATTTTATTTATATTTCCATTAATTAAACAATTACAACATCATAATTAAGAATTCCATTAATTAAAAATTTTCTTTTCAAAAAATTGAAAATAAATTATCATTATGATGATAAATTTATTTCATTTAAAATGGATATTTTTAGAATAACTTATCTTATGTAAGACAATTTATTAAAAATGTAATACTTTTTAAAAACCCTATGTTTGAAATTTTTAAAAAACCTTAAAATAAAATATTATAAATATAATACTCTCACAAAAGTGGATTAAAAATGTTATTTTTTCAGCCTTAGTATGTTTTTGGTAAAATCACACTCATCAAATGGATTTATAACATGTTTAAGGTTAATTTTATAAATTTATATTATTAATTTTCTCTTTAACTACCTGATTTCCCCTAAACCATGGTAAATAAACATTTTCTAAAGTGGATTTTTATAATATAAAAATTTTAATTTTATCCTACTAAAATCAAAATATCATAATTATTACAACCATTTTTTTCTATATTTCAAAACTCAATCCACAAAAGTGGAAAAATTATTTTTAACACTAATCCTACAAATGTGGCGAGAAGGTGGGAGAAAGGGAACATTTAGTTGTTCAATAAATATTTATATCAAATTACAATATGAAAATGATTAAAATAACCATAATTGTATTAATATATGTATTATTGATCTACTGTGACTTTAAAAAATAATTTAATTTGTAATTTTTATTTAAATGAATAGGTAGTTATTAACTACAATACATTATTTTTGACTCTTCGTAAAACAAATTATCAAAAAAATATCATAAATTCCAAAAAATTAAATCTTGTTATTATTATTTCATAGAAGAAGATTATTTTTTCATATTAAAATTATGAAAGTTTAAAAAATTAGGTTTAAAAAGGGTTCTCCTTTAAAAGGCAGCAAAACAGACAGTAAAGAAAATATAAGATTTCGTGAATAAATTTTGGTTTTATGTTATATTAGGATTATAAAATATATTTCATGAATATAAAACTTGTTTTATTGAACATATAACATATATTTTTCATTTATAGTATTTATTAATTATATTTGATTTAATTTATAATGAAAAAATGCCTTGGGAGCATAAAAATAAAAACATTTCCTATATAGTTAATTAATTTATATGTTTTTTTCTAAATAATTATTAACCAGCTAATTAAAATATTATTTATATATTTTTTTAAGTTAGTTAAAACCATTCATAACTGCAAATTTAGAGGCTAGGTTATCTTATATTATATAATAATATTTTTATAATATATTCTTGTTTCTAAAACTTGATCTTACGTATAATGTCTGCTATCGATGAATGATTCTCCTGCATATACTAAAATATAACTCAGTGTTGTGTACATTACAAGTCACATAATATATTAAATTTATTTAAAAATAAATTATTTTTACATTCGTGGGGTGTTTCATTGTTCATTCCTTAATTAGATAACATCCTCGCAATTTAAACATGATTTCATTAATGAAGAGTTTGAAATTTGAAAATAATATTATTGGAGAACCCACATCGTAAATATGTTTGATAACAAATATTCATTTTAAATGGGAAATGGAATTTTAATGGTCACCAAAAAACCATGCTTTTGAATAGGATAGAATTATTGTAAATTAGAGAAACATCTATAGAGGAAAAGTATAAATTTTTTTTGGGAGTGATTGAGGTTATAAATAATAAATAAGAGTATAGTTGATTGAAAATTAAGGAAATCACTTCCATAAATATATGATGAATTAAAACACCATCACTGAAACAAAAATTAACATTTTTATATTATTTTTTTAAATTTGAGTAATTCGTACACGCATTAAAATTTAAGGAAATATAATTACTTGATACGTTTCTATACACAAAACCCAGTCCTTTGGTTGTTCCATGAAATATTTATATATTATATTATAGTAAAAGTTGAATCATAGGGTGAGGAAATAAACTATCCTTTAAGACATTTTCCAAAGATCAACTCAAACCATTTCATAAAGAGTTATATTTCCCAAAATATAATGAACCTACACTTTAGAAAAATTGTCTCTATATTTTCAAAAAGAATTTATCGAACAACATGATGTGGCTCTTAATCGTCAAATACTATCATGTGAATTTTTTTCTTATATTCTCTTGAAGCATGGAAATAAATTTAATTCCATTAAAACCTCATTTATAAAGTTAATTCTTCCTTATTCCTTATCTAATTCATATGTTATTGGACATACTACTTAAATAAAAAAATTTGTAGACTCCACCAATGATGGAATAAATTTCTTTTTCGACAAAACATTAGTCAATTATATGGAAGTCTTCACTTGTGTAATTAATTCCATCCAAATTAATAATTTATTTATACAAACATCATTTCCTTAGAAATAATAACATATTAAAGGTAATCATTCCCTGAACCTCTTGTTTTCCAAAATGATTAAATTTTTACTGAATTACTTTTCTTAGTACCATTCAACATATGATCTCAAATCCTTAATGAAAATGTACTGCAGTAAAATCCAACAATATTCTATAATTTTTATAAGTATTACATCATTCCTAAAACAATTGATTTAAATAATTCGTGAATCCAACTATTAGATCATTAATTAGTCCCCATCATATATAGTAGTAGTATAACTGTGGCTCTGACCTATTATCCTCTATTGTGGTATCTTCCTTTGATGCATGAGACATCAATTTGTGTACTATCGCACAACATTACAATGGAAGCAGTGAAAATTCAATTTTTTCATCCCCATGGAATCAAGAATTTTGGGGCATTTTACTCTAAAAATAAAAAAACAATAATTCCTTTCAAGAAAGTGCTAATGTGTTTCTTTCCACAGTTATCCAATGTTGGAAAATACTTCTTTCCCTTATTCCCATTATACATTTTCTTACCTACCATACACATATTTTATTTCATTCATTTGAATCTATATGTCTTTTATAATAATTTTACAAACAAAATTTAACATAATAATTTTTCCTCATTAGATTAGAATACATGGTAGATAATTTACCTTAGAAATGTTGTCCTAAGAACATAAAATATTGGGTCTTTATTAATTTTTAGATCATGAAAATTGTTGAGGTTCATGTTCATTATACTAGGAACTATTTATAATTGACAGCTTAAACTAAACTATATTTTGAATCATAATGCATAATTTCTAATTAGAAAAACACATAACATAAATTAGAAATTTATTTATTGATAATCTCAAAATCATAAAAATTGTTTTCCTGGGGACATATTTTTAAATAAAACCTTAATAATGGTTTATAAAGAAAATTTTAATTATATTACTAATATCCACTGTGAATATTAAACCAGGTGCACCTATTTCCATGTACCAGGTTACGCCGAGTCCTGCCCGACGCTCCTTGTTAATATTTTTACCACTTAGTACATCTCTTCTAGAACCGTGCCCACATATAGTATCTAGACATAGATTCATTTTTAAGAGGAATCACATAATCCGAAATATATAAAAATTATTTTCTGTCCCACAATGCATATCCTAAAAATCATTCTTCGGGTTGGGATTCCTAGTATATATTTTCTAAATATAGTTTCCATGATTTCTACTAAACAAACGTTGATAAAAGATATAACTCCATGACCCGAGAAGCACGAATCCAATGCCTTTATGATATTGGCATGATTACAAAAAATCAAATATCTAATGATCAGATGGATTAGTAGTCTTTGTAATATAGATACATTAATGAAATTTATACTACATTTTAAAAACAAAATTTACACAAATATTTTCATTGAGTCATCCATTATTCATCCTTTATGTAACCATATACATATGACATAATATAATTTGTGGAATCCTAGGGAAAAAAGAAGTATATTAATGGGGTGAGATTAATTTCTTATTAAGGGTATCTGTAAAATGGAATCAATGATTAAGTATTTAATAGACAATATGTTATGGTAAATAACTGAAACACATTCCATTTAAATAATCATATGTGCTAAGAAATGTACTCATAGGTATTATAGTATTTGAATAAGGAGATGGAATATCAATTAAAAATATCATCTCTAGGGGATACATAATCCATTACATGTAAATCTGATAATGAATACATCATCTAAGACATCATACATAAATGGGTAAAACATAATCCAAAAACCAAACTAGTTTGCCTCATGATACATACTGTTGAAACAAGGAGATATTTAGGGATATGCCTGTCACTTATTAAGTCCAATGCATTACTCATATAAAAAGAGTTAAACCTAAAAAACATAATCATTCTTTTTGAAAAAGAAGAATATGAAATTGGATACATCAACCATAATCTATGATTATTATCAAAATCCCACATCCACATTCAAAATGAATCACTATAAGTTAAATTAAATTTCGTAAATGATATCGTAAGAGTTAAACCAAAATTAATAATAATATTAAGTAGAGGTTTTTGAAATAGAGAAAAAATATTTAAATTGAGATCACTAAATATTTATTGATGAAAAACTCTTATAAGACTCTATGATAAACAATTTCATATAATTATACATTATTTTATTAAGAAAAAATTTTGAATACCAAAACAACCATCCCTTTGGAAACCCATTTTTATAAAAAAACATCCAAAAAGATAAATATGTATTTTAATTTAATGAAATATTAAATCTGGAATGGAAGATTAAAAGGAAAAAATTGCTCTATCGGTAGAAAATTCATTATCATCATATCTGACCAAAATAGAAATTTCCTTCTTTTGTTTGCCAAAATATTTCATCGAAAAAATGTAAAAATATTATATTTTGAAAAACATTAAATGATATTAAATGTAGATATAAATTATCACTTATAATAATTTTATATAAAAAATCTATAGAATAACATCAAGAATATTTACATTGCGTACAATATTTGATAATTAAATCTTTAATCATTTAAGGTGTCCCATACTACATTGAAAATTTAAATCATCGTCCCCATGAAAAATTAACATTTAACGAAAAATTTGATAACATGATAATAAATTAATTAATGGAATTATAATTCGTAGTGGTTTTATATACAACTCATAAAACATGGTTGGTTTTAGCATCATACTATGCCTTATTGAAAGGAGATCGAGCTGAAGTCCCTTACATTGCATTTAATTTTGTGTGAATGTTCTTTAACCTCATATGTAATATATTAATGCATGTTATTAATTTATACCAAAACCATTTCCGTATTTATAATATCTTATATGATCTTCTATTATCATTTTATAACCAACATTCCAATAATATTTAATTATTACCCTTGTCTTGGGTGTTAAATGCCTCATTTTCGTAAGTATGTTTTGTCATGTAAGTCATGTTTCTTATGAATTGGATATATTTATTTTATATCAATAATTATACTAAGTTAATATATATTATATTAATTCATCATATACATTTTTATAATCATTCTTTATTGGTTAACATTTAGAATGAACATCATCACATTTTGGAGACAATATGTCGTATGTACAGATAAGTGACAACATCATTCCCATAATTGTAATGTGGTAAGATATTGGATGGTATATTAATTATAAATAATTAATATTATGTAATATTTATTTTTTATATCCATTATATTCATAATTATATCCATCCAAAAAAAAGTGGTGATGAAAAACTAATTACACCACAATGTGTATATGGTATGTCGTACATACGCCCTAATGGGGATATTGGTTTTTATAGGATGGGTAACATGAGAGATATGTTATCTGATAATCATAATAAAATATCAAAATATATATGGTAGTATAGTTAATAATTTATTATGTAATAAACATTAGAAGTGGATGTAGAAAAGGAAATGAACTTAAATGAATTGGTAAAATAATTACCTCTTCTTTAGTGGACTTCTTCTGGATATCCTCCTGTGGATACTTAGGTTGATTTTATGAGAGGACCAGAACCTCTTGGATTTTTATTTGGAATTTGATAATGGAAATGTTTAGAGTTTTTTTGAGCTAGAAGGCATATTGTTTTGTTAGGGAGTGATGTAGGAGGTGACCTTTTATAAGGGATATGAGGGACACTCTTGGAATCCTTTAAAATATTACGTTAATCTAAATTTATTTTTATTTTAAATTGATAAAAAGTGAGATATATATAAGATAATAAGATTATGGTTATAAAATCTCTCAACCATTTATTTTTATAAACGTGTAGGTCATAATATTAATAGTATCTTTTGGCTTTAAAACTTATTTAAACCCATTAACTCTTACTTTGATAACAATGCTTTTTTATTTTTTAGGGTGAATATAGGTACTATAAAATGTCAATAAAACCAAAAATTGATCATTGATGATGTCATTTATATTATTATGGTTATTTTGATTAATATTATATTTTATTTAATTTTATATCATTTAATAAAATATTATTTTTTTAAAGTATCATTTACGTCAATTTTGATACTATTCATTATTAGTTTTTTAAATATCTTAAAAACATGATAAAATTGAACCGAAGCTTCTAAAATATCACTACCTTGCCTAATGTATCTATATAATTAGTGTATTTCATTAATTATGTAAAATTATATTTATTTTAATACTTTTAATTTCATTTGATAGATATTTCAATTAATTAACAAATTGATGCATCATTATTATTAAAGAATTTAATTAAATTATTTATTCCCATTAAATTAAAAATAATTTATCATGATGAATATAAATTTATTATTTTTAGAATGAATATTTATATTCTAATTTTTCTTCTGATTGAACTTGTATTAAAAAAAATACATATAAAAAAACATGAGTACGAAATTTTTTATATATATTTAAATAAAATATTATAAATAGCATACCCTCCCCAAGTGACCTAAAAGATATTATTTCATCCAAAATAATATTTTGGTCTATAACCACACATAAATTTAAATTAGGATAGTGTTCAGGGGAATTTTATAATTTTATAATATTTTTTACTTATAATTACCCAATATACCATTAACAGTGGAAAATTAAAATTTAATAATTATACTATTCAGATTATCCAAAAATTATGTTGGTCTTATTAGACCCTAACTATCATACTTATTAAAACATTGTATGTTTGTTTTTAAAAATTCAATTCCCAGAAGTGGAAAAATTACATTTAAAATAAATATCGTAGATGTTGTGTGAAGGTGTGTAAAAGGAAACCATCCCAAGTTCGATATGTTTTTATATACAATTTCTATATAAAGAAGATTGAAATAACATAAATTGGATTAATATATTTATTATTGATTTATTTTGACTTTAAAAATAAATATAATGTTTAATAATAATTTAAATGAAAAGGTTTTGTTAAACTATAGTGTAATATTTTTTAGTATTCATCGAAAAATGACACCTCTCAGATGAGTAACAAAAAATAAACCAAAATAAAAATTTAATTCCATATTTGAAATAATAATAATATTATTTCATATAATATTTTTTAATGTTTTAAAAAATTTAATAAAATGGGTTCTCCATTAAAATGCAGCAAAACTAACTTTTTAAAAAATATTGGTTTTCGGCAAAAAATTTGGGTTTTCATATCCTATGATTATAAAATATAATGCATGAAAATAATACATATTTTATTGAATATGTAACCTATATATTTCATTTATATCATTTAATAACTATAATTAATATAACTTATTAAGTCAAAATGTCTTATGAAACATAAAAATTAAATTATTTCTATTATATTCAATTAGTTTATATATTCATATCTTATTAATTAGTACCCAACTAATTAATATTATATTTATATATTTTTATAATACAGTTCATATTATTCATAAAAACTAATTTAACTCCTAGGTTATATTATATTAAATATTAGTATTTTAATAATATATTTTTGTTTGGTAAAAATGGATCTTGCGTATAATAAAAGTAATCAAAGAAAGTCTCTATTATGTAAAACACAATATAACATAGTGTTTCTTGAATTTAAATTTCTATATTGTTTTATTTTTTTAAATAGAAAAATAATAAATTCATGGGGTGTTACATGAGTTACAAATTACCCAATCCATCTTCCTATTATCCAGGTGGGACTACATTCCCTAATATTTCTTCATCAAACAATTCCATATTCAAAATACCTCATGTCCCTTAGAAAAGATTGGTGACACCTCTATTTTTCCATTTTTGTGACACACAAGTGATTTGACCTATCTACAAGACATTGAATTATATAACATTTTAGGTTCTTATTGCATGACATTAAATTTCATGACTGAAATATTTAACACAAATGTCTTCAACAAATCAAATTAAAATGAAAAGAGAAAATTTCTTTAGTAATTTTATATTGCATGGGACAAATGTCCTGAGATATATTACCTTAAACTACAACACATCAATAGTATAATTTTCAAGTCCGTAAACTAACAAATTAAAAGATACATAATGTTCTCAATGTTGAAAACCTAACAATGGAATCATAAGAAAAAATCAAGTCTATACATATTGGACATGAACTTTCAATGCTCTGTGAAATATTGTGCACTGATGGAATGGATAAGGTACAAAAAAAGTTAGGTAAAAAACATGTATGATTGAGGTCTAAAAAAATCCTAGTCCACCCCGACCAATCCTTCCCTAATATGAATTTTAAGAACAAATGATGGAAATATTAAAAAACATATTAATTTTATAGGGATCATCACTTTTACCTATAAAAAATAATCCTTTCACTCTATGAAAACTAATATTATTAATTAATTTAGGGAATTCTCCATTCAGGACATATATTTTTCCAAAATTATCATTTTGTAAATTAGGTGTTTTAAATATAACTAGAGAAGGTATATCTATAAGGAGTCACTTATTTTTGGGAATTATATATGTTTATAGAAAGGAAAATATATTTTTTATTTAAGAATTCATGTCCCATATCTGAAGTTTACATGATATTATTAAAATGATGGGTATCATTGATAATATATGAAAAATATAATAAATAAAATTCCATGAACATCATGAATAATAGAAAGGTGTAAAAGAACATATAAAGTTCAGTGAATTTAATCATTGACATGCTGCACCGAGAAAAAGAATATATACCTTTTAGAGCCTCTTCTGGGGTTCCATCAGAAGAAATACATTGGTTATCATACATTAATAATATATGATTTTTTGAATTTGAAAAATCTATCAGAGTTTGTAGAGAACTGCTTATTAAATTTTGATGTTTTGCTTTTTCATTTTCTCTACATGCACCATAGGAAGAGTATTCTCAATAAAATATGTAAACTCTTTATCTAATTTCCGAATAGTCTCTAATCGTGATAATGAAATTAGATGATGTGATCAGGGAGATCTTATATGATTCATATTCTGGTGTTTCTATAATTAAGAGGTATATATGATTTCATTGCTGATAGGATGTGTAGGGTCTATTCTCAAGCACCTCTAATGATTACCTTTTTGATAAGGACCAAGAAACATCATCATAAAACTATATAGTTCCTTCACAATATTAAATAGTTGACTTTATGTTAGTATGATTTGATGCATTTTTTCATATAAATGTCGGCAGTTGAAGCCATCTACCCCCAAATAATTAATGTGTTTTTAATGGAATTACCCCTGTCATGAAATAATTACAAAGGTGTCCTGATGATTGAGGTGTGAATATTCCACAAGATCATCAAATGTAATGTTTGTTCATCTGCAAATTCGTAAGTAGGTGTGTTAGAGGGGGAATGATCAGAATAGTTGACAAAGAAGTAGGGGATAAAATTTTATATATTCTTATATCATATGATGCACCATATTTTAATAATATTAATGGACCAGCTTCCTCAACAAATTATACCACACTAATGATATGGGAATCTCTAGGATAAGGATACATTCTTGATGGCTCACCCAAGTCATGAATCAACTCCATTGTTTCTATAGATAGGTAGGTCAACGAAGAACGTAGTATATCACTAGATAGAAAAATCTATCGAGCATACAACCTAAGAAGGCTTCCACCCAATACTATGTATAATACTAAGATAAGAAGATATGGGTTCTATAGGTGGAAGGATAATCTCAGGATTTGTGTCTTCATAGGCTAATAGAAGATAATATTGGTGGATTAGACTGATATTTTGTTATCCTCGTCTTCCATTTTAAGGGATAGTAGAAACTATTTGAATGAATCTTAATTTAAGGGAAACATAATAAGTGTTATATAGATAAAAAATAATCCACTCATCTATATGGGTTCGGAGAACACCATCCCAATGAGATATTTTTTAAGAATGTTGGTTTTGGTAGGCACCACCACTATCTATAATTGGCCTGATCATTGTGAGATAAAACATAAATTTTGAATTATTAGAAATAATTTGAATTATAATGACCCCATGATGGCCTAGAGTCATCACCACAACCCTATTAATATTCATTATTTAGGGAATAAATAAAACATAAAGGATCTGAGTAGTGTTATGGTATTTAAAATAGAATAAATTTTCTTATATCTTAAAAATATGGATATTTGTGGTACATCGGTCTTTTAAGGGACACTACGATGAAAGATATGGCCCAAAAGTTGGTAAATTTGAGAAAGATTTGGCATAAATAGACCAAGATGCCTCCCCTCTACTAAATGAAATGTCATCACCAATGTGCCAACTCGAAATCCCAGGAATGCATTTCCAGTTTGGAAAGGTCGTCAATTTAGAATCATGTCCAAGAAACAATCCAACCTAAGGCTTAGGGATAACTCTAATCTAACCTAGTAAACCCACATTGTATACTTTACATACTCAAGAATTTCCCAATTTGATTATGGAAAATCATAGACTAATTCTGAAGGGCATCGGTGAGGGTGTATTTTGGATGGTCGAGTCCCACTACAGAAGAGAAACATGTTGATATTATCCTTAATGGATCTTAGAGAGAAAAGATTTAAATCCCTACCTAACATGTATTTCAAAATGGTACGCATGTCCCTTTCCAAGGATGGTGTTTTTATATAATCATACCAAGAATATGGGCTATGAAGAAACTCATCAAACATATCCTAAAGAGGACATAACCCTACTAGTTATTAAATGTCCCAGATGATAATCCCTCCCATGTTGTGGGACCGATGAAGGGATATAGTTATATGTAACTAATGGATTCTTAGTTTTTTATGATGGGTTAAAGGATGGTTGGTGATCAATTGAGAAATCCATTAATGGTCACTTCCCGTAGGGAATGGAGAAAGAAAAATTATTTTCCTAATACGGCACAAAGGCTGACCAAGGTCATCTCAATTAGGATATTTCTTAGTTGTTCACCTATTAAAGATAATTCATGTAAACTAATTTGTTTTTGTTTTTATTTATTATATAAAGTAAATATAATTTAAATTAAATAGAAAATGAGAAAATATTAAACTAACATACAATGTAGAAAATTTGATTATAATTAAAGAACATGGCCATTTTTTTGTTTATGGGTTCCATCATTATCATTATTGTTGGTTCCTTTTAGTTTGATAGATTCATTATGAAATTTTATTCTTAAACTACTATTTTTTAATTTAGTGCTGTGAAATATTTAATTATTTTAGAAATCTTAATTCCACAACCATCTGTAATCAAGTTTGATAACACTCCTCGATCGAGAATGTGACACCTTCTAGGACCTAACCCCGTCATATGTCTTTTCTTCCACTATATATCTAAAAAAACCCCTAAAGATCTTACGTTTAGAGTAAGGGATATAAAATATTTAAATAATTATCAATAAATTATTTTGAGTTCATTTCTATAGTGGTAAACTACAAAATTTGTGAACATAACTCATTCTCACCAAAAACATTATAAAATATTATAATTGAAAAATAGAATTAATAGATACATAACTTAACTCCCTTATTCCAGGCCTTGGGTTATCCCATAAATTTTGAGGGTAAGGGGTCCCTATGGAAATAAATATGAAAAGTGGAAAATAATAGAATAAAATAACATTAATATTAGGGTGAGATAGGGGGAGAAAACTAACTATATAAAATAAAAAAAGAAAAGAAGTAGGGGGATGAAAATAAAATAACATAGAAATATTAATTATATATTTTATAATAAAAATGTTAAATGAATAAAATAAGAAGAAATAAAAATTAAAAGATAAAGAAGAATGAGAAGAGAAAGATGATGGGTTGAATTGGGTGAAACACGTTAACATAAAATCAAGCATAAATTGTGTTAAAATTAATAATGAAATTTTCAAGAGAAACTAAAAAATATATAAATAAATAAATGGATGAAGTCAGCATCATGGTATGACCTTCTCTATTGGTGTGTTTTACACTTTGGTGAGCATAAATGGACTCCTTTTAAAAACTGATGGAGTGGTACTTGCTTAAAACAATTATAATTCTTCAAAATAAGTATTCTGTAGATATACTAGATTTTTTAAAATTTTGAAATTTGATATTCTGAGAATCTCAGTCATTTTCAACTTATGGTTTGGATAGTGAACCAGTATGGAAGATCCTTCCTATTTATTGAATACATGGGTTTCATGGGTAATTTTATTGGGTTGTTCAAATTTTAAAGTGGCTTTTAGGGGCTATGAAGTTGCAAATATTGACCTCATCAACCACTCCATCATTCACAATAGACAAAGGGAGCATGAATGGACTTCTATGAGGGTCTTTCAGGGAGACAATATTGATCCCAAGTGGTTTATAGCTTCAACGATGGTTTCCTAACATAAGAATGAGACCTCTTAGACTTGCAACGGTGTTTCACAGTGAATGCTGATGGAGGTTCTATGATGATAATGGTGGAACAATGATTGAGGTGGTTGGGAGTAGTGATAGAGTCTATATGAGCGCAGAAAGCGTAAAATAATGGAGTTCCATTTAATTGATGAAAAGTTAATGTGTTTTGGTTTCCCACATCAAGAGAGATGGATGAGGTAGTGTGTGTTTATATTCCAATTCATGGTGTTAGTAGCTCAATAAATTAGGTCAACGACCATAGGACCCCCATCATCATTGGGGACCACCCTGCCCGGTGACGTGCTCCTCCCACCACCTCGTGGGATTGAACAACATGGGCCGGTGTGAATGGTTTTTGACAAACTTATGAATGCCTGTACATTTCATTCCCATGATACCTACAAGGTCTAGATACCATAATGTAGCCTACAACTCTGGAAGTCCCTCTTGTGATCCTTTATAGTCATGTGGCCCTTTATGGGCTGCTGATGTGATGTTCATGCTCTGGTTGATGGGCTGACACATGTTAGACTATTTTTTATACCAAAAAAGAAAATAATCACATAAAATTTTTATAACATTTAAAAACATCAATAAAATAATCATAAATGAAGTTTAATTTTAAAAATCACTATTATTTTATTCAAATAAATCAATTTAACATCCTTTTAAATAATTTACTGCAATTTAATAAAACAGTGGAAGATATGTGTATTTAGATCAAAAATCATTTTAAACCCACAAAATATAGTGTAAATATATAGATGAAATGTGAGCGTGTCAAATTCCCACAGACATAAACCATTATCTTCCTCTAGAATAAAATTTCAACATTAAAAATTAGATAGAACCAATGTTATTAATATTTAAATTTTTAAAAAATACAATATAAAATAAAATTTACAAATTTCACATAAAAAAATCAATTTCTCAAATTTCCAATAAATAAATAAATCAAAGATTTTTTTCTTTCCCCCATTTGGATTTAATGGTACATCTCTTCCCATTCATTATAGTGCCTCATGTTATTACTATAAAGCATTCCTAATCTTGATTTTCCCTTTCTTTGAATATTTTTACTAAATACTCCTGATACAATTCAATTAGACTTGTAGTCATATTATAATAACATTATCTTTATCCATAATATTTAAAAGGGACTATTTTCTTTAATTTTAAAATAAAAAATTCAGATAATATCATGAGGTTTTTTCAATTAATTCTCAAATTTCTCTTAGGTATAATGTTCATAGGAATTGTTGTTTAAAAATAATTGCTCAAGGAGGAGGTTTCAATCTAATAAAAAATTCAAGATATTAAAACTAAAACTATTATTAAAATTATCCCCTTAAATATAAGAACTACAATTTTTAAAAAATATCTATGTAATGTTCGTGATCAAAATAAATCATAATGAATTAGTTTTTCTCCTTGAATTTATCACTAATTTTATAATTTTTTTCAATGTAATTTTTTACAATTTCTTTCAAATTTAGGATTATAATATATCACAAAACACCTACAAATCACATATGATAAAAACCATTGGTCTTGTGATAGTTATTTTTTATTCTCCTATGTCAAAACACATTCATATTTTTTCATTTTTTTCACATGAATGGAAAATAAAGAAGTATCTTCAATGAATCAGTTACGTTTTCAATACGCAAAGATGACACCCCCATATTTTTTTCAAACAATGAATTTAATCCCTATTACCATGACTTCCCCAACCCCCACATTTAATCTTTATAAAATCATGAAAATACTATGAATATTGTAGGACTGGTTAAAATAAAAAATCAAACATGGCTTTATACAAACAAGGGAATTCATGATCACTATAGGATAAACAAGGATTTATGTAAAGGTGTTAATCAAGGATAGGTTATTTTCAAAATATTCTGTAATCATTTTAAATTTTGTTTTGCATATTCATAGATTGAAAAAATAAAATGGAAGTTTTACCAGTAGACATGTCCTAAATCTCTCAACAAATATACTCAAAAATAAATACATAGCTCTTTGTCTAGAAATTCTATCTAGAATAGATTATATGATTTCAGGAAATCACTCATTGCATGAATAGTAATAAAAGTCCAATTTTAATAAATTTTATAAATTCTAATCATGAAAAATCATATGGAAATTTCATTTATATCTATCAACTAATTTCCTCAACTCATGATTCCTCGTTTTAATATCCATGATCCTCATAAGTCATTAAATTCTACATTGTACTCATTTAATTTTATTAACATTCATATCTAAAACATTCCATAACATGATTCCTAAAAATCATGTCTTCTAGATAGGTGAATTTATACATAAATTAATGTATTGTAATTCAATTTCTAATGGAAATGTCAAATAATATTTTCAAGAAACTAATGTAGTGTGTTTAAAATAAAAAAAAAACTGTAAAATCCATTTCCCATGAAGCATTGTACACTTTCCTCATTGACTGTTTGGGCGATTCATTGTGACATAATGAACCTAAAAAAATTATAAAATTAAGCAGTAGGATCATTTCAATTATGTTCAAAATAAATTGGTGAGTGAGGATTCATGTTGAACTAATCCTGAAAATTAAATAAATGTCTTGGTATGATACCTCCTGTGGGATCCAAAATATTTTTGGCCTCTATAGAGTAGTACCAGCTGTTATTTGTAATCTGATATTGGGTTGATCTTCATGGATTTCAAGCACCACATGTGGATTTTCCCAGCTTCTACATCTCTATTCTTTATAATAAATGATCCATGCACTGAGTATAGAAGATCCTCATCCTTCACAATTAAGTTAAAAGTTCATGGTGGGGTAGGATGAATTGTATACCATACTTATTCTTAGTTTCTAATTATTCTACATCTTACTTCTTTAATGGTGTTGGATCAACATGGGAAACATGCATTTAATTATCAAAGGGAATGTAAGAAGGTATATGTACTTGAAAACAATTTAAAATTTAATTATTAATAAGAAATTTATCACATTCAATATGAGTATATTGAATCATGGTTTCCATTGGCTTAGAAACATGGACTTCCTCATGCAATTACTCATATGTATTTTCATCAATATTAGGGATCTCCATTTTTTCATCAGTAGGTGCATGTATAGTTTCTTCATTTCCATATAAGGAAATGAATGGTTTTTTTGAATCATAAAATTAAAATTACTGGGAATTAATACTTATTTTATATTTAATAAATCTAAATTAAAGGTATTTTGAGATGATATCAACACTATTAATTGGTTCATTTTTATTCTCTTATTTAGTGTTGAGTTCCTCATGGATTTGGATGGTGAAAAGTTGAAGCAGGTAGGCGAGATCCTCTATATTTTTGTCAAATTACAACACTTCTATGGTTTCCTGCTCCTCCAAGTCTAGAGGAATGTAGTGTAGTGGTTTGAAATTTAATTTATAAATAATGTGATGTAACAACCCAAACATTTATTAATGAAAATACTGATTAATCAAATTAAATGTCTTATTATGTATTATGGTTATATAAAACATATGCACTTCCTGGGTTTTATGGATTTTAAACTACCGTTAAAAATCATTACAATTTCTAATGTAGCTATTAAATAGTGGTCACAAGATTTCATTAAATATAATTCTTTAACAAATCTATTTTACTTATAAAATGAATAGACGACCTCATCAAGTAAAATTGCTTCATATGATGCCCATTTTTCAGAGCATAGAAATGACATGCTGTCACTGGGATTCAGTCTTGACCAAGCCCAACCATAGCTTCAACACGATATGCTTGAACAGAATCGCCTACGGGAGAAGTGGACATTGATAGAGATTACCACCCAATGGATGTTATCCTATCCACCCCAAGAGTCTGTTACCATTGAATACCTTACCCTTATATCATATGAGGGTGTTATAAGGGGTTATGTAACAAGACCCTAACACTATGATTATGTTCATTATTTTTGTATAGAATAAATAATATACATTCATTTTATTATTGTATCATTGTAAGTAATTTTTAAATAACAATTAGTATTTGTTGTAAATAATCAATTAAGTAATATCTTTTTATGAATGAATGGATTATTAAATTAAATAACATTTTTACAAAATATTGTTACAAAGTTACTTTTTATTACATATAAATGATCGTATAATTTTTATGAATACAATTTTAATTTGAATTATGGTTTGATGGAAATTATTTTTCAAATCCTAAGAATATGTGATAAATTTTAGTTTTTATTTTATAAGTAAAAATTAAAATATTAAGAAAATTATTTATATAAAATGGATATTATTTTTGGAATCAGGATGTCAAAATTATCCAATGGTGAATTTCACATAATTTCTTGAGACAGTCAAATTTTGGGGTAAAAATTAAATAACGTTTAAATATATAATATGTGTTATGAAATAATAATGACCAAATAGAGATATAATAAAATACAATAAATGGGATGTTTTTCCAATATAAGTTTTACATTTAAAATAATTTGATTTTAGGTTTGTTTGATTTATTTTACAAAGCCTTAGTGGACCCTCCAAAACTTATAAAACATTTTAATATTTTAAAATGATTTCATTCAGAGTGTGACTCACCTACACATAAAAATCCTAATATTTTAATAATTTTGGCCATTGGAATTATAAAAAAAATGTTCCACTACACTTTTAAAAAAACTATCAGAAAACCAATGAGTTGGTTTGTGGTTTTTTAGTTCAATGTTTGGTGTCCAAAATCCAAATAATAAATACTTACATCGCCTTTTTAATATAAACATACTCAATCTCCCATTCCTCTTCACACAAACCATTTTGAGCTCGACCATCCTCTTCCCTCCTCTCTCAATAATCCTTCCATTGTTCCCCTAGCTCCGAATAAACCACTCTCAAGCCTCTCCCATGACTTTGGTATCACACTTCCAAGTAAGGGATTGGTTCCCCTCTCATTTATGACCAATTATCTTTATGTTACTCCCCCATTTAATTTTCAATTACAAATGTTGGGGTATGATATTTTTCCTTCCCTATACTGAGATCCTTATTTTTGAATGATGATATACCCCTTTCTATCTCATTAATGTCTCCCATGTACACCCATTTCCATGTCGAAATTCCACAAGGGATTTCTCTCTCCTCATTTACATTCAAGAAATTATTTTATATTATTCAACTAAATTCCATTATATATTTTTGGAAATGTATCTATATGACCCCCTTACATTAAATTTCATGTAAATATGATGATATAACCATATCTCTTTCATCAACCAATTTTATGAATTCTTATGTCACATCGTTATGTTGCCGAAATTGAACTGGTATTTTTCCAAGCCCGAGTCATTATGTAGTGAATACCATGCCCATTTCTCTATAATGGGTATTCCCCTTTACAAAAAATTACTTATTGATAGTATAGTTCCATTTATGTATTCCACATTCCATTATTTTGAAATAATGGAAATTTTTTAATGATTCCTTGTTATATGAGCAATGTGGAAAATTTATTCATGAAATGAATTGTTTATAAAGGGTGTGCCCTGATAGCACTCCAATACATTGGGTAAAGATTAGTATCATGATACATAAAGTCCAATGAGGGTTTTCTCATAATAATTTAAGTTAAATGAGGGTTTACTCATTCTCCATGTGAAATGATCCTTGGCTCATTCTAAAATCATGTTAAATGTTGTTGCCACATTTCCATGTTATGATAATCATGCTATATCATGCCTTTATGTTCATGTTTCTATTGTTCTTCATTAATATGCCTATTTCATAACATGTAAAATATTCGTTATGTAATGACTTGTTTACTCTAGTACTGGGCTATATAGCTCACCATTTTCTTATGAATTTTCTCAGGTTATCCCATGAAATGCTAAGTATGAATGAATGTTGTGGTCATGTATAAGAAGTTTTCAATAAAGATATTTGGTTTTAGGTTCTACGTTGTTATGTAATGTTATTAATTTACCCAAACACTAGGCCTATTGATCCTCAATGTTTTAATATGTGAATGTTTACGTAATAAATCATGTTTAAGTTTGTAATAATGAGTAGGGTTTTTATAGTTTGTATCAGAGGGTATATTTAGTTATTTTTTTGGATTCGGAATAGAAAATCCTAGTGAAAGACTTAGGGATAATACTATGTATAATAAAAACATCCCTAAATTTTTATGAGTATTTAGTATGTGGTTTATCAAGAAAATACATCCCTGTTAGTATACGAGCAGGTAGGGGAGGCCCTAGGATAGATATACCTAGGGGTAAAACCCAAAAACATTGTTTTGAGCTTGACTCAAATGTTATCTAGTGCATTACAACAGGCCTTGCGGCAATATTGGTTATGACACTCTTGGGGGATATTATTTGGTAAATTCTTAATTATTAATCATAGTATAAACCATTATTAAAGAAATTAAAAATATTTCATCTATGAATATATGTTGGGAAGTAGTTCATGGATAACATATATTGAAGCCTATAAATTCATATTTTGAGGCAATAAAAGTTATTTATAAGTTATCCCTTTTTGTATATGGATTCCCATTTTATTTTTACCACTAAATTTCCTTTTATTCTAGCCAATGGATGATAATTAGAGGACTCGAGCTAAATACCAATGTGAAGATCTATGTGAAAACTTTTCTAATGTGATGCCCAGTCAGATGGGAGTGGGAATCAAAATTTTTTTGTCACGATACTCTCTCAATAAACTCATGTTTTGAATAGAAACATGGGCCAAGAGTAATGTTCAAGCCCCCTAATAAAGAACAAGTCATAACTGAGTACTTCATGAGACAAAGGCCTCCTAATTTTAATGGATCAATCGATCCCTCTATTATGGAATAATGGATCAACATCATTGAGATGAAAATTTCCATCCTTAAATGTTCTGAACAAGAGAAGTTACTTCTGGATACTTATCATATGGAGTGTGAAGCTGATCAATGGTGGATGTGGATAAAAAATATGAGGCCTAAGGAAGAGATCAAGTATTTGGAATGGGAGTATTTTGGAAAAATATTTTTTGATAAATACTTTCCTCGAACCCTTTAACTTATGATTGAAAGGGACTTCCTTTCCCTCAAGGAAAAAATGATGAATCCATCAGATCATATGAGGAAAAAATCACAAGTCTTGAAAGATATGCCTTTATATTTGTTGTTACCCCAAAATTCAAGGTTTATCACTTATTTTGATGGCTAAAAACTATCCTAGAGAAAGACCTAGAAATCCTTGACTTTGAGAGAAATGAGAAAATTTTCTGATGTTCCCTCATAGTAAAAATGGAGATAATAGAATATCAGGTGTATCATAGGGATAAGAAGCGTTAGGTGGATATTAATTCTGGCAGTCTGATGGATAAATCCAACTGTGCTATGAAATTCCATCACCCCACGTTCAAAAGGTGCAGAAAGAAGAACCCTAAAATTGTTTGAAGGGGACATGGAAATTATTTAGGTGAGGAAGAGAAGGGAACATATATATTAACTACCAACATGAAAAACCCACTACTGCGACAGAGGAGAGGAACACTCCGTTGACCATCGATGATGTTTTCATTGCTTCAACATCATTTAACTAAGGAACTTTTCAAACTAGTTACTAATGACAAGGGTTTTCAGAGGCAACCTATAAATGCCAAAGAAGAAAGGGAAATCTTTTCCCATCACTACCGAAAAAGTGAACCCCAATAAAAAAGTGGTGAAAGGTATGATAGTTATTCATTCATGAATAGTAAACATATTTTCTGATTCTAGTACTATGAATTCATTTACATCCTAAATGATTAGCAGAACAGTCCCAACACCACCAAAAATCATGGAAGTAATGATGTCATTGAGAATAGAAAATAGGGAAATCATTGCATCCCATGAATATAACTCCTGCTCAGTCAAAATTTTTGGTTTGACCCATGTAATACTCCCTATAGAGGAATTTGATGCAATTATTAGCATGGATTGGCTCTGCATATATAGAGACAACGTAAATTTCTGTTAGGGGGAAATAACTCTCCATATGGCGAATCGACCCCCGATTATGTACAACTACAAGGAGGTGGATGAATATTCCATAGAAACATCCCATCAAGGATGAACATTAATTCCCCGTGGGTATGCGTATCTTTATCAGATGATTGACTGTAAGAACGAAATCATCCTATAAGAAATGTATATTGTGAGGGAATTTGCTGAAGACTTTCCCGAAGAATTTTTTGATCTTCATCTAAAAGGAGATGATGAATTATCCATTTATCTTATACCAGTGGAAGTTACAATATACAAGACTCCATATATAATGGTTATTGTGGACATTGAGGAGTTGAAGAAATAACTACAAGAGAATCTGGAAAAAGGGGTTATAAACCTAAGCGATTCACTATGGGGGGCACCAATACACTTTGTCAAGAAGAAGGATGGGTCAATGCACCTTTGAATTGATTTTCATGTGCTCATAAAATTCTTGATAAAGAACAAGTATCCTCTACCCTGAGTTAATGACTTGTTCAATAATCTATGGGGATCACAATAAATTTCCATGGTTGATTTGCAGTTGGGATAATACCAAGGGTGAAGAAGGAGGATATCCCCAAGACTACTTTTTGTACAAGGTACAGGCACTATGAATTCATAGAAATTCATTTTAGACTCACTAATGCTCTATAAATCTTCATGGAAATGATGAATAGAGTCTTTATTTATTACCTCGACAAATTTGTGGTAGTCTTTATATATGATATTCTAATATATTTCAAAACCAAGGAGGATCATGATGAGTATCTAAGTACTATACTAGGGACCGTGAGAAAGGACAATCTCTATGAAAAGTACAACATGTTTGAGTTATGGTTGAAGGAAGTCTCATTAATGGTTCATATCATCTCAAGCAATGTGATATCTATAGATCCATCCAAGACATCTACAATAGAGGGATGGTTTAGACTAACATCAATGAAAAATATCCATAGCTTTCTACGTTAAGATAGATATTATCACTGAATTGTTAGAAATTTCTCTTGATTGTCAAACCCTCTTAACATGATAACTCAGTAGGGATTCATGTTTTCATGAAGTTATTAATGTGAAGAGATATTATAGGATTTTAATGGAGGATTGTCACTATGATCGTGCTCACACTACCCACAAGTGGATAACATTTTTTGGTGTTTAGTGATGCTTCGAAGAATGTCCAGGGCTGTGTGTTGATCCAAAACTACAATTTCCTTACCTATGATTCAATGAAATTGAAATTTAATGAGAAAAACTATCCAACACATTATATGGAGTTGGCTATAGTAATATTGGCATTACAATTTTTGTGACAGTACCTCTTTGGGAAGAAGTTTGAAATATACACGGATCAAAAAAGCCCCAAGTATATATTCAGACCAAAAGAGTTGAACATGTGCTAGTGGAGATGGTTAGATCTGATCAATGAATATGATGGCGTAATCCATTACCACCATGTGAATGAGAATAAGGTGGATGAATCTCTATGTAAAAAAGGAACCATAAATTATATCATTTATGAGAATTGAAAACAATCCAATCTTCTCATATTTGATAAAGATGAACATGGGAATCTTAAAAATGGGAAAATCATCAATTATTTCACAAATGATTTCTCAACTATCTCTTTTTGAACGGATAAAGGATGCTCAAAAGGATAATTTGAGAATCTAGAATAAAGTGGAAACTATCCGAAAAATGAAATCATTGGAGTTAAATGTAAATGAAGAATGAATTGTGAGATTTGAGTCAAGACTATGAGTTCTATATAATCTGGAGTTAAATATTGAATTTTGGAAGATTCACATAGTTCAAATTTATTTATTCTCCCTAGAAACACAAAGTTGTTTCGAGATCTCCAAGTGAATTATTGGTGGGATAACATGAAGAAATAGATCATTGTGTATACATAAAAGTTCTTAGTTTGTCTGTAGGTGATGGATGAGATGTAGAAGTCTAAGGGGATGATGCAATAATTACCAATATCAACAGGGAAATGAGAGAACATAACCATGGAATATGTCACTTGACTATCAAAGACATCCAATGGAAACAATTTTATATGTGTTGTTATGGATTTTCATACAATGACTGCAAAATTAATTTAACCTTGATAGGCTTTTTCATTAGATCAACTAGAACAGATATATATTAGATATGTGGTATGTAAACATGGAGTACCACTATTTATTTTATCCGATTGAGATCCAAGATTCACATATATGTTCTGGAAGAGTCTTTATCTTGTTTTTAATAATGAGTTGAACTTTAGTACAACATATTATCCTCAAACCGAGGGCCAATCTGAGCAGACAATCCAAAAACTTTAGGACATGTTGAGAGTACGATCAATGAAGTGCTTTATCTTATTGAGTTCTCTTACAATAATAGTTTCCACTCAAGCATCCTAACGGATCATTATGAAGTTCTTTATTGGAAGAGGTGCAGAACACAAGCATGTTGGGATGAATTTGGGGAGCAAAAACTCCTAGGTCTAGAAAAGGTCGATGAAATGGTAGAGAAGGTTAAGACCATCCAACAACACATTAAATCTTCTCAGAGTCAAAAAAATATCTATGGTTATAATTGTCGACGAGACCTAATGTTTGAGGATAGAGACATGGTATTCTTTTGCATATCTCTATGGAAAAGAGTTATGTGATTTGAGAAGATGGGAAAGCACAGTCCAAGGTACTAAATCTCTTTTAATATCCTTGATCGCATTGGATTGGTGGCCTGTCGACTAACACTCCCATCGAACCTACCTCAAGTACATGATGTATTCCATGTATCACTCTTGAGGACATATATACCTGACCCGTCACATGAATTTAATCCATAGGTGTTACCATTGGAGAATGCCATCTCCTACGAATAGAAGCCTATGCTAATATTAGAGAACAGGGAGAAAGATCTTCCAAATATTAAAATTCCCCTTTATCAAGGTGTTGTAGTGAAACCACATGTTTTAATAAGAAATGTGGGAATTAGAGGAAGTGATGAAGTAGAGTTACCCTCAACTATTTTAGTGTCTAAAAAGGATATTCTTATGGTAATATTTTATAATGGTGGGCGATTGTAATGAACTAATCTTTTATTAATGAAAATTCAACTTTATCTATATAAATGTATTATTATGTAAAATGGTTATATAATACATATGGACTTACTTAGTTTTATGGATTTTAATATAACGTTATAAATTGTTACCATTTCTAATATAGCCATTTAACTATGGTCACATGAATATAATAAATATAGGGCTTTAACAAATACAATTTATTTAGACAAGGAAGTGATAGCCTCATTTAGTTTAATTTCTCTATATGAATCCCATTAGTCAGAGATCAGAAATGAGGTGGCATAACTAGGCTTCTCTCTTGACCAAGCCCAAGATGATCATCAACACGTTAAACTTGAACGGAACCTCCTAAAAAGATATGTGGATGTTAATAGATATTACCACCTAAGGGATATTATCCAAGCCACACCGAGACTCTGTCACAATGAAAAAACTTACACTTAGGTCATATGTAGGTGTTATAAGGGGTTATGTAACAAGACTCTAAAGCTGTGATTATGTGAATTATTTTTTAATAGAATAAACAATACACATTCATTTTATTAATATTACTTTATAAATAGTTTATAATTCACAAATAGTATGTTTAGTTAAAATTCAATTAAGAAATATATTTTAATGAATTAATGGATTTTTAAATTATATAACATTATAGTTAAATATCATTACTAAATTACTTTTTATTAAATATAAATGATCATATAATTTTTATGAATACAATTGAAATTTTTTTAAGGTTTGAAAGATATTTTTTTTCAAAAACCAAGAATTTTCAATAAATGTAAGTTTTTATTTTAAAAGAAAAAATTGACTCATATAGAAAATTAATTAGGTAAAATAAATATAATTTTTGAAATCAGGATTTCAAAATTTTAAAATTGTAATTTTTTAATTATTTTCTTAGACAATAAAATTTTTGGGTAAAAAATAAAAACTGTTTAAATATATATTATGATTTAAGACATCATAATGACTAAATAGTGATGTAATAAAATACTATAAATGTTATTTATGTCGAATATATCTTTTACAATTAATATAATGTGATTTTTGGTTTTTATGAATTAAAAAAACCATAGAGGACCCTCCAAGACATATAAATCATTTTATCATTTTAAAATAATTTTCTTGAGAGTGTGACTCACCTCCAAATAATGAATAAAAATATATTAATAATTTCATACATTGGACTTATAAAATAATGATTTCCACTCCCCTTTTTCAAAAACCATGATAAATTCATGGGTTGGTTAGTGTTTTTTTGTTTATTGTGTGGTGTCTAAAAAATAATAATAATAATTCTCTCCCCTTTCGTATATAAACCCACTCAATATCCCATTACACTTAAATAAAACCATTTGGATCTCGACCAAAATATTCCCTCCTCTCTCTATAATCCTCCCCAGGTTCCCCAAGCTCCCATGAAGCCTCTATAAAATCTATGCCAAGCCTTTGTGATCACACTTCCATGTAAGGTATTTCTTCATCCCTCAATTATGTCCATGTTTCTTTATATTTTGATACCTTTTTATTTCCAATTAAAAAAGTTGGGGTCTGATTTATCACATCTCCATTACTTCCCTCATTTTTTTAATGATCAAAGACCCTTTTATCTATCATTAATGCCTCTCATGTACCGCAGTTACCAAACCGAAATTCGGAAATTGATTTCCCTCTCCTCATTTACAATTGAGAAATTCTTATATATTATGCATATAAATTCTATTACATATATTTGGACATGTAGAGTTATAACCCCATTACTATCCATTTCATGTTCATAATATGAGATACCACTTTATCTCTAATCAATCATTTTTATAAAAACTTATGTCACAATATTATGCTGTCAAAATTGCACCGCGATTTTCTAATCCAAAGACATTATTTAGTGAATACCATGCCCATTTCTTTATCTAGGGTATTCAACTTTACAATAATTTACATATTGATTATATAGTTTAATTTATGTATTCCATATTCCTTTATCATGGAATAAATCACTATTTTTAATTATTCTATATTATATGATCCATCTGGAACATTTATGACTGAAATTAAATGTTAATAAATAGTGCATATGATAGTGCTCCAATGCATTGGGTAAATATTAGTATCATGATATGTCAAGTGAAATGAAGGTTTTGAGATGATAATACAAGTGAAATAAGGGTTTAATCATGCTAATTCAATTGATATGAGTGTTTACTCATGCTCCATGTGCAATGAGTCATGGCTCATTCTAATATCATGTAATATGTTTTCCCCACTTCTATGTTATGATAATAATGCAATATCGTGTCTTTAGGTTCATATTTATCTTATGCTCATTTGATATATATATTCCCTAAAATGTACTTTATTCTTCATTTTATTCCTTTTTTACTCCCTTACTAGGATTTATAGCTCACCCTTTTCTTATGAATGTTCCCATGTTATCTCATGCAATACTATGTTTGAAGGAATGTTGTGGTTATTTAAAAGAATTTTTCAATAAATATGCTGTGTTTTAGGTTTTAAGTTGTTATGTAATGTTCCTAATTTTCCAAGAAACTATACCTCATGATCCATATATTTTTCATAAGTGAAATCTTATACAGTCAATCATGTTTATGTTTGTAATAAAGAGAAGGGTTGTTATATGGGGAGATCATGTTTTACCTCATACTCATTCCCAAAATTATCTTATTCATATTAATCATCCACGTTTATTTCAATATGTAGTTATTTATTATCATTAATCCACTCAATATCATTAGTATCATCTTGAATCTAAATCCAAAAATGGTTTATATATTCATAGCCTTTTAGTCTATTCTCAAATTCCAGGATGGCTTCTGTAAAATTCAGAAGCTCAAGTGGAACTTCTACCATGGCCTTCAGTATTTGGTAATCAACATTGACTTCATAAATCTTGACTTATTTCTCTTAAAATGAAATTCCAATTTCATTCCCATTCATCTTATTCTTTACTTGGTCACTTAGTTCATATATCATTTATAATAGATCCTGTTTAGAATTTTGTATCACCCATTTTTTGATATTTCACCCTTGAGTAACTTTTTCATGTACTAAAAAAATGATCATTTAAAATCATCATGGAAAAAGATTCTTTTTGGATTTTTTATTAAATTAAAAATATCTAAAATGTGAATATAGTAAAATTGAAGAAATCAATTATTAGACTCTAGAAAATGGTGCCAATTTTTGACACATGAATGTTGTTAGTATTGGTAAAAGAAAATTTATTTTATTAATGAATCAAAGCTGTTGATCATGGTCATATCACATGAAGATTTTTAACATTTTTCACCCACATAATATAATTAAATTAAACTTATCCATTTTTTATTCTTTAAAAAAATGGAAATTAGATGAATGAAGATAGCGAAAAAAATTCAAATTATATGCAATGAAAAAAGGTGAATAGAACGAAGGAATAAGTCCATAATGGTTTTGTTTATGGGTTCCAAAATACTATTTGATGGTGTTTTTATTTAGTTTGATAGTAAAATTATGAAATATAATTCTTATAATACTATAATATTATTTAGTGTTTGGAAATCTCAAATTCCTTTTTTAATATTATTTCCACGTCCTCCTATAAACCAGGATGATGGAATGCCTTAATCCCAAATTTGACACCAGCTAGGACCCAAATCTATCATATGTTGTTTCATACACGAAATATATTAACTTCATATAATGAGGAGAATATTTTTAGTATAATGTATTTAATATATTTAAACAAATAAAATAAATGAGTTGGTATTTAGTGTCATAGTGGTAAACTTCCACACATGTCCACTGCACTCTTGCTCAACAAAAAAAATTAACAGATTATTATAATTGAATCATAGAATGATTTGAAACACAACTTAACTCCCTAGGCCAAGACTCGGGTTAGCCTCCCATTTTAGGGTAATAGGTCACTATGGAATTAAAGAAGATAATATTAAAAGAATAGAATAAAATAAAAGGAATAGTAATGAGAGAGAATAATAAAATAAAATAGAATTAGAAGAGACAAATGAGAACAAAATAAAATAAAATAAAAATAATATAATATAAAATATATAGGAAGAATGTTAAAATAATAAAATGAGAAAAAAAAATCAAAAGAATAAGAAGATTTAGATGAATATGAAGACATGTTGAATTGAGAGAAAGACATGAAATTAAAATCTAGCAGTAGTTTTGATAAAAAATGATAATGAAAATTACCAAGGAAACTAACGAAAAAATAAAAAATAAAAAATAAAAAAGAAATGGATGAAGGATTAAGCTTGGTAGGTCCACCCCTCTTGATGTGTGGACCTCATTGGTGAGTATAAAGCGCCACTTTATATAGACCTAGGGAGTAGAACTTGGTTAAAATGTTTTCATATCATCAAAATATGGATCATGTAGATATCATGAATGTTTTGAACATATGATGTTTGATCTTTTGATTATATCAGGAATTCCCGTGAAGTAGTGTAGATAACGAAGTAGTGTGGGAGAGCCTTCTCATGAATGTAATTCATGGTCTGTGTGGACGATGTGGAAGGTGTTTTTTAATGTTGTAGCAGATTAAAATGGCTATGGGTACGTAGAGTGTGATCTTAATTCCCTCCATTCTTTAAAAAGGATGAAGGGTGCTCGAATGGGATTCCATGTGTGTCTCTCAAGTTTAAATAGTAGATCACAATAAATTTTATTCTTTGGTGTTTATTTTCCATCCCGAGCTTTAGTTATCTGGACGTATTAATGTAAATTATTTTTGAATTCAGATAGTGGTCTAGTTAAAAGGATGAAGGATGTATTGGAGATCAGTGGTAGAGTATATCTGAGCAAGCATGGTGGGAAATGGGGTTGTTTATTTTAATTAATAAACATTATCCACGTTTATGTATCGCACATAAAAATTGAGGGATAGGGTCATGAGTTATTATAT
The DNA here is from genome assembly GCA_963277665.1 of Viscum album. Lineage (NCBI taxonomy): Eukaryota > Viridiplantae > Streptophyta > Magnoliopsida > Santalales > Viscaceae > Viscum > Viscum album. Next base: position 554,294,688 of record OY728131.1, read on the forward strand.
GCCAATATGGGGGGTCTATAGCTTATTAAAGTTGATTTGGGGTTAGTGGAAACCTGTCACTGTCATTGACAACCCTGTCCCATTGATGTGCTCCTCCTGCCACCTCATGTGCTTGACCACCAAGGGCTGATGCGCACATGCTATGACCCACCTATAAATTCCTACCAATTTCATTCTCTCTGACCATACATCTGTGTATCTCCCAATATAGCTTATTTATTCAGTCGGCCCACCCATGGGAATGTATAGTCAGGTGGCACTTTTTAGGGTCCCTATGTGGCGTGTAGGCCCGAGTTGATCGGTAGGCCCTAGATGGAATATTTTTTTGATAACTAAAAAGAACTAAATACTTATACAATTCATAATAAATAATAAATAACAATCAAATTTTGATAAATATAATTCAAATTCCTAAATAACCATTGTTTTATTCAAATAAATACATTTAATTTCCATTTTCTTAATTTTCCACAATTTAATAAAACATTGTAGTACATGGGTATTTAGATCAAATGGAAATTTAAATCTATTAATTTTTTTTAAAAATAAGTAGGAAATGTTATCATTTCATCCATCATACCTCAAAAGGTGAATATCAAATTGTTGGTCAAAAATTTCTATGTAGATCTGTCTAACCCCGAACGGTCATGCCTATTCATCCTAGAAATTGCCACATGGTCATATTTCCAATTTTTAGATCCATACACTTCTTGGATTATTCAATAACATGAAATTTTTTTGAATAACATTGATAAATGGGCTGGTTGAATAAATTTTAACCTTCTATACCATGAGGGGAGTTCCCTAACATTTAGGGAAACCCCATAGATTGTACCATGACCAATTGAATACCTTCAAAAATTATTTTTTGATCATAATCCACATATATGACACCTGGTATATTGTAGTAAGGTGATGGAATAAAAGGATCATCCATCATTTTGAATCTATACAAATGAATCTAGTGAGATAAGGGATAATTCAAAATATTAGATGCGATAAGACTCTTCAAAACCTCATCATCATATCTCATGTGATAGAAAGGGTTAAAATTATAATTACAATAAATTATTGACCTCTTTCTATCTGTGGTGGGATATGTACAATAACTAGAACGCATATATACAAATGAAGGAAGAAAATACCCGATAATCATAAAAACATTGTCAAAAGATATTCATCATACTAGAATCATCTTGTTGATCGCATAAACAAAGAAGGGATTCATGATCTCATTACCTACTATAGGTGTCAAAAATTAAAATTTCAATTGATAAATTTTAAGATACATGCATGATAGAGAATCTTGTGACTGCATGAACAGTCATAAGACATGTGATCATATCACCAAATGATGGTCACATGAACAACATAATGACTAGGGAAGCATGTCATTGAGAAAGAATATCATTTGGAGCCTACAAGATTACCATATAGCTGATAAAATATTTCGAGGTTCAATAAATTACGTTGATTTGATTCGTGGTTCATTAGAACATGTTCTAAGACATAGTAGACAGGTGGTGCAAGCATGTGATTAGATCTTGTGAATTAGACTCACAAAACAGTCTTGATAGTAGTTCTTATGTTCTTTTCCAATAGTGGGGGATTTCTAATGTGTTCTTTTGATTAGGTATTGTTAATAGATCGCATGAATGAATAAAAAATAAGAGATATAGACATAAGGAGTCACCAGCGAAATTTGACTCCCCTCTCCTCCATAAATATAGGATAATATGATGAAAGTAAGAAGTCACTTGGATGGCTAAATGTGTCCCGAGACATCAGTTCACGGAATCCCCAATGACATATGTGGAAGTTTACATTCTCCATAATGGATTCATTCTCCTCACTGTTGTAACTCTTGAGGGGGGGGGGCATTTTTTGACACATGACTAATTAGAATAATCCAATTTATAATGGATGAAATACCAGAATCATGGGTATTATTTTCTATGTGGAATAATGGAATAGAAGGAGGATAAAACATGTGGATCACATAACCTTTATAGGGGCATGCGATCGAGTAACCAACGTAAGGTCATGTGAATGGGTGTTGCATTGTGCATGATCTTCTTATGATCCGGTGAAGTCCAATTTTACAAGCCCTATAGTTGTTATGAAGGCATAAAAATAATAACAGATGATCATGTGGATGATACAAGATGAGTCAGTCCGATCATGCATCATCTCAAATGAATAAAGCATGATAATCATCCAAAACAACTTTATAAAATTATGGTCTTGAAAGGTATAATAATTATATAATTGAGAGTTAGGTAGATATTCATGTGACGTGATCATTATACATTCAAGAACCCACAGATATCCTTTAGGTTAGTCTAACTTATAGATTAAGATCATCTTGGCATGCCACCTTCATCTTGTAAATAACCTAGGACAAACCGATTCAAGACTACGATGCCCCTTATGGATCCATATACAAATAGAATGGTTTTCCATAAAAATAATTTCACATCATCACAAGATCCATTGTTGACCATGTGACATATCATATATAAGAAGAGTTATTTTCCTAGAAAAGGATTGAATGACATTGTGATATATTTTTTCTTTGTAATATATGGAAGGAAATAAAAAAGGAAGAGTAAAAATATTCACATAAAGGGGATATTTGATAATACATATTCTAAAGGGGTTATGTGCCATGTAATATCACTATTTACCACTAAAATACCCCAATATATGTTATCTAAAACCCACAAGGGACCCCTTGAAAACGTATCTCGTTCTCACGAAGGACCCTAGAAAAATCTACTTTGATCATGCGAAAAAATACAAGGGTTTCCGGTTGTCATGAAGACCCGTAGACATGTCGACCTGACCTTGTAAGTTATATAGGAAATATCAATATGATTATTATAAATTCATTTTAACAACTTGGGTACAATAAGAATGGAAGTGGTGAATCATTCTCATGGTCTTTGTTATCATGTGGTGCCATAGATAATCAAGGGAAGGATCATTAGAAGTTCCTGATATAAAAATCCCTCTTATGACTCCATATTAAAATTTTGAGAAATAAAATGAAAAATAAAATGCATAAATAGGGCATAGATACCTTTATGCCCCCCCCCTCATAAAAAATAACACACATGATTGAGACTACTACATGGGAACATGGGAGAAGTCTTCTCAGAGTAGAAAGTCACATCATCGAAAAGTACTTTCCTAAGGTAAAATCAGGGGAAGGGACTACGGGAACACATGGAATGAATATTTAATTCCCATAATAAAACTATATATATTGAAAATGAATTTTGATGAGTGATACATATTTGGTGATGTGGTTCTCACATATGGATTGGGTCATGCAAGACCTAGAATATGCTATTGCATGAGAAACCTTAAGGAACAAATAGAATAGTGAATAAAATAAAATAGAAGACTTATGATAATATAAAAATCATAATCATTATTTTCTTCACATTACCTACCCATATCATGAGCTAGAAACAGGAAATGTTACCCAAGTCATGTGTCACCCTCTGAACATTCCATTGGGATCATATTATTTCCCAAGGACAATTTAGGCAACTTATGTGGTGGAAAAGTGAATGTCACCCATGTCTTGTGAAGTCATTTGGGAATTCCAGATAGATCTTATGATGTCTTCCAAACATATCACTCAACAAACAAGGTGGAACCAGGTCATGTCAACCAAGTCTCACGGAGTACATTCTACATGTCATCCATGTTTTGTGAATCCCTCTAAACATGTCACGCGAGTCTTCTGATGCCCTTCAGATGTGGCAACCAGATCATACAAAAACACCAGGGAATATCTCCCATGTCTGGTGAAACCCATATGAACATGTAATTGGTATAGTTTTATGGCTCTTGAACAATTCAAAAAATTCTTACAGAATCATTAGAAAATCTCACCTAAGTGTTTTGACATGTCACTCGGGTCATGTGACACACTCTACACTTGTTATACATGCATTGGAACACTCTATAGATATGTCTTCCAACTATTGAGACACACCTCAGTCATGCCTCTCTTTCAACCATCACATGTCAGGAAGACAATTAGGACCTATCAGGCAGACATATCAGGATATTATAACGTTCTCTGGTGGATAAATTCTAGAATCCCACTAAATATGACTATGAGAACTCTGATTCATATCCAAACAAGATACGCAGGATTCCTTAATATGGTCTGAGATCTAATTTTCATCAAAATTAGTGTAATACCCTCCATATCTTAGACATTATAACCCTTGGGACCCAATCGTTCCCATAAGATTACTATTCTACTCCATCCTTCCATGTATTGAGAAGCAACCAAACTATACAGACTCTGATTCCAACTATAAACAATATAAGTAATATACCTTATTTTGGAATGATATCCATATTAAACCACCCATTAAGGCATCATGAGTTCAGATGTCCTAGATCTATATGAAATGAGACTAATTACAATCTATCCATTATTTCTCACACCAATCTGGGAGACACAGGTTTCTGTATTTGTAATGATCATATCCATCGGATAAAAAATATTCCATATTCTTAGAAATCTCTATGTGTAATACCTAATTAGTGGAATCATAAGAAATCCCATATACAAGTACAACCACCCTGGGGTACATCAAAATAGAACAATCATACTATAATGAAACTTATTCATGATCTAAATGGGATTCATATGATGCCTTTGTAAAGACAATTATCAATATATAATTCCTATGTTCCCTCATAAATATCCTTTCTGCCTAACATTACAATTCTTGTTTTAAATTAAATACATGGGTTTTGATTCCTCTTATAAATAGGAGACATATGAGGCCTCATAATGATTCAAAACATGCTGTAAATATTAGTCACTTCCCTATATGGTAGTAAATTCTACATTTATTGTTTTTATGTGTAAAAAATATGCAATACTACCTATTAATATTAAATAATGGGAATGGGTTGAATAACCATGTCTACATACATATAAATTCATTAATAAAACCCCATTTATTCAAGGAAGGAATAAAAAAATCATCATTTTGTATGGAAACTATTCTCATATGGTGATAAATAAGATATTAAAAAACATATCATAAATGTTTAAGTGTTTCATAGAATTGTAAATAATTCCCCCCAAAAGGGTGCTAAGATGATTACCTCTCATCTTAATAACCATTGTCATTTCTTAAGTGTAATTGGTTCTAAAACCCCAAATGATCCTCTACCTTAGAAAAGAGAGTATATACTAAAATATTGATGTGGGAACCATTAGGAGTTTTGTTAAGGATGAAAATGGTGAATCTGACATGAATTTGTACATATACATTAACCCCCCCACCCACACACAAAAAAATCGACCATTTTGGGAGAAACCATAAGAAACATTCATTGAAATCATTATTATAACAATGTTATTCTCCAATGTCTCATGTTTTTTAATTCCTTCATGATTCATATCTTATAACGTACCATGATTTTTCCATTAATCTAAAATAGTATCTATGATATGCTTGGTGAGGTTTTTAAATGTATATTTTATGTTCTCATGCCATTATTCTCATGTCATGTGTATGGGATCATTGAAATATCCCCAATTTACCATTACATAGAATCTGAGATCCCTCAATCCTATGTTTCCTTTACAGAGTTTATGAAGACCAATTTAACTTTTGTGTTTCAAATAATATTGCAATATGGAAAAATCCTTATAGAATATGTTTAATATCATTTATAAAATATGAAAATTATGTATCCAGTCTCAAAACCCACTAAACCTATATTATTGTATTATCGATCATAATGTTTTTTTAATGAATATTCATATATTAATATGTAATATCTATGGATGAAAATGTTAGGATTTTATAGTTGTTATCAAATCCCGATTTAGTCAATATTTGGATATTTGGATGATAGATCATTGTTCAACGCCCTATGGATAAGTCTATATATATCATAACAACCAAGAGATTTTGAAAAAATAGACTATTTGTTTTCGCTAATAGTACATCCTTGCATAGATAATTCAAAAGGATGTCATTTCATAATAGATATGTAATAGGGTTATAATCCCAAAAAGAGTTGGTAGGGTATATTTTACCCATCATTATAGTACATGGTGGCAATTCCCTTACTTCACTCCAAGTTTCACACTCCTGGTTGATATGATTGTGTAAATTCACCTTTTTATTAGAAAACATTATAAGTGTGTTGAATAGATCATGACCATGATTACCATACGTCAAACCTATGTTATCATAGACTGTAAAATGTTTCATTATTTAGACAACCAACAATTTTTTTTGGATTATCTAGTTTTCCACTACGATTGTTGTTACTCAAAATATTATTTTTTGTTTTAGTTAATGGTCTTAACCTGAAGTAACCATGTTAATTATGAGTTTTATAGAAATACAACAGTTTTCCTCAAGATAAAATAAATTAAATAGAAATTATATGTAGACACCTTTGGATTTTTCATAATATTTTATCATGATATATGATTAGAAATATAAATTCTTATGAGATTCATTACACGTAAAATATTAGAAAGTGGTATTTTTTGAATTTTCATGTGGAAATGTCAATAAAATAAATAGTATTAAATTTTATACAAGTCAATAATGTTTGAAGGAACATCAGGGATAATGTATAAAATAAATAGGAAGATTTTTTTTGTGTGAAAATAATGGTCATATAGTAAATAATTCTCAAGGAATTCAAGGAATTTTAATTGGGGAACATGGAAATTATCCCTGTGAATGACCTAGTTTGAGGATTAACTCTTATATGAAGTTGAAACCCATAAAATTTCAATATTTAATGTTCAACGATTTATGTTATTTTATATTGGTATTCAAGAATGGTGTAGTAAAATTTTTTTGATGATATTTTAATTATAAGAATAATGAGACATCTAAGGACTGTTTCACAGTAGATTATCATTATTCATATGAAAAAATTTGTTTAATTTTAATAATAACCACGAAAATGGATATGTGTTAAGGTAATTTTTTTATAGAATACATGATTAAGGGGAATATAACCATTAATATGTCATTTATTTTTATGTAAAATTTTTTATATATGATAAGGGGATGAATCAAATTGATAATATAATTTAGATTGTGTTGATTTCCTCAAAATTTAATTGTGTTTTCACGATAAATTGATTTAGATTATATTTGAGGAAGTCTATATAATATTAGGATTAATGGATGATATTAAATAGTATGATATTAGATTTATAGAATATGGATAGAGTTAATTTTTTGAAGAAATTATGTTTTCATTGTGATTTTATAGTGATTTGGGTTATTAGTATATTTTAATATAATATATTATCCATTATTATCATGTTTGGTTTTTGAAATTATGACCTTATTTACATTGTTCTAGGGATTAATGATGATGTGATTTTATAAATTTGGTTATACAATTTATAATTTTTTACATTTTTAATTTGGTCAAACTCATTATTGTGGAGTTTGAAGGTCAACTATTTATAGATTGGATTAATTTTATCTTTAGGGGTTGTGGATGAGGTTTTAGTGATCAATGTACTATATTTATAAATATTGATTAAATTTTCCCCACCATTGTTTGTTTATTGAATATTTATATAAATAAGGAATAAGATTTCATTATTTTTAGGATCTTAATGTCCATTTAGATTTAATTTTATTTCTTGAGGAATGAAAATAATCATCATGACAATTCATTTCCTAGAATAAGATATGATGTGGAAATTCATTGAAGAACAACCAAATGTAAAAATTGTTCCTTTGAAATGCCTTGAAAACAATTAAGTAAATTTTCCTCAAAATAAATGAATATGTTAACATTAGTCATTGAATTTTAAAAAAATAATTTTTTCACCTTTATTTTTGATGATTTGATGGTCTCCTCACCCCTCACTTATGTACTAGTTTTTTTCACCAACATTATCATGACTATGTTCACTATCTTAATTCATTCAACCTTAGATGTTATTTTCCCATCTATGTCTACATCTTAGCTTTAGAAAAATGTTATCATTATCTGGGAACATGATTAATTATCATTTTATGGATCAATTATGTTTCTCATTTTACCTTTTTAGTGGGAGTATTATTATTCCTTTGTATGATATGGGTTTTCAATATATGTATTTTCAAATATTGAAATATTGATGAAAAAAATAAAATAATGAGTGTAAAAATTTTTAATTGGGAATAATTTAACACCAAAAAATATACATGAAAATAAACGTAACCACAATAGCATTACTAACATTCAATAACGATTTTTATGAAAATTCAGTTGTATTATATATATATATTATGATTTTAATGTAGCCTACTCACTGATTTTTTGGGTATGAATAAGATTAAATTCATTACGAAATATATTTGTAGTATTCATACTGAAAAAAAATTTATTGATAAATTCTTAATAAATAATCACTCAATTATTATATGAGTTATTTTAGGCATTAAAAATGTATTTTCTTCAAAAAATTGAATTTATAATTGTTTCATAGAAAAATTAATGTCTATATATTTTATAAAATTTAACTTAAAAGTTTAAATGAGTTTTTGGAATCATCATTTCAAATTTAGTTTTGAGTGAATTTTTAAAAATTTTATGAAAAGATTTACTTTTTGATATATAGTGAATATACTGATTTTTGTTGAAATTTATCATTTTTTTAATGAAATTAAAAAGTCAGATTTATTATGTTATTTAAAAATTAATATTAGTTAATCAATATCATAAATAATAACATTAAGTTCATTTTAATTAATTTTATGTAGTATTTTTTTACAAAAAAAATTATACTTTTGAAAACATTGTTTCTTTTGAACTGCATTTCATCAAATAATGGAGGTTTAATTTTAAAATATATTCCTCTTTTTATATGAATTGAATAGTTAAAAATATTTTGAATATTTTATATACTACATATATCCTTTTTTATAGTTTCATTTTATATATGGAGATTATAGATAGTATTCTTTGGAAAAAAATTACCACCCCAGTAAGGTTAAATCGGGTAAAATTGAGAAAAATAATTTTGACAAATAAATAAAATTTCCTTAAAACATTCATTATTACAATTTAATGAGAGGATTTATGAAATTTACATATTATTTTGTAATAAATTTCCAATTAATGACATTTTTTTGGATTATATCATTTAAATTGTGTAGAAAAATAAATAAATACAAATATTTAATTTGTTGAATTTAATATATTTAAAAGTTCGATAAGGATAAAAAGAGTACGAGTCTTGTTGTAAATAATTATTTGTAATTTGAAGTAATTTATTTTCTGGGTAATTTATTTTTACTTTATATTTGTTGATTAGTTTCGTAAAATTCATACACAATGCCAACATATTTTTTGTTTAATTAAATGAAAATTTAAATAAATGATTTTAAAAAATATTAAATATAAAAAAATTTGGGTTAATTATAGTGTTATATGAATTTTTAAATCCATTATAACAGATTATGTATATTTTAATGATTATATTTTAATTACATAGATCTCCTGATGTCTTTAATGTACAAGTAAATGAATAGTTTCCAAAATGACCTTTTAGATAATTTATAATTAACAATATTTTATTAAATGATTTAAAATTCATAAAATTGTCATCATCAACCATGTGAATGGTATATGGTTAATAATATCACCAATGGTAAATTTATGACACAATTGTATTATTATTATAACAATATTTACCTATAAAGAGACAAATAATTGGAAATTGCGGTAATTGTAAAAAGGGGTAATGAGGGTTAAAATAAAGAGTTCAGGGCCAAAGTGTGACCTAAAATTACAAAAAATAAATTTTATTAGAGTATTTAAAATCACCCAAAACATATATTTAACATATACAAATTTGTATCCACATCAACTTAATTTTTTTCTTTAATTTAATAATTTATGTAATTTTAATTGTTGCCCTCTTCCCAATTATAAAAGGGCACATATTCAACTCTATTTCGTACAACCTTTGATTCAAATATCCCAAACAAAACTAATAAGCATCCCTATATACGAATTATATGTTTTAATACTCTTAATAGTCATTTCAATGGTCCCTAAGAAATAATTTTGTGGAGTCATATAGAAGAAGTCATAACCGTATTAATTGGATTCTATTAATTTATCTCTTATTATTCCACTCAAAATCTATGTTTTTCATCAAAAAATAATAAATTAAATAAATAAAATTGCACTGTAATGTTATTATGATTAGGTAACCTCCAATATCCTTCCACTATTACATCAAATATGAAGTGAAAGTATCACAAGCAAGTACATTTGGACTGCCACAACCACATAGAGATACAATTCTTTTTCATCAACATCTTTCGAGAATTGGTATTTTAATGTGTTTAATGTTTATATTTATGAAATATTAATTATAATATCATTTATAAATTCTTACCTTCCATAATGTGATAAAATTATAACATATATCATTTTTAAATGTAGACTACCAACTCCATATAGCATTGTGACTGGTTTTTCATTTCTATTTATCATTGATTGCAATAGGGGGATAATTAATGAATATATAAGTTATATATGATATAATAATGACTATTGTAATTTTAAATAGTATTTATTAATCTTTCAATCCATTTATAGAAATGTGATAATAGTATTCATGTGTATGTATGATGTACCATCTCCATGAACAGTGTAATTAATTATTCCATGTGTTATTCTCTGAAGACTTCTTGAAATTTCTTCAAAACACATTTCTTTTCAACAGGTTATTATTGGACAATATGATGAATTTTATATGATCTTACAGGGCACAAATGAATGGATTAGGTTTATGTTACTTTTGGTCCTATAATTATATATACCTCTAATTGATTTGTTAAATATGGATATCTTATGGGATAATAAAGGCTAGAATAGAGAGTGAACCCAATACGACAACAAACTTTTTCCTCTATGATAGTCATGGGAGTGAACACAGAATAATGATATGATATAATGGGGAGTGTACCTAATCTACTATTATAGCCTTGTTAGTGATCCTTCCCAAATTAAATAGTTTTCTAAAAAATTTTCTTTGGAAGAAAATTATGTCTTATGGAAATTTTATGGAATGAAAGATCATATTATTTTATTCTTTGCTGATTCTTGCCTTCTAAAATACAATGATTTTAGAAATTATTCATGATTGTGATCTATGATATCCAAGGTATGGTTTTCAAATGTTCTGGTTGAGTTATAATCCCCCTAGAATCATGTTATGATTATGGGATTGATATTATCACCTAGGATTTCCTTTACTCTAAATTAATACATTTTACTAGAATTAAAAATTAAGGGAAAAGTGATAAAATACATATGTTCTCCTTAGAAGAGAAATATAATATGATATCACCAAGTAATTGAAAAATTTCTTGAGACTAATGGATAAATATTCCCTAAATAATTTCTAGGAGAAAGTGATTTCTTGTGTATCTAGATAATCTATTATAAAGTCTTCAAATCTGATGACCATATGCTCCAATGTTTTTATGTACTACTCATTATTTATGAAAAGGTAACCAATATAGATAAATCATTATGTTAGTAAATAATAAATTATTCTCAAAAACATCAATAATAAAACCAAGATTTATCATAAAAAATTTAATAAATATAAAAACATAATAATCCTCCAAAATATATATGACCCAACTCCGAATATAATTTTTTTTAATAAAGAAAAAAAATTCCAAAATAAAATAAACATTAATCCGAAAAAAATATAAAGAATCAACTAATTTCATATTACAGACATGTGAATAAATTTATCATATATTCACCTAAAACATTATAAAAAATTGAATCACCATAAAACATTATTGAAAACATATATTCTTCAAAAATATTACTCAATCCATTTTTACCAAATAAAATTTTATATTATAAAATATATTACATAAATGCATAAATGGAATATCCTTAATCAAAGATGAAAAATATCAATTAATCATTAGATAAATATTAAATTTAATGGTCACCAATACTATCAAATTTATATTCACTACAACAATAAAATCATTATTGGATGTAAACATTATTATATCAACCTCAGGAATATATCCAGGGTAATATATCATTTATTAATTTTCTTTCGGAAAATTTTTCTTTACCACAAAATTTCATTTCAAGGTTATCAGTTTCATTCGATATATACCTATAAATACCTAAATAAAAACTAATTTGGAACAACAATTATATGTTCTATAATTTATATAAAAATTATTACCTTGATAAAACACTTATGTAACATAATTATTCAATCCAAATATATAAACACTTCAATCATTCAACTTTATTCATAAAACATTAACAAGAATTCATCAATATGTACCATAATAATTCATTAGAAAAATAAGAAATATAAATCTTGTATTTTGATTCATCAACCTCATTTTAATTAAATTTCTTAATTTTAAAATAATAAATACAATTAATATACTTCAAGCCTTTCAAATGACATTTGTAATATCTTCATCAACATTTTTAAAACCATCAGCCATAAAAACATGATGATCCTTTTCTAGATCTTTTACCCCTATAAAATTGATATAAATAATTCTCAAATTTTAGATATTTTAAAATTTCAACAATTGATGGTAACTTGTTGAAACCATTATTTTGATCCATATCGTTAACCAAAATTTTTATTTGTCCACGTAAATTTACCAATTTGTTACCTTGTTTTCTATGCATAAAAATTTTTTCAATTACATTGATAATTTACCTTGAGTGGTTTTCCCAAATTTCTCAACATGTACAAAGGTTAATATTCATTCCTCTATGTGATTCATGTAACTGGATCTTTCTATAATTGTTTTATCCAAAATCACAATAATTTTCATGTTTTTAATCATATATAAATATAGTTGGTTTGGAATAATCACATGATTTTGTATTCCATGACCCATTCCATTTGATTTATTATGTGGATAATCACTACATCATTAATTATATTCAGTAATAACACAATTCCGTATGGTTCCATCCATTAACTAAGTAAAATATCAAATTTTTAGCAAGAAAAATCAAATTTACTAATCATATTATCTTGAAAATCTGTTATAAGATATCTACATCATGAATCGTTATATAGAATCTATGACACCTTCGTTTTGACATAATATTTTCATGGTCATGATCTATTCATAGAGTTTATAATGGGTCATATTCATAATTTTAATTTACCCGTGAATATCCCATCACGAGTGTCTATCCAGGTCTGTAGTCTTAGCCACACTCATCTTGTACAAGTTATGATTGAGTTAATACAAAATCTAGCCCATTCATAGTTGTTACCGAAAGGTGAATTTGGGATACAACCATATCCACATGCTAGTATCTTGATTGGGATGTATTTTCTAATAAAAAATAATTATTTCATTACCATAAAATAGGATTTTATCGTATTCATATTCATATCAAATGGGTTGTAACTAAATTTTTCTTATCATTATTTTTAAAAATAAATATATGTTATTATGATACCAGCTATAGTGACCCAAATGTTACACATAAAATATTACATCTTATAATATGAATATTACTTATATATAAATATTATATAGGACACTCAAAATTAAATTTTTATTATCGACCACTTTTATAGAAAATAGCGAGAAACCTAGTCAACAACTAAATGAGATTACAAAGACATTAAAGTGAAATTATAGCCCATAAATTTTAATCTCTCTAAAAATTTTCCAAGAGATATTATGTACCTGGATTTCTAGTTTCTCCATTATAAGTTCTTTAAACCATAATTCCATCTCATCCCAAGATTGGATGTACTCCTCTACATAGTTTTTGTTGTTGTTGAAACCCAAAACTAGAATAATGTCTTTCTGGTCAATCCAGGCGCCCTTCTCATAATTGGTGGCCACCTTAAGAGTCCATCCCATAATTATTTGCACCTCATCGTTGGTATATTTTATTATTAGGATAGTTTCCAATATAACCATTTTCGAGATCAAATGAAATTCCAAAGTGTTATCAGGCACATCCCACTACTGGAAGGCCTCTATAGAGAAGTAGGGGCTGCAATCCTTCTTTGTACACATCATCTACTTTGCAGATCTAATCTCCATTGGTGCAGGTAAATATGAGTAGTCCTTTTTCTTTTTCCAGGTACCCCTCTTATTCTTACTCTGCCTCGGACTTGAGTACCTGCTCCCCTGAGACTCGTCCTCCGTATCTTCTGCAAAGCAGCATGAGCGTTCATCACTGGAATCTCTCTCGGTAGCCGTCTCCACACCCAATGAGGTTTTGACTAGGTCATTTCAAGAATTTTAGATGGGATCCTTATATAATAGTACGTAAATCTGATTTCCCTGCTCAATACCTTCAACCTCTCTAGAACTTCCCCATACTACATTAGCACTCTCTTCAGCCTGTTTGAAGACCTTATCACAGGTATATAGTGTGACATTAGTGGGAGTCATAACACCACCATCATCCACCTTCTTTGGAACCCCGTCCTAATTGAGCCCCTGGAGAAACTTAGGGGATGTGGGATCCAAATCCCTAGAGGGTGATGCCTCATTAAATCTCTTGTGCATCAATGATTCTACATATAAGGATCAGGGCCACTAATTTCCTTTCCTAACCAAATGTAATTGGAATTATTTCCCCAAAATTTTTCACTCTTACCACCACTTGATCTCTCTACCTCAACATATGTATCCATCCCAGGTAGCTTGGAAAATCCCTCATCCACCCACTGTAGAACAACCAGGTTGACGGCACTACCTGACCATTCCTCCTCCCCACCAGAACCCTAATTCCCCAAAAGTAGTATGCAGTTAGAGATGAGGTGAACTCAAATCAATCTACATGCGATTAAACACATCAGACACCAAATGGTTCACATCTCTCGATCCACTCGGCATGCCCCTTTCAGCGGTACACTCAGAAGCCTCACCCACTAGATTGTGCTCAGGAACGACTAACTCAGCATGGTTTTTTGTTCCCTTACAACTAGTCATAGAGATCTACTTTGAGAGAGCCATAGCCTCCCATTGATAGATTTCATGCGAATGGCCCAAGCGCTTTCATCCTAAATAGATCATAGACCAAGATTCTTAGACCACCGGCTATCTACAACTAAACTCTTCCCACACTGTAATCCTGACATACTCTAAAGGCACCTTGGACACATCCATTTTCACATAGACACGCAAGTTAATGGTATGGAACAGGGACTGATCATGACATTCAGAACAAAGTTATCTACCCACTAAATCACCAAGCATCCGAATCACCGAGGGATTTTGAAACGGATAGGGAAGATTAGGGAAACTCACCCAAAAAACCACTGTTGGAGAATCTCACTACATATTAAATTCAAAGACCAAATAAATAGGTATAATCAGTTATAAATAC
The DNA here is from genome assembly GCA_963277665.1 of Viscum album. Classification (NCBI taxonomy): domain Eukaryota; kingdom Viridiplantae; phylum Streptophyta; class Magnoliopsida; order Santalales; family Viscaceae; genus Viscum; species Viscum album. The sequence goes on from OY728131.1 coordinate 554,310,099, forward strand.
CCCAAATTTCAATGGAATATTTTTCCTTAAATACATGGGATTTTTGTGAGTCCACAAAATTTGATGGTGCATGATTCTGAGGCCCGGTGCTCCCAGAATCAATTTCTAATATTTTGATCTGGTACATTACATAAATGTACGAGTGGGTTTTTATAACTATTGAACTAGTGCTTGGAATTGAAATCTGAGGGTATCGTCAAACTCGCAGTGCCGATATTCACTTAAAGAGACATTCAGCTCGACGACTGTTGGTCAAGAATAAAAGATAGTTTTGTGGTTTTTTGTGAAATAATTAAATAAAAATAAAGTTGTGTAGATTTATTTTTATTTTGTGGGTTAAATCCTCCATGTGGAAGATGGAGGTGGCGACCACCACACCTTACCCCCCCATGATAGGTTATGGTGGTGGGGCCAACCCGAACCTAAAATCCACTTCATTTTTATTATGGTGTGGACCCTAGGGTTTTTAACCCCCTTGAAACTCCCCATTAATGGGGAGAAACCATCAAACATCCATTAAGTGTAGGGGAGCCTCTTCAACTTATCAAACATATAATTATGCCAAATCATCTTCATTAATTATTGGAGCCAACAACTTTATATTAATTTTTTAACCCATGTGAATTTTGTGCAAACAATAAAATAATAGATAAAATTAAACTATTATTTTGGCTTGACATATTCATCTTGGTGAAACTTTGGAGAGAAGATCTTAGGGAGAAAAGATTTTTCCAACGAAGAAAGAAGAACGCGTCCTTCCAACAAAGAACACTGGTGAGGAGATTTTTTTACTGTCTTCCATGGAACCTCCTACTATGTAGGACATCTTCGACAATGACGAGCCGAAAAATAAACTGAAGATCAAGGAAAAATGATGACACCCGTATTTTTCCCCATGACTCCATCAATGAACATCAATCAAGGTAGGGTGTTTTAGATTTTTTAATTTTTTCTCATTCTTTGTTACCCTTCAAGGATTAAGATTCGAAGCCACATGCTATAACTCTAACATGGAGGGTGCGGGCCAAATGAACATGACGCAACCCCTCTGCCTCACTTGGTGGATTTTGATGCTAATAGTGGCATGAGTACAGGTTGAGTGATTTTCATCAACGATGGTTTTGGATCGAAGGCGAAATCCTGAGTAGTGCGTGGTAAATTCCAGAACGTGAATCGGGCCACCGGAACTTGTCTGGTGACCCAAAGAAGGTTCTTCGGTGGTTGGAACTAGAGAACATCACCAGTGATAAAGGGAAGGGTGGTAGACACTTAGGCTAGCCGCGTGGATGGATGTAGTGCAACTACACCACTAGAGGAGTAGTTCATGGCCGACGGGCTGCGGAGGTGCAGCGACAACCGGCGCAGGGCTGGCGGTGAATAAAACTCGTGGCTCAGGCTACTGGGTCACTGGGGAAGGCATAAAGCAGTGCATACCACATGGTGGATCAAAGGGGTCCATGACGAGGGAGGATAAGTGGCAGGCTCTGTAGGACCCTGGAGGATACGCAGTGCAACTATGCTGCATGGGAGGCGGCTAGCCACTCGGCTAGCTGGGAAGAGCGAAACCTATCGTGGGGGGTCCTACATGACACAGACCGGCGCCATGTGGCGTTGGATATGAATAGTGTAAACAACTAAAGTGTTTGAGACACCAGGGGGTGAGGCCTTCCCCCGGGACGCGACTAGGGTGGAACCCATGAGGACCACCAGCCGCGGGCTGGAGCCAGTGTAGGTGAGGCCACCCGCACGGGCTGGGCCACCCCCGCAGTTCATGTCGACCCGTAGACCGGGTCAGACCCCAGTCGAGACCCAAGTTGGGGTAGGTCGGGCTGGGTCGGTCCGACTGGGTTGGACCAGACCCGGACCCACTTTGACCTGCTTCTACACTTTTGCTCATAACATGAGCTACAGATGTTTGATTGACGAACCGTATGTGTAAATAGAAACATTGGAGGGAGATGGTTTCTTAATTATACCCCACTAAAGGTTTGGACATAGTTGGGGTTTGACCGGGTTGGATCGAACGTAAATCCAACTGGGCCCTCAGTACAGAAATACTAATAACTCTCAGAACTATTGTCTGATTGACGCATCATTAGTCGTGTTGGGTTTCTTATGGAAAGATGGATATTTTGGATATATCAACTTGGGACTTCGTATAATTTGATATGTAGACTATTGGCTTGAGAAGTGGACCCTCCTGGAATCAAGTTTACTTTTTGCGGATACCTGGGGCTGGCTGTATTTCGATAAAGGTATCATACATGGGTTTGACATGACTGACTACTATTCCAGGATCCTACATGGGTTTGATAGCCTTGACTACTGTTCGAGGATCCTACATGGGTTTGACAGCTCTGATTACTATTCTATGATCCTACGTGGTTTCGAAAACATTGATTACTATACTGGGATCCTATGTGGGTTCGACAGAGTAGATGATTTAGTGTCTATATCTAATCATCTCTATCTCTCAAAATAAGTTGTATACCTATGTGTGCTGAGCCTTGACTCTGTGTTTTTACCAAGTAGATATCTTTCTTCCTTCATGGAATGGGTTATTCTTGGGCTCACTATTTGGATCTGGTATGTATTTGATTTATTAGGTATATGTATGGGCATATAACTAAATAGGGTTGGATGATACTTTGTGATTGAATTCTTACTATTGTGTTTTATCCTTAGTGGGTTCTAGAAGGCTTTCGGGGGTATCGGGGTCCCTACTAAGTATCGTTATACTCACCCATGCCCGGGCTTCACCCGTTCCTTATTGTGTCCTATATAGAAAGCGAACAACATTGATCGAGGATGAGAGAGACGAATGAGAGGCTGCTTGGAGATGTACTTAGATGGGAAATGCTTCATGGTCGACTTGATCGAGATATGTACCTACCCATCAAGTAAGATTTTCTGGTGGATGATAGAGGAGCAGTTTTCCCTTTTTCCTATATTTGTACTTCAGTTGGGTTTGTATACTGGCCCATTTACATTCAACGCTCTTTACATTGTTAATAATTTTTGGATATATATGGTTGTGTACAATCTGTGTGAGTTGCAGGTTTTAAGAAAATTACTTCTCTTTTCTCTAAGAAAAGGCTTTTTTGGTGCCAGTTGCAATCCCCTGGCCTAAGGAAGGCGGGCTGGGGGAAGTCACAGCATGGGCCCAAGGATGTGTTGTGACAAATTTGTATCAGATGAGTCGGTTCGAACATATACCATTAGACTCTAATCTTTTAACGGTAATAGTGTTATGTATTTTGGGTGTGGTTATTAGTTTAAGAAAACCAATGTTGGTGCGGTGGCTGAAGTATCTATACAGAAGGACTCTGAATTCTAATTTTTGACTTAGTGCACAAAAACCCTGATTGTGTGTGAGTTTCATTTGAAAAGATATCTTTGTGATCTCTTTGAGTTAGCTCACCAGGTATAACTTATTGACCATTGAATAGCTATTTATTTTCAAGATGAACCCACTTAGAGATCCATCTAGGGTTCTGAGCATTGTACAAGATGGCAGCCCACTGAGTGACAAGGTCTCTGTGTAGGGCCCTATCACAGTGGATACCCCATCATTACGACTACCCATTGGGACACCGGTGCCACCAGCCCCTGTAGCAAAGAGTGCACGCCGCCTGAGCGCGTTGCAGGAGTTCCAGCGCCAGAGGCCTCTTAGGTTCAACGGTGAGATGGACCCGCAGGTAGCTGAGCATTGGATTGAGGTTGTGGTGAGAGTCTTCAGGCTGGTAGGGACACTAGCCGACCTTCTGGTGATTCTGTCCATGAGTCTCCATCACGCACCAGCAGGAATATGGTGGATCTTGATGCTTCAGGTGTATGACGAGGTGACACTTATTTGGGCAGACTTCGAAAGCCTGTTTTGGCTGGAGTTTGTCTCAGCCACCCTACGTGTTGTGAGGATATAGAAACTACTTCATTTGTAGTAGGGCAGCATGATGGTGGCACAGTACTCAGCGAGGTTAACCAACCTCTCTCATTAATTCACAAATATGGTGTAGGACCCATTTTTCAGGTCCCAGACCATCGAGAAGGGGCTCAGGTGAGAGATTAGGGTATGGATGATCTCTCTAAGCATCCCGACGGAAGTGGAGCTGCTAGAGTGAGCCATCATTTTAGAGTTTTTCCTTGCTGAGAAATCACCAGAAGCGAGACCCACCATCGGTAATCACGTAGCAGACTCTTCTCTAGGTGTTAGAAAAAAGATGTAGCAAATATCCAAGAGTACTAGACCATTTGGTGGATGACCTCGGGATATGGGTTCAGTGGTGCGGGGCACACGAGACAGATCTAGTCATACAAAGAGCAGGAAGTGCTATGCATCCGATGGGTGGGGTCACATGGCTCGTGACTATCCGACCGACCGTGCCGATGATCGGGAGACGGTTGAAGGACTTCCCAGGAAGAGACAAAGATTCGACCAAGGTGGTCTACAGGGCGCATGTGGACGTGGAAAATATCAGGTCGATTAGTTGGCGGTGGTCGAAGTTTCGAGGTGTTACCGCTACCACCACCAAGAGGTCCACCCCGACTGTAGGGAGCATGCGGACAGGGGAGATCATAGGATTAGGAAGATGAGTCTTACAATCATGGTGCTCTTGAGATGATTCGAGGTACGTTCTCTGTCTACTCCACTATAGATACAGAACTTATAGACACTGGATCCAATCACTCTTTCATTGCTACTGCCCTCGTTCGGAGCACGAAGATTCTGATGGAGAATTTGGATCGATTATTATGACTAGAGACTCCTATGGGAGTGGATTCAATGATTACGCACTGGTACTGACAGTGTGAGCTTACTCTAGGAGGAGAGATCTTCGGGTGGGATCTTCTAGTAGCGACATCGAGGCCATACATTGTCATCTTGGGTATGGACTAGTTATCTACATTTCATGATCAGATTGACTATATTAGGTGGAAAGTGTGGTGTGTCTACGAGGATGGGACTAGGTTTACCTTCACCAGCGAGAACGGATCCTTTGCAGTGCAGGATGGACTTAGCCAGAGGAGGGGGTAGCCGATTACTCATCAGTTGGCTAGCCTTATCCTCGAAGTGGTTGACGTGTAGAGTCTGAGTTATCCTATTGTGGAGGATCAGTATGCAGATGTTTTTCATGATGAGGTTCCAGGAATACCTCCACGTAGAGAGGTAGAATTTTAAATTGAATTTTATCCTATGATGACACCAATATCTGTGCCAGTGTATTGGATGGATCTCGTGGAGCATCATGAGATGTGAGTACAACTGGAGGACTTTCAGGGGAAGGGATTGATCAGACAAAGTGTGTCACCATGGACTTCCCCGATTTTGTTCTCCAAGAAGGTGGATGGGAGTTTGAGGCTCTGTGTGGATTACCAGCACCTGAACCAGGTGATCGTTAAGAACAAGTACCCACTTCCAAGTATTTATGACCTCTTCGATCAGCTAAAGGTAGCATGTTGGTTCTCAAAGATAGACCCTTGATCAGGCTACCACCAGCTCATATTTCAGGACATGGATGTGAATAAGACGGATTTCAGATGTCGATATGGTCACTATGAGTTCTTGGTTATGAAATTCGGCATATCCAACGCACCATCTATTTTCATAGGACTCATGAACAACATCTTCCATCCAAACCTTGATCGCTTTTGGGTACTCTTCATCGATGACATTATGATCCACTAGACTACCGAGGTGGAGCATTTCCATCATTTGTGGATAGTACTAGACACACTCCGAGAGAACCAACTTTATGATAAGCTCTCGAAGTGCTAGTTTTGGATCCGAGAGGGTCACTTTCTGGGACATGTCATCTCAGCGGCTGTAGTTGCTATGGATCAAGCCAAGATTGAGGCTATGCAAGCTTGGGAGCCACCCAAGAGTGTAATGGAGGTAAGGAGTTTCCTGGGTCTGGCTGGTTATTATCGGAGATTTTTGTTAGACTTCTCCATAGGTTCATCGCCCTTATCGGTGTTGACGAAGATGGGGCAACCCTTTGTGTTGTCAGAGAGGTGCCTTTGGTGTTTTCATGAGTTGAGGCAGAGGCTGACTAGTGCACCCATCTTGAGGCTACCAGCGGAGGGAGTTAAGTACATGGTCTACTGCGATGCATCATGGACTAAGCTTGGATGTGTCCTGATGTAGGAGTGAGCAGCGATTGATCATGGTTCTTGTCAGCTAATACAACATGAGAAGAACTACACCACCCATAGACTAGAGTTAGAAGCAGTGGTCTTTTCCTTGAAGATGTGGCGAAACTATCTGATGGACAAGCGTTTCATAGTCTACTCTGACCACCAGAGTCTCAGGTATATCTTCTTGCATAAGGACCTGAACTTAAGATAGCGACATTGTCTTGAGTTCCTCCAGTAAATTGATTTTGAGATTATATATACTCCGGGGAATGGGAACGTTGTAACAGATTCTCTCATTAGGAGATTAGTTATTTAGTTAGTAGGAGAGGTGACTGAGCAGCTGGCCGCTTTACAGATCTCTTATGTGGACTGAGATAGAGAAGCTTTCCTACAGTCTCTTACAGTCACACCCCCACTCCATCAGAGATTCAGGGTGGCGCAGTGTGGGGACACTGACTGCGAGACACGATATACTCAAATATCCATAGGGTAGGCTCCTGATGGATTTTCTAAAGGTGGGGAGCACATCATCCTCTTCAAAGGATGTACCATTGTACCAGTGTCACTTCAGGAGGAAGTGTTTAGGGAGTTCCACACATCCCCTCTAGCGGTACATCCAGGAGTGGTGAATATATACAAGGATCTCTGATGACAACACTACTGGATGGGAATGAAGAAGGAAGTTGTAAAGTTTGTCACATGATGCCTCACTTGTTAGCAGGTGAAGGTAGAGCATCTGGTGCCAGCAGGCATGGTTCAGCCTTTAGAGGTTCCAGAGTGGAAGTGGGATGGGATGTCCAAGGATTTCGTTATCGGACATCCACATACATCCATGGGTCACGACTCGATTTGGGTGATCATTGACCGACTCCCCATGTCGGCCCACTCCCTACCAATCAGCGAGAAGGGTTCATTAGAGATCTTGGGATGCCTCTATGAGCAGGAGATTGTGCGGTTACATGGAGTACCTTATTCTATTATCTCTGATCGTGACACACGAATTAATTACCAACTATAGATGGGGTTGCCAGAGGCTTTTAGGATGCAGCTTCATCTAAGAATCGCATTCCATCCTCAGATGGATGCTCAGACCGAGCTGACCATTAAGCCCTTGAGGACATGATGTGTGCTTGTGTCCTCGACTTCGGTCAGAGCTGGGAGGATCAATTACCTTTGGTGGAGTTTTCATACTACAACAGTTGTCACTCACCCATTGAGATGGAACCTTTTAAGGCGTTATATGGGAAACCTTGCAGATCACCTCTTTGCTGGACTGACCTAGGGGAGTCACCACTCGTGGGACCCGAGATGGTACGGGATACCACAAAGAAAGTACAGATCTTCTAGGAGTGGATGAAGACTACACAGAGCAGGAAGAAGTCATATTCTGACCAGAGACATAGACCTCTGGAGTTCGAGGATGGCGACCATGTTTTTCTATGGGTCTCACCTCGACGATGTTTACCGAGATTTGGTCGATGCAGCAAGTTATTTTCGAGATTCATTAGAACTTTTTAGGTCCTCAGCAGAGTTGGAGAGGTGGCATAATGCTTATCTCTTCTTCCTCAGTTGCACCGGGTGCACGACGTCTTCCACGTATCTCAGCTGAGGAGATACGTGCACGACCCCTCTCACATCATCGACCATGGAGAGCTGCACGTCGACGATGGGGTGACTATTATGGAGGTTCCAATGGAGATTGAGGATCAAAAGGAGTGGGTCCTATGTGGAAGGTCGATACCTCTAAAGCATGTTCACTAGCAGCACAAGAACCTCCGTGAAAGCACATGGGAGCGGGAGGCTTAGATGCATGCTTAGAACCGCCCTTGTTCCCTTAGTTCGAGTTGTAGCTTACTGGTACGTAAAAACCAGAGGTGGGGAGAATGTAATGACCCAGAATTTCCATGGAATTATTTTTTCCACAAATACATGGGAATTTTACAAATCTGTGAAAATTGACAGCGTGTGATTCTGAGCCCCGGGGTTCCCAGATTCAATTTCAGAAGTTTTGATAGGGTACGTTTTGTAAACATTTGAGCAGGGTTTTATAAATTTTGAACCGGTGCTCAGAATTGAAATCTGAGGGTACCGTTGAACTCGCATCGCAAGTATTCACTTATGTAGACTTTCACCTCGATGGCAGTGGGTTGAGAATAAAAGATAGTGTTTGGGTTTTTAGTGAAATATTTAAATAAAAATAATGTTTTGTAGCTTTATTTTTATTTTTTTGGTTAAAGCCTCCATGTTGAAGTTGGAGGTGGGGACCACCACACCTTAACCTACCATGAGAGGTTATGGTGGTGGGCCCCACCCGAACCTAACCTCCTCTTAATGTTTATTATGGTGGGGACCACCCAAGTTTTTAACCACCTTGAAACTCCCCATAAATGGGGAGAAACCCTCAAACATCCATTAACTGTAGGGGAGCCTCTTCAACTTCCCTATAACTTAATTATGCCTAATCCACTTCACTAATTATTTGAGCCAACTCTTTTAACTAATTGTCTACCCCATTTGAATTTTGTTACAACAATTAAATAATAGATAAATGCAATCTGTTATTTTGGCTTGGCATATTAATCTTGGTGGAACTTTGGAGAGGAGAGATCTTAGTGATAAAATATCTTGCTAATGAAGAATGAAGAACGTGTCCTTCCAAAGAAAAACAATTGTGAGAAGCATTTTCTACTTTCTTCCTCAGAACCTCCTTCAATGTAGGATGTCTTTGATTACAACGAGACGACACACAAACCACCGATTGAGGAAAAACACCAATATCTATCCTTTTCCCTATGACTCTTTTGACAAACAACGATCAAGGTAGGGGTTCGAGCATTGATAATTATTTCTCGTTCTTTTTTTCCCTTTAAGGATTAATATTTGAAGCCACATGATATCACTCTAACACGGAGTGTGTGTGTCGAACGAACATTGCCCGACCCCACTTCCTTACTTTGTGGATTTTGATGCTAATCGTGGAATGAGTCTAGGTTGAGCGATTTTTGTCAACGATGGTTGTGGATTGAAGGCGATGTCCCGAGTAGTCCGTGAAAACATCCAGAATGAGAATCGGGCCACCAGAACTTGCCCTGTGACCCGCAAATGGTTAGATGGTGATCGGAACTGGCGAAAATTAGCGGCGAAGAAGGGAAAGATGACCGACACACCGGCTGACCACATGGATGGTGGCGGTGCAACCGCGCCACCGGAGGAGTAGGTCGCGGTCGACAAACGGTGGTAGTCGGTGAAAGGCCGAATGCGAAGAAAAATACTGGCTCGGGCCTCCAGGTTGCTGAGGAAGGTGAAGTCGGCCACCATAGGAGGTGTGGTGCAACCGCGCAGTGCGGGAGTTGGGCAGCCGCTCGGCCAGCCGGGAAGAGTGGAACCCGTCGTTTGGGTCTTGCGTGACATAAACCGGCGCCACACTGTGTTGGATCTAAACCGCACGAACGACTGTGATTTTTGGGACTCCAGGGTGTGCAGCCTTCCCCCTGGACATGGCTAGGGTGGACCCCATGGGGACTGCCAGCCATGGCCCTCCTGCGGCTCGAGCCCAGGGTGGGCTGGACCGATTGCGGACCGAACCCAGTGCGGGCCAGACCCAGCATGGGCTGGACCCAGCACAAGTTGGGATTTCCCCTAGAGCAGGGCACCCCGCAGGGCCGACCAGACCCACGGACCGGGTTGGACCGCAGTTCAGACAAAGGTCGGGCTGGGTTTGGCTGGGTCGGTCCAACTGGGCCGAACCGGACCCGGACCCACTTCAACATGTGTCCACTCTTTTGCCAATAACATGAGCTACGAGCGTCTGATTGAAAAACCATCTATGGGGATAGAAAACTTGGAGGGATACTGTGCTTTTGATATACCCCACTTAAGGTTTGTATGCAATTTGGGTTTGGCCAGGTTTGATCGAACGTAAATCAAATCGGGTCCTCATAACAGAAATGCCAATAACTCTCAGAAAGAGCATCTGATTGATGAGATGTAAGTCGCATTGGGTTTCTTATGGAAAGAAAGACCTTTTAGATACATCAAATTGGGAATTTGTAGCAGTTGATGCATAGAATCTTGGCAGGAGGAGCAGACCCTCTCGGATTCAAGCGTGCTTTGAGCAGAACCCTATGGCCAGTTTCATTGTGATAAAGGGATCCTACGTGGGTTTGACAAGACTGGCTACAATTCCAGGATCCTACGCGACATCTCTGACTACTGTTCCTAGATCCTATGTGTGTTTGACAGCTCTGATTATTATTCTAGGATCCTATGTGGGTTCATCAAGTTAGATTACTGTACCAGGATCCTATGTGGGTTCGACAGAGTAGATGATTCAGTGGCTACGTTTAATCATGTATATCTCTCTAAATATGTTGTATACCTGTGTGAGCTGAGCCTTGACTATGTGTTGTTATCAACGAGTTATCTTTATTCCTTTGTGGAATGAGTAATGATTGGGCTCAAGAGTTGGAGCAGATTTGTATTTGATTGCTTAGGTATATGTATAGGAATATACCTAAGTAGAGTTGGACAATACTTTGGGATTTTATTCTTAGTACTTTTGTTTATCCTTAGTGGGTTTTGGGAGACCTTCCGGGGTCTCGGGATCCCTACTGAGAATCGTTATACTCACCCGGGCACAGGATTTGCCCGAACCTTGTTGTGTCCTATGCAGAGGATGGGGAGTAGTGATCGAGGCTGGGAGAGACAGACGAGAGGCTACTCAGAGCTGGACTTAGACAAGACATACTTCAAGGACAACGTGATCGAGATACGTATCAACCCTTAAGGTAGGATTTCCCGGTGGATGATCCAGGAGTTGTTTTCCCTTTTTTCGGTACTTTTACTTTTGCTGGGTATGTATAAAGGCCCATTTACTTTCATCACTCTTTACATTATTAGTAATTTTTGGTAATCTCTGGTTGTGTACAGTCTGTTTGAGTTGCAGGATCAAAGGTAATGACTTATATTTTCTCTGGGATATGCCTTTTTTGGTTCTAGTTGCCAACCAATGTCCTAAGGAAGGCAGTCTTGGGGTAGTCATGGAACGGGCCCGTGGAAGGGTCATGACATCTGGTGTCGTTGATGTTACAAGGAGCCCCAGAACAGGATCTGATTAAATCTTCCACTGACGCAAATCAAATCATGAGATGGTTATTGTCAATCAAAACCACAATCGCTCACTCTTGTAAACATGGGTACATAAAAATCCCGTACATATAATATTTTCCTCATTTCCCATTAATATAATCACAACTAGAACCGTTATTTGAAATTCCAAACATAATACATATCCTCTTAACTTTGGGATAGGAAACATAAGTGTGATATCATATTCTCAATAAGGGTAAACAAATGAGATATCAATCAATGATCCTATGTTAGAATAAGATAATCATAAAAGTATGAGAACTTGATAATTACATACATTAATTATACCCAATCAATCGAAGTATCATTATCACAAATTGGGGCATATGAAACTATGAATAAAATATAAAACTTTCATATGTGTGCGGAATCATCAATAATAAATCATGATCCATAATAAAAAAATATAAGTACAAGAATGATTTCTTCAGAATATATAGAAGAATATAAAATCACTTCCATAGTCATGTTTCACTCCCAATACTATTATTGTGGAAAAAATACCATAATGGAAATTTATACCTGGTCGTTTCAGATAGTTTCCATAGAGTAAATTTTATTTGGTCCATTCTATCATCTATTATGAATTTATTAACTTTATCATCTCTTAGTGTTTACTCATATATTTCATTATTACTAAATTCATTGGAGGTATATAAAAAACCACCCATATTAATGTGTTATATATGGATCATTAATCACATAATAATAATATATACATATGATTACAAGATGATCATAAGACATTCATCATTCCATTATAGTATAACCCATGTAAAAAATGTATTCCATTAATATTTCAACATTATAATAATGAACCATTCAGAGAATGAATAAATATTATAACATCGGATCCTATCCATTTTAAATTATAAGAACCATCAAAAGATGTTCTTATATATTTAAATAACTTTTAATTTTAAGTGGAACATTTTTAGAGGGAAAACCCCCTTTTAGTTAAAATTCACTTATTTAAATTATAAATATTCCCTAAATAGTGATAAGAAAATTTCTTTGAAACTAACCATTGAAACATGAAAAGAAGGCTTCATTGAAATGGGAAATCATTATGGTTGAAAAATATGTTCATGTAGTGTATAGTAAAAAAATAATCTTCTGTCATTTGTGGTAAAAGTTGAATATTATATCACATGGAAAATCCCAATAAAATTCATTTAAAAAATTTATATTCAATGTAATATATTGTTAAAAATTAATTTTACAAATATACTTATAATAGTAAAAAAATTATTGAGAGCATTTTATGGAAAATATGGACATTGAATAAAAATATTCCTAACTGAACAATGAAATAAAGATAATTTTTCTAAAAAAATTATTTTGATCTATTGAGTACATAATGTGGGGAATATGAAATTATAACATATAATCTATAGAAATAATAATAGTATAAGACAATACATATTATTTTGCAATGATAGATCTTATAATTTCATCACAAGAGTTTTAATCATAAATTATTCTGAAAAAAATTAGATTCTAACATAAAACTCATACTGCTTAGGTAAATTATCATTTATAATCTGAATAAAATAAATAAAATCAAGTGAATAATTATATACCATGAAAAATTGATATTCATGATTAAATAAATTAATGGGGGATTATATACACCTAAAAATTAAATTCAAGTATATAGTGTACACTATTTCTCAATAAAGCCAATTTGAGTGAATAAACCCCTATCAAACACTTTTTAAAAACAATTATATATTAAAATCATCATTTCAGGTGTTCACTAATTAATTTCTCATTTATAATTTTTTTCAGCCATTCTGATCCTTGTACATGGATTGGGGTTCCAGTATCTCTAGAAAATTAATCATTTCATATGTAAAAATATTTAATTATTATATACACGTTTATATCCACACATATAATGTGGTGATGGAAAATATATTACTTCACTTTTTGGAAATGATATTTTTTATGTACACATGTAAGAAGTTCCAATTTTTTATGGACAGAATGAAAAAAATACAAATGAAATTCAGATTTATTGAATCATTATAGTGAATCAACTCTGGGTCCTAGAGCTAGTTTCTACTATCCTTATATTAGCATTATTATGAGGAACAAAATCACATAGGATTGATCAGTTCAGTAGTTTTGAAAAATAATATTACATATATGATACACATTTTAAATTTGGGATTGAAAATAAAATACAATACATAACAAAAATAATAAATAACATCGTTGAAAATCATTCCATGAGTCTAACTTTATTTCCTCGGGAAAAGAAACAAAATATGGATGAGATCAAATGATCAGTAAGGGTAAAACATAGGAGAATAAAAAATTAATAAATGAGAATAATCAACATGGAATGGAAAATAACTATAGCACAAGAAATATAATCAATAATGTGATCTTGAAACATAACCATGTGTATTTTTAATAATCAAATAATCAGGTGGAAAACCAATAAATAAATTAATAATTATGGAATTTATAATGATGTATATCAAAAAAAAATTCAAGGGATCATGTCAATTATCAAATAATATCGAGTCTTCCAACCAAGAAACTAATACTATCAAAGCTTCATGACATGATTCAAATAAATGGTTTAGGCCTCAACAAACACCTTGTCTCCTTTGTCTCATGAAACCTAAAAATGCATCGAAAGGATATAATGGTCCCCACCTATAAAATAGTAAATAAAATTCATTCCTAAAATGTCAATTAATCAATTTAATTAATCAATATTCTTTATTATCATATACATTTATTGAATATAAGATATGTAATATCAATATTTCTTAAATTAGGAAAATAATTATCAAATTCATCATCGTATGTAAAACTGGAATAATGTTTTTGAAACAATAATACCCATGATAAATGATATATATTTTTAAAAGGAATTTAATGTCCAAAACAATTATTACAATAATTTTATTGTTTCATGAGAAGGTTAACAATCACAAAAGAAAGTGAGATTTCAATGATAACATTTTCCACTTGGTCAATTATCAATTCAAACCCATTGGGTGAGATAATTACAATTTAATACAATAAATTATGAATTAATAATGATATCAAATTTCAACAGGATAGTATATATACCATATATAATTGAATTGGTGAATAAATTATAAATAAGTCTCAGTTGAATGTAAATTGAGACAAATTCTCTTACCTTGAGTATGACTTGTCACTTGTGTGTTTATATTCCTGAATAATAAACTTATCTTAATAATTTATTTTCATAGAATGTTTTTCAAGTTTATTTTTATTTTTATTACACTTATTATAATGCTGTATTCATACACTTCAAACAAAAAGATTTATATATGGTTTTTTTTGACCAAATTCGGTTCATATGTCAAAAATAACATTTTTCGGTAGACTATGGTCAAAGTTATAATTATATAAAAATAGAAATATATATAATCATTCCCTACCCATAATAGTTATAAATCAATTATATGTATAAAACTAGTCACGAAATATGGTTATGAATAATGAACCCATGTTAAAATCATAATGATGGTACATCGTATATACACATGAGTAACGATCCCATTATTCAATGATTGTTAGGAAACTTAGTTAACTAATATTTTATATTTATATAATGATAATTATATTAAAAATTGATTTTTATTTAATAATATATTATAATATATATAATTTATTGGATGCAAAAGTAATCACATCACATCGAGTATCTGGTAGTCCACATGTCCACAAAATACATTGTCACTTTTTTTAATGTGCAAAAAGGGTAATAAAGAAATTGTTATATTAGATTTATAGGAAGGTAATTATGTTATGAAAATAATATATATTTATTTTATGTCACTTATGATTAATTAAATTCTTACTTAATACATTTTATGTAATGTGTGAGTGTATCACATCACTTCGAGGAGGCGGTAGTCCACACTCTACAAATAAATCCCTCATATTTTCAAAAAATAGAAATCATAAAGTTATATTTTATATAAAAATTTCAAAATTACATAGGAAAAAGCAATATAATATATATCATATAAAAAAAACTTTCTTTCAGAATTCCCTACCATGAGATTTGGTAAAAGACAAATGAATTACATCATTTCGTGAGGCGGTAATCCGCTGTACTCACTAATGCTAATTCTGTTTGAAATTTTAGGTAAATATGTGTAGGTTTTGGTATAATCCTCAACATGAAAACATATAATTATATTTAGGATACTTATTTTATTATATTTTCACTTAATAAAAATTATTAAATGGTTTTATATACAAATAAAACCAAAATGATTGTTGAAGAAAGTTATCACATTGTCTTGTATCACCATTTTGTTTTACCAAAATATTTTCATGGAATTATTTCTGAAAAAATATAGTATTTTATGCTGAGGGGTGTAATTTTGGTAGCTTATTTGGGAATTTTTTGGATATTCCAATGTTTTTTGAGAGCTATGAGGAAGGGGAAGAGAGAATAATTTTTTACAGTTGAGGGGAAGTTTCATTCATGTAAATATTAAAAATTAAACAATATTGGGAGGCATCCCTAACCTCATGTACCACCACAATTAAAAAATAATTGATTTATGTGATATTATGGTCTATAAAAACCCCCACCACACAAAAATAATTTCATTTTTATAATTAATTAATTATCTTATATGATCCCCCACATTTTCTCATTTTGGTTTTTATAAATGGAACCAGTATTAAATCATATGTAATTTAACCATTAAGAATATATTAATGTGAAATTTAATAGAAAATATATAACCTAGGAATTATAACAATATATCAAATTTACATGATAAAAATGTCATGTTTGTTGGAAATTAATTTTAAAACAAATGCTTGTAACGCGCAAAAACACTAATTTAACTCAAACCGTGATAATAATGTTTTTCCGATTTAAGGGTCAAAATGTTCCTAATAAAAGATTAATTTGTTCATAAAGAGTACATATTTAATATTTATTAATATTTTAAATTAAATTTTCAGAAGATAGTATTTTTAGTAATTGTAAATCAATTAATTAAATATCATTTATTATTGAAGAAAATTAATGTCTATTTTTACATTATTAATTTAATCTAAATTTAAAAATATCAAGACACTAGATGAATTAAAATATATTAATTTAACAAAATTTTATCATTATATATTCCTATAATTTTTTTTAAAAAAAGTTAATAATTAAATCAAATTACATTACATTTAATAATTTTAATATCATTTATTTTAGTTAATTGTTAATTAAATAACTACCTCATTGGCATAACTTAAGTAATTTATCTAAATAATTAATATATATAAATTGAATATTAATTAATATGAGGAAAAAAGTTGACCTTTAAAATTATTGTGTGAACCTGAAAAAATGTGGTTTTAGGTCATATCTCATGGCTTTATGAATGTTAAATGTAGGGAAGGTTCCATTTTGTCTTTTTCCATAATTATCTTTTTATATAGGTTAATTTCATTGAATCGTGTCCCACTAACTCATTAAATACGAAAAAAGATGGGATATGGTCTAAATATTTTAATCAAAAGTCTTTTTTGACGTGTTTATTTGTCTTTCTTCCTCCCAATATTAATGTTTAACAACTAAGAAAGCTAATTTAGACTTTAATCTTTGTTAATAATTTTAATTACATTCAGTAATGTTTTTTTAAACTATTAAGATATTAATAGACTATAAATATTATACTAATTCCAAATATGTATTTCCATTTTTGAAAACTCAATTCACGCAAATGGAAAACATAAACATAAAGCTAATAGTGCGGACTTGGTGAGAAAGCGGTGTTTAAGTGAGAATGTTCAAAAACTCATTATCCATTTATATATTAATTCAATATAATAATTATTCCATTGACCTGAACTATATTAATATTTTTATATTTTATCTATTTTGACTTTATAAAACAAATTTTGTAACGCCCCAACCCCATTTTCGCAGAGTCGGTGCATTATTGCGTAACATTGGAATGATCATAAAAGATCAAGTCTCGAAAGACCGATTAGCTTAGTAGCCTTGGAAAAACTAGATACATTCATAAATGTTACATTACATCATATAGTGAACAACTAAAATAACAAAGTCTCCATAGTCCACACTCATATCTTCTTCTGACTATCCCTGCAGGTCATTCATAAAATACTTCTTCACATCCTGGAAAAATATTAAAACATTGAAAGGGGTGAGCTCAGATGTTCAGTAAGTATAACAATATTGCAGAAGCTTTCGTAAATAAACATTAACATTTAAGGCAATTTATAACTAAAACAAAAGCCTTTTTAAACTTGAACTTCATCATAATATGGCAAAAATAAAATAAAATAATGCCATTTTCTTAATCAAATGGATATTCTACTAGCCGAATAATCACATGCAATATCAATAACCACTTTCATAATGATGGAATGCATAATCCCAGACTATCATAACCACGTAGCCAAGGCCTCATGCCAAGACCACAAATAAGATTTTGTCAAGGCCTCGTGCCAAGACACTAGTTTGTCTCATGAGACCTACCGATGCATCGAGGAGCTGTAGCGGGCTCCACCCGTCACTTATTAAGTCCAATGCATTCCTCATATGAATAGGTTTAACCATATCATAAACCATAACATAATCTTATCACATAAAATATGCATAAAGGAAACATAATATTTCCACATTTCAATCACAAGATATCAATACAAAACATTGATATAATAAAAACACTTTCAAAACCATTTTCAATACCAAAATAAAAGAAAGTTAAAACTTTGTATTTATTTTTCATTAAAAAAAATTATGGCTTGTAGAGGAAGCCGAAACTCAAATAATGGTCACGGCGGCGGAGAAGTCGTTGTCGCCGCATATGTACGGCAAGAAAAACATTTCCTTTTTGTTCTTTAGTAAAACACTTCTTATAAAAAAGATTCCTTTTGAATAAACGTAAAAGTCAAAGGGGTTTAAACACCGTATAAAAGAAAGTTGTGTATAAAACAAAATATGCCTCAATGACAGGAGATTGAGACGAAGACCCTTACAAAGATAATTTTTTTAAATAAATTAGATATATTATGTTTATTCACTATAAGTACACATAAATAAAGTACAAATACAATATAGGACATAATAATATCATGACATAATTTGAAAGTAGGAGATTAACCCAAAAAATGGAAATCAGGTTAAGAAGTTCCCTTACATCGTGTCCGACTTGACTCGATCGTTCTTTAATCTCCTGAATAATAAACTAGAGTTAATTTATATTTACTTAAGAAACTTTTTCATGTTCATTATTCCTTTTATATCACTTATTACCATGTTATGAACATTATGTAATTATTTAAGTTTATAACGGTCGTTTTGTCGATCTTAGGTACTTGAGTAAAAAATAAACTTCCTATAATTACACTTTGTTCATGTGGTAAAATATCCATTATATCCATAATTATATTCATTATGTATATATCATATACATAATATATATCCAGTATAGACATTAATTTATAATATTACATAACATTTAGAGGTAAGAAATGAAATGCACCGTTCATGGAGACGGTAAGTCGTACGTACGCATGAACGCTACATTCATTTCCATTTCATATTTAATGGAATGAAGTTATAATTATATAAAGGTATAATATAATTCCAGTATAATATAATTTATAATACCATTTACCCCATCCTTTATACATCCCACATATGGAATTAATGATTCAAATCACTTTGAGGGGGCGGTAGTCCGCACTTCCTAATATGAAATTATCGCGTTTACCCATAATGGAAATCATAATGTATGAAATAAATGATAAATAAAGAAGAATAAGGAAAACATAAACATAATATATATATATATATATAATATATGAAAATAGTGTCATCAAAATTTCCACCATTAGAGGTGTTAAAAGAATATTGAACAATCATCGTTTTGTGAGGCAGTATTTCGCCACCCATAGAAATAGTATGTTTTTTAACCATTAGACGAAGGTGTGTGTAAGTGTAAACCAAATACTTATCATAAAAACATCCTAGTATATTGTAGCTACTGTTTTTGTTACAAAAGAAAGGAATAAAAAGAGTTTAAGGGGTTGGAGAAGAAAAATAAAACAAAACAACATTAGAGAAGACATTACCTAAAAATCGGGTAACTCTTTTTGATTTGAGCCAATGGCTTCCTTGGGAATAATTCTGGCCAATTTGAGGCTTCTATGAGTAAGGTAGGGATGTTGGTAGAGTATTTGGGAAGAGGTTTTCTGATCCAAAAGTCTTTGAATGTGTGAGTAAGGTGGTAGTGGTGGGGGCCTTTTATAAGTGGAGAGGAGGGGCACTCTTGGAATGTAATAAAATGTTACATTATTATACAATGATTTTCGGATTATAAAGGTCCCACACTTATATAATTCGAGGATAAGGTGGTAAGGGTTCGAAATATTCTCATCAAATAGGCATTCGACAAGTGTAATGCTTACATTTTACATTATCCTTCCATTTTATTGAAATTGTTAATTAATGAGGTAATCGATGCATCATCATGGTGTCATAAATAATTTAATTTATTTAGTGCCTAAAAATTATAAAACAAATATCATTATTTAGGAAATCGTTTTATCTTTCTAATGAATATTTATAGTCAAAAATATGACTTGTATAACGCCATTAAATTTTTTTTAGTAAAACATCTCTTGTTTGTGACATTTTTATTTTAACATTAAATAAAAAGTTATTTATGTCATTTTCCTACCAAAGTGGCTCCATGGGATCCCCAAGTTGACCCATGGATTTTATTGCTCGTCCATGACACATCCAATAGGGGTAGGACAAGTGTCAAGGTCATTCCATATTTTTTTAATACTATTTTTACCGTCAATTTCACTAATAACCTTTAATCACGATTAATTAAACATAAAAGTTACTATTCACCAAAAAATTATTTTAATCCCATTGAACCACATTTTACTTCCTAATGACAACCATGTATGTTGGATTTTTAAAAATAAAATCACAGAAGTGGTAATGTTTCATTTAAACGAAAAATCAGTTTTTTTAACTACCACTTAGTGGTTTCACTATTCATCAAAAATTGATGTTTTTCAGAACAATGCCAAAATTTCACCCTAAGCTATAATTGATATTCCAAATTCAAAAATGATTTCTAATTTAGAAAATTCCAAAAATATAAGTTTCATTAATTAATTTTATAATTAATTCCCTCTGTCACAACAAATAGCGTGTTTTTAAGAAACAATATATATCAAAATATTGACAATTATTTATGTCCAGTTTCAAAGTGAAATTAATTCTAATGAACACCATTGGATAAAATGGTAAAATTATATTCTAATTATACTTTAAAACCAATAAATAGTATAATTTTTCACTATAAATTATTTTGATCAAAAAAGTTGTTTTAAGTATTTTGCACTATTCATAAAAAAATGGAAGTTCAAAGAAAATTACAAAAAATTCAACTTAGGATAATTTCGATATTACAAATACAAAAATGAAGTCCATATTGAAATATAAGATTTCCATATTTTTAAAAAGTGGGTATTACTATTCATAATGGCTACTTTGATTAGTCGCGGTGTGTTAGAACTCGAACTTGCATACAATGCAAGCTATTGCATTATTGAAAGAGAAGCGTATCGTGGAAGCTCCGGGTGTTACATTCTCCCCTCCTTCAATAAATTTCATCCTCGCAATTTAAAGTTTTTCTTCGAAAATAAAATGTTGAAAATAGAAAATACCTTTGTGGAAAACCCACATCGGAAATAGGGTTAATAAGAATATAACATTAAAAGAAAGAAAGAGAAGTACACAGGTCACCCGAGATAGCACATACTAGGATCCTATGAAAATATGGATATGGAGGAGAAAGAAAACATCATGGTCTGATGGAGAGATATAGAAAACAGTATTAGGAGAAAGTAAACCATAAGAAAATCACAAACTTGTGATTGGTTAAATGGTCATTGAATCCCCAGTTGGAAAAGTTAACCGAAAACACTTTTGTTTTAAGTTACCTTTCAAAAAGTTGAGGAATTTATTTAAGAGATTTACTAAGAACATAAGGAAATATACTTACTTGTCATGTAGGCATTCATTCTTTAATAAATTTTTACCACGAACCCATCTTTCACTCCAAAAGGCAATAGATTTTTAAAAATATTATATTTATCCTAATCATAGAAAGTTCAAAATTTTAACACAGACCATTTAAATTAGGAAAACTATTTTGTAATAACCAGGGACTTCTTGTAGGCTAGTGGTAGGTAATAAAGGCATGTCGCACTATGGTTGTGGGTTCGATTCCTGCAGCTTTGTCCGACGTGACGGGTTATGCCCCACCCTGCAGGTTGTCCTTTTCCTAAAACTATAGTAGTCCAAAAATAATCTTCAAAAAAAATTTAACCTTAAATAATACTATCCAAGGTTCAACTTAATCCATTCCATACTATATAGTTTTCCAAAATACCTCTATCTAGACTTTCACTAAAGGCTCCTAAAATTCCAAAATCAATTGTAACATTAGATTCCCTAAACAAAGTAAAGTTTCTCTTATTGTCACATACTAAAAATATGATTTCCTTCATCATTTTAAATCCTTAATGATAACAACAAGTACTTAAGTACAATCCTTATATATATCACATTATTTTTATAACCAGAATATAATCCTTGAGTCCAAAATCACCAATACATTTATTATTCTGCTTCAACTGTAGTAACAGCATAAGATTATCCTTGATCCCTTGGCATTTTCTGAGGTAAGTTTACCAGACGCTTAGGATAGTCATTTGCATAATGCCCCATTTCCCTACAATTGTAGCATCCAACATTGATAGCCTCTTTCTTTCTCTTGCAATCAGGAGCCTGGTGACCTTTTTCTCCACATTTGTAACAAACTCCCATTCCCTTTTGGCAAGTACCAGGGTGATTCTTCCGTAAATTATCGCATAATCGAAAATACTTCTTTCCCTTTTTCCCTTTATCTATCTCTTGTTCCACTGTTCTCTTCTTCTCTTGATTTACTTTATTGTCATAAGATTTAGAGAATTTCTTTTCTATCTTGATAGCACATGAGACAATATATTCGTATGACGAGAAGGATTGTGAGACTAATGCTCGACGGAGAAATGGTTTTAACCCATCAAAGAAATGATCAATCTTACTTCTTGGGTTACATATATAATATGAAGCATGCCTCGCTAACCTTGTAAATTTAGCCTCATACTTTGCGACATTCTCATCCTCCTTCTGCCTCAGACTCAGAAATTTCCTTTCCATATCTTCTCGATGGTTATGTGGAAAGTATTTTTCTAAGAAAATATCTTTGAACTCTCTCCATTCCATATTTGATACTTCATCATCTTCCTTTGTATTTTGAATCAATGACCACCATTGATTAGCATCTCCAGTGAGGCGGTAAACTACCATGATAACCTTTTCTCTTTCACTACTCCCCAAGGCGTGGAATATTTTCTCTAAGGAGTTTATCCATTGCTCAGCTACTAATGTATTTGTACCCACATTAAATGTTGGTGGTTTTTTCCTCATGAAACGATCTAGCATTGATCCTCCACGTTGTGGATCAGGGTGCTCCATACGAGTAAGGTTGTTATTCATAACCTGAGTGAGTTGTCCCAGTATGGTAATAAGTTGATCAGCATTAGTTGTATCTCCAGATCCAAAATAATTATCTTGATCAGGAGGGAAATCCCTACATGGAGTGCGTGCATTGATACAATTTCCATTCCTTCCACTAGGCGCCATTTCTAAACAATGGAATAAACTAGATTAGTTTATGAATCAAAATACATAATTCCATACTTGTAAAATAATTGACATAAATTGAACTATTTATGGATATAATCCATAAAAATGTTTTCTTTGAGGAAGTATATACTCATAACCCTTCATAGTGGTTTGTAAAGAAAATGATAATTATTCTAAGCATATCCCCCAGGAGTGTTGTAACCAAGAGTGCATCAATGCCCTTTGTCTTGCACCAGTTCTCGTTCAAGTCTAGCTCAAAGCGATGTTTTCGGGGTTTACCCCTCGGTACATCTGTGCCAGAGCCGCCTCTACCTGCTCGTGTCCAGACAGGGATGTATTGCTCGGAAAACTCACAAAATCTCTATAATACCAAAATTCAAGGAAGTTCCTTTATACTAATCCTCAAAGTCTATATTCGGGCTATATGCTCTAATCAGAGTTTATCTAAATCTAGATTCCAAGGTTATTACTAAACTGCCTTTGATACCAACTATAACGCCCCGACCCCAGTTGCCCAGAGTTGGTTCATTATTGCGTAACATTGGCATGATCATAAAAGATCAAGTCTCGAAAGACAGATTAGTTTAGTATCCTTGGAAACACTAGATACATTAATAAATGTTACATTACATAATAAAGTGAAAAAATACAATAACAAAGTCTCTATAGTCCACACTCATATCTTCATCTGACTATCCCTGTAGGTCATTCATAAAATACTTCTTCACATCCTGGAAAATATTAAAACATTGAAAGGGGTGAGCTCAGATGCCCAGTAAGGATAACAATATTGCGGAAGCTTTCGTAAATAAACATTAACATTTAAGGCAATGTATAACTAAAACAAAAGCCTTTTTAAACTTGAACTTCAACATAATATGGCAAAAATAAAATTAAATAATTCCATTTACTTACTCACATGGATATTCTACTAGCCGAATAATCACATGCAATATCAATAAACACTTTCATAATGATGGAATGCATAATGCCAGACTATCATAACCATGTATCCAAGGCCTCGTGGCAAGACCACAAATAAGATTTTGTCAAGGCCTCATGCCAAGACACTAGTTTGTCTCATGAGACATACCTATACATCGAGGATTTGTAGCGGGCTCCACCCATCACTTATTAAGTCCAATGCATTCCTCATATGAATAGGTTTAAACATATCATAAATCATAACATAATCGTATCACATAAAACATGCATAAAGGAAACATAACATTTCCACATTTCAATCACAAGATATCAATACAAAACATTGATATAATAAAAATACTTTCAAATCCATTTTCAATACCAAAATAAAATAACGTTAAAACTTTGTATTTATTTTTCATTAAAAAAAGTTATGGCTTGTAGAGGAAGCCGAAACTCAAATAATGGTCACGGCGGTGGAGAAGTCATTGTCGCCTCATATGTACGGCAAGAAAAACATTCCATTTTTATTGTTTAGTAAAACTCTTCGTATAAAAAAGATTCCTTTTGAATAAATGTAAAAGTCAAATGGGTTTATACACCGTATAAAATAAAGTTGTGTATAAAACAAAATATGTCTCAATGAAAGGAGATTGAGACGAAGACCCTTACAAAGATCATTTTTTAAATAAAGTAGATATATTATGTGTATTCACTATAAGTACACATAAAAAAAAGTAAAAATACAAGATAGGACATAATAATATCATGAAATAATTTGAAAGTAGGAGATTAACACAATGAATGGAAATCGGGTTAAGAAGTTCCCTTACCTCGTGTCCGACGTGACTCGATCGTTCTTTAATATCCTGAATAATAAATAAGAGTTAATTTCTATTTACTTAAGAACCTTTTTCATGTTCATTATTCCTTTTATATCACTTATTACCATGTTATGAACATTATGTAATTATTTATGTTTATAACAGTCGTTTTGTCGATCTTAGGTACTTGAGTAAAAAATAAACTTCTTATAATTACACTTTGTTCCTGTGGTAAAATATCCATTATATCCATAATTATATTAATGATGTATATATCATATACATCATATATATCCAGTATATACATTCATTTATAATATTAAATAACATTTAGAAGTAAGAAATGAAATGCACCGTTCATGGAGACGGTAAGCCGTACGTACGCATGAACGCTACTTTCATTTCCATTTCATATTTAATGGAATGAAGTTATAATTATATAAAGGTATAATATAATTGCAATATAATATAATGTATAATACCATTTAATATATGCTTTATACATCCCACATATGGCATTAACGATTCAAATCACTTTGAGGGGGCGGTAGTCCGCACTTCCTAAAATGAAATTATCGCGTTTACCCATAATGGAAATCATAAAGTTTGACATAAATGAAAAATAAATAAGAATAAGGAAAACATAAACATAATATATATATATATATATAATATATGAAAATAGTTTCATCAAAATTTCCACCATTAGAGGTGTTAAAAGAATACTGAACAATCATCGTTTCGTGAGGCAGTATTTCACCACCCACAGAAACAGTATGTTATTTAACCATTAGACGAAGGTGTGTGTAAGTGTAAAACAAATAATTATCATAACAAAATCCTAGTATATTTTAGATACTGGTTTTGTTACAAAATAAAGGAATAAAAAGAGTTTAAGGGGATGTAGAAGAAAAATAAAACAAAACAACATTAGAGAAGACATTACCTTAAAATCGGGTAACTCTTTTTTATTTGAGCCAAAGGCTTCCTTGGGAAGAATTCTGCCCAATATGAGGCTTCGAGGAGTAAGGGAGGGAAGTTGGGAGAGTATTTGGGCAGAGTTTGGCCGAACCAAAAGGCTTTGAAAGTGTGAGTAAGGTGGTAGTGGTGGGGGCCTTTTATAAGTGGAGAGGAGGGGCAGTCTTGGAAAGTAATAAAATGTTACTTTATTATACAATGCTTTTCTGATTCTAAAAGTCCCACACTTATATAATTCGATGATAAGGTGATAAGGGTTCGAAATATTCTCATCCAATAGGCTTTGGAAAAGTGTAATGCTTTGATTTTACATTATCCTTCCATTTTATTAAAATTGTTAATTAATGAGGTAATCGCTACATCATCATGGTGTCATAAATAATTTAATTTATTTAATGTCTAAAAATTATAAAAAAAAATTATTATGTAGGAAATATTTTTATCTTTCTAATGAATATTTATAGTAAAAATTGTGACTTGTATAACCCCATTAAAAAATTGTTTTAGTAAAACATCTATTGTTTGTGACATTTTTATTTTAACATTAAATAAAAAGTTATTTATGTCATTTTCCTACCAAAGTGGCTCCATGGGGTCCCCAAGTTGACCCATGAATTGTTTTTCTCGTCCATGACAGATCCAATAGGGATAGGACAAGTGTAAAGGTCATTCTATATTTTTATAATACTATTTTTACCTTAAATTTCACTAATTACCTTTAATCGTGATTAATTAAACATAAAAGTTACTATTCACCAAAAAAATTATTTTAATCCCATTGAACCACATTTTACTTCCTAATGACAACCATGTATGTCGGATTTTTGAAAATAAAATCACAGAAGTGGTAATGTTTCTTTTAAACTAAAAATCTGTTTTTTTAACTACCACTTAGTTGTTTCACTATTCCTCAAAAATTGAAGTTCTTCAGAATAATACCAAAATTTCACCCTAAGCTATAATTGATATTCCGAATTCAAAAATGATGTATATTTTACAAAATTCCAAAAATATAAGTTTCATTAATTAATTGTATAATTAATTCCCGCTATCACAACAAATAGCGTGTTTTTAAGAAACAATATATATCAAAAGATTGACAATTGTTTATGTCCAATTTCAAAGTGAAATTAATTTTAATGAACACCATTGGATAAAATGGTAAAAATATATTCGAATTATACTTTAAAACCAATCAATAGTATAATTTATCACTATAAATTATTTTGATCAAAAAAGTTGTTTTAAGTATTTTTAACTATTCATAAAAAAATGGAAGTTCACAGAAAATTACAAAAAATTAAACTTAGGATAATTTCAATATTACGAATACAAAAACGAAGTCCATATTGAAATATAAGATTTCCATAATTTTAAAAAGTGGGTATTACTATTCATAATGGCTACTTTGATTAGTCGTGGTGTGTTAGAACTCAAACTTGCGTACAATGCAAGCAATTGCATTATTGAAAGAGAAGCGTATCGTGGAAGCTCGAGGTGTTACAAATTTAAAATAAATTTTATCTTAAAAATTTATTTGAACGAAAAAAAATATTCAAAAAAAATTATAAATTTTAACTATTAAACCAAAACTCAATCATTTTAGGAAAATAGAAAAAAATCACCCGAACATAATTTTGAAATTATTAATCTTGAAATGAAATTTATTTTTGAAAATAAAATTTCTAATGTTTTCATAATTTATTTTTAAAATATATTTACCATTATAAAGAGGTAGAAATCGTTCTTCTGTGCAACACAAGCTAACATTGTTTTATGTGTAGCATAATTATAACATTGATTTTTATATAAATGATGCTAGAATAAAATAAATTTATTTCAAAACTAAAATATTTTAAACTATTACATTGTTACATTTACTTCACATTAATTAAATTACCACCTCACAATTGGATCTTTATTTAGGTAATCAAGGGTTCTATATTTTAATATATATTTATTGAATAACCCATATCATGAATTTTGAAAAAAAAATTACTAAAAAGAGGGTAAAGAAAGTGGTAATTTAAATAAAAAACTATTCTTTCAAATATATGAATGTTAGTAAAAACCTGGTCATGGAAAATAAATCTAACTATCATGTTCTGATATGGAGTAAAATAGAACATGTTTAGCTATACGTTAATGACCACAAATCCTTAATCCACAAGAATGAAAAAGGTCATTGATATCATAAAAACAATTATAATAGGAAATAAATTTTCATTCAAGAATGTTTTTCCTAGTGTTAATTTATTATTTCACTCTCTACAAATATAAGTAAATATACCTTTTTATATATTAAGAACAATCTTAACCTCTGGTTGTGATTTGAAAATTTCAACATTATCTATTAGCAAATGTTTCATCATAAGGTGAAGTGTTACATTAATCTCCAAAACCCTATCCAAATATCATCATAAATAATTTTATAAATGGTTAACCTTATGTGCCACCAAAAATATCAAGATAAAAAACTATAAAAGGTCACCTAATAATTGATCTTGGGATTTTGTACCATTCAACATTCAAAATGAAATCATTAATTAAAAATCCTTATTGAACAATTCTTATACATTTGATAATTATTTCAACTAGAATTTTTTTGGGAAACTAGGATTATATCATAATTAATTAATAATAATTCAGGAATATTAGTCATTCCAATTCATCAGTATAAGTTACATAAAATTCACAATGATCACAGAGCTTATTATAGGATATATTCTCTAAAAAATTTTATATACCAGATTATATCCAAACAATATGAAACTTATTGTATAATCTCTAAATTTGTTAGATACATAAAATATATAGAATAATTTTTTAGTAAATAATATTATAATCATAAAAACAGTTTATTTTGGATATTCTTATATACTTATACTCAAATTATAACTTTGGGTTATGTTTTATAATCTAATTTTTTAAAATCTAGTTTCCAAGGTTGCTACTAAAGTTCATTTTATATCAACTATATCACCCCATATCAAGAATTATGGAGCTAGTGTATACTAAAATTAAATTGGTATGATTAAAGGGAATCAAATCTTGATGGAACAATTAGTTTTTTAGTTTCATAAAACTAGATCACATACATGATACCCATTTTATATTTGATATAGAAAACAAAATACAAAAGATATCATAAAAAATTAAACTACATTCATCCAAATAATTCAAATAATTCATCCTCATATCTTTATGAAAAGAAAAAAAATAAGAATAAGCTTAAATGATAAATAATGGTAAATTACAGTGGAAGAATTAATGAATCAATTATAATAATAAACATGGAAAGGGAAATAACTAAAACACATGCCATATAATCAATGACATGAGTATGAAACCTTACAATATATATTTATACTAATTGAATAATCACACAGAATATCTACAACTAATTTCATAATGATGTAATTCATAACAATAGATATCTAAGAAATTCCATCGAGGATTCATTAAAATAATATAATATTTTCAAGTATTTATGCCAAGAATAAATTATTGTCAAGGCATAATGAGAAGAATATAATAAATTGTCAAGGCCTCAACCAAAACCCTATCTAGTTTTTCTAAAAAAAACCCACTAACGCATTAAGTGGATATAGTGGTCCCCACCATCCACATATGATATCTAATGCATTCCTCATATATTGAAAAATCTATTTAATTAATCAATACCCCTTATCATCAAGTATTTGTATTGAATTGAATATATATATTTATCTAAGATTATCTAATTACTCAATTATATTTTAAAGTTAATACATTATGTAATAAAGGTATATGGTTTATGAGGTTTTCATACCCATGGTAAATGATATGGATATTTAATAAAAATTTAATTTTAAAAAAATTATTATTATAATGTGAATTTTTTAGGAGAAAGTTAACAATCAAAAAATAAAGTGGGATTTCAAAGATAAAAATTACCACTTTAGTGTATTCCAAATCAAACCCACTAGATGTGATAATTCAAATATAAACATAAAATAATATGAATAATTAATTAATCATGATATTAAATGTAAAAGGTACAGTTTATACACCATATATAAGTTCATTGGTGTATAAATAATAAATAATTCTCAGTGGAATACAAATAGCGATGAAATCCATTACCTAGAGTTTGACTTGTCCATAGTGTATATATATTCCTAAATAATAATATTATGGTAATTAATTAATTTTTTGGGAGAAATTTTAACATTTATTATTAATTTAATTTCCAAAAATTTTAGTGTATTATACAATTACTTTATATAATTATATTTATAGTGGGTATTTTCTCCAAATTCAATTCATTTGTCAAAAATGAATTTTGTAGGTCGACTATGGTCAATGAGGTCATAAAATAAAATTCCCAATAATAATAATAATTAGAAAATAATAATATATATGGTTTTATAATGCTTTTAAAACCAATCATGAATGATGGTCATCAAGAATTATCCAACGACAAAATTATAAAAATGTTTGGTCAAATATATGCATGAGTAACTTTCCCATTTTTTAATGATTGTTATGGGAAACTGGTAAGTAACATTTTATCATTATATAATTATAATTAAATATTAAATACCATTTTATTTAATCATATATACTTATATATATAAATCATGTGATGTAAAATTAATCATATAGTGTCGAGGAGGTGATAGTCCACACGTCCAAGAATGATGTTATAACTTTATTTTAGTGTGTGAAATGGGTAATAATGAAAAAGAAATATTATATTTAAAAAAAGATAATAATTTAATGAATATAATATATGTTTCCTATATGTATCATATTTTTAATTGAAGATCATCCTTAATACAATTCATGTAATGTGTGAATGTATCACATCACTTTGAGGATGCAGTAGTCTACACAAATACAAACAATGTTATTGTATTTTCAAAAAACAGAAATCATAAATTAATGTGTTATACAAAAATTCAAGAAGAATAATGTCGTAATAAATATCATATATCCCGTATAAAATCAAATTTTCCATTATAACTATCAACCATTATAGGTGGTAAATAAAAAATGATGTTCATCATTTCTTAAGGCAGTAGTCTATCGTACAAATAAAAATTTATTTCTATACCCATTTCATATAAGTGTGTGGCACTTTAAGAAATCCACTTATCATAAATACATCATAGTATATTGAATATACTTATTTTATTATATAATTATTGAATAAAAATAATTTATTTTTATCATAATGAAATTAAACAAAAGTGATCGTTGAAGTGTGATTCATTTTTTTGCGTAACTCCTATTGAATTTATCTTAAGTAGTTCCTTAAACTTCTTAATGACAACATTTATGATTATAATATTATGGTAACGTCGTGGGGAGATTATTCAGTATTTTTTGGATGATCTAATGTGTCTAGAAATGTGTGAGGGAGGGAAAGATTGGAAGTCTCTTTATAGTATAGGGGAAGTGACATTCATAAAAATATAAAACCGTATACACTCTTCGGCTATATCCCTCACCTCATGTGATAGAAATATTAACAAATAATGCATTAATATGAATTTATGGTTCATAAAAACCATCTCCACACAAAAAAATTTCATTTGTATAATTTTGTTTCCTAACATCTAACTTTCCCCACTATTACCATTTTGGTTTTTACTAAATAAAAAGTTTTCTATACTAAGTAATTTTACCCTTATGTCTAAATTAAAATTAGATTTAATAGAAAATATTTAACCAATGAATTATAAATATTATATCTAATTTAATAAAATAACAAATCCCTCATTTTGGAAATTATTTTTTAAATAATAGCATGTAACATACAAAAACACTACATTAACCAGAACCATGAAAACAATTTTTTTGATATTTATGTGTCAATATGTTCATTATAAAATGTAAATTGTTTCTTAAATAGAAACTATTTTATATATGTTGAAATTTGATAATAAATTGTAATATGATATAATTTTTAGAAATTTTAAATCAGTTAATAAAATATCATTTATTATAAAATATCATTAATATAAATTTTGACATTATTAAATTAATTTGAATTTACAAATATTATGAAAATGGTTAAATTAAAAGATATTGATTACATAGATATTTATCATTCAATATTTTTTCTAAAAATATTTAAATACAATATTTTAATCAATTTAATTCACTTTTAATATTTTTAATATCTTTTATTTTAGTAGATTATATCCATTATAATTAATACACTGGAATTCCTTAAGAAATTAATATAACTAATTAATCAATTAAAATTAAATTGTAATGAACCAAATCTGGAGCCACACAACAGGTGCCCCGTACCTAGTTCGCCACATGACCTCAAAAGCATTTCCCCAAATGATAAAGGCCGCCGACTAGCAGCGAGGGCCTTGGTGAGTCAGTGGAGAAACTATGCCCTCATTTGGTAAAGTATGCAGTGGGAGAATAAGCATAAAAAATAGTGAAAGCAGTAAATAGCATGAAACAACTGTACTGAACGTAAAATCAATGTCTGATATAATAATAATGATGTAGTACGGTACATGTATCTATAGAAAACAGTAAACAAAAAAATATGCTGAAATAAAACTGAAACCAAAATACTAAATGTAAACAGCAACTCCAGCAGCATCGCGAACCAAAGCCCAGTCACATGCTCTCTAGCTCCAACTAGCAATCAAGTACCTTAGGTAGAAGGACCACAATCCCTACTTATACCTACAACTATATAATCTATCTGGGTCAAAAAGCAGGACCCAAACAAGGTGTGAGACTATTCCCAGTAGGCGACCACCACATGATTTGTTCCCAACTGTCTGTGAGTGATATAGAAAAAGTAAAGGTACATAATGCAGTAAAAAATTATTCCAATTATCATTCACATTCATTTAATTACACAACCTGGGAAAACCAGCAATGTTTCCTTGTCCATGATAAGCAAGTAACACAGCAGGTATCTAAAAAGACTACCAAAACACAAGCAGTAAAAAATCCAAGTTTCTTCTTTGTCTTGGTGGACTCATCACAACCAACCATCAAAATTCACACTGACTCTTTGGGTGACTTAAACTAGAAGACCCCTATAGTCCAGTAAGCAACAAGGCACAGACACTATGGGAAGCTCTTACATTGATTCCCCTATGGATTTCAACGAAAGCTACTGACTCTCTGAGGAAGCACTTACGTATAATTTCTCCTGTGGTCTCGATGCGTGGGTAAACAAAGAACACTCTTGGGAATCACAAAGTCCTATTCCCGTAGGTCTTGCGTACGAATCTAAAACCAACAGACCCTCTAGGGAAGTACTTAATCATCTATTCCCTCTTTGATTTCCCACACCAGGTTCTCACAGCCTTGAGCAGTCCAGTCGTGCGTAATTGACTATTAGCAGCCCTAAGTAAGTTAAACAACTACTTGGCTAATAGCTACCATACTTCAAAAGCATTCCAACAGCATGCAACACAGGGAATCAATGATAACAAGCAACTAACAATTTCAATAGGGTTGCCTCATGGCAACGGTTCCAAACTGTGATAAATAGCCAAACGGGAAAGGTAAACACCCATGGGGTGATCCTAAAACATGCAACCAAGAATAAATTAGCATTAATTTATCATATGCTAATAAGAAATCTTGGGAAGTTAGACAATAGAATCAATATCCTAAACCCAGGATACCCGATACATGGGTATCCGACACTTTTGCAACCAAAACTCAAAGAACTTCAACGTAGTGCAACAAACCACCTACCTTGATCCTCGGAGATCGATATACTAGAACCTCGGCCTGTGAATCGACCTAGAACAGAGATGATCTGCAAAAACATCTAAATCATTCAACCTCAGATAACTTACACAAGAAGAGGAATCAGTAAACAAGGCTAAAAAAGAACCACGAACTCACCGCTACAATTATTCTGCAACCGACAGAGTTTGATTCGGACAAATAGTGATGGATCGGTGGCTCAGAGAAGAAATGGCCTCCTCGGACATTCTAGATGGAATTAGGCGGAGAAGAATATGTTTTTCGTCATTATGCACGACCACGAGTTGATTAATGAAATAAAAAAGTACACGGTGTGAACACTTAAAGTACACGGCGTGTAGTGGGGTTTTCCGTACTCCTCCAAAATTTGCCTCCGCATCACCACAACACGCCGTGTGTATGGCCCAGTCTCAGCCAACACACAGATTCGAGTGGCCGAGGAGTACACGGTGTGTATTCAGAAATTACACAGTGTGTACTCTGAAAATTTCTAGATTCTTTATTTTTCCTTAAAAGCTCGTAAAAAACATCTGTACCTAAAACTGAAGCTCCGGGTTCTTACAAGCATCCCCCCTTAAAGAAATTCATACCCGAATTTCCCTAGCAAGGCATAGAAGAAGAACCCTCAAACAACTCTGGCCACTGTGATCATATATCTGCCTCCCTCTCCCAAGTCTCATCCTGTATATGGTCGTGCTACCATAGCACCCGTACCAGGGGAATAGGCCGTCCACGGAGTAATTTTTCACTACGATCAAAAATCCTGATAGGATGCTCTTAGAAAGATTCATCCTTCTCTAACTAAACCTCCTCGGGTTGAAAAACATGAGAAGGGTCTGAGAAATACCCTCGAAGATGAGAAAATGAAAGACGTCGTGCATAGCCTGGTATATCTGAGGTAACTGGAACCTGTAAGCAACCAGCCCGACTCTCTCCAGAACCTCAAATGGCCCAACGTATCTCGGTGAACTCTTACCCTATCTCTGAATCCTCTTGTGTCCCAACCTCGGTGCAACACGTAGGAAAACCTGATCCCCAACCTCGAACTCCAGAGGTCATCTCTGCTGATCTGCGTAAGACTTCTTCCGAGACTATGCTGTCGCTATCCTCTTCTGAATCAACTATATCTGTTCTGAGGTCTCCTAAAAAAGACGAGGTCCTAGAAAAGCTGCCTCTCTTGCCTCTAGCCAGCATAAAGGTAATCGACATGGCCTACCGTACAAAGACTCATAAGGTGCCATCTGAATAGTCGCCTGAAAACTGTTGTTGTAGGCGAACTACACCAGAGGAATATGCTTCTCCAAAGAACCTCCAAAGTCCAGAATGAAAGCTTGGAGCATATCCTCAAGCACCTGGATTGTACGCTCGGACTGCCCATTAGTCTGGGGATTGTATGATGTACTCAAAAGTATCTTTGTACCCAACACCCTCTCCAGCCTTTGCCAGAAGTGCGAATTAAAACACGCATCCCTGTATGAACCAATGGAGTGTTGAACTCCATTCAGACATACAATCTCTCAGATGTACAGCCATCCCAGCTCATCAACACTAGAGGTCTCCTTGATCGGAAAGAGGTGTGAATCCATCATGAGCCTGTCCACCACAACAAAAATTGTATCACTTCCTCAATGAGATCTCGGTAAACCTGTCACAAAATCCATCATGACATCATTCCATTTCCACTCAGGAATGGGTAATTTCTGCAAAATCCCTACTGGTCGCTGATGCTCTGCCTTCACATGCTGATAGATGGAACACGACATAACAAAACCAGCCACATCCTTCTTCATACCTGGCCACCAATACTGACGGTGCAAGTCTCGATACATTTTGGTGACACCCGGACGAACTGCCCAAGATGATGCATGAAACTCCCGCATCATCTCCTCACGTATGTCCGCCGAAACCCATACGTGACCATGAATATATAGCACCTCGTCATCACCCACTATCCACCCCGGAGTAGGGTCTCCATCTGACGCACCCTTATGTAGGACAAGTCCTTTAGGGTCTGATAGCTGCCTCATTCGAAATCGATCAAAATGGGTAGAGGTAATAGCTACAGAAGAAAGAACCATCTAACCTTGTCTGTCGTGGACCTCCAAATGCATCTCAGAAAATAGAGCCATGAGCTACCACTCACTGCTGGCCTCCTGATCTGCTTGCAACTCAGTGCTCCTGCTCAGTGCGTCTGCCACAACATTGCCTTTCCCAGTCATATAAGCAAGCTCGAAGTCAAACGATTGAAGTTACTCGACTAACCTCACCTGTCTTAGATTCATGTCACGCTGTATGAAGATACACTTGGGGTTCTTGTGGTTAGTATATACACTGAAATTCTCTCTCATGAGATAGTGCCTCCAGTAACGCAAAGCATGAACAACAGCAGCCAACACCAGGTTATGTGTAGGATAGTAGTTCTTATGTGTCCTCAACTGCCGAGATTCGTACGCAACAACACAGTCTTCCTGCATAAGCACTGCTCCAAGACCAATGCCAGATGCATCACATAAAACTGTATAACTCTTGTCCATCTCTGGCAGAACTAGAATCAGTGATGATGTCAATCTCCCCTTCAGCTCCTGGAAGGCTGAGTCACAGGCTTCTGACCAAACAAACTTCACCCCCTTCTTAGTCAAGCCCATCAACGGTGCTTCTAAGCGTGATAAGTCCAGTATGAACCGCCTGTAGTAACCATCCAGTCCCAAAAAACTACGTACCTCGAAGATGTTCTCCAGCTCCTCCCAGGTAACTACTACTCTCACCTTCTCTGGGTCTACTGATACTCTTGTCTCTGAGATGAAATGACCCAGGAAGTGAATCTTATCCATCCAAAAGTGGCACTTTGACAGTTTATCATAGATCCAATGCTCCCTCAGTTTACTCAAATTGATGTCAAGATGGGTTTCATGGTCTTGTCGAGTGTACGAGTACACCAAGATATCATCCACGAGGACCATCACGAAAGAATCCAAGTAAGGATCGAACACTCGGTTCATCAGTGCCATGAAAACTGCTGGCGCATTCGTGAGGCCGAATGGCATAACCGTATACTCGTACAGACCATACCTGCTTCAGAAAGCTGTGAGAGGTATGTCAGATGGTCTAACCCGCAACTCATGATAGCCGAATCTCAAGATGATCATCGAGAACACCCTTTCTCTTCGAAGCTGATCAAAATGATCATCAATCATCAGCAAGGGATATCGGTTCTTGATCGTCAACTGGTTCAACATCCGATAATCCATGCAAAGCTATAAGGTACCATCCGCTTTCTTCGCAAACAACACAGATGAACCCCAAGGGGAAGTACTGGGTAGGATGAAACCCTTATCCTGAAACTCGTCCAACTGCTTCTTGAGCTCTTGCAACTCAGTCATAGCCATCCTATAAGGAGGTATAGATACTGGTGCGGCTCTTGGCACAAGTTCAATCGAGAAGTCTACCTCACGCTCTGGAGGCAAACCTGCAAAGTCTTCTGGAAAGACATCTAGAAAGCGATCAACCATTGGAGGAAAATCCATATGAGAGGTCCCCTAATCATCCAGATATAAACTAGAAATCTGGGCTGTAACTCTACCCAACCCATGATGCTCTGGTACAGCTCTGCTTTCCTGGACATCCCATTCACCCTTTTAAAGAAAAGACCCGCCCTCTGGTGATGTGAAGCTCAACCTGCGGCGATAACAGTCGACAAAGGCCTGAAAAGGAACTGGCCAGTCCATTCTGAGAATTACATCATAACCTGTCATCTCCAATACATAAAGATCCATCCTGAAGTGACACCCACCAACCTTAAGGGGGCACTCCTTGCACTGTTGCACATTAGAAGTTCTATGTCCCAAAGGAGTGTCTAGTGCCAAGGTATCCTCAGAATTAAGGACAGTGAGTCTAAGGCTCTCCGCATTGTGCACAGAAATAAAGCGTGGAGAAGCTCTAGTATCCAAAAGTACAGAAGATAAAAACAAGGCTACTAGGATCGTACCTCGAACTGTGGAAGGTCCAGGATCCTGCTCCTGATGAATCATCTCTACCGAAAACGTCTGGCCAGTACTGTGGCCCTGTGTAACAGCCTGATATCCCTGAGTTGATCCCCCTTGAGCCTGACCACCAAGTCCGCAGCCTCTAACCTGGCCTGAATGACCTGAAGAACTCCACCCCCTAGTCTGCTGTAGAACTGGTAATCCAGCTCCTGGACGAGGGGTAGAAACAGATCCTCCTTCACTAGCCGCTGGAAAAAGAACCCTACAAAAACGTTGTAGGTGACCCATCTTGCCGCAAGCTCGGCACACCAATGGATCCCTCGGGAGTTGAGGCTTCTTATGCCCGCCATTTCCGCTCTGATAGCACACCACCTGTTTCTATATGGAATATCTCGTCTACCAGAAGATATACCTTTCTTCCTCGAGTCACCTCGAGTAGACTCTCGGTGGTGCTTCCTGTTGTCAGTATGAAATGACTCAGCCTTGGATGCTAAACCGCCCGGATCAACAACTCCAGTCTCCCTCAGATTTCATTCAGTGATCAGCGCCTGGTTGACTATCAGAGTAATTGAATTCAACTGGAAAATGTTCTCTTGTGATCTGATCTCTGGTTTGAGGCCTTCCTCAAACTTTCTCACCAAAAACTGCTTATCATTTCCCATAACTGGAGTGAAATGCTGTAACTCAGTGAAGTAGGAAGAATAATCCATAACCAAAAGAGTACCCTACTGTGGGTTCATGAACTCCCTGCCCTGTCAGCCCTCAGCATCACTGGGTAAATTTAGTCGTAGAACATATGCTGGAATTCTTCCCAAGCCATAGTCTGTTGGCCCCCTGCCTATGAGACTACATCCCACCATCTCTTGGGTGAATCTTGCAGAATGTAGGTTGCGAGATTCACCCTTTTGTCTGGGGGTGTCTTCAGATGCTCGAAGATGGAAAAAATGGTTTCTAGCCAGGACTCTGCAACCTGAGGTCCTCCATCCCCTATGAAAGTGGAAGGCTGCTGCTACTGGAAGACTTGCGTCAACTCTTCCATAGATGGGGAAGGATGTTGAGCTCCCTGGAAGGTTTTCATGAACCTCATGAATCCCTCTCTGAAATGAGCGTCGGCACCAGTGTCTGGAATCACTGCGGGTGCCATGTCCGGAACGATCGGCGGAACTGCAGGTAGTCCTTGGTCTGTCGTATCAGGAGTACGGTCACTGCTTGGTTCCTGGCATTCAACGGGAGGATGTCTTGGTGCCATAACCCTGAATGGTCAAAAACACACTCCAGATTTAGGATCAACAAGAATATAAAACACAAGAGTAAAAAATGGGAACAGGAGAGAGAAACACAAAAATTAAAAAATGAACTACACGGCGTGTATTTATACTACATGGAGTGTTTGTTAAAGCAATTTACATGGCATGAAATTCTACCACCATTGGTCGGGTAACACTTCAGACTACACGGCGTGTTGTCCCAAAACACAGCGTGTACGTGGAATCTACTCCTGTGCCCGAGTCTCTTTGCATGACTAACCTACACGGTCCTCCTAATTCTAGACAACACGTCGTGTGCACTAAGGACACGGTGTGTACAAGACAGGCTTCGACGGCCCGTGTAGCAGGTTACACGGCCTGCTACACGGTTGACCCCTACACAGCGTGTTCCGAACAAACACAGCCTGTATAAAGATGGATAACATTGACTCGTGTTGTTCGTGACACAGCCGGGTACCCAGAAGAATCCTACACGACATGATCTTATAACACACGACATGTACTACACGAGTTTCCCCGACCCGTGTTGTTAGTGACACGGCCGGGTACACGGTTGACTACTACGCGGCGTGTACTTATAGTACACGATGTGTCCCCGATGATTCTCCGACACACTGTGTTTTTGTTTACACAGATATTAACATGGTTTAAAAACTACACAGCGTGTATGAATAAAGTAAAGTTCGTGTATTCTGGGTTTTTTCCAGGCAGTATCTCTGGAACTGCTCTGAATGCCAGAAACACTTTAAAAAAACTGCTATGTGCCAAATTCTGATCTGTGGGGGCCCATACTCCCCGGGAATCAAATATTGGCATCATAATAATGCATAAAACAAGTAGACAACATAACAACAAAGATCTGTCAAATTCTAATCCTCGAGGGACCATAACACCTCCAAGACCAGATCCTGGCACCCATGCTAAACAGGCTGTAAAAGAAGTAATACTCTATCAGCGCAACAAGTATTTCATTCGCAACAACTACAACTACAACATGCATAATCCATCATGAAATCTATCACAAAAACATGAAATTCTAATGCACCCTAGATGGCATGGTAAAATGCATGATAAGTGATTTCCTAGCCAGTGCCTATATGATGCATGAGATGGCACACCCGCATCTCATCAGGTTGCAACCAAATAGAACCATAATCATCTAAACTGTAACAACACAAAACAAGTGCATCACCCAATGGTGAAATATAATAAATTGTAACATTTAAAAAAACTGAAAATTTCAATCATGAGGTAGTGTAGAATTTCCCTGTAAACGGGTTAATTACTCCCACACACAGTTAAGTACTAACTACCCATTTCTTCATATCCTTGTCTATGGTCACAAAACAGTAAGGCATTAGAAAGGAAGAAAACATCCCTGTGATACCACTTTGTAATGACCTGGATTTGGAGCCACACAACTGGTTCCCCGTACCCTGTTCGCCACATGACCTCAAGCGTGTTTCCCCAAATGACAGAGGCTTCCGACTAGCAGCGAGGGCCTTGGTGAGTCTGTGGGGAAACTAAGCCCTAATTTGGTAATGTATGCAGCGGGAGAATAAGCATAAACAATAGCGGAAGTAGTAAATAGAATTCAATAATTGAACCGAAAGTAAAAGAAATGTCTGATATAATAATAATGATGAAGTACGGTACATGTATATATGGAAAGAAGTAAATAAAAAACGTGCTTAAATACAAGTGAAACGAAAATCCAAAATGTAAACAGCAACTCCAGCAGCATTGCAGACCAAAGCCCGGTCCCATGCTCTCCAGCTCCAACCAGCAATCAAGTACCTGAGGTAGAGGGGCCACAATCCCTACCTATACCTGCAACAATATAATATGTTTGGGCCGAAAAGCAGGACCCAAAGAGTGTGTGAGACTAATCCCAGTAGGCGACCACCATAAGATTTGCACCCTACTATCTGTGAGTGATATAGAAAAATTAAAGGTAAATAATGCAGTAAAGAATTATACCAATTATCATTCACATTCATTTAATTACACAACCAGGTAAAACCAACAAAGTTTTCTAGTCCATGATAAGAAAGTAACACAGCAGGTATCTAAAAAGACTACCTAAACACAAGCAGTACAAAACCAAAGCTTGTTCTTTATCTTGGTGGACTCGTCACAACCAACCATCAAAATTTACATGGACTCTCTGGGTGGCTTAAACTAGAAGACCCATATAGTCCAGTAAACAACAATGCACAGACACTCTAGGATGCTCTTACGTCGATTCCCCTATGGTCTTACAATGATAGCTACAGAATCTCTGAGGAAGCACTTACGTATAATTCTTCATGTGGTCTCGATGCATGGGTACACTAAGAACACTCTTGGGAGGCACAAAGTATTATTCCCATAGGTCCTATGTACGAAACTAAAACCAACAGACCCTCTAGGGAAGCACTTAATCGTCTATTCCCTCTTGGATCTCCTGCACCAGGTTCTCACAGCCCTGAGCCATCCTGTCGTGCGTAATGGACTGTTAACAGCCCTAAGTAAGTTAAACAACTACTTAGATAATAGCTACCATATTTCAAAAGCATTCCAACAGAAGGAATAACATGAAATCAGGGATAACAAGCAACTAACAATTTCAATAGGGTTGCCTCACGGAAACGGTGCCAAACGGTGATAAAAAACCAAACGGGAAAGGTAAACACCCATGGGGTGATCCTCAAACATGCAACCAAGAATAAATTAGCAGCAATTCATCATAAGCTAACAATAAATCTAGGGAAGTTAGACAATAGGATCAAAATCCTAAACCTGGGATACCCGATACATGGGTATCCGGTACTATTAAAACCAAAACTCAAAGAACATAAATGTAGGGAAACAAACCACCTACCTCGATCCTCAGAGATCGATATACTAGAACCTCAGCCCGTGAATCGGCCTATAATGGAGGAGATCTGCAATAATTCCTAAAACGTTCAACCTCAGATAATATACATGAGAGGAGGAATCAGGAAACAAGGATAAAGAAGAACCAAGAACTCACTAATGTGATTCTTCTGCAACCGAAAGAGTTTGATTCAGAAAACCGGTGACGGATCGGTGTCTCGGAGAAGAAACGGCATCCTCGGATGTTCTGAACGTAATTAGGCAGAGAAGAAGATGTTTTTCGTCATTAGGTGCGACCCCGAGTCGATTACTGAAATTAAAAATGTACATGGCATGTACTCTTAAAGTACACGACGTGTAGTGGGTTTTTTGGTACTCCGCCAAAATCAGCCTCCACGTCACCCCTACACACCATGTGTATGGCCCGGTCTCGGCCAACACATGACTTCAAGTGGCCGAGGAGTACACAGCGTGTACTCAAAAAGTACACGGCGTGTACTCTGGAAAATTCCAGATTCTTTATTTTTCCACAAAAAGCCCATAAAAAAAATATGTACCTTAAACCGAAGATCCGGTTTCTTACATAAATAAAAAAATGATATGATGAAAAAAAATCATTTATCATTATAAAAAATGTGTATAACCAAACAAATTTGTTTTTTTCCACCTCTCAAGGGTTTATAAATATTAATATTAAAGAAGGTTTCTTTTTTCCCTTTTCTCCTTGCCTTTTATAATAGGTAACATTCATTAAATAGAGGGTATATGGAATATATATGAGAATAAAATGAATTTTAGACTAGTTTACAGGTCATCTTCCCATAATATTAATGTTTAACCACTAGGAAAACTAGTTTTTTACCTTATTTGCTGAAATTAATTTTTAAAACATTCACTAATAATTTTGTCCCAAAACTAAATTTATATTATTATAATATTTATATTATAATGATTCTTAATATGTATATATATTTTTAAAAATTAAATTCATAAATGTGGAAATATTTAATTTATAATAAATCACGCAGATGTGGCGATTAAGCAAGGTTTTAATATTAAAATGTTCAAAAGTTCAATCTATTTATATATATAAATTCAATAAAAAATGATTCCAATGATCTAAATGGAGTAATAAATATATAATTGATAAAATTTTACTTTAAATCCAATTTGAAATTTAATTTTACATTAATGAATATTTATATAGAAAGGAAATATTTGATTAAAATGTAGTATTTTTAACTATTTAATGAAAAATGATTTTTTTTGAAAAATTCAAAAAATTAACCATAAAATAATTTAGAAATTATTAATTAAAAATTGAAATCATTTTAACAAATAAATAAATGGTGTAAAAATTTAGATTCAAAATATAGTTTTCATTACATGGTGGAAAAACATGGCCTTGTGTGTAACCCAAGATAAATCAGAGTTATGCGTAGCATAAGCTTAACGTGTTGATGCATATAAAAAACCTATAAAAAAGTTAAGTTTATTATAAAATGAAAATATATTAAATTATTTTGGTGTTACATTAATTATTATAACTTAAATATCAAATAAATTCATGTGATCTATCACTGTTACTGTTGGAGTAAAGTGGACATGAAAAAAGAATCACATCGCTCTATGATGGTGGTGATACACACGTACGAATGAGAGACATTATCATTTTCAAATGGATCATAAGGTAGGATGGTGGATAAAATATTTAAATTTTATAAGTATAATTAGTTCATAAATATCATATGTAAACTTTAAATACATTATAATAACTTTTCAAGAATGATGGTGATTGAAAATGAATTATATATCTATTCAGAGGTGGTAGTCCACTAGTACACACAAGCGGTGAATTTATTTACAATTTGATCAAAAATGGTTTATTATTTTTAAATAATAAAAATAGAATCTCATTATACATA
Source organism: Viscum album (assembly GCA_963277665.1). Classification (NCBI taxonomy): domain Eukaryota; kingdom Viridiplantae; phylum Streptophyta; class Magnoliopsida; order Santalales; family Viscaceae; genus Viscum; species Viscum album. The sequence goes on from OY728131.1 coordinate 554,353,650, forward strand.
CGATACTAGAGTAATAACGTTAATATGTATATAGTATGATTAGAGGAGGACGAAGACGAAATAAATTTAAAACAGATTGGTTATTATTTATACATCATGTTTGAGAGACAAACTTTAGATAAAACCTTAAGGCTTGAATGATTGTCATTAGGGTAAATAAATAATATTTAAGAATATTTTATGAAATCTTCAATGATATTTGAGTAAGAATTTTATATGATTGAAAGACGATTTTTTTGTAATAATAGTGGGGAAGTGGTTCCCTTTAACAGGTGAGGGAAGCGACACAATGGAATTTTGTAGAAGATTCCAATAGTATAAGGATAAATTCTGTTAATGTGGCTCAAAATGATATTGAATTAAAATTTATAACATTATATGGTTTATGTATCATGAACCAAAAATAATTATACATTATTAGGTGATAATCTTAACCACATCTCTTACTTTAACACCCCCATTTGTAAAATCTTTAAATCTTTAACTTTGGTAACAAAAATACAATATTTTTACTATTAAATTTCATTATATATATAATTTTGAACCAATTAAATTATATTAATTACATGCCTTTTAAGTACCATATATGAATGATAAAAATTTATAGTGAATATAAAATCCATGAATTTTATTAAATCTAATAATAGTTGTGCATATTTTAATTTATTATAATAAAAAACATTGTGTGAATCCAAACAATATTTAGATAAATGAGTTTTTATTCGTAGAAATGAACTGATACCAAAGTAATGTATAATGATGACTCCTATATAGATAATTATATTTTTTCAAATTATATAATTTTAATGTTTCATTATGATAAAATTAAATACATAATGGGGATTTTACTTGAGAATTAATTACTATATATATAAGAATCAATATTTTTCTCAAGTTTCTAAAAAATGAATATTTATTGACAAATAATAAAAAATAACTAAAATATAATAATGAAACTAAAATTTTATAAATTATATTATGAACATCAATTAAATTTTATGAAATTGAAAAATTAATATTCATTTCTATCCATAAAAAGAAAAGGTCATTTATTAAGAAAACACATTTTTAAGCATAAAATGACATTGCTAAATAATGATTATTTATTTATTATGAATTAATAATTATAGTAACTTTACTTATAACCATTACAGATATTTTGAATAATTAATTTATTATCACCATATATTCTAATTTAATATTTAGTTTATAACTGTCACATTAAAATAAAAGTATTTTAATTGTATATAGTAGTTGGTTTAAAGCATTGTGTTGAATGTTAAGAAAGAAATTAATATTAGTATTCTTGTAAAATTGTAACTCACAATGTTAAAACATTCATATTTTACTAATAATTACAATTGAAAAGAACGAAGTTGTCCCTTGTATTCATGATCCTCATCTGACAAGTTGATCCCCAGATGATTGACTTGATGAGTCTGCTGAACCTCTACTTCATAAGATGCACATGGCCAATGTCACAGATCCATTTTTTTGAAAAAAGAGGAGAGCCTAAGCATAGTAACATAGTGTTTTTTTTAATTTATTTTCATTCATTAATTTTAATTCCATTATATTTCCAACTTCATAGAAGAATAGATGAAATCATAATGCATGTTCTCTAGGAGGTATATACCCTATAAATTTCACTACATCCCAAGGTAGATTAATTAACTTAGAGACTTTTTGTTTCATCATTGGGGGGGGGGAGGGGAGGAACTAAAATCCTATAAAATTTCATGTATCCTTATCCTATTCTACACACCTATATCATCTAACATAGTTTATCTTCCAAGCCTTGCGCTCCTCACAATGCCAAACTTCAAACTCCATCGTATCTCCCTACCTCCCTCTGATAGAAATTTATCATAACCAAATCTATCCAAAGGTACCACTTGTGGGAATAAAATATAGGAATAAATATAATGACCCATGATCCTCACCATTAGAAGGCCATGGGTTGTCGACTATTAATGATGGTATAAGAATCTCACATATAGATGACATTACCCTCAATTATTTATTAAGTAACATGTGATAGATGAAAACAACCTAGTATCTACATATCAGCAATGAAAAAGAGAAACCCCAACCAACTCATATTGATCAAATAATTTAAACATATACAACATACAACTCCAAATATGTACTAAAATAAATCATATGTCAAAGATTCAAAAACGGTTTCAATCCATACTATCAAAATTTTTATATTGATCCTTGAAGTCATATTAGATGCTAAAAAATAATCTGTATATAAATTGGGTGTGTGTTACATGTATACTTAATTAGATCATAACAAAGATCTTTCATGAACATGAATGAAAAGCATAGTAATGAACTATAGTACCAAAAACATAACCATCATGCTCCTAAACATGTCAATTAACCAATCCCATCCTCACCATCACATAGTCACCAAATAACACATTCCATATATTAAAATAATTAGAAGCATGTCTGTAAAAGGATACCCTACACCACTTTCCAATCCCTTCCATAACAACAAATCCCAAAGACACCTGAAAAAATTCACTGCATCCCACCAAAATACAACTGGGAAACCACATCACATCCAACACCAATATTTCTATGAAACCACATCACATATATATCCTCCCATAAAAACATCCATGTATATATAATAATATGGTGTCATGAACTAGAATCGAAAAGAACTCATTCCTTACTCCTACCATGCATGACCCTAACCATGAATCTTCACATTCCCTCTCTAATCATCACCTCATGTGCACTTTTTAATTCCACCCATCATGGCCTGTGCATATCACAATCCCATATAAGTAATAGTGGGGATGAGGGAGTAGCTGGCCATTCATCTTCAAAATCATTAATTTCCAACTAAAACAAATAGAACAAAAAATCATTAGGTATCATTTTAAAAACATTAATTCTGTGATGAGTGTAATGAAATTTTATAAGCATTATAGATAGATAAATAACACAAAATCCCAACCAAGGTGTTTACAATAAGAGAACCAGCATATCATAAAACATTTCCACAATGTCTCATACCCTCATGACATTAGTTCCCGCCATTAAACACACCGTACAATTCAACCAATCCACATTCCAAATTCATATTAAAGTCATCCCATTTTGAGATATTATATTACTAAAACATCTTAATTTTTCATCATAGTTCATTTTATATTTAATTCCATCCCATTAATTACACATTCCTTTCATTAATTTATTTAATAGTCACATTAATATCGGTATATTTTCATTTACATTTTTATATGTCAATTTCGTTCCACATATATTGGGAAACTACACATAAAAACACATAAAAACTCTTCCACCTAATTCCATAAAAACTCACTTCACAACCACCTCACATAACAACCATTGAACATATCATCCACAAGACATATCTTCTACCACACATTTCAACCACTACATGTTATAACCACCACACATCTCATCCACTTCATGTAACACCCACTATACACATGATTATGTATCATAGATTGATGTTATCAAAATTACTTTTTTATAATTCAATGGTATTCTCTGACAAATATGATATTACATTGTTAAAAACTTAAATAGTTTGATGTAATTGCATATCCAAATCAATATGTGTAATGTTTATTTATAAATACATCGGTGTTTAACAGATTTCAACAATAAAATATTTCCCCAATCTTAGCACATGTAAAATTTATCCTTGTATCAAGAAAGGATATCTATATAGTAAATATCAAAAGTTGAAGTAAAAGTCATAAAATATCCCCATTATTTTTAATTAATCATGTTAGTTGTACTAATTAATCAGATTTGTATTATCTACCAAAGGTAATGAAAACAAATGATATTCTGACATGTATAACTAAAGGAAAAATAATGGTCCCCCAATATCAATAAATATTCATTTAATAATATCACAATAAATAAGAATCATCCACCAATAATATCAATGTAATCATAGAAGTATCCTTTTATTAATTGGAATGAATCCCATGAAGAATTCATACTGCCATTCCATTTGGTAATAATTTCCAATCGAATGTTATATAGAAGGAAGTATTCATTCCATAACGACCTCCACCACACCCATAACTTGCGAACTATAACCCTCAAAATGGCCCCAGTCCCTCTCTCTACCTCTACAACACTCCCCCATACTTCTCATGGGAACTACCATGCCATGGGAATCCATAAAGAAGAGTTTAATATGGTTCATAAAATTACAAATTTATTTCATTTCCTTTAAAAATTATATTACTTATTTTTGGGAACACTTATTTGAATTAATGGTTTTCATTATGGGTTTTCTAGTAGTTCTTAAAATTATTTTTGAGGGAAAGAAATATTTGGAAAAGTATTTTCTTCCTATTTTTTATTTAATGAAAATAGAAAATAAGTGCTTATAAAATTGTGTAGTTTTTATATTGTTTTTGTGTTATTATTTTCTAAAATCCAAGTTTCTAGGTATATTTCCAATGTCATACATAAAAATTTCATTATGAAAGAATCTTAATTAATTCCTTATTAAGAACCTTTCAGGAATATTATCATAAAACATATATATAAATATGTGTGTATTTAGATTTCACCTATAGTACATGTTCCATGATTTACCTTTGACTTTTTCATTTGCTTATAAAGATGTTATGGGAAACATAAGGTTGCATATAAGAGATATATTAGTGTTGGTTCATACCATTTTTCTGGGATGTTTTGTTAGTTCACTCAGAAAATTGAATTTTTTATTTTACTTCAACTTTACTTTATTTATGTGATTTAGTTTTATATACTATGGATCCATGTTTTTTTCATTTATATTATTCTGGTTTGTCCTTATTTTATGTGGCATGGATATCATTTGTATGGACAGTCCATTCCAAATTGTCATGGTTTGATCAATTATCAATAACTCTGAATTCTGAATGAAATTGTTCCCAATTATGGTTTCCATGATGCCCAAGCTCTATTTTCTAGCTCATGGAAATCAAGAAAATTCATTTGACCTAGTTAATGGATAGGTTGGGTGACATGTTATATAAGTATGGTATGTTTCATTATAAATTCTATCAAGTCCCAGGTTTGAAATATGGGATATTGTTTTTGAAAACCAATATATTTAGGTGTATTCATTCATTGAATTGTGATGTTTACTTTTTTAATTTTTTTATCGATTTTTTAGTGGAATTATGATCTTTTGATCCTTATTGAGTATACTAATGATTTTTGTAGGCCAACATTATGTTTCATGGGTAAATGAAGGCAATCATGAGTTGTATATTTATCTTAAATTTTATAGATAACTTTATGGATTCCATGAATTTTGGGTTGGTCATTTTTATAAATAATTTTTCATAGTTTGTATCACGTATCCAAACACATGTATCAAAACAATTCACATAACTATTTCTCCCCTTGCAGATTTTTTTGACTCCTATAGTTTCAAGATTTATCCTAATGTGACTTTAACTTCTTATAAATAAATTTATGTTGGTTTTTACGATATTTAAATATTTATTGAATTGAATATTTAACTGTTCTTTTGTTTGTATATAATTTTTAACATTAATGGGGTTTTTGAGTGGAAAGGAATATTTAAAAAATGATGGATTATAAAATTAGTTAAATATATTTCTTGATAATATTGTTTCCCTTTCCATTTAAAAACTATTTTATAATTTTTTTCAATTTGTAGATTGGAATATGTTTTAAAAGGAAAATGGTTTTTATTTAAATTCTCTGAAAATTATAAAAATAAATTAGAAGTCATTTTAAATGATAATTGTTTTTTAAATGCATTCGTTGTGTTTTCAAATGTAATGATTTGTTTTATAAGGATTGGTTTTCATTTAAAAATGATTTTGATTCGTTTTCACGATTATACCTTATTGGAGTGTTTTTTCAAAATTACTTTGTGAATGTTGGTTATCTTGAAATATAATTCCTTTTATATTATGAGATCATATTTTTTTGTGTTAGTGATTTAGGTTTTTGGGTTAAATACCTAATTATGTTAGGATGGATTGATTTTTTTTTATTTTCAAATCAAATTATGTAATTAATTTCTTATGTTTGTTATAGTATTCCTCTAAAAATGGTAAAAAGATAAATTATATAATCCATTCATCTAGTATGATCCTCTTGTTGAGTCCTATTTTTGTTTGGGGGTGTTTTTTAGTTCAAGATCATTCAAAAATATTGAATTGATTAGTTGAATTTGAACATTATATACTATTGAACCATATTTTGGATGTATTGGATCAACATATTCAATATTTATATGGTGACTAAGTGGTGTCTAAATCTGTGGATGTCTAGAAAGTCTTTATGGAATCATTAATTCTATAAGAATAACTAAAGTTTCAATCGTGAGGGAAGTGATGATCCTACTAATTGGAAAAAGTTGAGTGTGGTATTAGACTGTTAAATTACTAGTAGTTTTAATTTTTGTCTTGATATATTTTAAAGTTGATATTTACTCTAAGGTTTTATATTGAAATTATGTGGTTAGAGAGAGATGATGAGTTTGTGAGCATTGGTTAGGGTACAAGTCTATTAAAGAATTTTTTCAATCACTTTTTAGAGTTGTAATTTATCTATTAAGATCTTTTAATCCCTGATTATATGAAATATTAATTCATTTTATATTCTATTCACTTATATCTAATGTTATTTTATCTTGGGTCTAGTGACGAATCCTTTAAGGAGGTTTTCATAGAGTCAATTTCGGTAGAATTTAACAAGTCTAGGAATTCAATACTCTATGAAACCTTTATTCTGATATATAAGAATGAATTTTTCATGATATGGGTGGAGAACAAGTTGGATGAACCCAAAATGGATGAGAATGTGACTCTAAGAATAAATAAGATACTTTTAGCGTGCCTCTAATTGGGGGGTATTTTTTATTATAAGACATCATGTCTTAAATCTCCAACGAAATTCCTTTATTGTGGTCTTCTTAGTCATCTCAAAAAAAATTATAAGATGGTTTACTTGATGAATTCATCTTAATGGAATGTTTGGGGATGATGTAATTTTTTGGTCTTATTTTGATTGGTGTGGGATAAATTTATCTTTAGTTTTTAATTGTTATGAATTTTTAATTTATTGGAATGTTTATATGTGGATGGTTTTGAATTTGAATTTTTATTATGCCTCATTGTTTGGGTGTATCTACTTTTATATTTATTGGATTTATTCTTGTTTGTGTTGATGTTTCAAGATATTACTGGTTGGACATGGATAATGGCTTTGGGTTCAAATTTATCTAACTAGGATGGGAAACTCATCATTTTAAATTAATCATTGTATGTTATTTGTCTTTTAATTTTATGGATTCAATGTGATATTATGATATTATATGTGAACCTAGGATATAATTCCTTCATATGGATCAATGATAAAAATCATGTCATTTTTTCAGTTATTCTGTGAGTTTTTCTTCCATTTCTTAGTATGGAATAAATGATTGAACTAGGATTAGTTTCTGTTAGTGAATATTTAAATATTTTGATTATGTTTCTCTATGTATATTCCAAGGGATCAAAGATATTAGAGAAATTATAATTTGTGGATAAACCATGATCAGTCTCCCCACTTATTTGGATTTATTATTTAATGGATGTTCTTTTATTTTTCTTAGGAAGATAATAAAATTTTAGATGAACAGTTTTATCTTTATGAATTTTATAGGGGTGGTCAGGTTATTGAATTATTTTGAGTGGTTGGACATAGTTCAATATTTTCCAAATACTTCCAGAATCCACCCCACACATATTATAGTGTAGTGAATTTAATTTTATATATCCTTTGATATTAAATGACGGAAAATTAAGGGACACAAATTGGGGAGGCGGGGATAATTTTTATATACATAAGACAATGTAACTAGTTTTTAATATTATTTTATATTAATTTGGGTTACATTGAATTTTTATAATTTTTTGCCTTTAATTTTGTAAATATTTATCATCTATATAAGTTTCCAAATTATCCAAAAAATTTAGTAGCAACCATGTGGAAATCGCACAAGGGGTGTTCTTGTATTGACAGTTTCATCTATATGTTTGGCACACAATTTATCCAATCAAAAAAGAAAAATATGTGTTATTCCTAGTTAATTTGAAGTGTAAAATTTCCATGTTTCCACTCCATAATTTTATCCCCTAAAACCCCACTTCTCCTCCAACTCAAATTGACCGCCCAAAGACATGCTCCACACTTGTTCTTCATTACATGTATGGATTTTTTTAATTATAGGGTCTTTGTTTGTCATTGATTCCTCAAGGTAATCTCTTCTAATCTATTCCCCATTAATTTTTTCTCTCTTTTATATTGATTTATACTTATCACATGAATAATATGGGACTTTTTCAATAATTGATGGTTTTTTTAATTTAATGTAACTTATTGTTTTGTATGGAGACTATAGTCACTATCATCATCATTGATTAATTAATCCCAATTAAAGTTACATGTTTTGGATTATTGAGTATTGATTTAAATTTTTTAAGGTAGGTGTTTCAAGAATTTTATTATTTTTTTAGAATTTAAATTTTTCTTATGTTTCATAAACTCCTTTTAAATAAATTTATGATTATATATGATATGTTCTCAGTGTTTCCAAATATGTTCTATATATTTTTTGATTGGAAACAATTTTATTTGATAAAATTTTAATATCAATTTGAACTAATTTATTATCCACAAGTAGACCCATTTGAAAATTCATTAATTTATCATTACTTTGGGTTTGATGTAAATTAAATGATTTTCTCCATGTTTGGGACATTAAAGAAGAATTCGATGTTTTAAAGAGAAGTGTTTTGAAATAAAAATTCTATGTGTATCCGTAGAAAGGATCATTATGAACTTATCGGTAAAATGGTTTTTATCATGGGGGACTCCCAATGATTTCCCCTGTTTTCACTTATAAATGGGATTTCTATTTACAAGTAATGGGTGTATCATTTGAAAAGGATCTTTTACAAGAGATGGTGGGGGACAGTTATTTTGTATGGCCTGTTTTTTTAATCATGGATTTGTGGTTCCCTAAAAAACAATTTAAATTGGTCTTGTTAATATATGTAACTAAGTGAGAGGTTTATATTTATTCTATACCATATGGTACTCACAATTCTAGTCTCTTCACAAGTGTTAGATAGATCTAAGTGGAGAATTCCAACTTATTCATTCAAGTGTAAATTGTTTTTGGGTAGCTTGTGTTCAGTGGAAACAACATTTTCTGATTGTTATTCATACTTTGGTTTGGTAATTTCATGACAATCTCACATAACAACCTTGGGAATATTTCATTACACAAACACCTTAATGTATATATTATGTTGGAAATTTTTAGTTTGAGGTTATTGTTTTCCTTTTTCTATATTTTGAAAAAAGTACAATTCTTATTTACCATTGTTATCTATCTCATGAGTTTGGGTTCCAACATTCAATTATGCCTTACCCATTTTTTCACGTATTTTTTCCTTTAAATAAGTTTTTATAAATATTTAGGAAATCCATTTTTAACTAATGACTTTAATTATGGGTTTTTAATGTGGTCATATAATGGGTCTTCGGTGAAAAATGTATTGGGATGAGTATTAAATTTCTATGTGATAGATTTTATTTAATGAAAAGGAAAAAACAAAGAATATATAAAACCATTTTTGTTTTGATATTCATCTGATTTGGTGTTATAACCAACCTTTCATGTCATATGTTTGTGTGTGTGTAGATCATAAATTATATACAGGTTCACGTTTTTTAGTTAGATTGATTATCTCTTTCAATATTGTCGTTGGGTTCATGAGGACGAGATAATAAACTTGGGGTACAATGGAAGGGATCAAGTAGTGTATATTTTTTCAAATTATTTTTGTCTAGGATGTTGTACAGGCTAAATCAACAGGGTTCATATATTTTTTTACTTTATTTATATGATTAATATTTATTTATCATAGATTTAAATTTTTTTATTCTAATCTAATTTATAATTTTATTTAATTTGGATAATTCAATATTTCATAGATCCCCAAAGAATTATAGGACTATGTCGAATAATAAATAATTTATCTATTATCTTTAAATACTATATAATATTGAAGTGAATTCCAAAGGTGGTTTCAATGATCCCAAAGAACATGTTCACATCCCATGTTGATTAAGAATTACCATTAGTATATGTGGTGTTCTTGGTTGATTGACATGTTGGGGCATCCCAAGACAATTCCTTATATTCTATATATCCTTCTCATTAAATGTTTCTTATTATGTTATGTAAAACATAAACAAAATTCCAATATCTTGTTACACCATTCCAATCTACCTTAAATAAAATTGAAAAATATGGTATAAATTCACATTCAAATGCCACTTACATCAAAATAATAGTATATATAATAATTTATAAATCTTTAAGGGTTGACATAAGTTCTCTATTGACACGTAATCATGAATTCTACCATAGTTTTCCTTAAAATTATTTATTCCATATTTCTTCTAATTATAATTTATAGTTCAATACCTTTAAAAATATAAAGAAGCTAAAACTAGATTTGTGCTGATGTATCATCGACTATAATAGTCATAGAGGGTAGGAGATAGACCATATTGGCCCATAACACTTGATTTTTCTAACAGAATATTAATATACTAAAGGATGAGTGAGATGTGAGTGTAATTATCACCACATACTTTTGATTCATGAACAAAATGAATTGGAACCAATGATTAATAACCAAATTTAATTTTTTTAAATAAATATATATCATCATAAGTATATCAAAAACCATATTTCATAATATTCAAGTGTGTTCACCCGAATATTGTTTTTATTAATATTGGAGTGTTCACTATATCAAATATCTACATAGTTTCATGGAGACCATAGTTGATATAATTTTAATTATATTGACCACAAATTGAGAAACCTATTTGTGGAATATTTTTCAATGATCCAAAATTATTCTCCTAAATAAATTATAAAAATATTCCCAATGTTTAGATATTTATGAAATATAATTGCTAATCCATATATATAATGAACCCCTGATGAATCCCAATCATGTCTACAAGAAACCAATTCACCCTATAAGTTTATGACCACCTTCTTCTATAAAAAAATGTTTAACCTTGATTTTATAAGTAAAAGTATGTAACCTTATTATATATTCTTCTATATAGGTTTCCATGGTATTCAATTATCTCCAAGATGTTTAGTGGTGATGAGAACCTAAACCAAATTTTTCATACTATTTGATTTAATTTTTACATCCCTATTAATACGATTCATAATGCATATGAGGATACCTTTTCAATTTGGTAGTTTTCCATAAAATGTATTTTTATTTATGTCTATCTAGATATGTGAGAGGAAACATCAAGTGGTAGCTGTGAATAGGTTATTCTATAGGTCAATCAATTGAGATGGATTTTAGTATGACCCTCAATTCCCTCCTATAATAGTTGACAACTCAATAACTATCATTCCTAGTAAAAAAGAAAAAAAAAAGATTTTAACACGGTAAGAAATATGAATAAAAGAAATCCAAAAACTTGAAAAATTTCAAAAAATACAAAATATCATAGTAAGAATAAAGTAAACTTGTATATAATACCAAATTACTAAATAAAATAAAAATGATATAGTAGTATCATACACTATTACTTAAACAATAATCCATAAAAAATAAAACATCATGATATAAAGTAGATAAGATCAACAAATATCAAAATAAATAAATATTTGAAAATTTTATATAGAAATAGGGGTGAGTCTCTAACTATACTCAGAAGGTTAATCCATGGAATGTGTCATGTAAATGGGGTTGAGTCAAACTAAATCCATTATAAATAAGATGCAATAACCATATGTACACTATCATAGATTGATATGTAAGAAATTATCACCATGGATAATCCTTTAAATCAAAAATATATATATTTATAACTAATAATAAGTTAAATATAAAAAATAAAATACACTTCTAGAATCCAAATGTTTAGTGTCACTCAAGATTAAATACATAACATAATTTTTTCATATTTCAATGATCAATTTTTCTAAAAATATTATTTATATGTGATATCTCTATGGATATATCATTCCAAATAATTTCCAAAACAACATGAGGGGGGTTTTAAGAAATGGATATGGTGAGGCAAAACTCTAATTATTTGAAAATAATATAAATGATCTAGAGGGAACATTTATTTAGAAAATAATCCTCACAGGAACATCAATATGGAGTAACTTGTAAGATGAATTCAATAGGATCATTTATTCCTATGAAGGGATCAAAAGTTATAATAACATATTCAAATATCATAACATGTAAGTGGAGGAATATAATAGAGTAATTATAAATTCATTGTGTATAACATTTAATAGGAAGGAAAATAATAAGAAAATAATCATGATACATCGAGGAAAAATGTTGGAATAAGGAACAAACATGAGCGTAAAAATCCTGACATATTTCAATGTTATCATTTAAATTCTTCATATCATATTAGATTATCAAAAAAACTTATTACCCAAAAAAATATACTTTGGCTATGCAAATGTGAATGATAACATATGGGACTATGTAAAAAATCGATGTCATATCAAATATAATGAGATGTAATGATTTACCCAATGCATTGTTTGGTAATTTCATTCCATTACCACCTATAATGTAGTTATATATAATAAAGTTGTGAATCATATAAAATTAGTCATACAACAATTCATGATTAACAAATAAATGATTTTGTTCATTAAGTGGGTGATACATGAAAAATAGTGGTTTGGAGAGTATATCATTCTGTGAAATAATGGAATATAGATGAGATTTAATTAATATAGTTTACATTCAATTTATGTAATCTTGATATAAAAAATGACTTATATAATATCCAAAAGATTTTTTTCAAAATGGGAAGAGGAATATTATCACACTTTTTTAAAAATAAAGCTAAATATAATGGATTAAATAAATGAATAAATATATAATAGATGAACCATGAAGTGAATGTTACTGAATAATATGAATGATAAAAAATACTTTTTACGAATTTTGTAATAAATTTAATGTATGAAACAAGGTTAAATGGAATATATGTATTTTTAAAAATGATATAAATAGATATTTTATTAAAAAAGAAGAAACATATTCAACTTTCAGAATAATAAAAATGTTTGATTTTGTTATAATTAACATTATGATTAATGAATGATAACCAATAATTTTGTTGAAAATTATCATTTATAGTATAATTTTTTTAATATTATAGAAATAAATTAATAGAATATTTTATATAAAAATATAAATCTAATAAATTTAAAATTAAATAACACATTAAATATAGAAGGGAAAAAATATATTTCTTTAAATATGATATTAAATATTGAAAGTGTATTATAAAATGAATGTATATTAAATCAATAAAAACTCTTATCATGGTTTGATGTTTTCAAATACACACTCAAATATCTTATACTATAAATTCATGTGTATTATTTACTGATATAAAATCTATATTTCTACTTAATATAGATAATAACATTGTTTTATATTATTATATTACCAAATTATCAATCATTTATAGTTAAAATTATTAGCGAGTATTTAGTTATACTATTTGTTCAACATTTGTTTTGTTATGGGTTTTTTTCACTTAACTATGGTTATGTGTTCATATACTTTAGAATTGTCATAGAGATTAGATAGATCTATCTTATAAATGACCAAATTTCCATGATTATTTCACCCATAATTTGGTAATAGTTTTTTTTAAAAATAGTTAGAAATTATCATTTTATTGTACATTTTGAGACATAGAAATGACTGATTTTACATAATATATACTAATATATAACACTATTTCTTAATTATAAAATAAATTGAGATTAAAATATTGTTATTCATATTACTATTAATTTATTTTTCATAATCATTGATTATGAAAAAATTTTAAATTCCTTAATGTATGTGGTATGTTTGAATTAAATTATAACATGTTATAATGAATGAATGAGTAAGAACATTTTTTATAAATTATTAATATCAATTTTATATAAGAATTTTTATGTTTATTACATGTTATTATTGATTCAAATAATATCAATGAAAATTTAGATGAAGAAAAAAATATTACGACTGATGAAAATTATAAAGATCATCATGAAAGATAAAAACACTCCTTAACAACATTTGTTTAAGAGAAGGATTTATATAACCTTCATGAGACTATGAGCTGCAACCTAAGATACCCTGAGACAACATAGTTGAATTATGGTGTAAATGTTTTGAAAATATTCTAAATATATTGTTCAATAATTTTTATGAGATCATTTAACATGTCAATGAATGTTTTATATCTTCCAAAATCTAATGAAAAATGAAAATAAGGGTTAAATATTTTTTACTTGTTTCACCACTAAGAGATAATGTAGGGAGAATACGGATAGTGGTGTTCCATTTTTCTAGAATATAATAATATTCACTATTTTCATGGATACAATTTTTTTTTCATAAATACATTTCTATAGATTCACATTAATTACGAATGGATTTTGGAAAGCATGCTTCTTCCCTTAAATAACCTTTTTTAGATCTACCTATAAAAACTACATCAAAAAACACTTCTTCAATTTAATGACTTAAGGGATGATATTGTTGATATAGATTCAACCATCAAGTCAATAAATCTAGGAAGACTTTTTTTATATAGTTTTTATAGGAGGATTTATCAAATGTCATTTAAGGGAAAAAGTGTTTTTTATCAAGTCCATTTTTTAATTAAAGTGAATCATGAACAAGGTGGCTTTGACAAATTGAGGAAATATATAAAATTATTTCCATGACACTAGTGATGATTATTGTTGATGATATGAATTCAATCATCAAGTGGAGGTGAAACACCAATAGTTAGAAGTGGGGGTGAAATTCAAGATGAGTTTCATGGATATATATCGAATCATGCTAATTTTAAAAAAAATTTCCCTATAAATTTCAATAATTATACACGAGTGAAACATTTATTTATTTATTCTACAGAATTAAATGAAACTCATCTTGAATTTCAACTGAACATTTTCAATCCATGTGAAACTGTATTAGTGCAATGCATTCACCCAACATCAATTTTTTGTATAATCTTTCATTACTAATTTGAATCACTAAAATAAGGGTATTGTTAACAATTAATTGAAACAAATCACGTAAATTTCACAAATCCCATTTAATTACATGAATCTCTCTACCTTAAATCGACATAAAAATTAGAATTCAGCCAATCCACATTTTGTAAGGTGTTCCTCTTTCTTATGGATTACCACTACTTAGTTTGGAGTGTACTATAAAAATTGTACATCATACTTTAGGTAATTTCCAAATACACAACACATTATGTGAATTTCTTTATCCATAAATTTTACATTACAATTTCCTTATTAAAAATATCTATTCTAATGTTAAGTTGTTAAATTTGGATACATAATTCATTATATAACTATTCTCAATGAGTTTTTCAAATTCTATGGATGTGCATTTAAATACACTTCTGAATCATATAATTTTGATTCTGTGTCTAGTCACATTTTCAACTCCCTATATTTAAATCTCCATGAACTCCATGACTACCACTTTTCTTTGTATGAAATAGGGATATTATCCTATGATCATCAATAAAAATACCGAAATATTGTTCACTATATGTTCCCGATATATTCACTATGATAGTTAAATCATTATGCACAATATTAATAATATTTAATTTCATTTTCATCTTTTGTATATAAATATTTTAGAAAAAATATTACCATTTAAAAAAATATTTTTTTTATAAAATCAATTTTGTAATGAATATTAAAATTAATTTCTCTATAATTTTATAAAGAATGGGTCCAAACATCTTTAGCCACATGATTTCATCCTTATAAATGGTTAGGATTCATTTATTCTCTTTAATATCTACCTAATATATATTCCCAATTTCCATATATCCATTCATGAGTGGGATTCCAACATTACCTTGAACATATAACATTTTTGATTAAATGTAATCTCAATCTAGGAGTAATAGAGTTGACTCCAAGGTCATCAATATAGAGATCATTCATATTTTTCCACTCATCACTTTTTGATGTATATTTCAACTGAAATTGATCATCAAGGCCTAGAAATTGATAAAAATAGTGTTTTGTTATCTCTTACCTTCTTGTTTTCCAATAGATTCATTCTTACAATCACCTGGGATAAAAAATCACAATGTTGGATCCATGTGCTATTATATTTCATAACATTAAAAGAGATCTTGAATAACCTATACATATCTATTTTATTATTTTCCTTCTATAAGTAGAACAATTGATTTGAGGCATAAAATGACCTATTTATATTTTATTTACCAATATATTATACTGATACATATATTTTTCAACCAATTTATTGCATCTATTTTTTAGTTCTATATTGTAATATTGATTAGAAAACTCTTGAAACACACTTCAATGGAGGGGAAAACCTCTTAATCTCAGACTAAATTCAATAAATTTATACCCAAAATTTGAATATTAAAACCAATATTGGTAGAATTAATTTAGTCTATATGATCAAGGAAATTGTCCCATTATTCATTACTAACTGCTGATAGTTTTTTTATTCAAATACCATCTCACCTATTCAATTCCTGACGTGGTGTTCCTATGAAATCCACAAAATTAAAAAATCATAAGATGAAAAATATTCCTTACATAGTTCCTCTTTTTATCTTTATTATTTATTTTACTTATAATTTTTTTGATTTGTGTTTAATGGTTATAGATTATCCCTGAACATTTTTTCCATTTTTTGGAGAAAATTTTGTTTGGGGTTCTAGTGGCTTATTTTTTTCATCAGAATCACCAACCATATTCTTCCCTTTCGTATTGCTTTGAATTTTTTTAAAAATTTTATGCCTTTTCATAATATTTGGTTTTAATTTTACCTAGATACATTGTTCTTTCTTCTTTTTTGATTTTGTCAAAACCATCTAAAACAAGATTGGTCCTTCCCATAAATTCTTCTCCTCTGAACACCCCAATGTGTATCTTCATATATAAATCACCTAATATAAATTCTAGTGAAATCATTTTACTAATGAAAGAAACTCTTTTTGATGGAAGTCAAGATTATCATCTCTATACTCTAACATAGTATTAAGGGCATCAATAGGATTTTTTCGAACTTTTAATTTTTTTAAACTCCACAAACTTCCACCAAGCATTCATTATTGGGAAACTAACATTATAACTTTTATTGTAACCAATAAATTTCTACTACAATTTGATCCACATAACCACTTTAGTAATCAAATATTAATTGTATTTTTATTTCATTGAATAACATGCTCTTAATGATCTCCCATAAGTTATAACATTACATTTCATTATCCATCAGGTTCATTTAATATTTTTAATTCATGTTCTTTACTGCTAATAGTAAATTTTATAACATATTCAATATTATCCTTAAAATTATTATACAATACCTACAATGAGTCTTTATTGTCTTCCACTTTATTTCATATAAATAAATTTATTTAATATATATTTCTAGATTAGTTTCTTCAATTTAAGTCATTTTAGGATGGTACCTGTTAAATGGATTCTAAACAAGTTATTCACCTATATCATCACCATAATTCCTTAGACAAATTTTTGTAATGTACTAAATTTTCTGTATTGAAAATATTCAATAGGATGATATCCATTGAATCCCTATTTCCATATCCTGAACATTCATGAAAAAACAATGAGGAATTCATTATCCCCATACTCATCACTATAACATTATATATATAAATTTTTTATATATAAATACATCTAAAATAAAATACATTATTTGAATGACTTTATATTCAATATATCTTATGTCTCATTTTATAAGATTCCAAATTAAATTCAAAATCATTAGTAGATAACTTCTCCAAATCTCATGGTTTAGGAGGAGAAACATTTATATTATACAGTGGTGGTATCCATCACAAAATTGCCTTTACATAATCATTAACTATGATTTAATCACCAATTCATTAGAATTATCTTACAAACTTAGTGATTTAGTTATAGGAACTCTCTTCATTAGCCTTAGGATTCATGTTCAGATCACCAAACATCATTTCATGATTTTTTTCCTTACCCATTCTACTAAATTAATAAGTATCATACAATTTATCCTATACGTACTTGGAATAATAATATATAAAAAAATTCATATATATTTTATTCTTTAGAAATATAGATATAGAAATATATGAAATTACATTATTATATAGACTCATCATATCTATATTATTCATTGATAGGTATAATACATCACTAACACAAATCACATGTATAGTAACAGAGAAAAATTCTAAAACTATAGATAATTTGTGATATATCATACATTTATATTAGACTCTATAGATATTCCCATAAAGTAAAGAAAGCCATTTATAATTCCATGCGTTTTCAAACTGAACCAAAAAATATAGATTCAATGCCTATAACATCAAATATAAAACACGATATTTTAACTTGATACACCCCAAGAGGAGAGGATTTAATTAAGTCATCATAATTTTTTTTGATCCTGGTGATATTATTCCCTTGTTTATAATAACCAGTAAAAATATGTTGATGTTATTTTCACAACCACAACCAAAAATATATAGAAAGTAAATAAAAAATATTATTTTTACTTGGTTCACCACAAAGGGATGGTGCAAGAAACATAAAAAATGTATTTTAATAATATATGAGAATCCACTAATCATCACATTTTTTGGTGGATACAATGTTTATTAATGGTATCTTTGGGTTAGTTTCACTTCCATCAAAATAGGATTAATTTATAGTGAACTTATTTTCATGGATCATTTTTATGGACTCTTCTTGTATGAACAACTTTAGTTTATGTCTTCCTTAGTTCAATGACTGAAACTTATAATACTTATCTTTAATAATGAATACATTTATAATAATAATTATGAAAGTAATATGATTCTCCAATATAACCCTTTGTTTTAATATGTCATAATATAGATATTTCTAAAAATGATTTATTTCACTTTGGTATGTTTTTTCGGGTCTGATTCATAACAATCATTTCGCTATATGTGTTATCCCATGTATACATTTTCATCTATCATAATGAAAGTTCATTTATCATGAAATTTTCACCCAACTCTCTTTTCATAGGTTATTTACCTCTAGTATTTATCGTACAATTCCATCACTCTACCATGTTCTCAGAACAATTTTCAAGGAAATTTCATAGAAAAAAACATTTTCATTGGTATGTTAGTAGAACTGCTCTCATAAAAAACCATTCATGAAACTTTCATCACCCAAATATTTAACAAAATTTTCATTCACACATGTTTAATTATTGAGAAAATAGATCCCCTAAAAAACCTCCAAATCATCGTTAGTGCCAAATGAGAGGGGTAATCTGGTAGTTAAGGTAATACTAAACCAGTGGAAAACTTTTTTTCTATGATATTTGTTCATATAAATTTACTTGTGTTGAACCTCCAACTTTTTAACCCTCAAAAATTTATATTAGTGCACTCTATTGGAAGAACCTTGAATTGGATTGAAAATATACACAACACTATAACTCTATCTCAAAAAACATTGTTTATAATACCAGGGGATCCCAATTGTTGTATATTATTAATATTTGATAGTTTGGTTAAGGATTACTGATTAAACTAAAAGAAATTTTTTTATGTAATTTGTTGGATGAGGGGTATTTCATTGGATGAAAATGAGGCACATTCCTTTGTCAAATTGATTCAAGTAAAGGAAAAAAAATTAATCACATGGATCTTTATACTGTTATTTGATGAAATTTATTAAATGTAATTTATTTCAATAACAAGGCATAAAATGGTTTCAAAATATTTATAAATATCAAATTAGTTATTCAAAAATATTTTAATATATATTTATACCTGTTCATTTCATTTTACATTTCTTAGTTATTTTCCATAGTAATTATGTTCATACCGAACCAATAGAACCACTTCTACCTTGTTTAAATTCTTTTATTCATATTTTGGTATCTATTTAAAGAAAATCAAATTTTGTAAATAATAAATATATATTATAAAATAACATAAAAAGTAAATATGGGAAAATAATTTAATAAGTAAATAAATATTTATTCACTAAATGATTATATTCTTATTTATTACCAATAATTAATAATTATATGTATGTTAATAAATATTATTATATATATATATATATTAACGCTCATTAAATTTACATGTATAATTATGATAAATACATCTTTAGAAATCATTTAACTTCTTATAAATACAATAATATTAAACAAAACTTATTTCTCTGACCATGAATAAATAAAATTTTAACCTTTTTTAATTAAATATAAATTTCATATATGATATACATTTATTTTTTGATAATTAATTGATAATTTTAAATATATATTTTTAGATTAATTTTTTAAAAGTAGCAAAAAAATTATTAAGAAAAACAATTTATATTAAAAATGATATCTTCAGGAATGAATTTTTATATTTTTATTTTATTTCAATACTATTAATTTTTATAAATGAGGATTATATAAAAAATATAATTTTTATAACAAAATTATAACCCATAAATTCCATTAATAAAATCATCAAAATAATTATTTTATACATGTGACCACAACAACAATATATCCAATGAACATAGAACCAATAACCATATAATATACTTATTATCTTTTCTATTTTAATGTATAACCATATGTAAAAATATAAAACCATTCTTCTAATTATATCAATTACATTCTTAGAATTTTAAAATAATTAATAATGTTTTTTTAAAATCATTATACATTTATTATTGGTTGCATTATCTTAAGTAGATATCATGATGATGTGTATTTCAATATAATTGTATTTTTGTTTACCTATGGTTTTATACCTTTTTGAATTTTCCTAATTATATTTATTTAATTTTATTCTAATGTATTATAATAGATTTCATTTTATATTGGATGATTTTAACATAATTTAATCATGAATTGTTCCTTTTTTCATGTATTGTGTAAGAAAATATATCCAACATAAGGGGATTAATAAACGGAATTTCAATGTAAAAAAGCTATTAGGTGATAAGGTCTTCACCTAATAAAATTTTTTTCAACATTAATTTTTTTTTTCATAAAAGAAAATAGTGGAGGACTCTTTTATCTCATTAAATCATTAGGTTCAAGAATTTATTCCTGAAATATATGTTTTATCAATAGAACATTGATTTTTTGCTGATATTTTATTAAAACATTATCACTATTGTGAGATATATCTATCAATTGTTCGCCATATGATAGATCCTGGTCTTTTAGTATAACCTATTTTTTAATTACATGTAATTTATCAAGTATGTACTTACTAAAAAGAGATTCATGGTACATTTATAGAACATATGATTGGTTTAGTGAATGTTCTAGTTGATGCACAATAGTCCCCATGCATTCATGAATATTGAATGGTCAGAAATGTCAAGTTATTTATTTCCCTTATTATAATATATCATTAACATATCCTATGATAATAATTAAAGAAATAAATTTATCTAATTTCAAACTACATATCTCATCGATGATTATCAACATAGATCTTCAGTTGAATTTTTGTTTCATTAATATATCCCAAAATATTTTGATCCATATACTATTATTTTATCTGTATGATCTAGTCCTAATTGCTCTCTCTCTATATCTCTAACATCATCCCAAAATGTTATATTTCTACATCTCATCCTATATAGAGCCTGAAATGGTTCCATATGAATTCTATTATGGAAATAGTTTCTTTAGGAGAATTTATCTAGTGGATGATGTTGTTTCCATCCTCCTTTGAATTATATTTGATAACTTTTCAAAAAATCATTTAGTACATGGATTTTCCTTTCATATTGAGCCTTAATTTTTGGATGATAATATTTTATAATGTTTATTTAGTATTTAAATTCTTAATGAAGACCACTCTAAACCCTAAATGTGGACCTTTTTGGGAAACAACACCCATATTAAACACTTCATATATCTATATCATTGAATTTTTTATCATGTGAAAAATAATCATGAATATAATATTACATTGTATGTTCATCCACTATTTCCTAGGTCAAATTGAGTCAATTTCGGATCTTGGTATGTGTTAAGAAAAAAAGTTATATTTATGTTATCCCATTATAATAGAAGAATGGGTAATTGTTGTATCCCTCACTTTTATTTATCACGTTTTTAATTAACATCTTGGATGATCACGAATGTAGATGAATACTCTTTAATTTCAATTATCATATTCCCAATAATTCATATTCATGAGATCAATTATCCAAAATCTAATTCATATTTTTTTTCATCAATGTCACGAATACTCAAGTTAGAAATATTTTATTTCCATTATTGTCGATATATAACTCTAAAATACTTTTTGATTTTATTATGGACTTCCTCTCCATCCCTTTTTTCCACCTTGAAAATCATATAGATTGGTTGATGAGTAGTCATTTATGAATGGTAGTATTTTATTTCATGAAAAATGATTTTCTTTATTTATACATTGAATACCAAATATAATTGTGTCTCTTTCAATCAACATAATGTAAAAGGTACCATGAACATTTTTTTACTAAAGTATAATCCACCTTATGTTCATTCTCAAGATGATATTTTATAATGAAATAATTATCTTTAATCAATACTAACCAGATCATTAATTTAATTTTCATATCTTACATTTTTAGTATATAAATTATGCTCATTAGATCATTATATATCCTTATTAACGATATATTGATAACCCATTCAAATCA
The DNA here is from genome assembly GCA_963277665.1 of Viscum album. Taxonomy (NCBI): domain Eukaryota; kingdom Viridiplantae; phylum Streptophyta; class Magnoliopsida; order Santalales; family Viscaceae; genus Viscum; species Viscum album. Next base: position 554,376,499 of record OY728131.1, read on the forward strand.
ATAATTATAGAATTTTTATATCTTACTCTAGATGAAGAATTAGGTATATCTAATTGGTCATTAATTGTTGTGAATCATAAGCTACCTCATTCTCATTTTTCATTATAATATAACCAATGACCTTATTTGAAGCATTAATATATATCGCAAACCAATCTACAATATGTTTTAGTGTGATTAATGGTGCATTAACTATAAAATTATTATGCACCAAGAATCTATATTAAAATTTTATATCCCTAAAATATCTAGTCAAATAATGAGTTAACATAGTTACTATCATTGAGAGTTGTGATAAAGTTACGTCAATGTGTTCATTGTATAAATAGAATCTAGAAAACATTGTCATATGTTTATTATATTGGTCTAGTATAATCATAAATAAGAAATTTTAATTAAATAAACCATGTAAATTCCATTTATTTTGATTACATGTAATAATAAGTACATTATTTAAATCCAAAATTTACAATTTTGAATTTTTTGTTGTTGTTTTACCTTTTTTAAGGTCTTATGTAAAATCATCATATGATCTACTTGTTATTCCATACTTGTGATATATTTTATAATTTCATCAATAAACATTATGAAAAATTTATTGACGTTATTTCTAACGACTATATTTACCTTATCCATAAAGAATGTATGGTTATTATTATATACAAAAGTTATCACTATGAATTTATATTGTATATACTATCTATAGAATATTTTATAGTTATATCCACCTTTTCCCCCCAAGTTGATGATTACTAGAGTGAATTTTAACCATTGAGAAGTATTTGGATCCACTATGTTATCAAAAATATTTTCAATATGAGTTAACAGTTACCAGTTGTTCCTAGAGGTCATGATAAGCAATGGATAATGATGAAAAGATGAATTTACCCATAATTCTTATTATAAAAGGGAACTCTAACGCCTCGTAGATAATCTATAAATTATTTAATACCCTCTTATATATTATCCTACTTTTGTTTTATTAATTTCCATAATTAAATTGGGGCCATTATCTAAGGATTCTTTGATATTGGAATTGAACCTTGTATGAGTTAAAATGAAATTTCACTAACACAATACAAGAGAATAACTAAAATCACTTCATAAAAAAAATGATATATTCCAATAAAAATGGAATCCCTTCAATGATATGTTCCCTGTTAATGTTGTATATAAAAATCATAAATTATTGGATAATAATACCCATATGAAAGACTTAATTTATCATGAATATTCATCATCATACATGTATTAATATATGATTAGGGGTGATATGATATATGAAATGAGATTTTAATATCCAAGAAATTTATGTGATTTATAGGTAGAGAGAGAAAATCCAATCCCTATATTATATTTAAATTTTATAATGGTATATTAACATGATTTATAGGATGCATATACACACAAAACAAAATTACATCACCCTTTTCAAGTTGTCTCATTTCGATATTTTCTAATTACCAACCATATTCATTTATCATTCCAATTTATTTCATATTTAATTATATCACTTTTATTAACCAAAAAAAAATTTACATTATTTACCACACACATTAGTTTCCACACATGTTCATTTACATTTCATTATTTCATGTCAATTATATTGCAACCAAGAAACTACCCAACACAACACATAACAACCCATACACCACAATCCAAAAAACATAACTCTGAAACTACCTCACATGACAACCACCTCGCATCACAGCCACAAAAAACCTCATCCACCTCAAATCACCACATACACACATCAAAACCAGCACTAATAATTTTCATTAAAAATATAAACAACTATACACCAGTACCACCACATGTCAAATTTAATTCTAAAGAGGGATATTATCTTACTTACATAATTTCTCTCAAGGGAATTTTTTAAAAAACCTATTATTTTATTGGAATAATATTTCCTAAATGAATACATGTTATTATCCATTTTTATATGTAATGAGTTTAATGAATCATTTATAATGGGGTTCACAGAGAAGTAAAATTTCCCAGGTCCACAGGAATTCATAACTATATAATAAAATCCGTAGGGGATGTAAAGATCCCATAATTTTCACTACCCCATCCTTCAATATCAATTAATTGGGTTAATTATCATCCTTATGATTATACATACCATCTATCCAATAGAGAAAACATCATGACATTGCAACAATTATAAATAATGAATAATAGATGAAGGATCCTATACCATAATGAAATTTCAAATAATGATTTTATAAAAACAAATGATCAATCCCAACTAATCTGGAAGGAAATAAAAAAAATCCAATGCATAGTAAGACACCGTAAATAAACTACCCAAAATATATAATAAATACAACCACAGAAAAATCAACGATATAAGATAAAAATAAAAAATGAACAATAAGGTAATAGTGGGTAACTGTGATCAAAATAACTCAAATACAAACAATCCTATGCAAACCAAGTGGTTAGAAATACCAAGGGAGGCGACTGGAGAAGTGGTGGATGAGAAGGGGTTGTATAAGATTTGGGATAAGGTCTATAATTAAAACTAATTTTGTATCCAAATTCATTATTATAAAAAAAATACCAAATGCCCTTTCCAAAACATGTTGATACCCTTAATACTTCATGGTGACCTTTGGTTAATTTGAAGCTTGATTTCCCCCATAATAGATCTGCTTTTCCCACCCATTTTAAATATCAGATTTGACTGCCACCATAGTGTGAACCAAGACATGGTCTCTCTTCAGTAATTTTTCACAGCTAGAAACAATGTCCTAACACTAATTTCCGGTCAGTTTGTCCCCCACCATGGCCAAGGCCAGTGCATGGTGGTCTCTACTACCTTGTTTCTTAATGTTCTCCACCCAGGAACGATGACTAGTTCTACACCCCCACACTGGGCATTTAAAGTTTCATGTTTCATACATGGAGGTCTCATAAAAAATGTCATCCACCACCCCCACCGCTAGTCTGTGGTGATACCCATAATTCCTCAGGGCCCTCTCTTTTCCTCCAAAACACCCCCAAACTCTTTCTAAACACCACCAATCTATAGGAAACCACAAAGAAATTGTCAATAATGCCATAAAAATAACATCAAATCACACTCAAAAAAATTATCATCCTCAAGAATCAAAACAAATCATCAAGAGTGGTTAGAAAAAACGTCTTATTACATAACTCTCATAGATCTCATTGCATACAAATAAATACATCCATATAACCCCATATATAAGAAACCCATATTCCAAATACTTTCTACACCAACATTTCAACCTCTGTAAAACCTATCAAACCCAAACCATTAAAATTATTTTATATTACTATTTCATGGACTTGGATATCCTTTTTGAGGTTTGGGTTGAGTGATGTTTTATAGTTTTTGATGTTTGGTAATTTTTGGTGGTTTTAGGTTGATGCATGTGCCCCATATAGTTAGCTATTACTGTGTGGTCAACCAATGAGACCGTGCGATTTAGAAATATTTAAAATAAAAAATATGAAAATAAATTTCAATTTTTTTAAATAATAATAAATCATTTATTATTATTAAAAATCTATTATTATAATTATTATAAAAAATATTGTTGTTATTATGATTATTATTTAATTAGTTATTGATAATATTATATATATTATTATTAGTGATATAACTATGATTATGATTATTATTTTTAGTATTATTATTATTCTTATAATAAATATTTTTAAACACTAATTTTCAAAATTTCTCCTTCCACATCTCTTATATAGCCCGACCCCCAACCCTCCATTATTCAATATAGCATGACCTCCACCCCTTCCCTCTCTTGTGTAGTGTGACCCACCCCTTCAATTGTAGAGACCCAAATATTGACGTACATAGACATTACAGTACTTTTGTGGAATATCTAATACATAACAAAAACAGATACCAAAGGACCGTAATAGTTTAGTGTCTTTGGAAACTCAGAATATAATATTCTAATCTTGGTGAAGGATCCTAAACATCTCCCATAAAGATATTCGCCTTTTATTTTCTTACCTAAAATCTTTCTTTAAATCCTAGGGAAAACCAAACATAAAAAGGGTGAGCTCAACTGCCCAGTAAGGGTAAACATAGAGAACATAAAACAATCCATAAACATTTTAATACAAAACTTGAACATAAAATCTAAACATCAATATCTTGAGCAAAGACATAAATCTTGGAAGTACGTAAGGCATATATCATAAAGGAACATCAATCATGATAAAATAGCATGGTAATAAAACATGTAATTGTGGAAAACTATAAAGCATATGATTTTATTTCCATAGTATCCAAGGCATTACTGCCAAGACTATCTTAGAGGACAATGTCCCTTTCTGAATCGAGTTCACTCCTCGTTCCAGTCCTATATCACTGAACCAGATTAACTTACCATTCCAGCCATGTCTATATAATGAGATATAAATCTTTACCCAATGCATTGGAGTTATATATAGTTCCCACCTATCTCATAATGAAATCATTCTTACTTGTGGCATAACATAAACATACATCATTCATAATAACCCAACAAATAAAATGGGTTTCATAAACACCATCCCATCATAACATAATATCTATAAAACAAATGGATATCATTGCATAATAAGAAAAGTGAAACCATGTAAATCATAGGGAAAATATACATGAAACATACACATATGAAATAATTTCATCTTAGATAGAAAATGGTTTTGATAAAACACTTGAAAGGAATTATTGAGGAAAATATCCTTTCTTTTTCAAAATCATTTTATTTTCACAAAATGCCATGCAATTTAAAAAGAAAAGGATTTTGGTGATAATAACCATGAAATCATGTCGAGTAAGCTTCATTTAAATAATTCTATATGAAATCTTAATAACCCGTTCATGCCATATAAGTTAAGAAACATTCTCCTCGTACTTTTTTCGGAAAAGTCAAAAAGTTCCTCGTATGGTAAACAAAAGAAAGATTCTTCCATAACACAAAGTAAAAGTCAAATCGGGGTAAACAAGACAATAAACATATAAGGATGAATATTAAACACTTTATGAAAAACATTTTATGGACATGAATGAAAAATATGACCCCAGTAAATACTTACGAATAAACAATCTTGGATAAGAACGAGATTGGAATAATTATCCCTTACCGTAAGTCTGATATGCTTCGTACGTATTCGATGCACCTGTATAATGATTTAAATAATTTCATTGACTTATTTAAGAATCATATTCATTGTTATTATATCATATATGGTTCACTTATGACTTTATATTACCTGTTCTTTTGTAAATTTCATGTTAAATCGGTGTTTTGTGTAAAATCGTTTCATTTATCATATATGTTTCAACTTGTTGGTCTTGATATTATTTTTTACATCCTAATTAACTTATTTCAATATTGTCAAACATGATTTATATATAATATATATTCAGTATATAAATATATAAGATAGATCGATAAATGGAATGAAATACATCGTTAATGGAGACGGTAGGTTGTACGTACGCATGAATGTTGTTTTCTTTTCCTTATTGACTTGAATGGATGTAAGTAGATGACATATATATATATATATATATATATGTATACAGAAATACAGTAGCTTAATTATGTCATATATTTCATTATTATTCATTATATATTCTTTATAATCATTCTTGAATGGTTAATCATGGAAAATGAATCTCATCGCGTTTGTGGAAAAGGTAGTCCGTACGTACGTATGAGCGATGATATCATTCCCATGATTATTGAATTGAATTAGAGTGGATGATACAATATCTAAAAATAATTATGATGTAATAATTACTATATATAGTTAATCTTTACACCATTATAATCATCCAAGTAAGGTGGTGGTGGAAAAACAGATTACACCACGAGGTGGAGACGGTATTCTGTATGTATGCACGGGCTGTGACTTAATTTTCCATAGGATGTATAGAAGGTGAAATGGTGTTGTTTCATATTTATAATAACATATAATTATATGAGTGATTCTGATGATATTAATTTATTGTGAAAAAACTAAAGAAGAATAAGTAGAAGAAGAAAGAAACTTGAGAGAATCGAAAGAAAAGATTACCTCTTCTTCGACGCACCTCTTTTAAGCTTCCTCTTACAGAGGTAGAGTTGGACTTTTGAAAAAAAAAGAACCTATAGAATGTTTCTAGGGAAGTGTATGAGATAAATGGTCAGTTTTTGGCCGAGATTCAAGGCTCAAAAGGGTGTGAATAGAAGAGGGAAGGGTGCCCTTTTTATAAGGGAGGAGAGAGGCACCTTAGGAAAACTTAAAATATTATCTTATAATAAAGACATATTCGGTTTTTAATAGCTCAAAATAGATTTATTTCGAATCTAAGGTAAGGATGGGTCGAAATCCTCTCAACCAATAGGTTTGAGACAAGATTAGGTTTTTATTTTATCCTTATCATTTAGATTTAACTCTAAGTTAAATAATTTAACTTTTACCGTGTTTTTTTTTCGTACACTATATGTTTAATAAACATACTATAACAAGCCAAACGAACCCCAAGTGGTCCATTATTAATATATATATCTTTATCTATGTAATTTGGCCGAACCTTAGATTTTTTGGAATAAAATAACAATTAATAATATAATATTTGTTTTAAAAACCATTTTATGTCAATTTTGACACTATTTGGTACATGATTTTTGGGAAAATCATAACAGCATTATTATTTCGAAAAAAGATAATTTCATCAATACTAACATGTCATATTAACCTAGAAAATTAGTTTAATTCATAAAAAGACTAAAATTACATTTATTTGGGTGTTTATAACATCAATTATGTTAATATTTCATTAATAAGGTAATTACTACATCATCATTGTGTCATAAATAAATTAAATTATTTATTGTCTAAAAATTATAAATAAAATGTAATTATGTAGGAAATATTTTTATCTTTCTAATGAATATTTATAATAGAATTTAACTTATGTATAACCCTATAGTAAAAATGTTTTAGTTATTAAACATTGATTTTAACTATTTTAATTCTCCTTTAAATAAAATAATAATAAATGTCCTAATCTAATCCATGTAGACCTATATGCACATTTTTTATTCCTAGGGTTGTTTTTAGTGTAATTAAACTTATCCAATAGAATTAGTACATATGTTAATGTAATAATAATATCATTTTTACCCTTAATTACCCTATTTACTTTTAACCGTGGTAAAAAAGTAAAAAGATACTATTCACCAAAAATTAGTTTTATCTTATTGAACCACATTTTACACCTTGATATTAACCATGTCCCTCATATTTTCAAAATTCCACTCACAGAAGCCGTAAAATTATGTTTTATGTAAATTTTCAATTTCTCCTCGGATGTGGGTAAAAGACGATGAAAAGCTCAATAAATTTTTTTATATCTAAAATTATTATAAAATGACTCTAATGAATTACATTGAACTTATATAGCTATTATGTATTAATTTTGACCTAAAATAAATTAAAATAAAATAAATAATTATTTAAATAAAAAGTTGGTTTTTAAATAGAAACCCAATGTTTTCACTATTCATCAAAAATTGAAAGTTTTCAGAAAAATACAAAAAAATCACCCTAGGATAATTTCAATATTTCAAATCCAAAAATGAACTCCATTTTGAAAAATAATATTTTAAAAAGTGGGTATTACTATTCATAATGGCTAGTTCATAATAATATTATAATAATACCTTGTTTAGTGAAACATGGTATTGCGTACTACACATGCTATCGAAGAAGGTCTTGATTGCGTGTAATGCAATCCATGTCAGGGCTGCGTGTATTTAAATCTCCGTTTGGTGTTGCGTATAACATAATCAAAAAATATTTCATTTATACATTAAAAATAATCTATACTTAATGTTGCGTAGAATAATTTCCACAAAACGTACTTGAATTTGTGTGTAACACAAGCCATGAATAGTGTTGCGTATACTGCAAGCTAATAGGATGTTGCGTATAGAACAATACAATATTGGAGTAGTGTATAATAGAAGACAACAAATAAATTAAAAATAATATATCTCATAAAATCATGGGTTATTACATTCTACCCCCCTTAAAATGAATTTCGCCCTCGAAATTCATCGGGGTTATAAATGGTTCAGTACATGAAAGTTTATTTCATAGAAACTCACATCGTAAAAAGGAATACTAAAACTTCATTTTAAAAAGAGAAGTTAGAATCATAACAGTCACCCAAAGTAACTCAACATTGGGTTTCCACATAGGACAACATAGATGAAAATATGGATATGGAAGAGAAATAAGACCATGAACTTCTGATGAAGAGTTGTAGAGGACATGGCTATGAAATGGAAAACAATGACAAAGACATAAATTTTTGATGATCTAAGGTACCATATAATTCATCAGATATAAGGGCACTAGGACAACATTTTTGGTTTTCAAGATCATTTCCCTAAAGTTGATGAAATTGGAATTAGAAGTAATACATTCTTGATTTTGGTACAATCTCATCGTTGGTCGTTACTTGGACAATTTCCTCTTTATCTCTTAAAGAAATGAAGTTGAATTTGTCATTTGTGAAGTGTTAGCAGATAATGTGATAAAATGATGGGTCATTCCATCTTTCTCAAACAAAAGGCTAGAAAAAGTTATCAAAAATACATAAGTCTATCTATAGTTAGATTAAACATATATGGTTCCTAAAATGGACTTATACTTCATATATCAAACTTTTTAATATAATAAAACTAGTTTCTACTAACCATGGACTTCTTGTAGGCCAGTGGTAGGCGATAAAGGCTTGTCGCACTTCGGTTGCGGGTTCGATTCCCACATCCTCGTCGAACGCGACGGTTTTTCGCCCCTCTGTAGGATGTCCTTTTTCTATAACTACATTATTATAACTTTCCATCAATAATATCGAAAAAGCTCTAGACTTAAACAATACTAACTTATGTCAAACATAATCCATTCTAATCCTTAGGCTTATCCAAAATACTGATGTCCAATCTTATATTATATTGAAAAATATTACTAGAGATTTCATATAACAAGAATGTTAATACCATCATTTATCCCCATATATCATAAGATATGTCTTTTTGGTCACATTCCAAACATTTAAAGGCCTTAATCATGTATTCTCTTGAAAAATTAAAACCAATTGAACCTTAGTGAAAACATTAATGCAGTTAAAATTTAACACTTTCCACATACCAAAATCCCAAATATTCTATATACTCAAACCATGATATCACTTAGTCTTTATGTCAATCATGAGTTCATGAATACTATAAAACATATTATTTTCTCCTTATCAAGTCATTATGCACATATCATATGCTTTCTAAAATATTTGAATCACTTTTCATGGTTACCAGTTCCATAAAATTATTGAAAACCACAATAGACTAATACAAAAATATTCCAATATACCATAAAAGTTCCTCAACAACATTATTCTTGAATACCAATACATAAAAACTTCAATCAATCCTCTTTAATGATTGTCATGGAATATATCCTTCCATGATTTAGAAGTAACCTCTTAGGTCAGGATATTGAGTTGGGTAATGCCCATGTTCTCCACAAATAAGACATTGAACTCCATAACTGTCTGTCACTATATGACCCTTTTCTCTACACAGATAACATCTTCCCTTCCATTTGAGGTATTCCTCAAGGTTATACTTCCCTTCTTTATAAATCTCAATCTTCCTTTATCTATGTTCCTCAGTATGTGAACATGCATAAAATTACATCTTCCTCTTATTTGATGACTTAGGAATTCCACCAAACTTCACCTTGTTAATAATATATCGTGATGACTGATTCGTCATAATCAAAATATCTTTCTCTCTAGGAATTACACAATTTTATTGATCACAATCACCAATTTTTTCATTTGAATCAACGTTAACTGAATTTCTTCTCGTTCCCGCCATTGACTAAAACCAGAAACCATAGTTTAAGAAATAGTTAAAATAACGAGGAACCACATAATAATTAAAAGTCACTTATTGGATATTTATCTTGTCACACATTAATTAATCCATGAAAAATTAGGTTCACCCAAGGTTATTCATGATCGTCAACATAAATCAAGGACTTTAACCTATAGTTATACTAAACCTTAGGGACATCCCTAGATATACCTTAGAAATATCTCTAGGGATCTCACTAAAGTTTTCGCATCCTAGTTTCCAAAGGTTGACTAAACCTTTCCTCTCATACCAACTGTAGAGGTCTGGAATTACTTCTAGTGGACTATAATTGATACCTATTAGGGCACTCCTTGGGTGGCTACACCCCCTGGGTGGGACACAAAACCATCCCCTGTGGCAGCCATTTCCTCAGGAAGCCATTGGGCGGAGAGCTATGCTTCGTCCAACGCTCACATGTGAGAGTTCCAAAGGATTAGATTCATTCATACCTCCTTTGCCTCTGATACCAACTGTAGAGACCCAAATCTTGACATACATAGACATTAAATTAATTTTTTGGAATATATAATACATAACAAAAATAGACACCAAAGGACCTTAATAGTTTAGTGTCTTTGGAAACTCGAAATATAATCTTCTAATCTTAGTGAAAGATCTTCAACATCTCATATAAAGATCTTCCCCTTTTATTTTCTTACCTAAAATCATTCATTAAATCAAATGGAAAAGAAAACATAAAAAGGTTGAGCTCAAATTCCTATTAAGGGTAAAAATGGAGAATATAAAACAATCCATAAACATTTGAATACAAAAATTGAACATAAAATCTAATCATCAAAATCTTGAGCAAAGACATAAATCATGAAAGTACGTAAGGGATATATCATAAAGGAACATCAATCATGATAAAATATCATGGGAATAAAACATTTAATTGTGGAAAACCATTAATTAAATGATATGATTTCCATAGTAGCCACAACATTGCTGCCAAGAACATCTTAGTGGACAAAGTCCCTTTCTGAATCTTGTTTACTCCTCGTTCCAGTCCGGTATCACTGAACTGGATCAAATTACCATTCCATCCATGTCTATATCATGAGATATCAATCTTTTCCCAATTCAATGGAGGGAGATATAGGTCCCACTCATCTCATAATGAAATAATTCTTACTTGTTCCACAACATAAACATACATCATTCATAATAACCCAAAAAATAAAATGGGTTTCATAAACACAATCCCATCATAACATAATCCATATAAAAAATGGATATAATTTCATCATAATAAAATTGAATAGGGACATTATACATGAAAAATACACATATGAAATAATGTTATCTTAGATGTAAAATGGTTTTGATAAAACACGTGAAATGAATTCTTGAGGAAAATATCCTTTCTTTTTCAAAATCATTTTCTTTTCAAAAAATGCCATGCAATTTTAAAAGAAAATGATTTTGGTAAAAATAACCATGAAATCATGTAGAGTATGCTTCATGAAAATAAGGTGATATGAAACCGTAAATATCCATTCATGCTGTATAAGTTAAAAAACATTCTCCTCGTACTTTTTTTTAGGAAAAGTCAAAAAGTTCCTCGTATGAAAAACAGAAGAAAGAATCCTCCTATAACACAAAGTAAAAGTCAAATCGGGGTAAACATGATATTAAAAATACATGGAATAATATTAAACACCTTAAGAAAAACATTTTATGGAAATGGATGAAAAATATAACCCTAGTAAATACTTACAAATAAACAATCTCGGATAAGAACGAGATTGGAATAATTATCCCTTACCTTAGGTCCAATATGCTTCGTACGTATTCGAACCTCTTGTATAATGATTAACATAATGTCATTGACTTATTAAATAATCATATTCATTGTTATGATCTCATATATGGTTCACTTATATGACTTTATATTACATGTTCTTTTGTAAATTCCATGTTAAAGCGGCTTTTTGGGTAAAATCGTTTCATTTATCGTACGCGTTTCGAAATGTTGTTCTTGATATTATTACTTATATCCTGATTTACTTAATTCAAGAATGTAAAACATGATTTATATATAATATATATTCAGTATATAAATATATATGATAGATCGATAAATGGAATGAAATACACCGTTCATGGAGACGGTAGGCCGTACGTACGCATGAATGTTGTTTTCTTTTCCATATTGACTTGAATGGAAGAAAGTAGGTGACATATACATATATATGTATACATAAATCCAATAGGTTAATTATGTCATATATTTAATTATTATTCATTATATATACATTATAATCATTCTTGAATGGTTAATAATGGAAAATGAATCTCATCGTGTTTGTGGAGATGGTAGTCCGTACATACGCATGAGCGATGATATCATTCCCATGATTATTGAAATGAATTGGAGTGGATTATATAAAATCTAATAATAATTATGATGTTATAATAACTATATATAGTTATTATTTACACCATTATACCCATCCAAGTAAGGTGGTGGTGTAAAAATAGATTACACCACGACATGGAGACGGTATTTCATACGTACGCACACGCGGTGATTTCATTTTCCGTAGGATGTATATAAGGAGAAATTGGGTTTTTTCATATTTATAATATAATATCAGTATTTGATTGATACTTATGTTATTAATTTATATTGAAACAACTAAGGTAGAATAAGTAGAAGAAGAGAGAAACTTGAGAGAATCGGAAGAAAAGATTACCTCTTCTTCGACGCACCTCATTTAAGCTTCATCTTAAGGAAGTAAAGTTGGTCCTTTGAGAATACCAGAACCTCCAAAAAGTTTCTAGGGAAGTGTATAATAGAAATGAGAAGGGTTTAGCCGAGATTCAAGGCTCAAAATGGTGTGAAGTGAAGAGGGAAGTGGTGACCATTTTAAAAGTGAGGAGAGGGGCACCATTGGAAAACATAAAATATAATCTTATAATAAAGTCATATTCGGTTTTTAATAGCTAAAAATAGACTTATTTCGAAGATAAGGTGGGGTTGGGTCTAAATCATATCAACCAATAGGTTTTGGACAAATTTAGTTTACTATTTTATCTTTATCATTCAGATTTAACTCTAAGATAAATAATTGAACTTTTACCGCGTCTTTTTGTTTTCTTACACTATATGGTTAATAAACATACTATAACAAGCCTAAAGAACCCCAAGTGGTTAATTATTAATATATATATCCTTATTTAAGTAATTTGTCCAACCTTATATTTTTATGAATAAAATAACAATTACTAATATAATATATTTTTTTAAACTATTTTATGTCAATTTTGACACTATTTGGTACATGATTTTTTTTGAAAATCATAACAGCATGATTAGTTCGAAAAATGTTAATTAAATAGATAATAAAATGTCATATTAACCTATAAAATTAGTTTAATTAATGAAAAGTCTAAATGTAAATTTTTTTGGGTGTTCATAACATCAATTATGTTAATATTTCATTAATAAGTTAATTACTGCATCATCATTGTATCATAAATAAATTAAATTATTTAAGGTCTAAAAATTAAAAATAAAATACCATTATGTAGGAAATATTTTTTTATATTTATAATGAATATTTATAGTCAAATTTATCTTATGTATAACCCTGCATTAAAATGTTTTATTTATTAAACATTGATTTTAACTATTTTAATTCTTCTTTAAATAAAATAATAATAAATGTCCTAATCTAATCCAAGTGGGCCTAAATGGTCATATTCTATTCATAATGTTGTATTTGGTCGAATTTAACTTATCCAATAGAATTAGTACATGTGTTAGGGAAATAATAATATTATTTTTACCCTTAATTACGCTATTTATTTTTAACCGTGGTAAAAAATGTAAAAAGTTACCATTCACCAAAAATTTGTTTTACATTATTGAAACACATTTTACTCCTTAATATTAACTGTGTGTCTCTGATTTTTGAAATTCCACTAACAGAAGCGGTAAAATTATGTTTTATGTAAATTTTCAAATTCTCCTATGAGGTGGGTAAAAGACGGTGAAAAGTTCAATAAAATTTTTATATATCTAAAATTATAATAAAATGACTCTAATTAATTACATTGAACTTATATAGGTATTATGTATCAATTTTTTCCTAAATTAAATTTCAATAAAATAAATAATTATTTAAATAAAAATTCATTTTTTAAATAGTAACCAAGTGTTTTCACTATTCATCAAAAATTGAATGTTTTCAGAAAAATACAAAAAATTCACCCTAGGCTAATTTCGATATTCCGAATCCAAAAATGAAGTCCATTTTGAAAAATAAAATTTCAAAAACTGGGTATTACTATTCATAACAGCTATACCATAATAATATTATAATAATATCTCGTTTAGTGAAACTTGGTATTACGTACTACACACCCCATCAAAGAAGGTCTTGATTGCGTGTAATGCAAGCCAAGTCAGGGTTGTGTGTAGTGAATGATCCAATTGGTGTTGTGTATAACAAATCAGATCTTATTTCATTTATACGTTAAAAAAAATCTATACATAATGTTGTGTAGAATATTTTCCACAATACAAACATGAATTTGTGCGTAACACAAGCCAAGAATAGTGTTGCATATACTACAAGCTAATACGGTGTTGAGTATAGAATAAGCCAATCATGGTGTAGTGTATAACAGAAGACATCAATGAAATTAAAAATATTATATCTCATAAAATCTCAGGGTGTGACATCCATCCTTCTGACACACCCTCCTCCTCCATCCTTTGTCCACTGTCGGTGCCCTCCCTTAAGTGGTGCTCTCTCCATCTGGACTAAAGCCATAAACTTGAAACCCCATCCGGCAGGACCACTCCACTCTAGTTGAAATATATCCGGTATCCTCTTATTCATCTTGCGACCAGCCGATTACAATCCCATCTCTAGTGCACAACTTCGCAAGCACCACCGTCGCCCTACATTAGTGGCACCCCCATCCAGTTAGTTTCCTTTTGATTTTTGCAAGTTTTATTAAATTTAAACAAACCCTAATAAATAGATTTTATGTTCATTTTGGTTTTCTTTGATTCATGGGGTAAAAATTATTCCATGAGGTGTACCCTTTATCCACATAGGGGTTCATCATGTTCACATTCGTCCTAGGTAGGTGAATCATTGTTTTTCATTTCTGAAATATTATATAGAAATTTGTGTTCATTCAATTAATTTTTATAATTGATTAGAATTCCTGTAGTGAATTTGATAAGCTTATTGTTGTGTTTTTATATTGATAGAATTTGTTGATAATATTATTTCTTTGTTATTCCATAATTAAACATATTTTGATAATGTTTTATACAATATTGTATGATTTAAAATTATTTATGAAATTTATGTGTGGTGTGAAAGTAGTTTTCAAAATGATTTCATACATAATTGGTTTCAAAATGGATTTTCATGTGAAATTTTTCTATGTTTAAGGTGTAAAACCATATTAACAATCTTTAAATTGTTTGGTAAATTCCTTAAATTATTTATTGAATTGTTAATGTGATATAAATGTTGTTTGGAAAATGTTTTAGGGTTCATTTTATTTTAAAGAGTGAAATTTTACTATGTTATCGTGAAAATTCTCGTAGGGATTCGTGGAAAATATTTAAAATGATTTTAAATGATTGCGGTCTCTAGGATTAAATTATCATAATTGTTTAAAAATGATATCTATAAATGTTTTCTGGATTTAAATTAGAATTATTATTGGGTAATCACTGGGCTTACGGGGTCGTTAGGCATGTTCTCTAAGATTTTATATTTTTTCAAAGATTGAAAACATTTTATAGAAATGTATTTGTTTCTAAACATAAAATCCCATTTTGAACCTTCATGTGCATCATGTATGTTTTCAACTTGGTTTTGTGATAATGTTGGATTTGGTTAAAGGCATGTTTAGCATCATATATTTGAATGGGAATATTGGTACTAAATTTGAGAAAGGGTGGATGATATTTCCAAATTGAATGTGGGATATACTATAAGTAATGGTTGGAACATTGTGAAATTAAGATTAAATATGGTTTAAAAATGTGAATTCCTGACTGGATATATAATTTATTTTATATAGTGTGTTGAATGTTTATGTGAAATGATGTCCTGACTGGCAACTTGCATGTTTTTAAAGAATGCATCAAATGATTTAGTGACATAACATCCCAATTGTCAACATCAATGATATGATGTGGTGTATATAGATATATTGATATAGACGGAACCCCAATATAGTATTTAAAATTATGGGTTATTGTTTCAGGGATGCCTATGTTTGGGGTAGGCAAGTGCAGTGGTTGCATGTAATGTGAGTAACACATGTGACGACATCCCACATAAACAGTTTAGTATTACCACCGTTTCATATGTTCCTTTTAGGGGATCGAGTGATAATTATGGACCAGCCCTGATTAGACAAGTTGGTACCACCTGGACCACAGATAGGATATGTGGTATTTTCCATTGGATTGGTCAATTTAGAGCATCCATTGGTTATTGACTTAGGGGATTCACCATATATCGACAGGTCATTATGACCCAAGTATGTCTGTGGGTCATCTAGGGATGGGTAGGACTAGAAATAGTTACATTCATATCTACCTATTACCTTTTTGGCCTTTAGTTTCATCATTGAATGTTTAAAAATTTATTTATTCATTTATTTTCAGAAAAACCTTATATTTTCTTGATTTGTTGTTTAGATTTGTTTTTGGGGTAAAATGGATAGTCGGATCTGAAATGAAATTTTCTATGTGTTGGATGATAAAATTCGAATCTATGTTTGTTTAATAAAATGGGAAAACATATTATTATAAATGTTTTTCAAAATAGTGTTAATGTAATTTTTTCGGGAATGGAAAATACATGGATACCATAGTTTATTTTTGGCATTCCAATTGAGAATTTCCATGGTCACACCTACTTTATAATTTCTGTTTCTGGTTCTAGTTTTCTATTTTTCTTACAACAGGCATGGTTCTATGTCATTGCTGAAACTTGAGGTCACATGGAGGTATGTTTGGATGTGTGACATTATATTATTTTTGTTTTTAGTGTTTATATATTTTATTAATTTTAATTTTGTTTATTTTTAGTTATATTAAAAGAAAAAATCATTCCCACTATATTAATATGCTCCCTAACACTGGTGTCCAACCTATGGGGATTGGGAACTCTCTTTGGGGCATGCCATAGACTAACTCAGGTAACAGGTTTAGGGTCGACCTAGGCTGGTTTGTGAAAAACGGTATCAGAAGAGGTTTTACCCATATCCTTTAGGGATGTCTGATTTTTTATGTAAGGATTTTTGAAATCCTATTGGGAAATACTGGAAGGTTCTTGATCCCCACCTATTCAGAAAGTCACTAGAATTTCCAAGGATATCTTGGATGGTCTTTCCTTGAAGATTGTGTTTGAATCATGGTTTTTTTTCGAGTTGTAGAGACTTATTTGGGTGTTTTTGGTAGGCCATAAAATTTGGTGTTCATTTTAGAGGGGTTCATAGTTGTTGTGCACAGACTATAAATCCATGTACATAACATGATATTTCCTTTGATGGCTTCTAATGTGCTCACTTGGTTTGTTCATGGCCTACCTAACCATGTTACCAATCCGTGTGTAGAAATTGATTATTTGATAAATTTGAATCATGATTTGATATGTTAATTAGTTTCATTGGGTTTTTTGTGGTGTAGGTTTTAGTTGGGTTTGGGGTGTTTTTCTCATGTTGCAAAATTGATGATTGATTTATTGAAATTAGATTCCCAAAATGAAAATTGTAGTTTGTTTGAAAATGAATAAAGTTTTTTTAAAAAAGGATGTTATTTTAGGAACTATTTTTGGATATTTGATAGATTTTATAAATCTGAATAATATTTGGATATGGAATTTTTTTTGTTGATTTTGAAATTTTTTGTGAAATGTGAAAAAGATATCTCATAGAAATGTGAATTTAGAAATGATTTTCTAAATTAAAATTTTGTTTAAAAGGGTTTTTTTTGAATTTGGGAATGTGAAAATAGAAGAAGGTACTTTTGAAATTTGAATAATAATGGTGGATTTTGAATGAAATTTTTTCAGTTTTGTTTGTAATTAGTTTTTTTTGAGTCGTTTATTTTGGCTTATGGTGTTACTTTTGATTTTACATCGATTTGATGTGGGTTTTGGTTTTTGTTTTCTTTGTTGTTCAGAAAATTCCTCCTCAAAAGGGTTCCATAATTTATATGGAGTCACATTTAGTTTTTGATTCTTCTCAAATTTTTCCCATCCTTTGCAGTGATGTAGGTCTATTAGAGGCAATGGAGTGTCTTGAAGAGGCTGATCGTGTATTTGAGAGTTGGGAACTACGGAAGATGTCAGAGTGTGTTTTGTATTTGGCCTATTAGAAGGTCTATATTTGGATGAATGAGAGCTGCTCACGCTACCCTAATTTTAATTCGGGATGACCTGGGATATTTTTAGGAATCTCTTAATTCGGTGGATCATACCTTAGGAGTTAAAGATGATGAAAAGGGAATCGATTGTGGATATTCATCAAATTTAGTAGTCGGTAAAAGACAATATTGACCACTTTAAATAACTGGATTCCTTTTCCGCAAAGATAGAAATGTAGGATTACAAGAATATTTCACTTTTAATGGGGGTATTTTTGTAAAGATCATGAAGAGGTCCTACCAATGATGCATCATCATTTTGATATGCTAGTAGATGAATAATTCCTAGGTGAGTGGGTAGCTGTAGTTTATGAAGTTGTCAATCTGACGTCTCTTGCTACTCATGAGGGTTCCCCATCTGGTGAGATGTATATACTGATGGAATCTTCTTCTTAGGAGTAATTTTCAAGGGTTCTAGTTTCTAGTTTGTAGGATCATCCACGTGTGTGCCACCAGTGTGGCTAGTTCGATCACTCAAAGCCGTCATGTCACATCCTGTTGAAGAGGATCCATCATTGGGGTTTTCTGGGTTATCTAGAGAAGTTTTGTAGAAACCATAACCTTAAGAAGATGTTGTGACTGGAAGATTCATTCACCTTACTATGAGGTAAGAGATTCTTCAACCATCAGATTCTCTGCCACATGTCTCGGGGTGAAGCCCATGAACAATCAGAAGTTTCTTTGGGTGTGTATCCTTAGTCGACGTCTTTTGTCCCATGTTGGGATTATAATATTTAAAGACTTTTCATTATTTTGTTGTTGAGATCATACTGCCATTGAATGTCTATCATTTCCATGGGAGATTATGATGAAATTTTTCAATTTTATTCAAAGAAGTTGTTCTTGTATGAATGTGGATTCTCTAAATCTTTATTATTTTTAGCATGTGTTTCCCCTCACATCAGTTGGTTTCATTTTTGGTTTCATTTTTTCTCACTCGGACATTTTTGGGTTTTGTGAGATAAATGAATGTTGTTTCTGGTCCATTTTTTAGTCATAGTTCTTTTCATGATTTTCTCTCTTAATTTTTGGGGATTGGTTGGTGTGTTAAAATATTATATTTCTAGTGGTTAAGTTGTTTTTCACGTCCCATAGGTGTTGGTTTGGATTGGTTGGGAGTACCGGCGGTGGCCCCCTCCCTAGGGCGGGATGTCTGGGATTCATTTGATGTGCTAGTAGAATCCTTCTGGTGGTGAGAACCATCATTTGTTCTCCCATTTTTATTGGTTGTTGTTTAATCTGGATCGGTCAGTTGTGAACTGGTGAATAAATAGTCACCACAAAATTCCTTGTTTCTTCTTGTTGTCTTTAGTCATGGACTAAATTTTTTATTGAATTTCATCTATGTCAATTTTTGGGGGTACAATGTATTTGTGGTGGAGATCATTGTAACTCCTAGACCATTAAAATTATTTTATTTTATTATTTCTTGTCTTTTGATATTCTCAACAAGGATCGAGTTTGGTGTTGTCTAACTTTTTTTATGTTTTGTACTTTTGGTGGGTTTTGGGCCAGTGCATGGGCTCCTTACGGTTAGCGATAACCGTGTGGTTGGCTCAGGTGGCCATGCAGTTTCATATTTTTTAAAATAATTAATTTTATATGAAAATAAAAAATTTAATAAAGTTTTGATACTAATAATAATATTAACAATAACAATATTACTATTATTATTATCATTATTGTTAAATTATTATTATTTTCATTAAGTTATTAATAATATTATTAAATACTATTTTATTATTATTAATATTAAAATAGTTATTAATATTATTATAAATATTATTATAAATGAAATGAATAATTTTATTATTATTATTTATTTTTTAAACCATAATTTCCCTAATATACCCCTCCCCAATCCTATGTAGAAAGACCCCCACCACTCCCCTCCCATGCAGCACACAAACTCCTCCCCTCCCATATCATGCGTAGAGGAACCCCAACCCCTTACCACCTTCCTTACAGAACCTCTTCCAATGGCCACCCTCCACCACTGGTTCCATCCATTCAATCGTGCTCCCTCCATCCAGTAAGAACCCATACACGCAGGACCCCATCCGGTGAAACCTCTCCCTTCCGGCCATAATCTATCTGGTGGCCTCCTCTCCCATGCAAGAATAGTCGGTTCCATTTCCCTATCTATTGTACAACCCTACCAGAAACACCCTCTTTTTATGTTAGTGGCTCCCATCATCGATGATTTTCTTTATTTATTTTTGGGTTTTTCATCAATTTGGAAAAACAATAATAAAGATGGTCTGTGTTCAGTTTGATTTTCTTGGATTCTAGGGGGTGCATATTATTCCTTGGGGTGTACCCTTCCTCCTCTTAGTGTTTAAACTTGTTCTCATGCCTTCGAGTAGGTGAATACTTGTTTTTCTTTTCAAACCAATTTTATAGAAACTTGTGTTATTTCAATTAATTTATATAATTTATCTTCATGCTTGTAGTTCATTTGATTATCTTTTTTTAGAGTTATTATAATGACAGAATTTTTAGAAAATAGTTTTTCTCTAGTTCCTCCATAAATAAACAATGTATAATGAATATTTATGATTTCTTGTGTGATTTCTCAAGATTTATTAAATATATGTGTGGTGAGAATGTAGTTTTTAAAATTTTTGGTTATGAAATTGGTTTCAAAATGGATTTTTTGTGAAATGTTTTTATGTTTGAGGTGTAAAATATTGTTGGACTTCTTCAAATTGTTTAGTAAATCGATTAAATGATTTATTGAATTTTTAATGTGATTATAACCAAGTTTGGAAAATATTTTAGTGCACATTTGATTTTATAGAGAGGAATTTGAGTGTTTTTTGGTGTAAATACTCATGGTGCTTCATAGAAATTATTTATAATGTTTTTAAATGATGTTGGGTTCATTGTATGAATTCTAAAATTGGATTAAAAATTAAATATATTAATGTATACCTAATTAACACTAGGAGTATATTTTCTTATACATTGGGCTTAAAGGTACTTTTGGAATGTTTTAAATGATTATGTAGTTTTCCAATGATTGGAAATTATTTTATCGAAATGTATTGGTTATGAAATATAAAATAATGTTTGGAACATTCAAGATCCTTTTGTATGTTGACATCTTGTTTCTATGATAAAGTAGGATTAGGGTAAAGGTTCGTTTGGCAGCACAATTTTAAAGTGAGTATTTGTACTAAATATGAGAAAGGTGGGAAGATATTTTGAAAGTGTGTGTGGGATAGACTATAAAGTAGATTTGGAACATTTTGACATTGGGATGAAATGAGGTTTGACAAATTTGAGTGCCTGATTGGAAACATAAATTATATTATGAAGTGGTTTGAATGTTTTTGTGATATGATGTCTTGGTTGGCGACATGCATGTTTTTAAATAAAGTGTTGAATGTTTAAGTGATGTAACAGCCTGATTGAAACCTTCAATGTTTTGGAGTGATGTATATACATAAATGTAGAAAGATGTAACCCCTATCTAGGATTTCATTTATTGTTTATTGAATAGGTGATGTCTGTGTTAAGGGTATGCAAGTGTGGTTGTGAAATGTAAGGCGAGTCATGTGTGTGAGAGCCTCCCACATACAATGTTTACTATTACCAAGGGTTATTGGTATTCTCTTAGAGTATAAGGTGATAGTTACTAACCAACCTCAATTATACGGGTTGGTACCCCCTAGATAATAGATAGGCTAGTTTGGATGTTGCATTGGACTGGTCAGTTCTAGGCGGCTAGTGGTTTTTGAATTAGGGGTTTCACCATATGAAAAAGGGTTGTTCCAAACTAAGTACGTCCAGGGGGCTTATATGAATGTATATGATCACCAATGGTTACTTTCATATTTTTCTCTTTACTTTTCGTTGCCTTTAGTTTCATCATGAACTATGTACTGATTTATTTATTTATTTTTATCAAAACCCTATATTGATTAGATTAGGTGTTTGGTTTATTTATTACTGTCAAAATAATAGTCTATTCTGAAAATGAAATTAGGTGTGTGTTAGATTTTGAAATGGGAATCTATTTTTGTTTAATAAAATTTGAAAAACATTTTTATATAAATTTATTTCAAATAGTGTTAATATATTCTTTTCTTGAATGGAAAATGCATGAATTTCTTTGTTAATATTTTACATTCCGATTGAACATTTCAGCGCTCATTCTAACTTTATATTTTTAGTTTCATGTTCATGATTTGGATCGCTCTTACAATGAGCTTGGTTCTATGTCATGTGGTGACCCACAAGGTCACTTGGAAGAATGTTTTTATACATAACATTATCTTTTTATGCTATTAGTTTTTATCTATTTTTATCATTTTATTTTAATTTACTTTTTTTTTGTTTTATAGGAAAAATCATTCCAAACTATTTCAGTTTGGTGAATGATAGTTTTTTCCTACCCATGAGGACCGAGAATGAACTTCGACCCATGCTAAGGAGCAACTCTGGTTACTGGTTCAGGTTCAACCTGTGCTGGTTCATGACACATCCCAAGAAAATAATCACTACAACCACCACACCACACTTATCCAACAACATAATTCATGTAAACCCACCTGATGCATCAATATATTGTCCGATTAGGGTGACAATAAATTTCCCTCATTGTTTTTAAAGGTTTCATTATCCTAAATGTCTCTCTTGGGAAGGGTATATCCACTCTTTGTGTGTTGGTAACTAAAAGACATTCCATCATCATGGAAAAAATGAAAATATCAAGATCCTCAATATTCAACCATTACATTATCATTGAAAAACAAAACAATTAATAAAGCTATTAGTATTATGAATTAATATTCCTATCACTCATTGAAGTAATCTATTATATACCACCATACCTCCACATCACACAATATATGGCGATTGTTTATGCATAGAAAACCTTCTCTGGATTTTTGTAGATATTTATTTGTTACTATATGAACATAGTTTCATCCCTGATTTCAAAATTCTACTATTCAATGATATAGGAGTCATCTTGAATATACAAATAATCTTAGGATACTTTTAAGATGCCATCGATCCATTCCAATAGTGGTGGGAGTGAAAATGAATTGTAATCCTCTATAATGTGGTGCAATAACTCAAACCATGGTATATATGATATAATCATGGGTACACCACTTATGGTGTGTTATGAAACACAATAAAGACTCCCTTTTGAATTACCATTGAGAAAAATACAACCCATAAAACTACATTTAGTTTTATCAACGTTTATCCATCCCATTATTGAATCACAACATCCATTATGGTAACACATTATTGTCAATTTAGACACTCTACACCAATAATCCATTACCTACTTCATCATATAGTACTAAATGTCATATAAAACAAGATTCCATCAAAATAAAATATCCATTTGTCAATTTTCGTGGATTACAACACAACAATTTCCCTCCAAGCTTCAAAAAATATTGAAAAGTATCCCATGGAGACATCCAATTCAGTAAATCATCAAGGAAATTCCAAATACCTGAGAATAGGTGATCTCAAATTCTTATTCCTAATGAAATATTATCCACTACCATTTTTTATTATTTAGGACAAACTAATAGAAAATATTCCTCAATATACACTTATCGGTGATGAATACAGAGCATTCTCAAATTAAGTAATTCCAGAAAATCATTATTAAAAATACATATGTCATTGGATCTGGAAAAAGGGTGGCATAATTACAATTATGGATCCATATATTCTGAATATAATAATATATCACCACCTTCTACATTATAATTATACTCCTCAATCAAGATGGGATGCATCCAAAAAATATCGAACAATACCCCATTTTCTAAAAACCAAAACACTATAGCATATATCAATGAACCATTTAGTTAGTCAAATTCTTCTTGAAACTGGTTATTCATGATGAAATCATGGTCTTCCCTAGTTCGAGATTTCAAATGGGTTCAAATTCATTAGAAATCTAACACAAACCTCTAGAAATATCCTAAGAGACTAAGAAAACTATGAACCGCTACCATATTATTGAATGATTGTTAAGAAAAATTAACTCTATCATTAATGGGTCCATAAGAACACCTTATAGGGACACCAAATTCCTAATTGAAATTCACCTCCCAGGTCTAGACCATGAACTTGTAAAATATTACATATATTCAGTGGTGTTAATGGATTAGTTAGACTTTAAAGAGAATATCTAAATGATTCCCTTCAAGAATCAAGTATATCAATACATCAATGATGTACATAACTACAAAAAATTTCCATGAAATCACAATAAATGGATTTCAAAATCCCCATGAACATATAATGAGAATTCATGATACAAAATGGAATGAAAACCAACATTGTGTTCCCATACATACACCCAGAAAAAGTCTATAGGTTGTCTTCCTTCTTCACTGTCATACGATTGTATCTAGATCAAAAATAGTTATTTGAAAACATACAGCATCCCTCAAATAGATGAAAAATCACCAATCATAATTTTATGTAAGAAAATAATGATCATCACATGATTAATAATTCAATTTTCTATAAAAACCCTCCTACAGACAACCATTATCAATGTGAATAACACTAAAACACCCCACGACAACATGTGGTGTTGGGTAAAACCGTTCTACATCAGGTCATATCTTTAAATCCTCAACTCCCATAAAACAACGTGTACCATATGATAAGGATGCATCAAAATTATAATATTATCTAGCAATAAATATTCCTTAAGATCCTTTTACATCGAGTGGGTAGTGTCACAATCTTCTCAACGAGAGAATAAATAAATTTCTCATCATAACTAGGAGTATCCACCATTTTAGATTGAATAACTTTTATTTAAAATTATACAATCAGGGGAATAAGGGTCTCTACATGCCTAATATCCACTTAAATGCCTCACCCACTAATGAAAAATGCTTGAAGTACCCACACATTTGAGGATATGATTTACCTATTGAATTAATTGATAAACTCATTGATATAGTGAAACTAATCAATATAGAATATGGCATTATATCATTGTATATATTGTAAGAACATATCCATGTAGTACTAATACTACTCAATCATCATCCTTCACCCTCAGTACACATCAAACAAGATGGTCTGGCCTCTTAATAGAATAGTAAACCCCATGGGAATGAGAATCCTATCCACATGAATTCCCAATGTACAAACTAAGTTATGTTTAACAATAGATTTAGAACCATCAGAATAAGAAAAACAATGAATCAAGGGTAACTAAAAATCTAATCATAACATTAATTATCATTAGACCCTTTATAAATGAAACCTCCAGGTTGTGAATTTTATCATAGCCATCTCCTCTACCAAACTACTAACATGAAATTCTAGATTTATTTTTTGCCACGTGTCTCTATGTATGAGGGTCATCACAGTGATGACCACTTCTATTTCAATCTCCCTTTACATTTGGAATAAACAATGGTGACCACAGTTTCAATTGAGATTGGACTTGACAACACAAACCAAACCATACTACATGGGAATATGGGCACTAATTATGTTGATGACCATTACGCCCATAGGTATATCATATAAATGGAAAGCCCCTGAATATTCTTAGTAACCACTAGAACTATAAAATATTGAGAAATTTTGTGTTTCCATATCTATTATTAGTAAATAAAAGAAGACACAATCACCTAGTACCTACTACCAATAAATTTAATAATCATTGAAATATCCTAACTCACTTATGAATATAGGTCTTATCAGGAAAAAAATTATAGATCACCACTTCCATATTCAATATCTCTAAATTCATTGGTAATATAAATGGAGTAAATTCTTATCAAAAAAATGGGTGGAGTAACAACTAAATAATTTATGTATGGGATTCCTCATCAGGAAAAAATATTATGGTTAAAATTAAATGGATCCTTAATATTGATCTCAAGATCACAATAATACAAAATCCCTATCTAAAAAGATATCACCACATGCCTCTTCACTACCGTCATGGTAATTTATAGAAAATATACTTGGAACTCCTTCAATAAATAATCTATATAAACATATAACTTATATTTTTCACTATGATATAGAACAATACACTAATTTTTAGCACCCCTCACATAAATGACTACCAATAGAACCCAAAAGTGATCCTGAGAACATATCATTTAGAAATCAATCCTAATCTCCTCTAATAAATTATTTTACTCTAGAATAAAGAGAATCCAATTATCAAGATAAAAATTATACATCTATAAATATGACATTTTATTCGATGAATATTCACGACATATCAATATGATCAATATTGGTACTATACTAGTGTATTATTATTTGAAACATGGATACATAAACAATAGGTGCTAAAAATTTGACATCGTTTCTAATTTAGTTTTTCACAAATAGAACTCTTCATAGACATATCATACTTAAAACATTTCTTCATAACATTGTGAATGGAAACATAAGAAGGGGTGTTCTTATATTCTCAATAATGTTAAACATAATAGTTATCAATCAATGATCATAATTTAGCATAAGATTACGATATGGGTATAATATAATTGTCATAATTTATAATAATCCTACTTATTCAATCCACTATCAATAATCATAAATTGTGTAATAAGACCTTCTAATAACAACATCCATAATTCTTAAGTGTGTTTAATCACACATTATAAATTATAACCCTAGATAACAAATCATTATCCTAATTCCAATGTTTTTTCGTTTAATAATAAGCATATACAATCAGTTTCTTCTTATTGTTTCACTATCAGTACAATAATTGATAAAAATTTTCCATAATGTAAATGCTTTTACTAAAATTTTCAAAATTATATTAGGTGTAACTTTTATATAGTTAACTTCATCTTCTATTATGATATTATTAAATTCTTGTTCTATTATATGTTTCACAAGTTCATCATCATTACCCAATGCATGAAAGGGATATAATGGATCTACACACCACATTGATATATTTTATAATTACCCATCACATAATCATAATACATACATATGAATGTCACATGACCATATAGTATTAATTATTTAATTATGAAAAACATTAATGGATCAGACCTTCCAACCCATTACTTTTTTGAAAATATGATGTTTGAGGTGTCTAGGGGGAACATGGGGTTTTTTCGGACATGTGAGTCAATTCAAAAAAATTTCCAAATTTCCAATTTTCTAATGGTGAGACTATACAATAGTGATACATTTATAATGGTGAGAAATTCCAATGATGAGATATTTCTAGTGGTGAGACATTCTATTGGTGATACATTCCAATGGTGAGACATTCCAATAGTAGCTCCTTCTAACAGTACATCATTATGGCGGAAGCTCATCCCAACGGTACCTTATCCTACCGATGACGTACCAAAGGTGACTCATCTAGATGTGACATTCTTGTGATGAATCATCCGATGGTGACTCACAAAAGGGGACTCGCTAGAGGTGACTCGTCTGATGGTGACTCATTAGAATTGACTCACTAGCTATTACTCGTCTAATAGTGACACTCTAGTAGAGACTCATTGGTGGATAATCAGATGGAAATGGATCATGTGTTGTGTATCCAAGGATATGACTCCCTAGAGTTGGATACATAGTAGTGGATCCCAGGATGTGGCTCCTTAGCAGTGGCTCCCTGCTAATGGATCCCTAGTGGTGGCTCCCAGGTAGTGGCTCCCTATTAGTGACTCCCTAGTGGTTGCATTAAACTGTGTTTCTAGATTTTCCAATTTATCCTTTTCTACATCATTAATGATTGGAAATGGTTTTAATTATATATTTAATGGGATTCAAATCCAATTCAAAATAAATTAATCAAATCCTATAATTCACCAATGACTATAGGATTTTAAATGGACAAACCATATGTTGTTTTGAGATCTTCTTATAACAGAATTTTGAAACTAAATCTAATCAATACTTTTTGGGACCTAATATTTCCTATTAACTTCTATATTTTATTTCTCTTCATATTAGATGTTCCAAATCCATTTTTCCATGTGAGACATCATTCTAGGCCAGATCAGTCAGTTCATGCTTCCCTGGAGAGTACCTATTGTACACCCACCCCTATTTTGGTGCAGTAAGTATGGGAAAAATGATTATTCCTTCCAAGTAGGTTTTCCTTCATTTAAATTTATGAGTATCATGTGTTATGGGATTAATATTGTTAACTCTTGTGAATAGGGTTTAATCCAGTTTAATAAAGATAATGTTTCAGCTTAAATCATATTTAATGGGTGTCAGGAAATGTGATGTAAGATATTACAATTTATTTTGTTTTGATTTTTTCTATTTTGATTTTATGAATTGTATAGGATTAAATACCCATTGAAAATAATTACTATTTTAGATCCTTTCTTATTATTGTGATGATGTGAAATATGGAATTCATGTTGAGTGGATTTTGACATCTCTTATTATGAAATCGGTTACCACATAAATTTTTTTAATAAAAGGGTTGTCCCATGATCCTATGAATTGTGTGATAACAAAATCAATAGATAATGTGGAATAAAAGAAGGAATGTATTTCTAAATATGAAATTCTATTTAGATATGGAAGGTTTTATAATATGTTTTTGGACATGGTTGTGTGTGGAGGTTTGGGATTGGTGATATTATTGATGATTTTTTAATTTTAGTGATATATGGGGGGTTATAGTTGAGACTTTTTATATAGCGATATGCAATGATTATTGTTGGGGTGTGGTTATGCTACAGAGCTATGAAACATAATGTCGTTGTAATGTGAAACTAGATGTATTTTAAAAGTGATATAGATGTTGTAATTTGGTTGTGTAATTTTTCTTATGTTGTGTGGTTGGTTCATTTATATCAACCCATGTATTAATAGACTTAATAAAGTATGTTAATAAATTTAAATGGGCCTATTTTATTCAGAAATTGATGATGGAATGTGTTTTTTAACAAGGTAATGTTAATATATAAACTAATGGGTTAGAAATATGAAATAGGATTTATTTCTAAATGAAATGTGTTTTCTAACGAATGTTGATTACCTAATCAAATTTTTTGATAAAGTGTAAATTATTAATATAATAGAGACTCTGGATCATGGCACAATGATTGAAAATGAATTGTGGATTGTGTAAATATTATGTGTTTTTATGTATTTAGAGGAGGAAATGATTATGTAGATTCTATGATATGGGTGGTTCTTTTTATAAACCCATATTATGGGATTTTTTGTTGTAACTCTTTATGTATATACAATATTTGATATATTGATTTCAATACACAACCCACCCTTATTAAGAACTCTGTGCTAAACACACCCATCATCACGGGGTAGGGTGTCCTTCCAAAACATCCATGCGGGAGGATGGATGGCCCTCAACACTTCCATGTTTCATCTTACATGTGTTTTAGGTATTGAATATGTGTTGATGGTAGGAATTCAATTTGTGCATTAGATGGTGGTTGTGATTGATGAGGTGTCTTCGAGTGAGTTGTGATGTCTGGTATCCAAGGTGTATTTAGGATGAGATATATTGTGATTTACCATGAGTCTTTGTGATGAGAAATGTTTTACATTCCCAAGTGTCTTTAGGATGAGATATGTTATTATGTCTTAGGAGTCTTCAAGATGAGATGTGTGGTGTTGTGAATCCCATGTGTGTGTAGGTAGGATGTATTGTGGGGCCCAGAAGCATGCTATTGGGGTGTTTTTTGATGATCAAGTGTGTGCAGGTGGGATGTGTTGTGAGGCCCACATGTGTATGGGAAAGAAGTGATGTGGTATATTAGTAAGAGGTGGGATCTCCAGGATGTTTGTTGTTGTGGTGTGAGAGTGTCAAATTAGTGTCAATGTTATACAGGGTACCCTATCATTGATGATATTTACATTATTTTAACTTGCATAATTTTTTTATTTGGTGAGCGTGTGTTGGTGAGTTTCGGATGATCATTATACCTTCATAGGGGTTGATTGTTTCTGCAATTTTATCATATTTGAATTAGTTTGGGAATTTCACATGTGTTTGAGAGAACTTGGTTTTTCCAACTGAATAAACTTGTATGCTCACCCACCATATATAATAACTACTTTTAGGTTTCTTGGATGACATTGTGGAATGTTCTGGGCATTTCTAGTTCAGAGCATTATAGTTATTTTTTTCTTGTTCCATTATCTTTTGTTCTTTTGGTATTTCATTTGGAGATTTTATACGTATCATATTTTATTTATATATGCATGGTGGGATGGTTTGGATTTACTGTAAAATATATATTGGTCCTATTGTGTAAAATTCATTATATATCCCAATCGTGTTTTTATAATAGGTAACGACTCTAATATTGTGATAATTATACACCCATGGTGTTAGTCACCAACCTGGGGCCTACTAGAGGCAAGACTTAGGGGTTATTATCTACATTCGTTCATTGCCAGCCTAAGAAGGGAATCATTAGAGGAATGTGGTCATGATTAAATGGTATCAGAGCTAATGTTTGAGAGATTGGGTGGTGGTTGGATCTAGGAATAGGGAGGAATTCATGATAATGTAGGAAAAAAGTGTCAGATGATCTTGGTGGATGAAAAAGGTCATTGAAGACGGGCTGTGACATTAGATTTTAATGCCCCTGTGATCCCATGAAAGGACTCGAATTCTATCAAATTACTAAGTGAGGTGGAACTGCTTGTATGGTAGAGACCTAAGACATGTACATGGAAAATGTTTACTTGAGTTCATATTTAAAATTGATGATTTTTTAATGTTAAAATGAATTAAATGAATCGGGAAACATAACGTGTGTTTTTATGACTTTTCACATATATTTATTGTTGATGGAATTCAATATTTTTTTATTTTAATTATTCTAATAACCAATAAGAAAGATTAATATGATTGTTTACTAGGTTTAATTTTTTGTTTAAAATATTATTAAGGTTTGAATGTGTTGGTTCCATTCCAATTATAATAGGTTTCTTAAAAAATTGGATTTTGTTTCCTTTTTTTAAATGTATTAAATTCCATCTAGTTTTTTTAATGAATAAAATTGTTAGAGAAGAATACTTAGTATATTTATTGGGTTCAACTATTTATATTTTTGAATGCCAAATAAATCATGTCACTTATATGTATATTTCAAACTAGAATGATAAAATAGACTATTTTGATACCATGCTTATAATTATTCTAGTTTCCATGAGAGTTCATATATCTTATGTTTCTTCCCATTGGAAATTTTTCATTAGAATGTGTTATAAATCTTTTTTAAAACATAGTTTCAGACATTTAATATATGAAATCTCAAAAATTTCCATCATAATTAATCAACAATTACATTTAATTTAGAATCCATGACTGAAAAAATCTCACATTTTTTGACTTAATTGTTGTTCTCCAGTATTAATATATCTATATGTTGTAATCATGTGATAGGGTACAAATCTCATGACATTTATTTCTAAATATTTTAAATGATAAGAATGCTTTGTTGAATATTTTTGGTTATTAAAACTATTTAATTAATTAAAACATATTGTATAATTATTAATAAGAATTTTTATGTTCTGAAATTCCCTTTCCTCACATTTTAATTCATGAGTAGTTTGTTGTGGGAAGCATCCCTATAGATGAGATAATTATTGTGTTAATTAAATAAATTCTTGTCTGAGGGATCTGCACATGTAGCATGCTTAATACGCTATGTTTAAATATGTATGTAGAATCATTTTATCCTTATTGTAGTATATAAACATGTTTTATTGAGATATGAAATTGTTAGATAATGTTTATACCAATCATGATAAAGAGTGAAATATAGTATTACAACATGTGTAGTTTTAATTGCATTTTTAGAAAGCATATTTCTTTGATAAATGAAATTATTAATGAATGATCAATCTAAGGATGATAAATCATGAAGCATTGTGAAAAAACATGTCTTGTTTTATTTTTTTATTTGAATTCTTGTTTTAATTTTATTATTTTGAAAAATTAGTGCTTATGTAAGATAGTATTTGAATTAAAGAAACTAACATAGAATGTATAATTTTTAAAATTATATTGGAAGTGTATTTCAATGATAATACTATGAACAAGAATATCCTATTTGAAAATATTTGACATGGTGCATAATATAACATGATGAATGTAAGTGGTTTGTAAATATAATACATGATTTTTCATTTGAAATAATCTAGTAATGTTGTGTGTTGTTTTTGGTTTCATTATTATCATTGCAATGAAGTTTGGATATGCATTGCTGAAAAGATTAGTTATTGGAAACCATGTTTGTACAATGATAGTTGTAGACTACGAGACCCTTGATATGACTACTTGATTAAATCACAAAGTGTATTAAATGTTTAATCACTAATATTTGGATAATGAATAGATTCCTTATGGGAAATTTAAAATTTTTTGAATGTACCCATGCGAAATAATGAGGTGAAGTAATTTAAGCGCTTAAATAGTCATGGATGATTCAATGAGTTTTTGTTATGTATAGCCACTATTTTTATGATTCCTTTTGTGACATGTGATTTAAAACATAATGCATATAAATAGAGGGAAACCAGATCCTTAATTGATACAAGATATACATTGATGCATTGAAAACTAAGAAGGTGATTCAGTGGACCCAAAAAGGATAATATCTTTCCATGGGAAATGGAATTACTTTATTTTTCTTTCTGGGGATTTATGTGAGATTACAATGGTCTATATGGTTAGTTTACTATGGGGGATTATATAAAGTAGCTGGTTGTGGGAACGGGTTAGTTTTCTGTGGATGGAAATGTGTTGTGCTGATGTGATTTCATGAAATGTCTGGTATATGTTTTTTATAGTTGGTGAGTTTGGGGCAGGGTTTTTTTCAATATTGGTGTTGTTTGGTGGATGAGAGATATGGTTGTTGTGTGTTTTGAGATTTTTTTGGTTTTGAGGTGTGTTCATGTTGACGGAATACCTCACTTTCCATAAAATTTTTAATCACTCAATGATGGTAATGAAACTATATGGTTTCCTTCAAAATTAATGAAGATGGACTTACCTCCCATACATATATCTTTTTATAAAGGAAGTTATGTGAATTTTTGAATACATTCTCTCTTTTTTAGTTTTTTAGGATTAGTTTTATATTGATGACAACTGTTGTGACCTCAAACTAATGTAGTGGGGGAAATTTTTTCTCGCATCAAGACATGATATGTTACAACACATTTTAAAATCGTGTGGGTGTATCAATTCCACCTAAAGCGGGCAATATCTAGTTTGGAGAAAGGGTTTTTTTATTTGTATGCTCATGGTCATTATTTTTGGTGTGTTTTAGAAAGTATAAGTTCTTATTTTTGTTATATAATGTCATGAATTTTTTTACTTGAATATTGTCTTATTAAATAATGTTTTGTTGGAAATATTTTGTAATATTCACTAATAGAAAAATAGATTATTCCAACCTTGTGTTTTTTTTGTTTATATTATATTTCCAATGTCAAATTTGAGGCACATATAAATTCCTTTCTAAAAGAAAAGAGGTGTGTGATGATGACCCTTGGTAGTGAATTAATATTTTTTTTTTGAAAAATTTCCTGGACTTGAAATAATGATTTGAAGAAAAATATTAATAAAATTTAAATGGGTGTGAAATGTTTTCTGACTTGAGTTGGGATCATTTGAAATTTCTAGAATAGGTATTCAAAAAAGTAAAATTTAAATATATTTTTTAAATTAATAGACATCTTATTTTGAAATAAAACACTGAATGGTTTTGAAGTCATTTCTTGGAAAAAAAATGTATTATAATAAAAAGTTATTTGGAATAAAAAAATTGTTATTTTTGAATGGTATGTACTTGTTTGAAACTGAAAATGACGAATTAATTAAAAAAATGTTATTTATAATTTATTGATATGTACTACATGATGTATTTTGTATGAACATCTATTTGGCGTTGTTCTGTTTGAAAGGTGTCTCCTTTGATAGAATGTTTTATGGTATTATGTGGATTTGAACTTCTTTTTAATGGTGGTTTTTGTGTTCCCAATATATCGAGAAACACGAGAGGTATCTCATGGGTTGGTTGTTGAGACCATAATTCTTGTTAAATCTAGTTTTTTGGGTTCTTGATGAAAAAACATTCACCTGGATTGGGTGTTAGGGAGGTATGGAGGCCAAGATAAAAGAAATAGGGAGTGTGAGACATAGACGAAAGCCTACTACAAAGAGTTTTGTTGAGTTTTTCCTGGTTATATTTTTATTTGCGATGTGATGTTTAAACCTTTTTAATTATGAGATGATATTTATTTCCTTGTTTGTGATGTGTGATAAAGTCCTACAATTTGAAAAAGCATAGGACCTGATTCCTAATCGGAAAACATTAGCTGCAATTTGATTAGACTCATTCGAGCAATTTAGTTCCACCAAGAGAAGATAATATCTTGACATGGAGGACAGAGTTACTCGATTCGTGTGTTTGGGATGGTATGGTTCTCTGGGATTAGTAATTGGTAATGATGTTTTGGGTGTAATGTGATCTTTGAGATGTATATATATAGGGATGTCAGTTTAGATCCTTCCTTCTTTTTCTTTTTGTTGGTTTTAAATTCACAAGGGAAAGAATATTTAAATAGAATCTGATGTAACTGCTCTGGCCTTCAGGCCATTACATTGACGAAAATAAAATGATTGAGGTTTCTAATGGGAAACTAGGGTGTTTATGGGACATGTGAGTAATTTCGAAAACTTTTCCAAATTTAATGTTTTCCAAAGATGATACAATCCAATGGTGAGACATTTTCAATTGTAAGACATTCCAATGGTGAGATATTTTCAATGGAGGGATATTCCAATGGTGGTATATTTCTAATGGTAGATTATTCTGGCGGTAGCTCATTCCTGCAGTGGTTCATCTAGAGAGTATCTCATCCTAGCGGTTACATGATGATTGTAACTCATCTAGTGGTGACTCACTGGTGGTGACATTTCTTACGATGACTCATGTTAGGTGACTCATCTGATGGTGAATCCTCTATTGGTGACTCGATGGAAGTGACTAGTTTAGTGGTGACTCTCTTAGAGGTGGCTCCCTAGGGTGGGAGTGAACAGTGTTTCCATATGTCCTAGCTTTTCTATTATTTTGTCTTTTAGGATAGGAAAAGGGTTTAATGCCTTATTAAAAAGGGTTAAAGACAATTGAAAGGCTTCTAATAATATCTTAAATTTCAAAAATAAATAGAGGCTTGTAAATGTTCAAACCGTGTTGGTTTTTGAGATCCGCCTTTAATGTAAATTCGATACCATATATAATCTCAAACATTCAGGATCCAATCATTATAATGAAAATATCATTCATATCCCTTGCATATTTTCTTTCTCTTGATACAGGTCATTCTAAACTCCTCTTCCCATAGCAGTCAAGTGGTCGTCCTCCATCAGTTTTTTCGTGTTTACCTAGATAGTACCTACTATAAAGCCACACCCTATTTTGGAAATTCAAGACTAAGAAAAAGTATCCATCATTAAATGTTGGTTTTCCCATCCTTAGCCTTTTTTTACCATGTATGATGGTTTTATTATTGTTAAATTTTGTGAATTTTTTTAACTATATTAAAAAAGATATTTAATAGGCTTAAATCTTATTTAAAGGTGGAGGGGGAACGTGACATATGATATTAACACTTTAATTTGATTTGATTTGATTTTATTGAAGTTATCAATTGTATGTTCTAAATTATACATTGAAAATCATGGTCGTCAGGGGTCCCTACTTGTAATTATGTTGATGGGAACTGTGGAATGGATGTTGTGTTTTTATTGATGTCACTTGTTATAAAATTGGTTAGCCTTTTTCATTAAATTAATAAAATGGATTCCCTAAGATCATATGGATTTTGGGATGACACCCTTAGTCAATAAATTAGAATTAAATAATGGATGTCTTCCTAAATTAGAAAATAGTTTTTTTATTATAAAATGTATTGTATGATTTTTTTGGACTCAGTTCTGTGATTTGTGATGACTTTGGTGTTATAGTCGATAGTATATGACTTTTTTGTGATATGTTGGGGTTTTAGTTGAGATGTTTTATGAAGTGAGGCTGCAATTATAGTTGTTTTGGTGTAGTTATGGAGTGGGACTATGAAACTGAATTTTGTTATTAGGTGAAACTGGATGTGGATGAAAAGTGATGTTAATGTGGTAGTTGGGTGGTGTAGTTGTTCTTATGTTTTGTGGTTTATTATTTTATATCTAGCTCATAATTAATGGAATTAATAAAATATTTTATTAATTTAAAATGGGAATGTTCAATGGGGAAATTGATGATGGGTTGTGATGTTTAACTATTTAATGTAAATACATAAACTAATGGGTTTGAAATATGAAATATGATGTCGTTATAAATTAAATGGGGTTTCTAATGAATGCTGATTAAATAAATCAATGTGATAGATAATGTGGAATCTGGATTAATGAATTAAAAAGAAATGTGGATTGTGTTTTTTAGGTGTTTTTATTCATTTAGTGGAGGTAGATATTTAATAAATTATGTGAGATTGTTAGTTCATTTTATAAACTCATAGGATGAGATTTTTTTTAATAACTCTATATGTATATAAACTGAACCTTCAATAAATTTCTATATGAATACCATCCTTGAGGAGAACTGTGTGCCAAAAACCCCCATCATCATGGGGGATGGTGTCTTTCCCAAACATTTCGATGGGAGGATATATGGCTAACCACCTTCTCTTCCATATTCCCTCTTCCAAGTGATGGAGATATTGCACAAGATGTGATGGTTTGAAGTTTTTTAGTGCATAAGATTGTGGTTGTTATGGATTTATTTTATTTAGGTGTGTTGTGATGTGGATTATCCTATGTGTCTTTGAGATGATATATTTTTTTCTTTCCCATGTCTATTTTAGATGAGATATGTTGTGCTTTCCCAGGTGTTCTGAAGATGAGATATGTTGCGATGTGTCACATGTCTTCAATATGAGATGTGTTGTGCTATGAGGACTAGGTTTGTGAGGATGGTGGAACACCTGAGACTTTTATGATAAATATTTTGTTTTTATATAAATCATAAAAAGAATCTTTCACTACACACAACACTAGCTTGGCTTGCTTTACATGCAACCACGACCTTCCTCGATAGCTTGTGTTGTACGCAATACCGAGTCTCACTAAACAACGATATGCTATTAAAATATTATTAAAACTAGCCGTTATGAATAATATTAACTGAATTTTGAATTTTATAACATTTTAATTCAACTTATCCATTTTCTAGAATGAGGTATGAAAGAAAAATCAGTTTTTTTTATAAAAGAAGTATTTTAAAAAAATGCAGTTTTGCCACCTTTTGAC
Organism: Viscum album; assembly: GCA_963277665.1. Lineage (NCBI taxonomy): Eukaryota > Viridiplantae > Streptophyta > Magnoliopsida > Santalales > Viscaceae > Viscum > Viscum album. The sequence continues at coordinate 554,414,195 of OY728131.1, forward strand.
GGCGCACCGACATTAAATCTAGTCTTTGACTTGTTTATAAGTTCAATTTGACAAAATAAAAATATTATTTTGAATCAGGGTATAAAAATTTACTTTGTATAAATTTTTGATATTTTTCTAATAACTTTTATATTTTGATGAATAGTAAAAATATGCTAATTTTTAATTAAAAACAACTTTTTTCATCAAGATAATTTATATGGATAAATTATAATATTGAATGGTTTTAAAGTATAAATAGAATATATTTTTACCATTTAATATAATGTATCCCATTAGCATTAATTTCACATTGAATTTATAGATAAAAACATTTCAATCTTTGGCAATGTTTTAACTTCTAAAACCCGTTTTCTTAACAAAGGAATTTATATTAAATTAATTATTGCAACATATATGTTTTTAATTTGGAAAAATGGATTCCATATTTGGAATGTGTGAGTCCAAATTATGTTAATAGGCTACTTTTTATTTTTGGGCATTATGAATTGTAACTACGGTAAATTTTATTTACTATAGTTAAAGGTAAATCGGGTAATTAAAGGTAAATATAAGTGTATAAAATTACCCTAACACCTGAAAAAATCCTATTGGATGACTAAAAGTCGACCCATATCACCTAAGGGTCAGATTAGATTCATTTAATGAACTTTTTTCCATGAAAATAATTTAATTATTATTAAAACCAAAGAATGTGACAACATGTCACTTTCTTAAATCTTATAAGTATAATAATTTTAATTTGGTAATAAACTTAATGAATATTTGAACATGAATAGTCTCCAGAAATATAATACAATTATATACATCATCGGAATTTATTTATAATTTTTAAGGATTAAATAATTATCATTAATTATGACACAATATTGATGTTGAAATTATTTTATTAATTAAAATATCAAATAAATGGTTTTAAAAATATTAAAATAAATATTATATGAAATATTTAATGTTATCCACGAATTTTATAGATACATATGACATTTTATTAATATATTAATGATTTTATGTTGAACATATCTTCTGTATATATTTTATTTAAATTCAAATAAATGAATTGTGTCAAAATTGACACTATTGTTAATTTATAAGAATAACTTATTATAAAATTGTTTAAAAATCACAAAAATATTTAAAATTTATAAATTAAAATTTATATGGTCTACAATGTCATAATGTGTCAAATTATGGAAAATTCACATCACATATGTAATTATTTATAATAATTTCAAATTTAGAATATTATTACCACAAATAAAATAAAATTGATAAATAATGATAAATCTAGTTGACAATGTTTAAAATAAATTCCTAAAATTTATAAATATTGTTGGTTGATGATATTACAACCCTATCTCATATAATTATCATCTATGAGTCATTTTTGAAGTTTTTAAGTGGGTTTGGGATTTAATATAATCTAATATTTCTTATATTTCCAAAGGTGCCCCTCTCCTCCCTTATAAAAGGGCACCTCCTCCCTCTCCTCCTCACACCAATTTGAGACTCCAAGCTCGTCCAATCCCTTACCATTTCACTTCCTCACTTCACTAGAAACATCCTAGAGGTCCCGGTCTTCTTCAAAGACCAATTGTAGTGCCATAAGAGGAGGTCTCAAAGAGGCACTTCAAAGAAGAGGTAATGCCCATTACCGATTCTTTCGTCTTTATTTCTTCTTCAACTTCTTCTTATTTAGTTGTTTCAATTATGAAGTAATAAAATTATTATCACTCATATAATTACATGTTATTATATATATGAAACAACCCTATTTCACCATCTATACATCATGCGGAAAATGAAATCACCGCGCGTGCGTACGTACGGAATACCGTCTCCACGCCGTGGTGTAATCTATTTTCCCCCACCACCTTACTTGGAAGGGTATAATGGTGTAAATAATAACTATATATGATTATTGTAATGTGATATTGACTCTGAAATAGTATACATACACTCCAATACAATTCCACGATCATGGGAATGATATCAACGCTCGTGCGTACGTACGGAATACCATCTCCACGATGTGATGCGACACATTCTACATGATCTTCATTTCATAATGATTATATAAATTAATTGAATGAATAAATATGACATATAGTAAACTAATACCATTCTGGAAATGAGTTATCTATAACCTAAAGATAAGAATAATAATTTATTCGACGAAACACGCATAAGAACAAAAAGTAATAAACACCCGAATAACAAGTAATAATGAAATATTAATAATAAAAAGCTTACAATATGACCATATATGATATCATAACAATACTTATGATTCTGGAATAAGTCAATAACATTATTTAAATCATTATACAAGAGGTTCAGACACTTACGAAGCAAATCGGACCTAAGGTAAGGGAAAATATCACAGTCTCATTTTTATCCGAGATTGTTTATACTTTGGTATTTACTGGGTTGTATTTTATCATCCACATCCATGTTTCCTCAATATGTAATATTTATATCCTTCCACAATAGTTTATATCCAATTTTAAACTTCTTTTAGTTTTTAGTAAAAGATATGAAAGGAATCTATTGTCGTTTTTCATACGAGGTACTTTTTGACTTTTCTGACAAAAGTACGAGAAGAATGTTTTTTTAACATATACGGCATGAATGGATTTTTAAAACATTATTTCCAAGAATATTCCTTTAAAAATTTTCAAGTTTATTTTTAATCAACTTCTTTTAGTTTAGAATTGTATGACATGTTAAGAAAGCAAAAGTGTTTTTGAAGTAGAAAGGATATTATCCTCAAGAATGGAGTTCATGTGTTTCATCAAAATTATTTTCCATCTAAGATAATAAAGGGTTATGTTTATATCCCTATTATTACATTGATTTGATTATGTTGTGATGGAATTATTTTTATGAATACCTTTATCTTATATTAATTGTTTTATGATGTCACAATGTTTAAGATTCCCATTTTTATTACATGGGTTATGCTATGATGTATGGTTTATGATTTTGTGGCACACATAAGAATGGTATAATAATGAGATGGGAGGGAACTATATCTCCCTTCAATGCATTGGGTAATGATTTTATATCTCATGAGATAGACATGGCTAGAACGGCATGTTAAACCGGTTCAGTGAAATAGGACTGAAACGAGGAGTGAACTCGGTTCAGAAATGGACTTTGTCCACTAAGATAGTCTTGGAAATGAGTCTTGAATAATAAGAAATGATTCTCTATGATTATGTGTGTATGAAACAAAGTTTCATGTTTTATGTTATGATTATTGGGATTACATTTCACTACCATGATTTATCCCATGTTATGAAATTATGATCTCTTTTGCAGGATAAGATTTTCAAAATGTTATGTTCTTATGAATTTGATGTAATTGATATTTCTTTTGTTTACACTTAATTAGCATTTGAGCTCACCCTTTAGTATGTTTTCTTTCCCCGGGTCAGGAAGAAGGGTATTAAGTAAGATATTCGAAAAAGGGACTATAGATATGATGAAATAAATGGGAGACAGCGTAGATGCTTTATGAACCAGTTGTTTATGTTTCCCAGTTTCTAAAGACACTATACCTATACGGTCCTTTCATGGTTTTGTTATATGTTGTAATAAGTATGATTCAATTTTGAAGTGTTAACCATGTATGTAAAGTAAGGGTTGTTATAGTTGGTATCAGAGTAAAGGTATAGTCAACCTTTGGAAACTAGGATGTGAAAGCCTTAGTAAGAACCCGAAGGATATGTCTAACCATAGAACACAATCTTAGTGTTTTAGAAATTTCCATGAACAACCTATGATAAGACCTTAAGTGTGAAATTTTATTCTTGATTTCGTGGTTTTCCTATTATAATTAGTGTTCCTCACACTATTCTTCTTGGTTTTAGTCAATGGATGGAACCCGAAGAAACCGTGTTAATACGGAATGCGACGGGCAATGAAATGATTATCCCCCTGAGAAAACAAATGTTATGGGAGATGGAATGAAAAATATTGTAACCATGCTCACACAACTTTCTCAAGCTATAAATCATGCAGGACTTCCAAATGGGCAAAGGAAGGAGAAACATTCTGTCGAAGCCTTCATGAGGCAACGTCCACCTTCATTCAGCGGGTCATCTGATCCATTAGTGGCTGAACAATGGATCAGTAGCACTGAAAAGATATTTTCAGTTCTTCAATGTTCTGAACATGATAAAGTCATCTTAGCAGTGTATCATTTGGAAGGTGATGTTGATCAATGGTGGAATCTTATTAAGAATATGAGGAAAAGGGATGAAATTGAGTCCACGGAATGGGACAAGTTCAACAACTTATTTTTCAATAAGTATTTTCCTCGTATTCTTCGAACAAAGATGGAGAAGGAGTTTCTTGAACTGAAGGAAAAGGATGGTGAATCTGTTGGTACCTACGAATCAAATTTTACAAGACATGCAAGGTATTCTTCCGGAATTATTATCCAACCCAATAGTAAGATTGATTGATTCATTAGTGGATTAAAACAAAGTCTTTGAAGGGAGTTATCCATAAGGGACTTCAATAGCTATGAGGAAATTGTTTGATGTGCTCTCAAGGTTGAGATAGAGATTGGTGTAACCCATCAGTCACATGGGTTTGATAAGAAGAGGAAAATGGAATTAAAAGGAAAATCTAAAGACCACACTGAAAAGAAGATGAGTTTTCCCTTATCCTCAAAGTGTGGAATGAAACATGGAGGAAATTGTCTTAAAGGGACAAGAAAATGTTATAAGTGTGGAAAAGAAGGTCATCAGGCAATTGAATGTCGAAATAATGGGAAGAAGATGTCTAATGATGAAAACAAAGGAAGGGATACACATAATAAACCTACTACACTTCAATGTTTCAAGTACAAAGAGATGGGGCATTATGCCAATCAATGCCCAAATCCAAGGGTTGATGATGATGATCGATGTCATAAAAATATTAAGGCCAAAGAAAAAGGAAAGTCACATGCAATTACTATCGGCGACGTGGAGTACAACAATATAGTGGTGAGAGGTACACTTACCATCCACTATAAAGTAGCAAATATTTTATTTTATTTTGGATCCACCCACTCTTTTATTTCTGAAGAATTTTCTAAGGGTATAACCATATTACCTCAACAGTTTGATGTTGAGTTGGCTATGACAACTCCTAATGGCACAACAGTAGCATCAAAAGTTTACAATTCTTCTCCAATTGAAGTTTGTGGAAAAGTGCTTCCTGTAAATCCTGTGATCCTTCCTATAGTGGAAATTGATGTGATTCTTGGCATGGATTGGATTTCTTTATATGCAGCTCATATCAATTTCCAAAGAAGGGAAGTCACATTTTATATTCCAGATCAATCTATGATCATCTATCGATGAAAGGATGAGCATAACCTTCTAGTGGAAATTTCATCCATCTTATGGGTCTTGATTCCACTAAATGAAGGTTATTTATCTCAAATGGTGGGAGAGAAACTCATTATTAATAATATTCCCATTGTACATGAATTTTATGATGTCTTTCCGGAGGAATTTCCAGGTCTTCCACCAAATCGTGAATTTGAGTTTTCAATAGAACTCATACTGGGTGCTTTGCCTATTTCAAATACACCTTATAGAATGGACTCAATTGAGTTGCAGGAATTGAAGAAGCAACCCCAAGAAAATCTTGATAAATTATTCATACTCCCTAGTGCGTCACCTTGGGAAGCACCTGTTCTCTTTGTTAAGAAGAAAGATGGATCAATGAGACTCTGCATTGATTATCATGAACTTAACAAGATCACTATCAAGAACAAATATCTTCTCCCATGCATTGATGACCAATTTTACCAACTACGCGGAGCTCAATACCTTTCCAAGATTGATCTTCGTTCAGGGTATCATCAATTAAGGGTCAATATGGAGGATATACCAAAGACGGCTTTCTGTATAAGGCATGGACACTATGAATTTATAGTGATGCCATTTGGTCTTACTAATTCCCCTGATATCTTCATGGATCTGATGAATAGAGTCTTTAGAGACTATCTTGATCAGTTTTTGGTAGTCTTTATAGATGATATTCTTATCTATTCAAAGAGAAAGTAAGAACATGAAGATCACTTGAGAATTGTATTAAATACCCTAAAAAAGGAGAAGCTTTATTCCAAATTTACCAAGTGTGAATTTTGGCTTCAAAAAGTTGCATTTTTGGGTCACATAATCTCAAAAGAGGGGATATCTGCGGATCCAGCAAAAACAGAGGTTATCGAAAGATGGTCGAGACCAACAACAGTAGCCGAGATCTGATTTTTTCATGGTTTGGCTGGATATTACCGACGTTTTGTGAATGATTTTTCAAGGTTATCTAACCCACTCACCAAGTTGACTCGAAAAGGATTTATGTTTGTTTGGACAGAGGAATGTGAATAAAATTTCAAAGTGCTAAAAAGAAGGTTAGCCAGTGCACCTGTTCTCACACTACCTTGCAGTGGAGAAAGGTTTCTGATCTACAGTGATGTATCCAAGAAGGGACTGGGATGTGTTCTCATGTAAAATGATATGGTGATAGTTTGTGCCTCACGACAGTTGAAAATCCATCAGAAAAATTACCCAACTCATGATTTTGAGTTAGCTGCGGCAATCTTTGCATTATTGATTTAGAGGAATTACCTTTATAGTGAATGGTGTGATATTTACACTGATCATAAAATTTTAAAGTATATTTTCACACAAAATGAGCTGAATATGTGCCAAAGAAGATGGTTGGAGCTGATTAAGGATTACGACAGCTCAATTCATTACCACCCTGGGAAAGCAAACAAAGTGGAAGATGCATTAAGTCGAAAAGACCATGCTAGCTTATCCATGATGAGGATCACAAAAGATCCCATATTTATGGATTTACAAAGGATGGATCTTGGAATTATAATGGAAGGGGAAAAATGTTATCTTTCTCAAATGAATGTTCAACCATCTATACATGTGAAGATTAAAGAGGCACAAAAAGAAGATGTAGAGTTACAAAAGAAGGTGAGAAATGTACCTAAAATCTACCTTGATTGTGATGGGATAATAATGTTCAGGAATCGGGTTTGTGTTCCTCCCATCCCAGAATTAAAGAAGGAGCTGCTGGATGAGGCTCATAGTTCTTTATTCTCTATTCATCCCGGAAGCATGAAAATGTATAGGGATCTGAAAGAGTACTTCTGGTGGGATGGAATGAAAAGAGATGTTGCTGAATATGTCTCTCAATGCTTGCTTTGTCAGCAAGTTAAAGCTGAGAGACAGAAGTCTAAGGGGATGTTACAACAATTACCCATACCTGAATGGAAATGGGAAAACATCACTATGGACTTTGTCACCAGACTTCCTAAAACATCCAAAGTCAATAATGCTATCTGGGTTATAGTTTATCATCTTACCAAGTCTGCACACTTAATTGCTGTTAGAGAGGATTTATCTTTGGATCATCTTTCCAGGATATATGAAAAGGAAGTGGTAAGATTTCATGGAGTACCACTTTCTATTATATTTGATCAGGATCCGAGGTTTACCTCAATGTTCTGGAGAAGTCTTTATCATACTCTAGATACAGAGTTGAGTTTCAAATTGCTTATCATCCTCAGACAGACGGTCAGTCTGAGAGGACAATTCAAACTCTAGAAGATATTTTGAGAGCTTGATCTATAGATTTCAAAGGTGGTTGGGATCAACACCTAACTTCAGTGGAATTTTCTTATAATAATAGTTTTCACTCCAGTATTCAGATGGATCCTTATGAAGCTCTATATGGAAAGAAATGCAGGACTCCAACTTGCTGGGATGAAGTTGGGGAAAGAAAGCTATTAGGACCTGATCTCATTGATGAAATGGCCGAAAAGGTCAGATCTATTCAACAACACATAAGAGCATCTCAGAGTCGACAAAAAAGTTATGCTGATAACCGAATAAAAGACCTAGAGTTTGAAGTGGGTGATAAAGTATTCTTACGAATATCTCCCTGTAAGAGGATCATGAGATTTGGAAAGAAGGGAAATTGGATCCCTAGATATATTGGTCCTTTTGAAATTCTGGATCATGTTGGGAAGGTAGCATACTGATTGGCGCTTCCACCGAATCTCTCTCAAGTTCACGATGTGTTCCATGTATCTCTCCTGAGAAAGTACATACCTGATCCTTCACATGTACTCAGCTCAGAAGTTGTACCTCTGGAACAAGATATTTCTTATGAAGAACAACTGATAGAGATTATGGATCGTAGCGAAAAAGTCTTACAGAACAAGACCACTCACTTGGTGAAAGTTTTATGGAGGAACCGCCAATTAGAAGAAGCTATATGGGAGCATGAGGATATGATGAGGGAGAGGTATCTTCATATGTATGTTACAATGTGACAAATTTTGAGGGAGAAATTCAATTTAAGGGGGGTATAATGTAACACCCGATACTTTTATGAGAAATATTTTGTTTTTATATAAATCATCAAAGGAATCTTTCACTACACAAAACACTAGCATGGCTTGTTTTACACGCCACCGCAACCTTCCTCGATAGCTTGCGTCGTACACAATACCGAGTCTTACTAATCAATGATATTATATTAAAATATTATTAAAACTATCCTTTATGAATATTATTAACCGAATTTTTAATTTTATAACATTTTAATTCAACTTATACATTTTCTAGAATGAGGTATGAAAGCAAAATCAGTTTTTTTTATAAAAGATGTATTTTTAAAAAAATGCATTTTTGTCGCCTTTTGATGTCACACCCACATTAAATCTAGTCTTTGAAATTTTTATAAGTTCAATTTTACAGAATAAAATTTATATTTTGAATCAGGGTATAAAAAATTACTTTGGATAAATTTCTGATATTTTTCTGATAACTTTTATATTTTGACGAATAGTAAAAATACGCTAATTTTTAATTAAAAACAACTTTTTTCATCAAGATAATTTATATGGATAAATTATTATATTGAATGGTTTTAAAGTATAAAAATAATATAAATTTCACATTGAATTCATATGTAAAAACATTTCAATCTTTGGCAATGTTTTAACTTCTAAAACCCATTTTCTTAACAACATGATTTATTTTAAATTAATTAATGAAACTTTTATGTTTTTAATTTTGAAAAATGGATTCCATATTCGGAATCAATGGGTCCAAATTATGTTAATAGACTACTTTTTATTTTTGGCCATTATGAATAGTAACTACGGTAAATTTTATTTACCATAGTTAAAGGTAAATCTGGTAATTAAGGGTAAATATATGACTATAAAATTACCCTAACACCTACCAAAATCCTATTGGATGACTAAAAGTCGACCCATATCACCTAAGGGTCGGATTATATTCATTTAATGGACTTTTTCCATTAAAATAATTTAACTATTATTAAAACCAAAGAATGTGACAACATGTCACTTTATTAAATCTTATAAGTATAATAATTTTCATTTGGTGATAAACTTAATCAAAATTATAACATGAATAGTATATAGAAATATAATACAATTATCTACATCATAAGAATTTATTTAGAATTTTTAGGGATTAAATTATTATCATTAATTATGACACAATAGTGATGTTGAAATTATTTATTAATTAAAATATCAAATAAATGGTTTTAAAAATATTAAAATAAATATTATATGAACTATTTAATGTGATCCACTAATTTTCTAGATACATATGACATATTATGAATTTATTAAAGATTTTATTTTGAACATATCTTCTCTATATATTTTATTTAAATTCAAATAAATGAATATTGTCAAAACTGACACTATTGTTATTTTATGAAAATAACATATTATAAAAATGATTAAAAATCACAATTTATTTTAAAAATTATAAATTAAAATTTATATGGTCTAAAATTTCATAAAGTGTCAAATTATGGAAAATTCACAACACATATGTAATTATTTATAATAATTTAAAATTTAGAATATTATTACCACAATTAAAATGAAATTGATAAATAAGGATAAATCAAGTTGAAAATGTTTAAAATAAATTCCTAACATGTCTAAATTTTATTTGTTGATGCTATTACAACCCTATCTCATCTAATATTCGGATATGAGTCATTTTGGAAGTTTTTAGGTGGGGTTGAGATTTAATATAAACTAATATTTCTTATATTTCCAAAGGTGCCCCTCTCCTCCCTTATAAAAGGGAACCTCCTCCCTCTACTCCTCACACCAATTTGAGACTTCAATCTCGTCCAATCCCTGCCCATCTCACTTCCTCACTTCCCTAGAAACATCCTAGAGGTCCTGGTCATCTTCAAAGACCAATTGTAGTGCCCTAAGATAAGGTCTCAAAGAGGCACTTCAAAGAAGAGGTAATGCCCGTTACTGATTCTTTCATCTTTATTTCTTCTTCCACTTTTTCTTATTTAGTTGTTTAATTATGAAGTAATAACATAAGTATCACTAATATACTGATATGTTATTATAAGTATTAAATAACCCAATTTCACCATCTATCCATCCTACGGAAAATGAAATCACCGCGCGTGCGTATGTACGGAATACTGTCTCCATGCCGTGGTGTAGTCCATTTTCCCCCACCACCTTACTTGGATTGGTATAATGGTGTAAATAATAACAATATATGATTATTGTAAAGTGATATTGATTCTTAAATAGTATACATACACTCCAATATAATTCCATGATCATGGGAACGATATCATCGCTCGTGCATACGTACGGAATACCGTCTCCATGATGTGATGCGACTCGTTCTACATGATCTTCATTTCATAATGATTATATAAATTAATTTGAATGAATAAATATGACATATAGTACACTAATACCATTATGGAAATGTGGTATCTACAACCTAAAGAGAAGAATAATAATTTATTCAACAAAACACGCATAAGAACAAAAACTAATAAACACCCGAATAACAAGTAATAATGAAATATTACTAATAAGAAGCTAAGAATTTGACTATATATGATATCATAACAATATTTATGATTCTGGAATAAGTCAATAACATTATTTAAATCATTATATAGGAGGTTCAGACACTTACGAAACAAATTAGAACTAGGGTAATGGAAAATATCACAATCTCATTTTTATCCGAGATTGTTTATACTTTGGTATTTACTGGGGTTTATTTTATCATCCACATCCATGTTTCCTCGATATGTAATATTTATATCAATCTACAATATTTTATATCAAATTTTACCCATTGAAGAGTTTTTAGTAAAAGAAATGAAAGGAATCTTTTGTCATTTTTCGTACGAGGTACTTTTTGACTTTTCTGACAAAAGTACGAGAATAATGTTTTTTTAACTTATACGGAATGAATGGATTTTTAAAAAACTATTTCCAAGGAGATTCCTTTACAAATATTCAAGTTTATTTGTAATCAACTTATTTTAGTTTATAATTTTATGAAATGTTAAGAAAGGAAAAGTTTTTTTTGAAATAGAGAGGATATTTTTTCCAAGAATGGAGTTCAAGTGTTTTATCAAAATTATTTTCCATATAAGATAATAAAGGGTTCTATTTATATCCCTATTATTAAATTGATTTGATTATGTTTTGATGGAATTATTTTTATGAATTCATTTATCTTATATGAATTTGTTTATGATGTCACGATGTTTAAGATTCCCATTTTTATTACATGAGTTATGCTATGATATATGGTTTATGATTTTGTGGCACACATATAAATGGTATCATTATGAGATGGGTGGGACATATATCTCCCTCCAATTAATTGGGTAAATATTTTATATCTCATGAGGTAGACATGGCTGGAACTGCAGGTTAAACCAGTTCAGTGAAATAGGACTGAAATGAGGAGTGAACTCGGTTCAGAAATGGACTTTGTCCACTAAGATTGTCTTGGCAATGAGTCTTGACTAATAAGAAATGATTCTCTATGATTATGTGTGTATAACACAAAGTTTCATGTTTATGTTATGATTAATGGTATTACATTTCACCACCATGATTTATACCATGTTATGAAATTATGATCTCTTTTACAGGATATTATTTTCAAAATGTTATGTTCATATGAATTTGATGTAATTGATATTTATTTTGTATACCCTTAATGAGCATTTGAGCTCACCCTTTTGTATGTTTTATTTCCCCAGGTCAGGAATACGGGTATTAAGTAAGATATTCCAAAAAGGGACTATATATATGATGAATTAAATGGGAGACAATGTAGATTCTTTATGAACATGTTGTTTATGTTTCCCAGTTTCTAAAGACACTATACCTATATGGTCCTTTCATGGTTTTGTTATATGTTGTAATAAGTATGCTTCAATTTTTATGTATTAACCATGTATGTAAAGTAAGGGTTGTTATAGATGGCATGTGGTGTGCGGCCTATGTATGTGAGGACGGGATGTGTTATTGGGACTAAGTGTGTGCAGGAGGGATGTGATGTGGTATATTTAGAAGAGGTGGGATCTCCTAGACATTTCTATTGGGGTGAGAGAGTAGATAATTAGTGGGAATGTAGTGTGGTGAAACTTATCACCGATGTGCTTTATATTATATTATATTACTTGGTTTCTGTTATTTGTTGATCACGCCTTGATGAGTTTAGGATGGTAAGTATACCATTATAGGTGATTTTTGTTTTTCCTGGTTTCTCACGGGTGCATTAGTATGATCCTTTAACATATTCATGTGAGAAATTGGGTTTTCCTACAGAGTATACCTATATTCTCACCCATTATATATAATAACTATTTTCAGGTTTTAGGAGGACTTTGTGTACCATACTGGGAATTTCTAGTTTGGTCTTTTGGAGATGTTTTTGTTTCACTACCTTAGCTTTTATTATTTTGGCATTTTATTTGGATACATTTATATGTATCATATTTCGTTTATACGTGTAATGTTTGACGGGTTGGATTTATTTTCTAATATTTATTGGAGTTATTTTGGATGATTAATTCAATCCCCTGATATTTTTTTCATATAAAGTTGAATGCCTCCCATATTGTGAGATTTATACACCCATGGTGCTAGACGCCAACATGGGGCCTACTGGACGCCAGACTCCAAAGGAAATTTTCTCTTTTTCTTCATTTCCATCCTATTAAGGGTATCTTTAGATTAAGGGGGTCCTGATAATAACCCATATAAATAAAATATTTTTCATAAAAATTTCATCATCATAATCATAAACCATCTATAGATAGAATAAAAATGATATCTTTAGATAATATCCCGAGTAAATAATAAGAAACATCAATGAATTTTGTAATATATAAAAATACCTATAAAATATTAAGAAAAAAACTTGGGTGATATACCATTTTAATTTATAAATAAATTATTTAAAATATAAACATATCCAAAATATTATGGGAAAAAGTTTATTTAAAAATAACTATTATAACATGTAAATGATTCTTCATGTAAAGGGGAATCCATGAATATTGGAAAATTTGTTCTTTTAGTTTCAATTAAACTAATATTCCTTTAAAAATTTCTATAATAATTAAAAAGTTCCTTATGCAGATAAAAAAAGAATATTACTTTTAAAAATTTATATATAATGAAATAAATTAGTTAAAATAACATTAATAAATATATTGTGAATAGTAAAACATTTCATGGAAATAATATAAATAAAATTTGAACATAGAATTAAATTATTCCCAAATTTTCCAAGTGTTTTATTTTTGTTCAATATGTGTTCTATGAGTTTGGATGATATGGTGATGCTCATAAAATTGTTATAGATTCACTTGATGGAATTGGATGAATTGCTTATGAAATTTTCCATTTATGGACTGATTTAATGTTAATGTCATGTGTCAAGGATGAATCACTATTTATTATATTGATATAGAATAGAATACCATGTTATATCTATTATATCATGAATATGGGGATGTTAATAATTGATGTTTTCCATGGAAAACCCACTTAAATTATGAATTAAGAAGCTATCTGAGAAAAAAAATTATTTTTTTACAATTATAATACATCAATTTATGTTATCATAAGTGGTTCCCTTATTAAAAAATATGGCCAAACCCACAAGTTATCCAAGGATAAGCTCGACCAAGGCATTATTAGACCCAAGGGCTAACCCTGAAAAGGGGACCCAACTCGAGGAAGCTAATGGGAAGAAGAGGAGAATGTGAATAAATAATGCCCACATTGGTAAGGTATGCACTGTATTAGGCACACATATAGAATTAATGGAAGGCACATATTTTAGGCAAGAAGACCACTGAGAAGAATCCCATGGTGTGTGTGAAAGTCATTACATGTTGTTATATCCCATCACTTGCTCAGACAAATTTCATTACGTGATTATTAATAAAATGAGTCTTACCTAAGTTCATAGCCATTGTGTACACCATTTATGTTCACTACACATCGCCTTATTAATGTGTTATAATTAAAAACCCACCATCATATAAGATGGATCTTAACCGTCCAAATAAATCATCTTATCATCCTCATCCTCCCGACTCTCGAAGGCGATGTTGATTGGTAGAGAATATGGTTGAACATTCCATGGGTGAGACTGATCCTACTATGGATTTTCTATTATCATTTATATGTTATAATGAGGTTGATTTTATCCATTCATGCAATAAATTTTTTTAATGCATACTAGTAACATGAAGATATAATTCGTATAAATAAAAATGAAGATATATAGGTCATTTTTGATATGTGATGTGTTTGTGCTTTAGGATAATGTAGAGAATTTTCTAAATAAGCATTCACGTGTGGATTTCATTTTGAAAGAAATGGAGAATATATTTTCTATTAATATTGACAAAATATGAATGAATTAGTAGATATAAAAGAGTTGTAACATGGATTTAAACTCATATTCCTCGACATGTCAATTTTTAGGAGATAAGGTAGTGAAAGGAAAATATATTTTCCCTATAAATACCTTATAAATAAGATGAGGTAATGTGATATGGTATTCATAGGATCTTCTTTTTGTAGAAATAGTTCATTGTGAGGGATATTTTCATGGTGAGGGTTTTTCACATTAAAACATCGTTCATGAAAAAGATGAATGCCACATGTTTTTGAATTGTTTCTTAAAAACTACAACTATTTTTTAAGAACAATGTTCCAAAAATCCATTTGGGGAATCATGATACTATATTTATCAAAATAGATGTGTCACATGCGTGCAAGGTATACATTGATGTATTGACTGATTAATTTCATGCAATCCATGAAATATTTTGTGATAAAAAAAGTGTACATTGTTTCTTCAAAAATTTTATTGGGTGTTGGATTTTAAAGGGAACATGAATACATAAATATAAAAAAATGTTCATGTATTATCCAGTGTAATCATGGACACCTGAATCACATGAGGTTTCTGAAAAAATAACAAAAGTGAGAAGATAACCAAAACATAATTGAAAAAAGTATAATAATAAAGAGCCTATGTGAATGTTCTAGGGTTTTTAAATCCATGCTTCTCATAAAATTTCCCTACTAGGATCCACATATCACTGAGAGTGGGATGCGGTGAATTGGTGATATCTTTTTCTTTTATGTTTCCTTAATTTTGAAACAACCTTTTGATCTTGTTTAATATTTCCTTACTGTAAACCAATTAAACACACTTTTACAGGAACACATGAATTTAAAAGGCTCTATACTCAACAAGAGTAGATGTGTCTTTAGTATGGTTGGGAATCCATAAAATACCACAAAATTTAATTGAAAACAATCCTTTTCTTTGGAAGACAATGTGTAAGATATGTACTTACACTCGTGTAGTTCTATGTTTCAAAAAAAAATTTGTGTGATTATTATATCACAAAATTTGTAATACTTTTTTGTATAAAAATAATTTTACGGTTCTGCATGATCAAATTTCACAAATATAAGATTCAAATAAATTCTTCACATTCTTACCCCAATAGCTGGTAATAACTTCCTGGACATGGTAATGAAAATCAATCCAATTTAACAATATTATTCCTCAGTACAAAAATATAACATTTTATGAGTATAAATTAAACAAATCAAAAATGTTCCTCTATTAGTCCAGAAAACCGAAACCGATTTCTCTATCTGACACTGGAAAAGTTAAATTTAATCTTATTACTTATCATTTTTCTTTCTTACAGTAGATCTTTTTAGGAAATATCAATCTAATGAATTTTATTTCAAGAAATTTGAATCTTCAAACTCTTCACCTATAATCAATAATTATATAAGGAATATATATAGTACTTTATCTGTTTATAGATGAACCAAAATAGGTTTGGGGGGAATAATAAAATGATTCATCCTTGACAAAATTTCAATAATCTCTGTTTCCCCTTAATTTTAGATAAATATTTGACTTCATTAATACTATGTTATTATTTTAAAAAATTATTAAATATACTCATAAGTTCATCTCACTTCTTACTTTCTTAAAAATCTCCATTTTAATTCCAATTTTTCTTTCATATTTGTATAATATGATAGAGACATAAGGTCACTCTTATTTTATTAACCCACTTTTAAACTAATCAGATATAATGACATCTCATTAAGCTTCACTATATCAAATTAAATAAAATTTATAATTGAATGAATTATCATTATGATTCCCAGAACTAACTTCCCATTCTTATTCCATCATTACCATGAAGACAATAAATTCTTTATTATATTTCATAGCAACAAATGTTAAGATAGGTAAACATATTTCACAAACATAAGGCTCCCCTCACAAACACTTTCTTATCTCCTTCAAACTCTTAAAGCATGTTTCTGTTCCTCCATTGAAAATACATCAAAATTTTTTTAAACAATAAAATTTTACTTCTTCTCCTCATACCAATAATCCTGAATATGATGGAATTATCATTCTGTATTTGTGAGTGATTGATCATTCTCTAGTTAATTTTGTTAATTGACATCAAGTCCAGTCCAATGGCCCTTGAACACATTTTTCATGGAAATTATTATTTTTATTAACCCACATAATTAAATTAGGGTATTAATTTCATGTTGACCCAATTATAGAAACAAAAAAATATATTTTCTCTTGATGATAATGGTTGAATACATTTCTTATCATCCTATAATTTTCCTTCACATTGGTCCAAATAGGGAACTCTCCTTTTTCTAACTAATTTTTTCCAGCATCTCTCACAAAGAAAATTTAACCTCTATTTATTGGTGGCACATTGCATCCGATATACTGATTTTGGGATCTCTGACTGTACTAATTTCATTTTTTTTATTATGATAGAAATGAACTTATAGAACTTAAATTATTTCTCTAATAATTTAAATATTTTGGATATTTGGTCTGACAGAAAAGTAGAATCTTCAGAACATCACATTTCTAGAAATCCTCATAGCCATCAGACATATGTACACCAGATGTTCTCACATGGAATATCTCAGATGGGAAAGCATTGTAAACAATAACATCCTTCACTCACAAACATATGATTATATCAAGTCTTCCTCATGGTTTTGAATATGTTCAAGATTAGCTTCAGCATCAACTGAATTTATTTTGGATGTATTGTAACTGTCCATGAAACCAAAAAAAACATTCTAACCATCCTTCAATATGGCTGACATCACTACCACTTCACATCAAAAGGATCGTGTCACATGTTTCTTCAAACAGCTTATGATTTTTTTTTGGAATAAAAAAACATCTCCTCATTTACATCTGATCCATGAATAATCTGATTTAACTCTACAATACAATCTTCATTTATTCTGGACCTAGAGTGAGTCTGATAAACCATTTATTCAAAAAAAAAGCATCTCAATATGAGGAAATTTTCTTAGCTTTGTGACTTAGAATTCTTTAATATGACGGTCAGTATGTTTATAAAATTTTATAAAGTGAATTGATTTATATCATGTTGATAACAAAATACAATATAACGTCTCGGTTCTGGAAGCCACCCAGAAACGTCATGTACCCAGTTGGTCACATGTCCTCAAGAGTATTTTCCTGAATTCCAGAGGCTACTGACTAGCAGTGAGATCCTTGGTTGTGATAGTGGGGAAACTATTCCTTCATTGGCAGAGTAACACAGTGGAAGTAAAACATATATACAATAGAGGAAACCGTAAACATACTAAATGATAGTAAACAGTAGAAGACTGGTGAAGAAACAACTAAAGAACATATATATAAATGATGCATGATACATATGTATTTGGATGTTTCCAAACAAGTCACAATGTTATAATATAGAAATAAACCAAAGTACAAAAGAAAACATTAAACAATTCCTTATCATTCCAAGCCTAGGCTTGGTCCCATGCTATCCAAATCCAAAGCAGTCATGTACCTGAAGTAGAAGGGTGCTTTCCCTTATCTATACCAGAAACAATATAATCTGTTTGGGCCCAAAATCATGGCCCAAACAAGGTGTGAGAATAAATCACAGTACACTACCACCATAAGATTTTTTCCTAACAGTGAGTGAATATATGACATGCAATAAGTAAAGAAAGTAGTAAACAAGGAAGTACTCAGTAGTAAACAATCCACAATTTCAACGAATTTTATTTCATATATCAAACAAAAATTAATCAAGTAGTATCCCTCTGTGTAGTACTCTTAGCCTAACCCCTCTGGTTCAGTCAAAAAAGTAAGAGCAAGAAGCTGAACACAAATGGTAACCCTTAGAGAAGTACACACAGCCTAACTCCTCTGGTTTAACCAAACAAGACAAGAAACCCTTTGGGAAATACAATTAGTCAAACCCCTCTGGTTTAGCTTTAGCATAGATTATCTGAGAAATTTCTCACCGTCAATTTCTCATATAGTCTCGTATCAGTATCAAAGGGGGGTCTAGGGAAGAACTTAAGTCACATTCCCCATGTCGCCCGCATCAAAGAACAACAGACACTCTGAGCAAGCACTTATGTCAATTCCCCCTACAGTCTCACAACGTAACAGTAAGACATACACTCTAGAGAAGCCCTTATGTCCATTATCCCTATGGTCTACTGAAATGGGTTCTCACGGCCCTATGTAAACCAAGAAAGCAAAATAGCACGTATCGGCCAAAGTAAACCTCAATAACTAGTTGGCTAATAGTCTACAGCATAACAACATGTCCGAACAATAGTCACACCATC
The DNA here is from genome assembly GCA_963277665.1 of Viscum album. Lineage (NCBI taxonomy): Eukaryota > Viridiplantae > Streptophyta > Magnoliopsida > Santalales > Viscaceae > Viscum > Viscum album. The sequence continues at coordinate 554,433,300 of OY728131.1, forward strand.
CTACAATTCTAGGAAAGGGATAAACCAGTCAACCTAACATGCTAAGTAGAACCAAATGGTGATAACAAAAATGCACAAGAAAACACCTCCAAAGCACAACAATTCACCCTATTCGCAAATAATTAACCTCTACACAAGAATACAAGCATAGTAGGAATATTATAGGTCTAAAACAGTAAACACATAATACCTAATTCAAGGGTTTTGCAAATATTTTCACATATAACTCAAATACAATATAGATAAAGGCACAAACCACCAACCTCAATGTTGCAGGATCGATATAAGTGAACCTCAATACTTGAATCGCCCAAGAACACCATAGATCTATAACAACGCTAAAAATTCCCAACTTAGGATAACTATTGAAAGAGGAGGAATCAAGAAATGAATCTCTTAGAGAAGTAAGATCATACATAGGTGATCCCAATGCAATCGAAGACAGTCGATTCAAATAACAGATGCTCGAACAGGAGCTAGTGGAAGGATTGTGGCCATACTGTCTCTCTTGGATGAACCAGACCTAGAAGGAGGTGTTTCTGTTTTCCAGATGCAACCCTGGAGCATTTAATGAAAAAAAGAAAGTACACAGCGTGTACTTTATAAGAACAAGGCAAGTAAATTCCTTCACCGTCCCCTATATTAGTTGGTCTCTAGGTCACCACACACGACCATGTTCATGTCCGCTATATGGAAAGCACCCGGCTTCCCACGGTAACTGAGTACAAGACATATACTCATAATGTACACAGTGTGTATTGAAATTTTTTTTTCAGAAAAAACCTATTTTTTCTTAAAAACAATATAAAAGGGAAAACATACCTGAAAATAAGATCAGGTTTCTTAAAAACATACACCCTTAAAGATATTCATCCCCAAATTTCTCTATCAAGGCAGTACAAGAATAGAATCCTCAAACTTCTCCGGCCACTGTGATTGTACATCGGCCTCCCTCTTCCAGGTCTCCTCCTGTACTCGCCCGTGCTGCCATATCACTCATACCAGAGGGACAAACTATCCCAGGAGAACCTTCATACTACCATCAAAAATCTAAATACAATGCTCCTCGAATGAGATATCCACCTCTAACTCAACCTCCTCAGGTTGAAAATCATGAGAAGGGTCTGTGAAGTAACGTAGAAGCTTGGAAATGTGGAAGATATCGTGCATATCCCAGTACCTCTGATGTGACTACAACAAATAGGCAACCGGCCCAACTCGCTCCCACACCTCAAATGGCCCTACATACCTTGGTGAAATCTTACCCTGTCTACTAATCCTCTTGCGCCCCAACCATGGTGTGACGCGCAAGAAAACCTAATCACTGACCTTTAACACCATAGGTCTTCTCCGCTTATCAGAATAATACTTTTATCGAGATTGTGCAGTAAACATCTTCTTTGGAATCAACTCTATCTACTCAATGGCTTCCTAGACAAGACGAGGTCTCATTAAAGCTTCCTCTCCTTCCACCATCCATCATAAGGGTAATCGGCATGGCCAACCATAAAAATCCTCATAATGTTCCATCTGGATAGTTTCATGAAAACTATTATTTTATGAAAAATTTACAAGGTGTATTTAATTCTCCCCAAAACCTCCAAAATCTAGAATGCATGCACCAAGCATGTCCTCAATGACCTGAATCGTACGCTCAGACTGGCTATATATCTTGGGGTGGTAAGCTGCACTCAAAAGTACCTATGTAGCCAATGACTTTTGAAGCCCCTTCAAGGAACGAGAAGTAAAACGTGCATCTCTGTCTGAAACAGTGGAGTGTGGAAATCCATGTAAGTGTAGAGTCTCTCGGATGTACAACCATCCCAGCTCATCAACACTGATATTCTCCTTGATCGGTAAGAAGTGAAAAACCTTCGTGATTCTGTAAATGACAACCCAAAATGCATAATCCCCTCGAGGCGACCTCAAAAAATCTTTCATGAAGTCCATCACATCATCGTTCCATTACCGCTCGAGAATGGGTAACTGCTGCAAAAGCCTAGCTAGTCACTGATGCTCCGCATTCACCTGCTGATTGGTGGAACACCTCTTAACAAAACCAGCAACATCTCCCTTCATACATGGCCACCAATATTGACAATGTAGATCAAAAACCATCTTAGTGACACCATGATTAACTGCCCAAACCGAGGAATGAATGTCCCCATCAGCCTCTCACGTATGTCTGCTGACACCCATTAAAACCCATGAAAACACAAGATCTCATCCTTACCTATGGTCCACCCAGGAATTGGGTCCTCTCCTAACATGCTTTCCTGAATTATTAGGCCTTTATAATATTAATCCTATATCATTCATACTCAATTAAGAATAATTGATGTATTATCTACGGAAGAAAGAAAAGTCTTCCCCTATCTATCATGCACCTCCAAATACTTCTCAGAGAACATATCCATAAGCATCCACTCACTACTGGCCTCATGAACTACCCATATCTGAGTCCTCCTACTCACTGCATCATCCACATCATTTCCTTTCCCAGGCATATTGGCAAGCTCGAAGTCACAAGACTTAAGGTACTCAACCCACCTTTGTTTTCTGAAATTTAGATTGCACTGAGTGAAGATATACTTGAGGCTTTTGTGGTTAGTGAAAAACACACAATTCTCTCCCAATAGATAATATCTCCAACATCGTAAATCATGAACAATATCAGCGAACTCTAGATCATGATTTGGGTAATTACTCTCATGTGGCCTCAGCTGCAGAGACAAGTACTCAATGACTACTCCCCCCTGCATAAGAACAACTCCAATCCCGATACCTGAAGCATCACCACACACATTATATCTCTTTCCTAGATTTTTATAGACTAGTATCGGTGCTGGAGTCAAGTAACCCTTCAGATCTTGAATAGATGACTCACAAGTATCTAACCATATGATCTTTGCACTCTTCTTAGTCAGGCCCGTCAGTGGTGCTGCTAAGCGCAAATAGTCCCGTATGATGCATCTGTTGTATCCAGTCAGCCCTAGAAAACTTCACAACTCACAGACCTTATTTGGATTCTCCTAGGAAGCTACTACTCTCACATTCTCTGGGACTACTAATACTTCTGCATGTGAGATAACAAGACCCAAGAAGTGAATTTCCTCATTAAGAAGTGGCATTTTGAGAGCCTAGAATATAAGTGATGCTCTCTTAGTGTACCCAAGATGATCTCAAGATGTGTGGACTTGTTGTGTCGAGTGTGAGAGTACACAAAAATATCATCCATGATGACCACCCCAATAGAATCAAGGTATGGATGGAACACTCATTTCATCAGTTCCATGAAGACTGAAGGCGTGTTCGTGAGACAGAAAGGAATAACCACATATGTTTATAGACCATACCAGATTAAGAAGGATGTGAGAGGTATATCAGATGGTCTAACACACAAAAAATGAGAACCGGACCTCAAGTCAAACATTGAGAACACCCGGGCTTCTCAAATCTAATCAATGAGATCATCAATGCTCAACAAGGGATATTGGTTCTTAATTGTCAACTGGTTCAAATTTCGATAATCCATACACAGTATGAGGGTACCATCTGCCTTCTTTGAAAACATGATAGGTGAACCCCAAGGAGAAGTACTGGGTCTGATGAAACCCTTTACCTGCAACTCCTCTAACTGCTTCTTGAGCTCCTGCAACACTGGTGTAGCCTATATGGAGGAATTGACACTGGTGCTACTCTTGGCAGAAGCTGAACCAAAAATTACACCTCATGCTTTTGAGGAAAACCTGAAAATTACATTATAAAGATGTCTCTGAAACAATCCTCCACTAGAGGAAAGTCTAACTATGAAGTCCCCTGGTCATCTAGATAAAGGATAGAAATATGGGCTTTAACTTCTCCCAACCCATGATGCTCGGGCCCTGCTCTGCTCGCCGGACATCTCTAGGACATAGAGGTCCCATAAAAAGTGACACCCACCATCCTCTAGAGGGAACTCCTTGCACTGACATATACAATCCGTTTTTTCCCTAATAGAGTGACTTGAGTCAAGATATCAGCAGAAGAAAAGATGCAGAGACCAAGGATATCCACAACAACAATAGATATAAAGCAATGGGAAGCCTCTGTATTGATAAGACCCGAAGATAAAACTGAGGCTACTAAGATCTTACCTCGAACTGTATAAGGTCTAGGATCCTACTCTTGCTAGGTCTGCTCCACTAGAAAATTTTAGCTAGCTTAAATGCCCTGTGACCCTCACCTAACCACTTTTTGTTGATCCACCTTGATGTCATTGAAAGCTTGGTGGCTCACTACCATGGCCACGAACTCCACCTCGGCCTGAACGGCCGAAAGAAATCTCGTTTCTAGAATGGTGAGAAACTGGTGGTACTGCTCCAGAATGGGAGTCATAGAAGAACCCCTATCACCCACAACTGGTGAGAAAATCTGACCAAAATGCTGAAGATGATCCATCTTGGGGAAAGATCAGAACTCTACTCGGTCTATCAGGAAATGTGGCCCCGTATGCCCACTCTTCCCACACTGGTAGCATACCACCTGGCTAATTGAAGATGTCTCTCTCTTACTCTTATCTCTGTGCGTAGACTCCCTATGGTGATTCCTTCTGCCAGAAAGAGGAATACTAAATCCAGATGCCATGTTGTGCTGGATCACAACTCTAGAATCTCTTAGCTTGCACAGTGTGATCAGCACCCGGTTGACTGTAAAAGTGACAGAAATCAACCAGAAAATTTTCACCTATGATTGGATTTCATGCCTCAGACCATCCTCAAATTTCCTTTCTAGGAATAACTTTTCACCTCATCGAATTGTCCTGAAATTCTGAAGCTTAGTGAAGTGATAAGAATAATCCATTACAGAAAGAGTAGCCTGCTCCAAACTTATGAACTCTCAGGCTTGATCGGCCCTCAAAGTCTCTAGATAGAAGTAGTCATAGAAGGCACGCTGTAACTCATCCCAGGCCATGACCTGGTAGCATCCGGCCTGTGAGATCACATCCCACTATCTTTTGGTGGAATTATGAAGAATATACGTAGAGAGCTTGAATCTCTTATCTAGAGGTGTATCCAAATGCTCAAAGATAGAACGTATGGCCTCTAACCATGACTCTTTAACCTGAGGTCCTCCTTTATTATGAAAATGGGAGGATCCTACTATTGGAAAACCCACGTCGACTCTTCCATATACGATTTAGGATGTGGTACTCCTCTAAAGGTCTACATGAACCTCATAAAGCCTTCCTTGAACTGTTCATCAACACCTGTATCCTGTATAATGGCTTGTGCCAAGACTGGCACAACTGGAGGATATACTGGTAGTACTTGTTCAACCATGTCCAGTGTCTGATCACTGCCTTGTAACTGGTGTACAACTGGAGGACGTCTCGGTGGAATGAATCTACAAGGTCAAGTGCACCCCATCGATTAATATTTAAAAGTACTGAAAACTAAATGTGTATGAAGGGAGCAATAGAAAGTAAGTGTCCATGTTTTTAAAAACATGGATACCTGGCGTTTATACTACCGACATAATGTGTACCCTTAAACCATTCAAATAAGAGTGTACTTCTTCAAAAACTGTTCATGTAACACCTCAAACACATGGCGTGTTCTCCTTACAAGCGGCATGTACTTGAATCCACTTCCCCTATATAAGACCTTCTACATGGATAAGCCACACGGTTCTTCGTAGAATAAGACTACATGGCATGTTCATTCCGGGTAGGGCATGTACTAGATGAACATCACCAACCCATACTGTTATATACACGGTTGGTTACATGGCTGACACTAAATGTCATGTTCTAGATAAACACAACGTATACTTGAAAAGATTTCACCGACCCATGTTGTGTGGCACATGGGTGGGCACATGGTCGACACAACACGATGTTTACAATCGGTACACAATGTGTTCCTATAAGAATTTCTCTATCTCGTGTATCTACCCACACAGCCAATGACATAGTTAGAGGCTACACGATGTGTACATTCGGTACATGGCGTGTACTTAATAAAAAACTTTTCTTCTAAAATAGAAGAACACATGGCATGTAGTTAAAACTACACGACGTGTATTCTGGGTTTTGCTAGATAGTAAGCCTCGAAAACTACTCTGGATCCCAGATAAACATTGAAACGAACATCAAAGTGACAAATTATGATCTGTGAGGGCCCAAACTCCCAGAAAATCAAAGTTTGACATTTTATACAGGTTATAAACAAAGATAATAGTCAAATGATCCCCAAAACTCAGGTCCATGAGGGACCAATACACCTTAAAAACCAAAGTATGATGTCCATTCAAGAAAAACCATAAAAACAAATACCCTATAAAACAACAGATTTTCGATCAAAGTATCTATCACAACATGATGCATATCTTGCACAAGATCTTTCTAAACAACATGCAATCTCTAATTCCCCCTAAATAGTGTGGCAAGAATGCATGACATGTGATTACTAGCGAGTTCCTATAAGATGCATGAGATGGAATGCCCTCATCTCAATCGGTTTCAATAGAAATAGAACCTGAATAATATAAACAATAATAGCACAAAACATGTGAGTCACCCAGCGGTGAATATCAAATCAACTATAAAATTGAAAAACCAGAAAAACTAAAATATATTAGGTAACTTGGATTTTCCCTGTACACGGGTAAACTACTCCCGGGAACAACATATTTCCAAGTACATATTCCATCCAATCCCTAGAAAAGGATCCAAATAGTAAGTGAAGAGATTAAAATTTCTTCGATACCACTTTGTTACATCCTAATTCCGGAAGCCGCCCAGAAACCCCCTGTACTCAGTTGATCACATGGCCTCAAGCGCATTTCCTCAAACACTAGAGGCTGCTGACAAGTAGCGAGGGCCTTGGGTGTGGTAGTGGGGAAACTATCCCTTCATTGACAGAGTAATGCAGTATAAGTAAAACATGTATAGAATAGAAGAAAGAGTAAACATATCAAACAACAGTAAACATCAGTAGAATGGTGAACAAAAAAATGAATCACATATATATTAATGATGCATGATACATATGTTTAGGAAAGAAACCAAACAAGTTACAATGCTGAAATATAGATATTAACTAAAGTACAAAAGAAAATAGCAAACAAATCCTCAGCATCACAACCCTCAGCTTTGTCCCATGCTCTCCAGCTCCAATGTAGTCAAGCACCTGAAGTAGAAGGGCGCTTTCCCTCATCTATACCTGCAACAATATACTATGTTTGGGACCAAAATCATGGCCCAAACTGGGCGTGGGACTAAATCCCATTATCCTTCCACCATTAGATTTGTTCCTAACAGTTAGTGAATATATGTTGGGGAATAATTAATGAAAGTAGTAAACAAGGAAATAATCAGTTGTAAATAATCCACCATTTCGAAGAATTCGGTTTCATATATCAAACAACAACTAATCATGTGTTAACCCTCTGGGTAGTACTTCCAGACTAACCCCTATGGTTTAACCAAATAATTATATACAAGAATCAAAACACAAATGGTAACCCTTTGGGAAGTACTCACAACCTAACCCCTCTGGTTCAACCAAAAAATACGAGCACACCTCTAGGTAGTACACTCAGTTTAACCTCTCTCGTTCGTCTTAAGCATAGACTCTCTAAGGAAGAACTTTCCATCAATTCATTATATAGTCCCGTATTGGTAACTAAAGGTGATATTGGGAAGAACATACATCGCATTCCCCCTGTTTCCTGCGTCGAGGAACTATAGACACTCTGAGGCAACACTTACGTCAATTCCCGCTATGGTCTCACTTCATATTAGTAAAACAGACACTCTGGGAAATCCCTTACGTCAATTCTCTCTGTGCTCTAATACATTAGGTTCTCATGACCATGTGTTAGTCAAGAAAGCATAACCATGCATATCAGCCAAAGTAACCCTCAAGAACTACTTGGCTAAAAACCTACAACATAACCGCATGTCCCAAAAACAGTCACACCTTCCGAAAATACAAGGTATGGGAAGAACATGGCAGCCTAACAGGCTTAGCATAACCAAATGGTCACAACAAACATTCGTGGGCAAAAACTTCCAAATAACAATAATTCACCCTACTCACAAACAATTAACCCCTACTCAAGCACACAAGCATAACATGAAAAAAATAGGTCTAAAATAGTAAATACACATTACCCCGTTCATAGGTATTGGAAAAATGTGCACATATAACTCAACGAAATTCAACTAAAAGGCACCAACCACCTACCTCGGTGTTGTAGGATCGATATAAGTTAACCTCAAGCCTTGAATCTCCCAAGAACACCATGGATTTACAAATATTCTTAAAATTCTCAAGTGAGGATAACTCTTTCAAGGGTAGGAATCATAAAATGAAGAACTAGGAGAATAAAGAGCTTACCGAGTCAATCCCAACGCAATCGATGGCCGTAGAATCAGATAAAAGATGCTCGATAAGGTGCTCGAAAAAGGATCGTGGTCATACCCACGCTCTCGGACGAACCAGACCGATAAGGAGGTGTTTTTCTCCGTTAGACGTGGCCTCGGTGCATTTAATGAAAAACCAGAATGTACACAATGTGTAATTGTCTTTATTGGGCCCCACATTAGGCGGTCTCTAGGTCACCACACATTACCGTATGCATTACTGCTACACGACCAGCACCAGGCTACCCGCATTAACTGATTACAAGACGTGTACTCATAAAGTACATGGTGTGTACTTATGAAATTTCTATAAAAAACATATTTTTTCTCAAAAACACCCAAAAAAGGAAAACATACCTGAAAAGATGATCTGGGCTCTTTCACACAATACTTTTATTACAAGCATATTTTATCTTTTAAAATCTTTATATGGAATACATTGTCCAAAAAATCTCTCATCTAGAATTTTTTTTCAACCAAGATTTACCAATCACTAAAATTTGTAAACATATGGAATCAATTACTTATCTACAATTCTAATCCTATATGAGCTTACTCAATCACAGGAAAAAGAATCATTAAATGTAAAACCATGTTTTCCAATAGTTGTGATCATGAAACCTCCTAAAATTTTCTTTCATTACATCTTTAAAATTCATCATCATTCTTATAAGGATAATATTTCCTACAAAATATAAAAAAAATTAAAAAATATAATACAATTACATGAAATATTCATAGATTACCAACAACTCCCCTTTTATAAATTCTTTTATAAGGATGGATTTCTGAAAAATTACCCCCTTGAAAACAATATCCAAAGATATGATGAGTGTGGGGAAAAAATACCCCATCCTTGATGAGAAAGTGGTTAGCCCGCATGTTGAACATCAATTTATAAAACAAATTCCTTTTTAATGTTTTATGAAAATGTCAGCAACTTTTTCCAATGTTGGAACATACTCTAGCATCAATTCATTATTCTTCACATGATCTTTGAAGAAACTATATTTGATATCATTATGTTTTAAAAAAGAATGTTATACTAGAGTCTTAATAAGGATGATGATACTTGGATTATCATAACCCAAGAGAAAAGGAACATTACATCAACATGTTAATATTCTAGTTGATATATCATCCAAATAATTTGTTCATCCTTTTGACTGGAAGCAACGTACTCAACTTCATTCATACTATGAGTAGCTGAGTTTTTATTATTTGTATTCCAACTAGCACACACTTTAAAAAAACATCCACTAGATATAATATTCTACCATTAAATTTTTAACCAAATAAATATCTTAATATCCAAACAAGTGAATTATTTCTATGTTATCCTCTATATTTATGAAACTTGTTTTGCTTTTTATATATCTGATAGTTCTTTTTCTAGTAGGTAAATGTTATTATTTAGGATCATTATAAAATCATGTATATAAGGGGACACCCTAATATATAGTGACCCTATCCTTTTACATATATCATTACATGATTTTATTCATAATTATACAACAGAGTACAATCCAAGAATCATTAAGTCTAGATTCTTGAAAGACTTGGTACATAATCAAACATTATGAAAACAACCTTCTATTTAAACACAATAATGAGATCCTATCCTTAATTGAGTTCATACATATGAATAGGATAACCTATAGATAACATAAACAAATGGATGAGCTAAAAGCCTTGTAATGGAATTACCATAAGTTCAAAACAATACCACATGGTATAGAAGTCAGGACATAATGTTATAAAAAAGCATGTAACACATCATAACATATAAACATGGGAGCATTTAAACATGAATCCTAGAAATGTGGAAGAAACATAAAACATGAATTTAGTACCAGTCAAATCTAACCACACAGACCTCTTCGCATATTAGAAAAATCCAAGGCTAACCACCAAGACCGTTGCACAATGTTGCACAAGCCAATGCTAACCACCATGAACGTCACACATAACGTATCATGAGACTCATTTTTACCAAATTCATTATACCTCTATCTCGGTTAATCCATTTTAAATGTCATGAATATTTTTTCCACATAATACATCATAAATAATCAATATAACATAAACATAAGGGTTACCTATGGAAATAGTTGGGTTCCATAATCATGACATAAAGCATAACCCAATGGAGTATCGAAAATATTTCCATGAAGAAAAGAATTAAAACATACATGTATGATAATAATGTAAAATATTAATACATAATGTTATGTTATGTAAAATATAAGTGAAAACATTTAAGAAATTTATTTGAGAAATTTTAGCATTAAAACATTTTATGTGATTCTAAGGAAAATACAATAGGGATTTTAAATTAGAAAAAGGAAAAATCTTTTATATATAATCAAAAGTGAACCAAGTAGGTTTTAATAATAAAAATATTAATTTTTATAGAAAATGGGGTCTTAAAATAGAGGATATAGTACACTTTAAATTGGGTAAAAAGTTGGGAAATCCCCTTAAAACTAGTTAGATTATTGGGAAGTATAAAAAAGTTGTTCACTTAAAAGCATGTTTATCCCCAAAACATAATGAGAATGTACCATAAAACATTAGTTTGGAAAATTTAATAAAAATTTATAATTTTTACATAAAAATAAATGACATCATAATTTGGGTAAAAATAATGATAGAGAAAACTAAAGGAATAAAGGCTCTTCAGGTAGAATTTGTTAAATATTATTAGTATTATATCAGGGGTACATAAGAAGGATTTATGAGAGAGATTAGGGTTTATCATCACTTATAAATGATTATGGAAATATGGGGGAGGGGTGAAATTATACCCCATCATTAGGTATTACTCATAAAATGGAATAGCACAGAGGACATTCTTGAATAAATGTGAAAGGGGGTGTATCTCTTACCTTATGTCCATTGTTGTTATCCACTTGTTATTAATGACCCGAGAAATAAATTTAGGTTCTTTATTTAATAATTCAATAACCTATTATATATTTAAAATTTTTTATTATATCCTTTTAAATTTAATTTATTACCATTTTTATTGGTTAAGAGTTTCAATTTCATTATTCGGGTCAATTTTGTAACATGGTTTTAATGGTCAGTTCATGTTCAGATAAACATATATGATATAGTTGGATGCCTATTATTGATGTTATATTTTATTATTGAACATATATAAGGTTAAATGGATGGAAAAAATGATTTTTTACTTAATGTTATGTTGAATAATTATTTAAATCTTTAGTGACATCCTTTTTGGTTAATTGGTGGATTTTTGACCACAAAGAACACAATTTGTTTTGTAAACCATACCCATGTTTCCAAAAAGAATCTAGAACCATAGATGTGGAATAAAACATATGTTATGGTATAGTTCAAACATTAAATTGGTTTCAAGACCAAAATTTTATATGGTAATGGAAATTCACAACCCATCGTCCTTGATTGTGCTAAATTAACACATCTCGAACAGTGTTTCCATTTCTTTCTAATAAATGATTGGTTAAGGAGAAAATATAATGAGTTATCCCATTTTCGTAATAGAATTATATTAAATGTCTATTACAATATTTATCATAACATTTTTGTGATTTTAGGTGAGGGAAGAACAAGAAATGAAAAGAACATAAAAGAAATAAAATAATTTGAATGTCAAATTTACCTTTTGAGTTTACCTATTTTGAGAGCTTCTTAAGGGGAAAGGACTTGATATATTGAAGAGACTGAGGGATTTGTTATGTGGAAAAGGAGCTAGGAATGTGATTTGGTAAGAATGTTGGTAAGGAACAAGGCTTAATATGTATAAAGAGAAGGGGTATGGATGGGTGGTATTTGTAGTAAAGAGGAGGAGGGTTTTCATAATATTATAATAATAAATTTATTATTTCATCACAAGACAAGAAATAGGGATTATTATATGATCTATAATAGTAATAAACTCATATGATTTAGATATTTTTCTGCTTAAAAAACATATGATGTCAAAAATATTGGATTTAAATTATAATGTATTTATACAGTAAATTAATGTATTTAACTATTCCATAAAAATTCATGTATTTCAGAATAATACAAAAAATTCATCAAAACCATATTTCAACATGTAGAATAAAAAAATAAATCCTTTAAAAAAAATAATATTTAGAATATGTTTATTTTAATATTTAATTATAAATATAAATTATTTAAAAAATACGGATTTTAAAACTATTATTTTCTTAATCCTAGATATAGGTATATCGTACATCCACCTGAATCTTATTTATGTACTATTTTAGGAAATGTTACTATTCATTAGGGTATATCACTATTCAAAAGGATAACATTAATATTCATAAGGTTATGTTAATATTTAAAAAAATATGTTGGTCATATTAAACTCCAGATAACTTACTAATCACAACAGTGTATGTCAGATTTTAGAAATTAAAAACACCAAAGTGAAAAAATTATGTTTAAAGGTCACATAGTAATTAGTAGTTTATTGTGTTTTGATTTCATTTTATTTTATGAAATATTTATAAGAATTTAAATTCCATCTATAAAACATTAGGTCATTACATTCTTCCCCCATTAAAAAATTTCTCCATCAAAATTTCTTTTTAAATTCTAGGCCATAAATAGGTGTGGGTACTTTTCTGTCATTGCCTCCTTATGTTACAATGTTTCCTCTTCGTACATGTGGTTTTACCACATTATATTGATTAATTGACTAGTATTGTTACATAGAACTTTATCTTTGTGATCCAAGATCCTCAATGGTTTCTCCTCGTAAGAAATATCTTCCTCCATCTATACCACATCTGAAAAGAGTACATGTGAAGGATCTGGTATTTACTTCAATAACATGGATACCTTGAATTCATCATGTACATTGGCTATGGTAGGTGGGTTTTCTCATCAAAATGGCACATCCCCCACATGATCAAGAATCTAGATGGGGTCGATGTACCTTGGACTCATTTTCCCTATCTTTCAAAACCTCACAACCATCTTCCATGGAGATATGTATAGAAATACCATGTCTCCAACTTTGAACTCATGGTCTCATCAATGATTTTCTGAAAAACTCTTCTATAAACACTAGGATTCCACAATATGATAATGAATGGGTTTCACCTTATCCACCACTTTTTTGACCATTTCATGTTCTAGGAGCTTTCGTTCACAGAATTCATCCCAACACTCTAGAATTCTTCACCTTTTCCCATAAAGGGTTTCATATGGTGCCATTCGGATGCTCGAGTGGAACTATTGTTGTAGGAGAATTCAACTAGTGGATGAATTTGGTCACATAATCATTTTAATTCTAAATAACATTCTCTAATAATGTATTTTAGTTTATCAATGGTTACTCACATTGGCTATCAGTTTGAGGAAGATAGGCCATTCAAAAGTTCAGTTTAGTGCCTAGAGCATGTTAAGGAGTTTTATAGAACATCGAGGTGAATCTCAGATCTCGAACGGATACAATAGATAGTTTTACTCCATGAATCCTTACCACCTCTGGAATATATATATCTATGAATGTTGATCAAATGGAAATTCATCTTAAATAGTGATAATGTGAGTTGTCTTTATAATATGATCCATAATAACCCATATAGAATTGTTTCCTCTAGATGTCCTTGGAAGTATAATGACAAAGTCCAAGGTAATGTTTTTAAACTTACATGTTGGTATGGGTATTGGTTACCTCATCCACATGGTCTTTTTCCTCTCAGCCTTCACTTATAGACATACCAGTCACTTTTATGTAAATTCAACAATCTCCATATTTGTATTTTTCCAAAAAATGTTTTCTCGGAGATCTCAATACATCTCTGTCCTCCCTTGGTGAATAGAGAAGGTCTAGCTATGTGCTTCATTGAAAATATCCTTCTTTATCTCTGGATCATATGGTAAATATAATTGTGATCTAAATATTTGAACTCCTTCCTCTAAAATCTTCAGCACTGAGGATTTTCAATTTCTAATAGATTCCACCCTTTACAGAATTTCCTCTTATATTCTTTATACATCCTTTATTTTCTCCAACATGGATGGTTGAGAAATCATTTGTGAAAGGAATGATGTAGTTCTTAACTTAATTATTCCCATGTCAAAACTCTACAAATCTAAGAAGATAGAATCCTTTTAAATTCCCTTCATTTAAAAAGATGAATGATCCTTTCTACATAGAGCATCAACCACCTTATTTTCCTTACTGGGATGGTAGTGGATTGAGCAGTCATAATACATGTTGTGATCTATCTATCATTGATGGCTCATATTAAGATATTTTTCTCTGAATATATATTTTATACTCTTGCGGTCAGTATATATCTCACTCTTCTCCCCATAGAGATAATGCTGCTATATTTTCGATGCAATGATCATAGACACCGACTCCATATCATGAGTGGGATAGTTTTCCTCATGTATTTTTAGCTGCCTTAAGGAGTAGGCTAAAACTATATCATTTTCCATTATTCCAAAGCCTAATACCTTATTTGAAGTATCACTATACTCCATAATGAGTTCACCACTTTTTGGGAGTGTGAGTACTGAAGCAGTGATAAACCTCTTTTTCCAGACATTCAAATAGTCTTCACATTCTTGAGTATAGACCAACTTTACTCCCTTCTCCATCATCATGGTCGTTAGTTTTGAAACCATGAAAAGTTCATAAAAATTCGTTGATAATACAAAGCCTGATGCAGAAAGCTACAGATCCCCATTACAAAGGTTTTCTTGGTCTACTCTTTTATTTCCTTTGTCTTGGAAGGGTCTACAGAAATCCCTTTTCCAGTGATAACAATCCCCAAAATTGATACTTCATCTATCGAGAAGACATATTTTTTGTACTTTCCAAAAAAATTCTCCCTTTCCAATGTTTTTTAAACAGTATTGAAATGGTCCTCATATTCCTCCTTGCTCTTGGAGTATATCATAAGATCATCAATAAAAAATACCACAAATTTTTTAGGGTAATCTCTAAATACAATAATCATTAAATCCATGAAAATTATAGCAGAATTAGTGAGTCCCAAGGGAATCACTATGTACTCATAGTTTCCATACCTTGTTTGAAAGGAATTCATGGGAATATCATCCTTCCTCACCATTAATTGGTGATATCCCAACCGAAGGTCCACCTTAGAGAAATTACTAGCCCCACAAAGCTGATCAAACAAGTCATCTATCTGTGGCATGGGATACATGTTCATTATCATGATTTTATTGAGCTCATGATCATTAATGCATAGGGGAATTGAACCATAATTCTTCTTGAGGAAGAGGACAGGTGCACCCCTGGTGAAGCACTTGGGTGTATAAAACCCTTCTGCAGATTCATCCGTAACTGCTTCTTCAGCACTTCCTGCTCTACGGTGGCCATTTTATAAGGATTCTTTGATATTGGTAGAGATATAAGAATAAGTTCAATGTAGAACTCAACCACTCAGTCGAGAGGAAGAATAAGAAACCCCCCAAGGAATACATTAGTTTAATATCTCATGATGGGGATTTCTTCAAGCATTATTATCTCCTTTATCACAATCATTGGAGCTTGAAAAGTTTTCTCATACAAAATTAATATCCACAATTGAGACAGTGATTCTAAAGGAGATTCATCTTCTTCATTCACTTGTATCGATTCGAAAGATTCTTTGGGATGTGAGGAGTGATTTATCTTTCCTAATAGTTAATGTTGTATTGGTATAAAGATAGCCAATCCATTCCTAGGATAATGCCAAACTCTACTAAATAAAGTATAAAAAGAATTTATGGTAGATTCAGTCCACAAAAATTAACTGGGGAGGTGTTTTAAACCATGGATGTAATAATTACCCCATTAAATATTCTCTCATATAACATGTCCCCTAAATTTTGTAGTGTTGTTAGAATAGTTCTACCAAACATACATCATATGAATTAATGTATAGAACCAGAATGAAATAGTACGTTCACAATTATTGAATGAATAAGTAGCATACATGTCACCACATCATTTTCCAGCTCCACCTCAATAGTAGTGATAGAATAGGACCATCCTTGTTTCGTTGGAGGTTGTTGTTGATTTCCACTAACAACCCTCAGCTTAGGGAAATTGTTTTCATAATTCCCATGATCTTTGTAGTGGTAACACTACACCACTGACTGTGTGTTGATCTGAAAATTCTTTATTCTACACATTAGCAGGATTTTTCA
Organism: Viscum album; assembly: GCA_963277665.1. Taxonomy (NCBI): domain Eukaryota; kingdom Viridiplantae; phylum Streptophyta; class Magnoliopsida; order Santalales; family Viscaceae; genus Viscum; species Viscum album. The sequence continues at coordinate 554,449,888 of OY728131.1, forward strand.
AATCCCACCGGTAGTTCATGGCTAGAGGTTCCAACATTGCACGTTTTATGTAATTCTTGTTTCCCTTTAGATAGTTCCAAGGATGCTTCTCCCTTCAAATCTTACAAGTTGGTTTTTTTATGCTTCCTTCTATTATAGAATTTTTTTGTCAAACCACCCATGTTGTTCTCTATTTTTTTCTTCTCTTCACATGTCCCATGAGACCACTGAGAGTCTCCATTCTGTATTTCAACTTTTAGGGCACAACAAACAATATCATAAAAACTATAGAATTATCAAATCTCCAAAACCTTCTATAGACATGGCTTTAGCATGATAAAAAATATATTCACCATGATTTCAGAGTTCATGACAAAGCCAGAGGGATACCTCAAAATCCTTATAATGTTTGATTCATACGCCAAAATGGAATCTTCTTCGTTATGTTTGAGTCCGAGGAACTCTTTATCTATCTCGAAATGGACGGTTCGAGGGAAAAAATTATGAGAAAGATCCTGTTGAATTCCTCCAAATCCATGGAATCAATTTATTCTTTGGACTTTTTATTCTTGATTAGTGTCCAACACTGATCCTCTTCCCTATCAAAACGACAAGCCACTACTACAATTTTTTCTTCTTCCGAGCACTAGAGGATGGATAATATCTTTTCAATGGAGTTAATTCACTATTCTATGAGGAGGGGATCAAAGTATCTACTAAACATGGGAGGCCTTATTTGAATGAAGGATTCTACAGAAACATGCACATTCCTTGGAGGAGGAGGGAGTTCCACATGATTCATGTTATTATTAATAACTTTAGCCAGCTCAGCAAGAACTTTTACGACATTTTGAGAACCCATTCCCATCATATCATGCATATCATTAAGGCATTATTCACATTGCCTATCACATTGATAGTTAGAATGGGTTCCCTTATTTCCCTCCGTTAACTAAGAAAAAGAAAGTACAATTTGAGGGGGCTTGAATACTTAGTTATTGAACATATAAAAGGAAACTTTTGAACAAAAATGGAAAAAATTGTAGAAGAAATTCATATCCTAACATGAGGATCCTTAGGATAGGTTATCCTAAATATATTTTATAACATATATTCATATCATATTTTTTATATTCCCTTAACAATGGCATGTACATCACTCATGAATGTACCCAATCATATCCCCCAGGTGTTTCAAACAAAGAGTGAAGCAAGGACCATTGTCGTGTACCAGGATACCCCAGGTCAAGCTCGTACCCATTGTCGGAGTTTGTACTCCTAGGTACATTTGTACTAGAGCCACCTCTATCAGTTTCTATCCATACATGGATGTTTTTTCATGATAAACTACTTACTATATACTTACCAAAATTTAGGGATGCTTTCTTATACTTAGTCACATCCTTGAGGTTCTCACTATGGTTCTCAAATCCTAATCGCCAAAAATAACTAGACAACACTATGATACCAACTATAGTGGCCCTATATTTTTAAATATATCATTACATAATTTTAATCATAATTATACATCAGATTATGAGCCAAGGAACATAAATTTTAGTGTCCTGGAAGACTAGGTACATAGTTAAACAATCTGAAAATAACCTTTTATTTGATCTTCGTAATGAGCTCCCATCTTCCATTGTGCTCATTCATCTTTAGAGGATAAAATGGGAATAACATGAACAAAGGCATTATATAAAATCTTTGAAAGGGTATCAACATAAGGAAAAAGCATTAGAATATGGGATATAAGGCATGACATGATGATATAAAAAGTCATATACCATATAAAAACATATAAACATTGTATCATTTATACATGGAATCATAAAAATGTGGTAGAAACATAAAACAAGAATTTAGTATGAGTCAAGGAAATATTCCTAGACTGTTTCTAATAGTAGCACAAGCCAAGCCTAACCGCCAAGACCGTTGGACATAGTAGCCCAAGCCAAGGCTAACCTCTAAGATCGTCGCACATAACTTCTCATGAGACTCAACATTACCCAATGCGTTAATGTGATATCTGGTTGCAACCACATTAAATTTCATGAATATGTTTTCCTCTTAAATAATCATACATTAACAATGTTACATAAACATAAGGAATACCCATAGAAATAATTGGGTACCACAATTAGGACACAAAGCATTACAGAAGGAAGTATCATGAATGTGTCCATGAAGAAAATAATTATAACATACATGGATGATGATAAGGTAAAATAGGCATATATCATTGTTAGTGATGTCAAACAGAAGTGATATCATGTAAGAAATTTATTTGATAAATTTTAGCATTGATACATTTTTGTGTGGTTTTAATGAAAAGATTATAGTTATTTTAAAATAGAAAATGGAAAATCATTTATATTAATCCATATTTTAACCAAGAATGTTTTCCAAATAAAAAGGATTATTTTAAAAAGTCAATTTTGGCTTAAAATATATGATGGGGTACACTTGAAATTGGGTAAAAATTTGGGAAGTTCACTTAAAATGAGTTTGCTTATTGGGAAGTATTGAGGAGGGGTTAATTTAAATGAATGTATATACCCAAAACAAAATTAGGAATGGATCTTGAAACATGTGTTTGGAAAAACTAAACAGCATGTATATGTTTTCATAAAAATAAAAGACAACTTTATTTGGGTAAAAATAATGATAGAGCAACCCGAAGGAATTAGGGCAGTTCGGGTAGAATTCCTTACGGATTATCGGCATGGTATTAGGTGTACTTAAGAAGACTTCATGTGATAGAACATGGTTTCAAATCACATGTAAATCATTTTGGGAATATTGGGGAGATGAAAAATCAAACCACATCATTAGGGATTCCACATAAAATGTCATATCAATGATAACATTCTCTAATAATAGTGAAATAGAGAGGATTCCTTACCTTAAGTACATTGGTGTTCTCCACTTGTTATTAATGACCTGAAAAATAAAATTACAATCATTAAAGAATAATTCCAGAACCTATTATATAGTTAAATGTTTTATTATAACCATTTCAATTTCATTTATAACCATTTTTATTGGTTAAGCGGTTCAATTTCAATATTTGGGTTCGTTTGCTTACTTGGTTTTAAGGGTCGGTTCCTGACCGAATAAACATATATGATGAACATGGTTTTCTAGAATTGATATTATATTTAAAATTTTAACATCCATAAGGTTACATGGTTTAAAATTGAAAATTATTTAACTAAAATTTATGTTGAATCATTATATATAACTTTAGTGACGTCCTTTTCGGTTAATTAGTGGGTTTTTAACTCAAAGAACTCATATTGTTTTATAAACCAAAACCATGGGTACAAAATGACTAAAGAACCATAGACGAGGAAAAAACATATATTATTATATGGTTTAACAATGAAAATGGTTTCATGAACCTAATTGATGATGATAATGGAAATTGACAACCCCTCGTCCTTGATTGTGAAAAATTAACACATCTCAAACTATGTATTCATTTATTTCAAAGAAAAGGTGAGGGTAGGAGAGAAGAATATGTATTATAAAATTAAAATAATATAAAGGCCAAACATTTATGTTGTTGGAGTTATCATAACATTTGGTTTAAGGAAGTTGAAGAAAGAACATGAATATAAATAATATAACAGAAATAATGAATAGGAAAGAGGAATTTACCTCTAGAGTTTACCTCCGTTGAGACCCCCTTAAGGGGAGAGGATTTGGTATATTGAAGAGACTAGGGGCTGTTATATGTGTGTATGGAGCATGGGAAGATATTTTTTCTGAATATTGGAAAGGAATAATTCTTGATAGGAGTGAAGAGAACAAGTAAGGATGGATGGTATTTATAGTGGAGGGGAGAAGGTTTTCATAATATAATAATCATCAATTTATTATTTTTCACAAGATAAGAAATTGTGAGTATTCCATGACATATAATAGTAATAAATGCATGTGAGTTCTAGATTTTGGTTCTTACATATCTTATGATGTTAGGAATATTGTATTTAAATTATAATGTATTTATACGGTAAATTAATGTATATTACTATTCACGAAAAAATTCATTTGTTTCAGAAAATTCCCTAAATTCACCCAATTTTTTTTGATGTGTAGAATTCAAAAGTAAAATCTATTTTTCAAAAAAAATCAAAAAATTATTATTTTAATATTTAATTAAATTCAGTACTTACTTCAAAAATACAAAATTTAAAACATTTATTTTCTTATCCATAGATATAGGTATATCATACTTCCACTAGAATCTTATTTATTTACTATCATAGGAAAGGTTACTATTAATTAGGGTATGTTACTATTCATAAGGGTAACAATACTATTCATAAGGGTATGATACTAATTCCCAAAAATTATGTTGTCATATTAGACTCCAAAAAAACTTATTGATCGCAACTGTGTATGTTAGATTTTCAAAATTCAAAACACAAAAGTGAAAATAATATTTATAAAGGTCACATAATCTTTATTAGTTCATTTTGTTCTGATTTCATGTATTTTTATGACATATTTATAAGAAAGGGATTTTAATTTATTAAAAATTGGGTCATTAAAAAATCAATATCAGGTCATGAGGCATTCAAATTCAATAATCTTCTTAGCAGATTTTGAAACTCCATGGAGTCAACTTATTTACATTCTCCATTTTTGACAACTTGGTTCCCAGAAAAATTTGTGTAGAAACTGGTTTCAAATTTTCCATACTATAAAAATTAATATATTCCATAGAATACATTTCTTGAGAAGGAAGAATACAATTCTTCTTTTCTAAAATTTATATCCCAATAAATTATCACATTTCTCATATCATGGAAATCTAAAAAAGAATTTTCATCACTTTAGAAAATATTGTACATGTTCATTTATTATTCATAGAAAAGATAATTTAACTAACTTAAACAACGAAGACGTGGGATAACTCTTTACTTTATATGATGTAAATATTTATATCAAATCATCCTTTCATAAAACTCATATTTTAATGAAATTATCATATTTTAAATACCATGACTTGGTTCTTGTTTTATCTCATAACATTATTTCTTCATCTTTCACATGTAACCATTTTAAACTAATATTTATTTATTTCTTATCACTTCACCATATTCATTCAGCACATTCTAGAAAACCCATTTTTTCTAGTAATATTTTTTTAATCTGTCTTTGGTATGACTTTCCAAGTACCACTCTTCACAATTCTATCCAGCACTTCATGTATAACTAGAATCAATTTAGGATGCTCAAATGATTTACCAACATATTTAGGCTCTAAATTTGAATACAATGAAGTATGTGTAATATATTTTGATGTTCTTATTGTTTTACATATTTGATATTGATCTCCAATAAAGATATGATCTTCCTCTTTCTTCCTCATTCAGGGGTGAGTTTTTCCATTTTCTTCATAATTATTGGAAAGTGTTGAGTTTTAATATTCTTCATAATTAGACTTAAAATTTTTTGCATCCTTATTTGAATTATTAAAAAATTGTTATCTTGATCACATTCCTTATCAGCACAAGTCTTCTTAGCATATTCCACATCATTCTCAAAAAATTTCACATCAAAAGAATAAAATATTCTTCCATTATATTTATTGTAACATATGTATTCACTTCCTTCAAGAGTATCGATTTGACAAATTTTATCTTCACCTCTCTGCTCAAACATTCCCATGTTTTCGACATTCAACATTATAATTCATGGAATCGAAAATCTCTTAACTGTATCAAACTCCTACTTTCTCTAAAAACATTTCATATGGAGTCATATGTAAAAATGACTTATAGAAACATCGGTTTCGAATATAAATATTACTTCTCATGGACCATCTCCTAATGTAAAGCGGGAGACCATGTATAAGTAACATAGTTCTTCTCATTTCAACCAAACATATATTTCTCCTTTTGTATAGACAATTTTTTTGAGGATTTTCTTATGTTGGAAATTCCTATTTAATTACATGATTTATAAGATAAATTTTAAATTCATCATTTTAATATTCCCCACCATTTTATATTCTCAAATTATTCACTAAATTCTCACATTAATTATCATCATTCCTCCTGAAAAATTTAATCAATATTATGGAATCTTACGTATGTTTCATATACATAACACATGTAATGTGAGTAAAGTTAGAAATGAAATTTTAGAAGTACTTATCTTCATTATATTATTTTTTCCTCATCAGAGCATATATATCAGAATGGATAAGTTATAAGGGATGTTTTGAACAAATGCAATCATTTGTATATACAGAATTATTAATCATTCCTTTCAAATAAATAGTATCGCAGGAATCCCTTCTCTTATATATATGAGGAAAATCATATATATTATATCTCTTTGATAACTTGATCATGTTTCAATGAAAAATTATCCCTATAATTTTATAACAAAACTAATTGTATTCCACAATTCACATCTAACTAGATATTTCTCTTTCTCTATGTTGAAATAAGTTTCATTATGTACATTGGCCTCTAGTAACCATTTTTCAATCTTCCTCAACATTCAAAAAAACCCATATTCAAAAATAATTGTTACCTTCATAAAAATGTTATCAAACACTCAGGAGGCTATGTTTCAAACCATCAAAAAACAAGGTTTTCATAGATTTTAATTTTTCATTCCCAATGATGGTTGATCTAACACATATGATTCTTAGTGATTCATCATTACCAAATTCCATCATAAATTCATGGAGTTCATTCACATCCTTCTACAAATTTTATTCTCCAATCATATTATAATAACACCCACTATCAATAATCCAAGGTCATTCTCTTTTAGTAGATTTTAGAGCGATTTCAACAGGAGGATATTTTTTCCATCCTATTATCATTCTCCATATTCGGCTTCTAATAAATATTAATGAGATTTTGTTGTGATAATAAAAAAACAGGAGATCATTTTTTCATGGTTTCCATGTTTTTCACACATTTTTCTAATTTTTTCAATGGGCTAGAATCTATTTTCATTTTTTACACCCACCTTCATAGAGTTCTTCTAAACATCTTTCACAGACTTATTCCTTTGAGGGGGTTGACTCCCCAAAAACAATTCCTTAAATAACTTGTGGAATAATAGTAATTATTTTGATTAAAATGACACATATTTCTATGTTTTTGAATCCACCCCAATACCGTTAGTATCCATAGAATAATTATTAGCCTTTATAACTTTGAAATAGTTCGGTATTGTGTGCATGTTTCTTTACCACCTTATTTTCATTATTTTTAGAATTTGTTGTCCACCATCCATTCTAATATCACCCAAAACCCTCTTCCACAACTCGGTTTTCATTATATCCTTATTAGAACTAGAATTAATAGATTTTTTGGACTCTAAATGTTTCTTAATTTTTAGGAATTCATTATTTTTTGAAACATTAGAATATACCATTTTTTTAATCTTGGACAACTACATAACTTTCCCGACTTTTTTATTCTCTTAAAAAATTCCATCTTCCTTATAAAATTTGGAAAGAAATTTTTTATCCTTATCATGTTTATCCCTCTTATAGTTTTATCCAAATTTAGATATAAATTTTTTAAACTTTAACCATCTAGTTAGATTTTGAACTAATTTTGGAAAAGTTATAAATGTTCTTAATTTTTATTAATCATAACATATATATGATTATTATGATTCTTTTATTTTTTAATAAATTTATTCAAGTTATCAATATCATCTAGTTTCTTGACATTCTAATCAGAGAGAAATTCATAATTGTTTGTTAGAGAGTCTTCACTTTTCAACTTCTTAAAATCTTTCTTAATCCAATAAATATTTATAAAAATTATTTCAATTCATATTTAATATAAATTTTAATTTTTTTTTTCTTTTTATGAACTATTTCTTCTGAATTATTCATTATATAATATTTAAAAAATAATAATATCCCCAGAATGCAGATTGGATTTTTTGTATTCAACTTCACTATCTTCATCTTCATAATCTTTAGATAAGAAAAATCTTTTTTTTTTCATATTATGATAGTTTTCTATCATTACCTATGGAATAATATTTATCTCTTTCTCTCTATTTCTTCAAAAAACATTTTTTAATTAATTCATATTCATCAGTATCTTTGTCATTTTTTCTTTGAAGAAAATTAGCCACATAGTGCCCAATGGATCTACATTTAAATCATTTCAAGGGAATTTTCTTTTATAATTTTCTGATCCTCTTCGAACATGTTTTTAAAATAAGGAAACAAATTAATAAATAATTTTACATACTTCATTTTTGGAAACATAGTCAACAAAGTATACTTCTAGAATAACCTTATTGGACTTTTATTTCTTAGAAAACATGAAAAATATTTCATGATCATCTTCTATGTTTCATTTCATAACATTCTACCCATTAATATCATAAGAGAAAAGAGTATTTCAAAAATAATATAGATATAATGTCATAGGATCACCATCTTCCAATGAGGAAACATTGGAATCAATATTTTTAGGAAAAATTCTCATGATCCTTTCCACGATAGTAATTACTCCAAAATTTTCAGCAAGATATCTAATAGTGATAATAATATAACTTACCCAAGAAATGATGTATCCAATAGATTTGTATTCAACCATATTTATGTCTTCATAAATCAATCTCTATATATGTATCTTTTCTATTTATCAAATTTTCTTCATAAATACGTTCATCTTATCCAAGATACCTTTAGTAGTGGAAAAAAACCTAACAATTAAGAATTCACATTAAAAAAGTGATGATAGTAAATAATTATTATCCCTTTCATCATTCTCAAGATTAATCTTATCAATTTACATAATAATATCTTTATTATCAATAAGATAAAATAAATTTATTATAGATTTAAGAACATCATATCCATGAGATATAAAATAATGAAATATTCTATATGTCCATATATGATAATTATTACAATTTGAGGCCAAAATCTCCTAACTATTCAATCTATTAATATTTACCATCACAAGTTGTATACAAACACATAAAAATAGAATAAATTAAAGGAACCACTCATTTAATTCCAATTGAGATTTCCCAACCATGATCCATGTATCACTGAGAGGGGGAAGGAGTCAATTAATGATATCTTTTTCTTGTATGTTTCATTAATTTTGAAACAACCTTAACCTATTGTAAAATATTCCATTCCCTACTAAGAAAATAAAACACACATCCAATGGAACACAAGAATTAATGAGGTTAACCAATCAACAAGAGTAGTTATGTCCTTGGTTTGGTTGGGAAATAATCTAATACCATTCAATACACTAGAAAAAAAATACTTTTTTGTGGAATAAAATTATCCGGATACACCCTTACACTCATGTAGCACTATGTTCAATACAAAATTTAATGTTATTATTCTATCACAAAACATGTAATACATTTTTTTGTGAAAAACATTTTACAGCGCTACTTGATCAACTTTCACAAATATAAGATTTTAAAAAAATTCTTCACTTTCTTACCCTAGTAGAAGGAATGAACTTTATGGACATCAGGTGAAACTCAATCTGATTTCCCAGTTTGATTTCTCAATATAGAAATAAAACATTCTCGTATTTCAATTGAAATAAATCCAAACTGTTTTGGTCTTAGTCTAGAAAACCCAATATGAATGCTCAGTCAGATTCCAAAACATATGAATATGATATTATCTCTTCTCTTTTTTTTCCTTCTATCTGGAAAACTATTTTCAGAATGATAAATCTGGAAACATATTATTCCAAGAAATTATTTTATTATCAATATTCATACATGAATAGTACTTTTATTAGTAATTTACCAGTTACATTATACTTTTATAGGTGACCCAAAGTTCTTTGATTGAGAATATTAAAAAATTTACCACTCAGCAAAATTTCCCATAATCATGATTTCCCGTTAATTTTAGATTAATCATTTACTTCATCATTGATTCTAGATTCTTCTAAAAATTTCTTGAATCTTATCATACCATTTTTTCACATCAGACTTTAATAAAAATTTTCAGTAAAATTGTAATTCTTCAGTTATATTTCATCAATATGATAGAGGTATAAGGTCACTCATATTTTCTTGACCCACATGAAAATAAATAAAAAATGAAGAAATTAATATATATTTATCTATAAAAAATTAAAACAAATGAGAAGAGAATGGATTCTCATTATAATTCTCAAAACCAACTACTTATTCTAATTCCTTCAATGTGATGATGTCAGGTCATTCTTCATTATAATGCTCCATACCGAATTATAACAAATGCAAACATATTCATTAATCATCATTATCTCATTTTAATCACCTTTTCATTTCCTTAAATCTCTAATATAATAATTTCCAACGTCCTCAAATAACACATCAATAATTTATTAAATAATATTCTTATTCTTCTTATCCTATGATTTTTTTTTAAATACGATGGAATTATTAGTTTCAGAAAAAGTATCCTAGATCAGTCATTACATCATTCCAATATTCAGTGACTTATCCAGTCTAATTGCACATGACCAAATTTATTTAATAAATTATTTTTTCACTTGACCGACATAAAAAAATTAGATCATTTATTTTCTCTTGACCTAATTGTAATACAACCAACATATACATTATCTTGATAAAAGTGGTTGAAAACATTGTTGATTGATCTTTGTTTCTCTTCTTCTAATTAGTCTAAGTATACTATTCTTATGTTTAATTTATTGGTCCTAGAATCACCTAAAAATAAAATTCTACATATGATGATTAGTGGAAAACCACATCTTATAGAGCTTTTCTATTATCTTTTATTTTAGAAACATCAATATTTTCCAAATTATGATACCAATGAATTTTCAACAAATAAATTATTTCTTGAAATAATTAAATCTGTTGGATTTTTTCTATGACTGAACCATCATATTCATAACATCTCGGTTCAAACAAATTTCATAGCCTCCAAACATATTTGCATCAAGTGTTCCCACAACTATGATCAGAGAGTGAAAACAATGGAAAAAAGAACTTCCATATCCCACAAATTCATGATTTTTCATGTATTCCTCGTGATTTAGAATATGTTAATGATTATATTTGGAGTTATTTGACTTTATTTAGAAATTATTTTATCTTCTCTAGGAAACTGGAATATTATTTCTTACCAACCCTCTATTTGATTGAAAACACTCCCCCTTTCATTCATTAAGAATTCATCACACATTTCTTCAAATAGATTACAAATTTTGTGAAATAAAAAATAAAAAATAATTGCCATATTTACATTAGATCTTTGTATAATATAATTCAGATCCACCTTATGATCTTCTTTTCTTGTAAACTTAGGATGTGTTTGATGTACCTTTTCTTCTTGAAAAAATATTCTCAATCTGATGGACATTCTTAAGAATAATATATCCACTTTTATGAATAAGAGGGATCAACGAATTGTCATATTTTATAAAGTGAATTGATTTATTCATGCGGATGAAAAAAGACATCAATTTATTTACAAACTTCTATCATCGTTCTAAATCCATATTTGTCCAAATTGGTCCCCCCATCACTTGAATGAAGTGTTATTTAATTGATATTTTTCAAGTTTAATTGTTGCATAAATTATTTATGAAGATGGTTTGAACCACTTGAACACATCCTAGTGAGGCCAATACTTTAGTAATATAAGAAATAATCACAAAATCATAGTTTCAATGTGGAAACTGGTCTATTAAAGTTGAGCATAACGGATTGTGCAAGAAAAAATGTCTCTTCATAAGATGTTAAAGATACATAAAGAGTGCACAATCAATTCAGATCGTACACGATTAACGAGGAATATCAAAGAGAATCCTATAGTGGATCAATCCTTAATCAAAGGTAAAGTATTATGGTTGGAATAAAGATAAATTGATTTCTTATAGTTTTATCTATGAGAATAAGTAGTCTCTCAGTTTGAGCCAGAGTAGAAATAATCATTAAGTAGGATATGAAGGTATTAGAAGACTTTCCATTGGATATGAGTGAAAATGAGTCTCACAGTTGAATTCAGAGCATTGTAATAACTTATTTGATAGTTAAGAATCCATGTTTGGGGGAATAAACAACATGAAAAGGAGTATATCATTATACCAAACCTTTAAATAATACATTATTCTCTATCTATTACTAACAATTCACAATAATTGAAATTTATAGATATACATATGGGTATCTATAGACATATATAATCTCAATATGTTGAATTCTAATGAAAAAATTCGTACAATGACCCCAATAATTCACCCCTCCCCTATTATTTTTCAATCTGGCCTTGATGGGACAACATTTATCTTCGGTAGGTTCCCTCTAAATATGCATAAAGCATCAGAAATATATTGAATCATAATTATATCAATATCAATGGTGTTCCAAAATTTTATGGTATGAACTATCATTGTTTGAGTAAAAGGATGCTACAATATCTCCTATAACTCACCCTATATATGTGAGATAATTAAACTTTGAGTCTTCCATCCCTTCCTAATGATACTATCATGACAAAATATGTTAACAAAAATATGTAGTTAAATGAAAATTCTTAAAATTCCATCATTATGGATCTATCAAAAAAGGTTTATAAAAAATATATAGAACTGTAGACAACCCAAGAGATCTATGATAATCTTAGAAGAAGCTATGAAGAATATTTCAAAATCAATGAAGGAAAACAACATGTTTGGGGAGTATTTTAGAGGACATTAAAATTAATGATGAAAAAAAAGAACTAATTATGATATGATGAGAGTGAATGAGATATTCATCATCATTTGATGATTTGGTGAGAAAACAAATGACTTTATCACTAAAAAAATATAAAGAATAATTTTCATTCCATTTTGATTCCAAGATCTCACCCCTATAAGAATGATTTTTTTATGAACTAAATAAAATTCTAAAAGAGTATGAGATGAGAAAATTAAAAAAAATCAAGGAGAATGAAAAACATGAAATCGTTATTGAATCCCGGGTAAACAGAAAATTTAGATAATAGGTGGCTGAATAATCAAAGGAATTATACTATTATTTGGGTTATGATGACTTTAATCCCATTTTTCCATTTTATCAAAAGGTTTCAAGAAGGGGAAATGGAAGGGGGAGAATAAGTCACCACCAAATACTACAACTATGGTATCTCTGGTCATTTTACAAGATGTTTCTAAATAATGAGGTTGATAAATCAAAATAAGAATTATAATTATATAAATAAATATCTCAATAAACTAAAATAGGATAAGAAGAAGAAAAAATGATATAGTAGCAATAATATAAATATTATGTACAGGCATAAGAAATATTCATCGCGAATTTTTTTCCAATAATAAAGATGAATTAGTTTTTTGTAAAAATAGATGACATGAATCATCATGTTGTTTTTGCTATTTTAATAAAGAGGAATGAATATAAATTGAGTGGAAGTTGAAAGAAAAATTAGAAATCTTCATGAAAAAGATCAATTAACTTTATAAATAAATAAGAAATAATGAGAATGAAAATAATAAATTAACTTATTAACATAATATGGAATAAATAGTTATTCTTAATAAATAAATGGGGGAGCTTATAATGAATGAATTTTATTTTTTCAATGATATAAAGTTAAAAACATTAAAAATTTCTAAACAATATATGATGATATTTGATCTTTAAGATAAGTTAACATTCAAATAGGAATAGTTGTTTGAGACTCAAGTTATATGTTTCACATTTCCATGATAGTTGATTAAAAATAGAGAAGAATTCAACAAATTTATTGAGATCAAGCGACTATCTTCCCATTATAGTGATAAAAAGGTAAATTTGATACAATCATTTTATTAGTGATGTTATTTCAAATAGTGCATATGTGAAAACTAAAACATAGGATATTTGGGATATAAATAATGAGACTTAATCTTCTATATCAAGTAATGGGAAGAATATTTCATGCCACAACCCCCTAATAAATGTTTGGTTTTTTTCAAGAGGATAACAATAATAGATATTTTAATTAATCGAGAATAAATTTCAGAGAATAATGTTTCAAGAATTCTATTTTTGTTATGGTAAGAATTGTCACAAAACCCAATCTTCCCGGATTAACAATTATTTACCTTGATTTAGAAAATAATAAGTGGGGAATTTTAATAATCATCATAAGACAAAATATCCAAGAAAAAAACTAAGGAATTGATTTTCACCACCACTATCTAAAAAATTCGTATTCTAGAAGAATTTAATGGTAGATGTAGTTTGGATTTTCATAAGGCTGAGGTATTCATGAAAATGTTGGAAGGATAATTTTTATATACTATGAAAGGGCATAGGTTCCTAAATAAAAATAGTGACTTTCCGTGTAATGATTTTTTGAAAACTAATATTGTTAACACAGACTTCCTAGTTGTTTTTCCACAACTGATAGAACTATCTAAACTATTAGAGAATATTGAGAAAGATTATAAATGTAAAATAAATTTACCAGTATTACAAAATGAGGTATAATATTTTGGTGATTTATCCATACGTGAATACTTGAAAATCTAGAAGACTAAGGTTTAGAATGTAGTTTAATATAAAGAAGAAGAATAAGTGAATAATATTGATAGTCAAATCATTGATACTCAAAAAAAAGATATTCTGGGTAAATATTCCCATGACTATATTATTAAAAAATAATAGCCTATATTGAAAGGTGTAACTCATTATGAATTTTATTTCTGTGGATCTATGTGCTCACTACTTATTCCCTTTTATATAATGACATTAGAAATAAAAAAATGGGGAATTGAGGGATATGTTTGAAAATATAACTTATAGAAAGAAGGATGATATTGAACTTCATGGAGTCTAATAACATTCATTAAATGGAAGAAAATTGTACATCCCTTAAGGGGGAGAAATCATTATAATAAATATGTAAGTCATTGTACAAATTCAAAATTAGTCTTCAGGGTTTTTAATCACACGTTTACTGCTTATTCATGATTTTTTATCTTATGAATTTAGGGGGAGATCTTAGTTGAGGAAAAAATATAAAAAATTGTTATTTGGGTTGTTTAAATATAAACATTCCTCTTTGTTTATTGAAGAATGAATAATTTTTCATTTCATTGATAATTTTTGTTTTTTGAAACTTTTTAAATGAGTGTTTGGAATCTCTGAGCATGATTTCACATGCATGAATTTTTATGGATAGAATAGACAACCTTTTTTGTATCAATATTATTTTAAACACCATAGTCTCCCATGTAGAAATAGAGTTGATTATGTAATGCCCCGACCCTAGTTACCCAGAGTCGGTGCATTATTACATAACATTAGCATGATCACAAAAGATCAAGTCTCAAAAGACCGATTAGTTTAGTAGCCTTGGAAACACTAGATACAGTAATAAGTCTTGAATGACATCATAGAATGAAAACTACAACAACATCCTGTCTCCATAGACCACAATCATATCCCCTCATACTATCCCTAAAGGTCATTCATAAAATACTTCTTCACGTCCTGGGAAAAATAAAACATAGAAAGGGGAGAGCTTAGATTCCAAGTAAGGAAAACAAATATAGCTAAAACATTCATAAATAACCATAAACATTTAAGGAAACGTATAACTAAAACAAAAGCCTTTTAAACTTGAACTTCAACATAATATGGTAGAAATAAATTGAAATAATTACATTTACTTATTCACATCGATATTCTACTAGTCGAATAAACACATGAAATATCAATAACCACTTTCATAATGATGGAATTCATAATGCTAGACTATCATAACCACATATTCAGGGCATTATGCCAAGACTAAAAATATGATTTTGTCAAGGACTTTTTCCAAGACACTATTTTGTCTAATGATACTTACCTATGTATCGAGTAGCTATAGCAAGCTACACCCATCACTTATCATGTCCAATGTATTCTTTATATGAACAGGTTTAAACATAACATAAACATTCGTATTAAAACTAGCATACGAAATGTCAATACATTCTCCATAAACCATGAATGGTAAAAAAATAACACATCCACAGTTAGACATATCACAATACCTTAAATACAATATAAATGTTTTATATCATAATAAATCAACTTCAAATAATCTTAAAATTTATCAAAGGATGTTGAAATAGATGAAATCAACACTATTTGAGAGATATATCTCTTTTTTTGAAATCATTTAAAAGCCACATAATTATAAAACCAAAAATTTACTTTGAAAATATTTTTAAATTCATGGAAGGGAAGCTTCAACATTTTTATAACAGTTGAAAATAGGCACACCCACCGTATAAGTTAAAAAAGAGATTCTTACCTTAATTCTGTCGAAAAGGTTAAAAAGGACCTTGTTTGGAAAATGACGGAAAGATACCATTATAAACATCATATAAAAAGTCAAAAAGGGTATAAATGACTTTAAAACATAGTCTATAAAATTTTAATAATGATTTTAAATATATTTTTATGAAACAGGAATGTGGATGATAAATAGTACCCAGCAGATAATTACATATAAACAGCCTCAGATAATGAAATGATTGTAAAATAAACCCTTACCTTGTAATTTTCCTTGGTTGAGGATAGTTTAACCTCCTGTATAATGGTGAAATAGTTGTTATTAAATTATAAAAGAATCATATACATTAATATGATATCATATACGATCTTTTAATACTGCTTTGTTAATAATATCTTTGTATTATAGTCGTTTCAGGTGTTAACTTACACGTTTTATTTTAGTTTTTTTTGTTACATAAGCCATGTTTGTTATGGATTGGTTGTATATTTTTCATATCCATAATTATATCAAGTCCTTAAACATTATTTTTAATCATCAAATTAGAATTAAACTTTAATGGATATGATGGGGAATGAATCTCATTGCATTCGTGGAGATGATAGTCCGTACGTGCGAATGAGCGACAATATCATTCTTTTGATATTAATATAATATATAATTGCATGGTATATCATATATACAGAATAATTATAATGTTATATTTATTATTTAATTCAATTACACATCATTATCATACCCATCCAAAAAAGATTATTTTGAATAACAATTACACCACGACGTGGAGACGGTAAGCCGTACGTACGCACGTATGGTGACATGTCATTCAAAGGATGGATAGAATACTGAATATGGTTGTACCATATTTATAATAACATCACAGTATATATAAGATAATGAATTTAATATTTTATAATGGAAATAACAAATAAAGAAGATGTTGAAGAAGAAAGGAACTTGAAAGAGGGTGGTGAAAACATTACCTATTCTTCGAGTTCTTCCTTTTCATTTGATCAAAAGGGATCCTTAGGATGGATTTAGGATCAAAATAATCCCTCTAGGTTAAATTTAGATAAGTTGAGAGAATATTTGGGCATGGGTTGGCCGAGCCAGAAGGCTTTCAAGGTGTGAAGTAGAGAGAAAGGGGGTCCCCTTTTATAAGAGGGGTGAGGGGCACCATTGGAATTTCTGGAAATATTATTTTATAATAAATTCATATTTGATTTTTAATGGCTCAAAAGTGAATTATTTAATGTTTAAGGTGGGGATAGATCTAAAACCACTCAACCAATAGGTTTTAGACTAGTTTGGTTCATGATATTAACTTTATCCTTTTGATTGAACTCTTAGTTAAATAGTTTGACATTTACCATGTCCCTTTGTATTTTTATATTATATAGTTAATAAACACAATATATACTTCCAAGAGAACCTCAAGTGGTTCATTAATGATACACCTATCATTATATATGTCCTTTGGCCGAACCTTATATTTTTAGGAATAGAATATGAATTAATAAAATAATATTTGTTTTGAAAACCCTTTTATGTCAATTTTGACACTATTTGGTATTTTGTTTTTTCTAAATTCATAACAGAATTATTAATTCGAAATAAATTCATCTAAACATCCATAAAATGATATACTAACCTATAAATTTAGTGGAATTCATAAAAAGTCTCAAATTACTTTTATTAAGAAATTTATAATATCAATAATTTTAATATTTAATTACTTTGGTAATTACTACATCACCATTGTGTCATAAATAAATAAAATTATTTAATGTCTAAAAATTATAAATAAAATATCATTATATAGGAAATATTTTTATATTTCTAATTAATATTTATAATAGAATTTATCTTATGTACAACCATATATTAAAAATGTTTTAGTTATTTAACATTGATTTTTACTAATTTAACTCTTCTTTGAATTAAATAATAATAAATGTCCTAATCTAATCCAAGTAGACCAAAGAGGTTCATATTATATTCATAAGGTTGTTTTTGGTCGAATAATATGTCATAAATATAAATAGGACATGTGTTAGGGTAATAATAATATCATTTTTACCCTTAATTACCCTATTTACTTTAAAGCGTGGTAAATAAAAGTAAAAAGTTACTATTCACCAAAAAATTATTTTTATCTTATTGAACCACATTTTACTCCTTGATATTAACCTTGTATCTTGAATTTTAAAAATTTCACTCACAGAAGCAGTAAAATTATGTGTTATGTGAATTTGCAAATTCTCCTAGGAGATGAGTAAAAGACGGTGAAAGTTCAATAAATTTTTTATATATCTAAAATTATTATAAACTGACTCCAATGAATTAAATTTAACTTATATAGGTATTATGTATATATTTTTACCTAAAATAAATTTAAATAAAATAAATAAAAACTTAAATTAAAATTTGATTTTAATCTATAACTCAGTGTTTTTCACTATTCATCAAAAATTGAACATTTTCAAAAAATTACCAAACATTCACCCTAGGATAATTTTGGTATTCAGAATCCAAAAATGAAGTCTATTTTGATAGATAAAATTTATAAAATTTTAAAAAGTGTGTATTACTATACTAATGGCTGTTTTGATTGGTTGTGGTGTGTTAGAACTCGAAGTTGTGTACAACACACACTACTGTATTATTCAAAGAGAAGCATATCGTGGAAGCTTGGGGTGTTACATTATCCCCTCCATCAAATAATTTCTTCCTAGAAATTTCTAGAATATTACTGCATAAAAATACTCGGATGGTTCTTCATCATATGTTCCTGGGGTTCCCACGTTGCCTCTTCCATCTTATAGTTTCTCCATAGATCTTTTACCAGACGAGTCGTCTGGTTTCCCAGCACTTGTTTCTGGTATCAAGAATCCTGACAGAATCTTCTCAATAAGATAGATCGGGTTCCAGTTCTACTTCCTCATAGTTGAGTACATGTGTTGGGTCAGGCATGTATTTTCTCAACAGTGATACATGGAACACATCGTAAACTTTTGAGAGAATTTGCGGCATTGGAAAACAGTAAGATACAACCCCAATTCGTTCTAGAATTTCGAAAGATCCGATGTACCTGGGACTTAATTAACCTTTTTTACTGAAACGTATAACTCCCTTACATGGAGATACCTTCGAGAAAACATGATCTTCTACCTAAAATTCCAAATCCTTCCTTCGGTTATCGGCATAGCACTTCTGCCTACTTTGAGCTACTTTGATGTGGTTTTTGATTACCTTCACCTATTCTATCATTTCCTCCACCAATTCTGGGCCTACAAGTTTTATTTCACCAATATCATACCAACAGGTTTGTGTGCGACATCTCTTTCCATATAACGCTTCATATGGGGCCATCTGAATACTTGAATGGAAGCTATTGTTATAGGAAAACTCTACCAGAGGTAAATATTGATCCCACATACCCTGAAAGTCAAGTGATCAAGATCTCAAAATGTCTTCTAAGGTTTGAAAAGTCTATTCTGATTGTCCATCTGTTTGAGGGTGGTAGGTAGTACTGCAATGAAGTTCAATATCCAAGGCCTTCTGAAGAATCGTCCGAAATCTTGAAGTAAAACGTGGATAATGATCAGAAAGAATCAATATGGGTACACCATGAAGTCTCACAACTTCATTAATATATAGTCTTGGTAGACGTTCAAGTGGTAGATCTTCTCTTATAGCAAGAAAATGTGCTGACTTGGTAAAATGATAAAAAATGACCCATATTGAATCATTCCTTCTAGGAGTATTTGGTAGCCCCATGACAAAGTCCATCGTGATATTATCCCATTTACACTGGGGTATGTGAAGTGGTTTCATGACTCCTCTAGGTTGTTGCCTTCCAGCTTTCACTTATTGACAAACCATACAACTTGACACAAAATCAGAAATCTCCCTCTTCATGTTGTCCCACCAAAAATATTCCTTCAAATTTATATATACATTTTGGTGCTCCCAGGGTGTATAGAGAAATTGGAACTATGAGCATCATCCAATAATTCCCTTTTTAGATCAGGTATATCAGGAACACAAATTCTCTTCCCAAATTTCAAAATTTCATCTTCATACACAATGTTCACTCAATCTCCCATCATTCACATCTTTAATGTTCTTTTGAAACTCTTCATCACCAGTCTAAGAAATCTTTATACTTTCTAGTAAATATGGTTTGGCAATAATTTAAAAAAGTATTGATGTTTCACCTTCCTTGGTTATTCCCATATCCAACTTTACTTGATACATGAAAATTGGATCCCTTTCAATTCTCATTTTGTTCAAAACTCCATGATACTTTCTACTCAAAGCACCTTCCACCTTATTTTCCTTCCTCGAGTGGTAGTGTATCGTGCAATCATAATCCTTGAGTAGTTCAAGCCATCACATTTGTCTCATGTTGAGTTCCTTATGTGAGAAAATATACTTCAAACTATTGTGATCCGTATATATCTCAAATTTTTCACCATAGAAATAATGTCTCTATATGTTGAAAGAAAAGATTACAGTAGCTAAATCAAGATCCTGAGTAGGATAGTTTTTCTCATGAATTTTCAGTTGTCGTGATGCATAGGCAATAACTATATCATTCTGTGTAAGGACACAACGAAGTCCTTTCTTTGATGCATCACTATAAATAACGAACCCATCATTCCTCGATAGTAGAGTCAATATAAGATCATTGACTAACCTTATCTTCAGTTCTTCAAAACATTCTTCACACTCGTTTTTTTCGAAATAAATTAATCCCTTTTATGTGTGAGCTTCTTTAATTGGTTAGCCAATCAGGCAAAATTCTAGACAAAACGCCGATAATAAGCTGCTAATCCAATAAAACTGCATACCTCGGTTATACTCATTGGTGCTGGCCATTCTGTGACTTCACTTGTCTTAGAAGGATCAACAGAGATTACATCCTTAGAGAAAATATGGCTAAGAAATGAAATCTCCTGAAGCTAGAATTCACACTTGTTAAACTTCTCATATAATTCATGCCTTCTAAGAGTCTTCAGGATAATGCACAAGTGATTTTCATGATATTCATAGCTTTTGGAGTATACCAAGTTATAATAAATAAATACCACTAAAAATTCATTGATATATTCCTTGAGAACTCTTTTCAGTAGATCCATGATGACGGGGGGTGCATTAGTCAATCCAAAAGGCATTACTGTAAATTTGTAATGCCCAAACCTGGTTCAAAATGATATCTTCAGAATGACTTCCTTCTACACACACAACTGATGGAATCCAGATCGAAGGTCAATCATTGAAAAATATTTAGCTCCATGGATTTGGTCAAATAAATCATCAATGCAAGGTAGAGGATTCTTGTTAATTATTGTTATAACGTTGATTTCCCTGTAGTTGATACATAACCTCATAGATTCATCTTTCTTCTTAATAAAAATTACAGGGGCTCCCGATGGATAAACACTAGGTCGAATAAATACCTTATTACTCAATTCCTCTAGTTGTTTCTATAGTTTATCTATTTCTACAATGGAAATTCTATAAGGGGTCTTCGATATGTTCCTTGAACCAGGAATTAAATCAATGGAAAACTAAATTTCTCATTCTTGAGGATGTCCAGGAAAATCTTCTGGAAACACATCTACATATTATTTCACAATAGTTACATCCTCTATTTGAACACTCCTTTCCACACCCACAATTATTTCATTCTCTTACACCCTGATAATTGAATTTAGTTGAGCTACTGGGGGTGGATCTAGATAAGAATCAGGTGGTGATGATTCTACTCTAAAGATAAGGTGTTCTTTATCATCATCATCCAAAATCGTAACCACCTTCTTACAATAAATCTTCGCATCATGGTCTAAAAGCCAATACATACTGAGGATTATTTCAAATTCAATCATGGGTATGATGACAATATCAGAAGATAAAGAATATTTATGTGCTCTAATGGGGGCTGATTCACAAAACATTGTTGCAATGATACTTCCCTTAAGCGTTTTGACTGACAACTCCCTAGTTAAATAAAATTGGAAATATCTAATTTTCTTATCAAACTAGGAATGTATGAAACAACACAATGATCCATAATCAAATAAAGCATTTTCTAAACATGAAGAAACTATTAAATTACCTTCCACTGCATCTTAAGGAGCTTCTACCTCAGCAGTAGTGATAGAAAAAGATTGTCCATGATCCCTTGTCCTTTTCTGAGGTAAGTTTCTCTGACGCTTAGGGCATTCATTTTCATAATTTCCCATATCCCTGCAACTGTAGCATTGAACATTGATAGATTCTTTCTTCCCCTTTCAATCACAAGCTTGTGGCCTTTTTCACCACACTTGTAAAAGACTCTCATTCCCTACAAGCATGTACCGAGGTGTTTATTTTCACATTTACTGGTGGACAAATATTTAACATTTCCCCTCTTCCCCTCATTTCTATTCCCATATTGATCACCAGATCTCTTCTTCTCTTGCATTGATTTAAAGTCATATGACTTAGATAATTCCTTTTCTGTATTGATATCACATGAGACAAATGAGAAGGATTGTGAGACTAATGCTCGAAGGAAAAATGGTTTTAAACCATCAAAGAAACAATCAATCTTACTCATTGGGTTACGTATATAATCTGTTGCATGCCTCGCTAACATTGTAATGTTAGCCTCATACTTTGCGACATTATCATCCTCCTTTTTTCTCAGACTCAGAAATTGACTTTCCATAAATGCTCAATGGTCCCAAGGAAAGTATTTTTCTAATAAAATCACTTTAAACTCCCTCCATTCTATATTTGATACTTTCTTAGTCATTATTTTTGTTTTGAACCAATGAACACCATTGATCATCAACTCCAATGAGGTGGTAAACTGTCATGATAACTTTTTCCCTTTCACTACTCCCCAAGGCATGAAATATTTTCTCTAAGGAATTTATCCATTGCTCACCTACTAATGGATTTGTACTCCCATTGAATGTTGGTGGTTGTTTCCTCATGAAGGGATCTAACATTGATCCTCCACACTGTGTATTAGGTTTTTCCATATGGGTAAGGTTATTATTCATAACCTGAGTGAGTTGTCCCTGTATGGTGATAAGTTGATCAGCACCAGTTGTATCACCAGCTCCTCTATAATTATCTTGAGCAGGAGGGAAATCCCTACATAGAGTGTGTGCATTGATATGGTTTTCATTCCTTCCACTAGGTGCCATTTCTAAACAATGGCATAAACTAGAATATTTTATGAATTGAAATACATAAATCCAAACTTGTAAAACACATAACATAAATTGAAAAATTTATGTATATAATCCATAATCATAAAAAATGTTTTCATTGAGGATGTTTATACTCATAAACATGTCATAATGGTATGTAATGAAATTGATAATTATCCTATGCATATACCCTAGGAGTTTTGTAACCAAGAGTGCAGCAAGGACCGTTGTTGTGCACCAGTTCCCATTCGAGTCAAGCTCAAATCGGTGTTTTCAGGTATTACCCCTAGGTACATCTGTTCCAGATCTGCCTCTACCTGCTCGTATCCAGAAAAGGATGTATTGGTCGGAAAACATCCAAAATCTCTATAATACCAAAATTCTAGGAAGTTATTCTATACTAGTCCTCAAATTCTATCTTAGGGCTATGTGCTCTAATTAGAGTTTATCTAAATCTATCTCCCAAGGTTTGTACTAAACTTCCTCTGATACAAACTGTAACGCCCTGACACAAGTTACCAAGAGTTGGTGAATTATTACATAACATTGGCATGATCACAAAAGATCATGTCTCGAAAGATTGATTATTTTAGTAGCCTTGGAAACACTAGATACATTCATAAGCCTTACAATACAACATAAAATGAAAACTACAACAACATCTTGTCTCCATAGACCACAATCATATCCCCTCATACTATCCATACAGGTCATTCATAAAATACTTCTTCACGTCCTGGGAAAAATAAAACATAGAAAGGGGAGATCTTAGATTCCAAGTAAGGAAAAAAATATAGCGGAAACTTTCATGAATAAGCATAAACATTTAAGGAAACGTATAACTAAAACAAAAGCCTTTTAAACTTGAACTTCAGCATAATATGGTAGAAATAAATTGAAATAATTCCATTTACTTATTCACATGGATATTCTACTAGTTGATTAATCACATGCAATATTAATAACCACTTTCATAATGATGGAATGCATAATTCCAGACTATCATAACCACATAGTCAAGGCCTTGTGCCAAGAATACAAATAATATTTTCTCAAGGCCTTGTTACAAGACACTAGTTTGTCTCATTAGACCTACCGATGCATCGAAGAGCTATATCGGGCTCCACCCATCACATACGAAGTCCAATTCATTCCACATATGAACATGTTTAAACATAACATAAACATTCGTATTAAAACTAGCATAAGAAATGTCAATACTTTCTCTATAAACCATGAATGATATAAAAATAACACATCCATTGTCAAACATATCACAATACCTTAAATACGATATGAATGTTTTTCATCATAATAAATCAACATCAGATAAGCTGAAAATCCATCAATGGATGTTGACATAGATGAAATCAAAACTATTTGAGAGAAATATCTCTTTTTTTTGAAATCTTTTAAAATCCAAATAATTATAAAACAAAACATTTACATTTAAAATATTATTATTAGCTTTTAAGGTAAGCTTCAATGATTTTATAATAGTGGAAAATATCCTCACACGCCGTATACGTTAAAAAAGACATTTTTACCTTAATTCTGTTAAAAAGGTATAAAGGACCTTGTTTGAAAAAAGACGGATATATTCATTCATAAAAATCATATAAAAAGTCAATAGGGGTATAAATGACTTTAACCCATAGTCTATAAAATATTAATAATGATTTGAAATACATTTTATGAAACGTTGATGTGGATGATAAAGAGGTCCCAGTAGATAATTACGTATAAACAACCTTGGATAAAAAAGAGATTGTGAAATGAAACCATAACATGTAATTTTCCTTGGTTGAGGGTAGTTTAAAATCATTTATAATGGTGAAATAGTTATTATTAAATTATACAAGAATCATATACATCAATATGATGTCATATAAAATCATTAAACATTGCTTTGTTAATAATATCTTAGTATTATCGTCGTTTCGGGTGTTAACTTACTCATTTTCTTTTATATGTTTTGTTACATAAGCTATGTTTGTTAAGGATTGGTTGTATCATATTCATATCCAGAATGATGTCAAGTCCTTAAACTATATTTTTAATCATCAAATTAGAATTAGACTTGATGGATACGATGGGGAATGAATCTCATCACGTTTGTGGAGACGGTAGTCCGTATGTACTCACAAGCGACAATATCATTATTTTGATATTAAAATAATATATAATTGGATGTTATATCACATATACAGAATCATTATAATTTTATATTTATTATTTACTTCAATTAAACATCATTATCATACCCACCCAAATAATAATTTTTTAATAAAAATTACACCACGATGTGGAGACGGTAAGCCGTACGTACGCACATATAATGACATGTCATTCAAAGGATGGATTGAATACTGAATATGGTTGTACCATATTTATAATAACATAAAATTATATAGAAGATACTAGAGTTATTATTTTTTAATGGAAATAACAAATAAAGAAGATGTTGAAGATGAAAGGAACATGAAAGAGGGTGGTGAAAACATTACCTCTTCTTTGGGTTCTTCCTTTTGATCAGATTAAAAGGGATTCGTAGGTTGGCTTTCGGATCAAACTAAGGCCTCTAGGATTAAGTGAGGGAGTTTTAGAGAATATTTGGGTAGGGTTCGGACGAGCCAAAAGCCTTTGATTGTGTGAATTATAGAGAAGGTGGATTGCCCTTTTATAAGAGGGGTGAGGGGAACCATTGGAAAGGCTAGAAATATTATTTTATAATAAATTCATATTCGGTTATCTAATGGATCCAAAGTGTATTATTTAATTTTTATGGTGATTATAGGTCTATAACCACTCATCCAATATGTTTTAGATAGGTTTGTGTCACTATATTAACATTATCTTTTTGATTTAACGCTGAGTTAAATAGTTTGACATTTACCATGTCGCTTTGTATTTTTATATTATATAGATAATAAACATACGATATAATTCCAAGAAAACCCAAAGTGATCCATTAATGATACTAATATCATTATATAAATCCTTTGGCCAAACCATATATTTTTAGGAATAGAATATGAATTAATAATATAATATTTGTTTTAAAAACTCTTTTATGTCAATTTTGACTCTATTTGGTATCTTGTTTTTTCTCAATTCATAAAAGCATTATTAATTAGAAAAAAAATCATCTAACCAACCCTAATACGTAATTTTATCATAGAAAATTAATTTAATTCAAAAAAAGTCTCAAATTAAGTTTATTTGGATATTTAAAATATCAATTATTTTAATATTTCATTTATTAGGTAATTACTGCATCACCACTGTGTCATAAATAAATTAAATTATTTAATTTTTAAAAATTATAAATAAAATATTATTATGTTAGAAATTTTCTTATATTTATAATTAATATTTATAATAAAATTTATCTTATGTATAACCCTATATTAATAATGTTTTAATTATTTAACTTTGATTTTAACTCTTTTAACTCTTCTTTGAATTAAATAATAATAAATGTCCTATTCTAATCCAAGTTGAAAAAAGAGGTTCATATTTTATTCCTAAGGTTATTTTTGGTCGAATTATACTTATCCAACAGAATTAGGACATGTGTTAGGGTAATAATAATATCATTTTTACCCTTAATTACCCTATTTACTTTTAACCGTGGAAAATAAAAGTAAAAAGCTACTATTCACCAAAAATTATTTTTATCTTATTGAACAAAATTTTACTCCTTTATATTAACCATGTCTCTATAATTTTCAAAATTCCACTCACAGAAGTGGTAAAATTATGTTTTCTGTGAATTTTCAAATTTTCCTAGGAGATGGGTAGAAGACGTTGAAAGTTCAGTAAAATTTTAATATATCTAAAGTTATTTTAAACTGAATCTAATGAATTAAATTGAACTTATATAGGTATTATGTATCTATTTTGACCTAAAATAAATTTAAATATAATAAATAATTATTAAAAAATCATTTTTAAACTATAACATTCTGTTTTTCACTATTCCTCAAAAATTGAACATTTTCATAAAGTTACCAAAAATTCACCTTAGGCTAATTTCAATATTCTGAATCCAAAATGAAGTCCATTTTGAACGATAAAATTTATAAAATTTCAAAAACTGGGTATTACTATCCATTACGGCTAGTTTGATTGGTTGTGGTGTGTTAGAACTCGAAATTGCGTACAACACACGATACTATATTATTAAATGAGAAGCATACCATGGAAGATTGGGGTGTTAAAGATTAACTTGAATTATATTTACTAATACAACCATTTGATATCATCCCCCTCTCATAATTTTTCAAGAAAAAATCTTCAACTGTCAGAGAATATGAGAAGAAAGATGGGTTTTGAATAACCCATTTACCCTTATCATATTGATTTCCAATATGGGGGACAGATTTTGTGCACTAATATTTGATTTTTAAATATGTTAACATATATTAAAAAACATGGGGTATTTTTGTCTTTTGTGTTTTTTTGTTGTCAATAATCTATCAATATATTCTTGGGAGATTTGGATGAAGTGGTTTGGCATGGAAAATTTCTATAGATTCACTTGATTTAATTGGATGTCTTACTTAAATAATTTTTAGATGCGATGATTGTTGGATAGATCGTAATGTTAATAAAATATGTCATGGAGGAACCATTATTGAGTACAATCATTGTGGAAAATAATACCAGGTAATATCACTAATTGCACGCGGATGGGAAATTAAAGAATATATGTTTTCCAAGAAAAAATACATTTACATTTTGAATGAAGAATAAATTTTACAAAGTCTTGTTATTTTATTTATAATTTGGATATCTCTATGTATATTATGTTAATTGGAGGCAATATTAAATAATTTGGGCCAACCCACAAGCCGACTAAGGAAAATCATGAAGAAAGATCTATGGGGCTCGGAGGACAACCACACCCATGTGAGCCAAACCATTCTAACCCATTGGTAGAAGAAGATAATTTGTAGGAATTCTACCTGAATAGTGTGTGATGTTCTACATATAAGGCCCTCATAGATCATGCAATGAAAGTTCATAGTTTTGAAAATATTCATGTTGGTCTAAATCATGTGGTGTTTGTGAAAGTTGTTGTTGATATTGATCCCTCATCAACAACTTAAACCTATTTTGATATGTGTATAAATAAATTATTGAAAATTGGAGCTGACAACCAACTTGGGACAAGTAGGACTTGTGTAACACCCCTAGACTTTACCATAATTTCCATTAGATATCACTATCATACACGCAACACACGATTCAAAAGAAACACTATTGAGCCACTTAATTCAAATTAAATTAAATTATATAACATTTATATAATTTATTTATATATTATAAAAAAATATAACCATTTTAAACTTGAATAATATGCATAGTATAAGCATAAACCCAATAGTACACATAAAATACAATATATTTATAAAGGTAATTTTATATCCTTTTCATGGAGAACCTATTTTAAATATTAATTTTGACACACTGTTGAAATTAATTTGATAAAATAAAAATCATTTTTTAAATCACAATTTCCATATTATCTTAGGGTAAATTTTTTTTATTTTCTAAGAAACATCAAATTTACATGAATAGTGAAAAATACTATTTTTTACTTAAAAACTTCATTTTCCATTAAATAATAATTAATTTTAAATTGTATTATAAAATTATTTGAAAGTAACATTATAAAATTTATAAATATATCATTGATAATTTAGTTTATTATAATGAACATACCATTGTAATTGAATATAGAAACAAAACAATATTTTGAAAAAAATCTATTAAAACAAGTTAATACGTCTATCTATGAGATTAGAATTATTTCTATTTTTTTTCTTCTATGATTTGAATTATAAAAATCTGACATACATAATTGTAATAAGGAAAATATTTGTTTTCTAATAAAATAAGATTAATTTTTGACAAAAATGATTACTGAATTTGATTTAAATATATTACAATGATTAACGTGTCATTAGGCATAAAATTAAATCAAACCTTCAGTTTTAGGGTAATGGCCCGAAACCTCCTGGTTTATTATTCTACCACTTTCTGGTGTTTGGGACACCCTGGACCCCTTCACAATTTCCAGATCCAAAAAGTGGTATATCCATGGTAGGATGTCACCGTGCTGGCACCCAATGGTGACACCGATCGGTGTGTCCCGGATCGGTGTGACAATGATCGGTGTGTCCCCGATTGGTGTGACACCGATTTGTGTGGAATCAATCATTGAGTCACTGGTCGGTGGCACCGATCAATGTGTCACCATTGGGTATTCCACTGATCGGTGTGTCACCAGTCATTCTGGCACTAAGTAGTGTGTCAGCGGTCGGTGTGCCACTGGTCAGTGTGACACCAATCAGTGTGACACTAATCAGTGGGTCGTCGGTCGGTGTGGCACAGGTCATTGTTTCACTGAATGGTGTTACAATGAATAGTGTGTCACTGATCGGTGTGTCACCAATTGGTGAGTCACCGAACGGTGTGTCACTGATCACTTTGTCACGGATCAGTGAAAGAGGGGATTTTGGGGTTTATCTTTCCATGTTTTTTCCATAATGCCACTTTTGAGTATTTTAAACTTTTTAAAGTGGTTTAAAGCCTTTTTTATCCGCATAAAGAATGTTTTAAATCAGTAGAAACCCCCAACATAACTGCTTTCATCTCTATAAATGAAATCCTTTAACTCACAACTATTATGACCACCTATCCAAGGAGAATTATTAAATAACAATTAATTCCATCCTATGTAACCATCCAACTACGTGGAGAAATGATAATATAACTTTAAATTTATTCAAAATTCTTATACTATAACTCCAGGATCTTTCCTTTTTATCGCACGGGAATTATTTCTTACATTCTTATTCTTGGTTTTTCATTTTTCATTCCATGGTGTGTTCAAAGTCCCCCATCTCAAGGCTAGTGGTGCACCAGTGTTGGAGCCTTTCTTGCTCAGTCTCGGAGTCCCCAGAGTTCATCCCCTATAGGTCACACATCCTAGTTCTTGGGGTGTGGAGAAAAACATCGATTATTGATAATCCATGAAGGGGGTTTCCTTCATCTCTCTTTACTTAGTATCAAGAGGGGTGGGTGTAATAATTTTCCTATGGGGATGGATGAAACCAAACCACAACAATAATAATAAATGGTTTTTAAAGAATTAAGTGGTGTGTTTAACAATGTTACTATACCCTTGTACATATTCTTATATATTGTGAATTGAATTGGCTTATGTCCACTGAAAATCATGGTTATTAGTGGTCCTTCCATATGCTCTATGGAACCTCTGTATTCTAGATATCTCTATGATTGAATGTCTGTAACACAGAAACTGGTTAATCACATAAACTTGGTTGATTAAATTGACACCCAATGAATAAGAATCTTTTTGTGGTCACCCTAGTTAGCCAAACGAAAAGATGGGACAAAATGAATGGCATGTTTAAACCTAAAAACTCCATTGCTCTGTTATGGTGATTTTTATGGTTCATTCTTGTGAGGAGACATGGATGTGGATGGGATTCCCTATTGTACAATTATTAGTTTGTTGGACATGAGGAAGTGTGTGGTCGTATGTTGGGGCTTGGTTTGCTTCATGTACATAGAGGGATCTCACAGATCCCTTTTGTTGTTGTGAATTTACAAGACAACTAGGTGTGAATTCTTAAATTTCATCTAGGCTATTTTCCCTACCACAGTATGTGGCTATCCCTGTTAGTTTCTCGATAATGAAGAATTTATTTAAATGGAATCACTTGAATATGAAAACAAGAATGGGTTCAAAGGGGATTTTCTTTCCTGGATTGAGTTGTGAATTGGTTGTGGTTGTTGTCCTTTTTAAGAATAAATAGTAGTGAGGGTGTTTGTGTATGAGACAATTTTTTGAACCCCCTTGTTTGAGAAGAGTCCTTGTTTACCTATATTTATAATTTTTTTCTTATGTTTCTTATTTGCACCCGACCCATGTTGATCACTTTGTTCCGAACACCCCTATTTCATGGGGGAGGGTGTTTTTACCAACACTCATATGAGTGGCTGGTTTTTAGCTCCATTTCTTCTCTCTTTTCTGAGTAGCCCAAGATTTGTCAGGCCAGCTGTGACAACCTGAAGTCTATTATATCCCAATATTCTTTGGGGAGGACATGTTGTTGTGGTTGGCCTAGGAGTGTGCAAGGAGGTTGTTTCCTAAGTGTCTTTGAGATGAGGCCCATATGTTTTCATGCATGGTGGTAGTTGTTCTGGCCCAGGTGTCTTCATCATGGGGGTACTAGTTGTGTCCATGGTTTCTACGGGCATGGTTACATGTGGTTATTGTCGCCCAGGTGTTTACAGGTGGGATGAGTGGTTGTGTTAGCCCAAGTGTGTGAGGGCGGGGATTGGCAGTGGGACTGTAGTTAGAATAGATGAGGTGGTCTAATGCGTAAGGTGTATTCAATAACCAGTGGGAAAGTTGTGCGGGGTACCCAAACATTGATGTTTTATTACTATTACATTACTTTACTTACATTATATAGGGATTGCGCCTTGCTGAGGTTTGGGTGGATAGGTTTTTTTTCTACGTACCTTGGTTATCTTATTTTTCTCATTGGGAATTATAATGCCACCCCACTTATGCATGAGAGATTTTGGTTTCCCGATTGAGTATACCTGTATGCTCACCCTACCTATATAAAATTTCTTTTAGGTTTCTAGGAGTACATCGAGGATCATGCAGGACTGTACTATCTCAGACATTTGGAAAATGTTTTTTTATATTTTTATTTTCTTTTTTACATTCCATTAGAGTTTTATTTTACTTTTGTATCACTTTTTATTGGGACATGGATATGAGAATTTAATTTTTTGGAATTACTTTTACTTCTAGCATTGGTGTTGTTTGAGACATAATATCTAATCTCCCGATCCTGCTAAATAAGAAGTGAAATCCATACAATATTATATGTGATTATATACCCTTGGGGATTTTCGCCACTCCGGGGCCAATTAATGGTGGGTCTCGTGTGTCATTATCTCTCATTCAACTTGAGGAAGGAAGGGTTTGGAAATCTGTTATCCCTTCCCTCATCATGGTGAAGGCGTGTCATGACATAATGATATCAGAGTAAGGTTGAGAGATAGGATGGATTTCAGAGTTAGGGATATTGAGGATTGCTTGGGATGGTTGGGAAACAGTGTTAGGAAATCTTGGTGCATGAAATAGTTCAGAGAAGACCAGATATGAAACAGGATTTTAGGGCCACCCATTTTCCGATGCAAGGACTCAGGACATTCCGAATGACCAAGTGAGTCTACACTGATTTCAGGCTAGTGACCCTAGGAAAGGTACATGAAACATAATGACTTGTGTTCTTGTGTGTTCTTGGTGTTCTGGAAATTTAAATAAATAAAATTTATAATCATAATTTAAAATCAATCTTCTACACTACTCGGGATTATGCCTTCCTTGTTTACCTTGTAGCTATGGCACCCAGACAGTGACCATGGGTGGAGTGGGCAATAGAGGCCTAGGAGGCTGATTTGGATGGCCTTTAGGGGGATGATCGAAAGGATGGGGATGACCAGTGGAAGAGGATGCATTGTTCCTTTTAGCAGAAGACCCTTGGAATGTCTGAGGGAAGCATCTCGGGCTCAGTGACAGAGAACTGACTCGAGGAGCTAGTGATAAATTTCAGCTTGACTTTGCCTCCGACAGTGTATTGGGTTCCTCTGGCTGTAAGCTAGATGAGGGGAGCCACACATCAGTGGTGGACGATCAATCTTGTGGTGAAGGGGGAGGCTGTGGATTCGTGGACAGACTTTGAGAGGGTGTTCTGTGGCGAATTAATCTCTTCCATGATGAAGGCAAAGAAGAGGCAAAATATACTCTCACTACAGCAGGGGATCATGTTATTAAGGGATTTGGGGATCAAATCCAAGGATCTCCTTCATTCTCTTCAACCTCTTTCTGGATAAGGTGTCTCGGGAGAGATGTTTAGAGGAGGAAGTTCAACCTTCTCTTCAATATGTTGTGACTCCCTTCACCCTAATGATGTACATGGATGTCTAAAAGAAGGCTTAAGTGGTGGAGAGTATGAACATTCTGGGAGGTGTTCTTCGAGAGGGGAGCAAGTTGGGCTTGTCAAAGGGGAAGGCCATTAGCAGTCGTCCTTCGGTATCAGGGCCTTCAAGGTTTCAGATAGAGGGGAGAAGGCCCCAATAGTTCATGTTCGGTTCTCATAGTCCTTGCCCATTCCTTGTGAGCCTAGGGCTAAGGTGATTCATCTATGGCACCTGTTGGCACCTTCAGAATCTATTCCCAGACTGAGTGCAGTATAGTGGGGGTGGGCAGGTTCAGTGCCAACCTCAGCAGCAACTATTTTTAGCCAGGACCTTTTAGCAATAGCATCAGGGACATGATTCTCTCGCTCCTCCAGGATCGTACTTGGCAGGAGGAGGCCGACCCCATAGTGCTCCTCACGGACCTCGAGTAGGGCATGGTTGGAGAAAATTTCAGCAGTAGAGAGGTAAAGGATTTGTGTGTGGGCAATTTCATGTTGATGAGGCAGCAGTTCTAACGGGGCCAGAAGTCTTATGATGTATGATCATATTATTTAGCTCTCTTTCTTGTGCCTTGTTTGATTCTGGATTATCTCAATCCTTTGTTACAACCATTCTAATCCATGCCTTGGGCCTAGACATAGAGAGACTCCCCATGCACCTTTTACTGACTACACTGGTTTCGGGTCATACCATCATGTTTGATGTTGTTAGAGGATTCAGAATAATGTTGGGGCCATATCAGTCTTGTGGGGATCTCATTCTACTGCATATTGAGCCATATGATTTCATCATAGGCATCTAATGGCAGTTTTCTTTGCAGGCAATTATCAACTACTTCTATAGAAGAGTAATGTTCTCTGATAAGGATGTCCAACATGTGGATTTTGTTGATGAACAGAGTTTTCAGGTAGGGAGATGGAGTGTGGAGCCTATTCATTCTATGTTGGCCAAAATTTCAGCAGAATCAATTGATGCTGAGATGATATGTGTTCCCGGAGTTTTCATAGAGTTCCTATATGTTTTTGCCAAATAGTTTTTGACTCTATCCTCTTAGAGTGATGTTGAGTTCGAGATAGACTTACAGCCCGGTGCCCATCTGATTTTTTTGGCTCCTTACCAGATCGTGCCTTCTATGTAGCGGGAGTTGTGGATTCAGATTGATGAGCTGATGAAGAAGGGTTTTTGTCTTACCCAGTGTGTCTCCATGGGGTGCTCTGGTCTTGTTCATGAAGAAGGAATATAGTGGTCTCAGGCTATGTATAGACCACCAGAGACTGCTTCAGGTAATGGTCACAAATCGTTACCCTCTCCTAAGGATAGAAGATCTCTTTGACCATCATAGGGGGGCATGTTGATTCTCTAAGATTGATATGCGGTTTGGGAATCACCAGTTAAAGGTGAAGGACAATGATATCTTGAACAGTGCTTTCAGTTGTAGGTACAGGAACTTATAGATTGTGGTCATGTCATTTGGTGTTATGAATTCACTTGATGTGTTCTTGTGGTTCATGAACTTTGTTTTCCGTGAGTTTCTAGACTGGTTCATCATTATGTTCATCGATGGCATTATGATCTACTCCAAATAAGATGGGGAACATAGTAAGCACCTCATAATGGTCTTGGTGGTCCTTTGACATCACCAACTCTATGAGAAATTGTCCAAGTGAAAGCACTTGACACGAGAAGTCCATTTCCCTTGACATGTGGTGTCTCTGTTAAGGGTAGAAGTTGATCCGCCAAAGGTTGAAGTAGTTTTTTATTGGGAAGAACCCAAGAATGTTATGGAGGTTCATAGTTTTATCGGTCTGGTAGGATATTATTAGAGCTTTTTACCTGACATTTCTTGAGTTGTAGCTCCGTTGATATTTTTGACCAAAAAGGACAAGGCCTTCATGTGGAGTGAGCATTGTTAGGAAACTTTCAGCAATCGGAATCAATGGTTGTTCAACACTCTAGTTCTCAAGTTTCCAGAGGAAGGGGTGTTTTGTACGGTGTTTTGTGATGCTTCTGGACTTGGCTTGGGGTGTGTACTGATGCAGTAGCAGAGAGTGGTCACTTATGGGTCTATGTAGTTATGTTTTCATGAGTGTAACTATGTCACCCTTGACTTATATCTTGTAGTAGTGGTATTCACATTGTTGTTGTGGTGGCATTGCCTTATCATAGAGAAATTTTTCGTCCTCACAGATCACGGGAGTTTGAGGCATATATTTTCTCAGTGGGACATGAACATGTGACAATGTAGGTGGGTGGAGTTTCATCAATACTAAAACATCGAGATATCTTACACTGAAGGTAAGGGAAACATTTTGGCCAATGCCTAGAGCAGGGATTCATAGAGGGAAGTTGTTCAGGAATAAGTAGATGATTGGATGACAATGGAGGAGTTGGCTTACCTACACCAGGATGAAAAGTTGGATAGTGGTATAGGTTGTCTATTTCAGATGACAGTGCATTCCTCTCTGTTGTGGCGGGTGGTGGAGTCTCCGTGGGGAGATATAGAGAGTGAAGTGATGCTCAATCGGGTTGACCCAGTGCTTTGGAAGGGTGGTCAAGGGATGGTCAGAATCAAATACTTTTCTGTGGAAATTTTTTTCCCTAGAGACGATGCACAGTGGAGTTATCTATGTGTTATATTACTCACTCATAGTGGTACACCTAGGTGTTTCAAAAATTTACCGAGGCATGAGAAAACAGTTTTGGGGGCCTGGGTTGTAATGGATAGTGGCAGATTTTGTAGCAAGGATCCTGGTGTTTCTGTAGGTGAAGGATGAACACCCCAACCCCAAAAGATTGTTGTATCCTTTATATGTCCCCAAGTGGA
The DNA here is from genome assembly GCA_963277665.1 of Viscum album. Lineage (NCBI taxonomy): Eukaryota > Viridiplantae > Streptophyta > Magnoliopsida > Santalales > Viscaceae > Viscum > Viscum album. The sequence goes on from OY728131.1 coordinate 554,486,222, forward strand.
TGTGGGAGAAAATATCGATGGATTTCTTCATAGGACTACCCAGGGATCAAGGAGACTCTTATTCTATCTAGGTAGCGGTAGACTGGCTGATGAAATCAGCTAACATCCTGGAGATCAAGAAGTTGAGTGTGGTGAATTCCTTAGCCCAGAAATAACTGGATGATGTGGTGCTATTTATCAAAGAACCAAGGTCCATAGTCTCAGTTCAGGATACCTAGTATACCTCATTAATCTGTAGGGGATTACAGCATGCTTTTGGAACCTAGCTTCACCTTATCACTACTTTTCACCCACAGAAAGATAGACAGACATAGCATACCATCCATACATTGGAGGATATGCTATGAGCACGGGTTTTGGACTTTTGGGGATCGTGGGTATGACACATTCCTTTTCTAGATTTTTCCTACAACAATATATATCACTCTACCATTGGCATGGATTCGTTCAAAACATTGTATGAGAGGCCGTGTCACTCACCCATGTGCTGGACAGAGGATGGGGAAGTAGGTGTTCTTAGCCTGGAAGACGTGAAAATTATGACGGAGAAGGATCAGATTATATGGGAGAGGATGAAGGTGGATTAGGACTGGAAGAAATTGTATGCCGATAATAGGAGGAGACCCTTGGAGTTTGAGGTTAGGGACCACGTGTTCTTGAAGGTCTCCCCTCAGCGTGGGCAATAGAGGATCGATATGGGGAGTAAGTTTCCTCCTAGGTTCTTCAGACCATTCGATGTGTTGTGAAGATTTTGAGAAGTGTCTTATTAACTAGGGCTACCTCTGCCACTATTAAGAGCGCACAACGTCTTCCATGTGTTTGAACTCCGTTAGAATCTGCACAATGATTCACATGTCCTCGACTGGGGAAAGATGGATATCGAGGAAGAGGAAACGTTTATTGAAAGACCAGTGAGGATTGAATATCATGAGGATAAAGTTCTTCGTGGATAAACCATTCTCTTGGTTCATTTGTTGTGGAGGCATGGCGGCCTCGAGGAGAGTACCTATGAACGGGAGGCACAGAAGCATGCCCAGTACCCTGAGCTATTTTGAGTGGTGTTCTGCCTTGTTTAATTCTTTTTTGTGATATATTGGTCGACCTTGTTAACTATGAAATTTGTTGTTTTCTCTTTTTCTCTTAATGTGTGTGAAGAGTCTTAACTATGGGAAGGGGAGGACCTGATCCCTAATCTGGACGCATTAAGGAGGATGCGATTAAAACCGTGTGAGCGAGTCAGTGCCGCCCAAAGCAGAAAGTATCCTAACATCGAGGAGGGGACTCCCTGAACCATATGACATGATGGTATGAACATTACATGTTTATGTGTTTTCTTGAGAGAGAGGTGTTCCTAGATGTCTATAGTGGTTTGTCCGTGAGAGATATCTTCTAAGGTGGTTTTTCATACCCCTCTCTTTACATTGGGTATTGTTTGATTCTCAAGGATGAGAATAGTTTCAGAGGTATCTAATTTAATGGCCTAAACCTCTTGTTCTAATACTCTGCCACTTTCTGGTGTTTGGGATTCCTTAGAACATATAAGTATGTCTGGATCTGAAAGGAAACATTCCAATGGTAGGATGTTACCATGGTGTCAGCCATCGGTGTCACTACTCGGTGTATCACTGATCAGTGTGACACTGATCAGTGTGTCACCAGTCAGTGTGTCACTAGTCGGTGTGACACCAGTAGGTATTTCACCGGTCAGTGTGACGTCAAACGGTGTGTCGTTGATCGGTGTGACACCAAACGGAGGGACACTAATCGATGTGTCCCAAAATGGTGTGTCCCCGATTGGTGGGTCATCGATCTGTGTGACATGGGATTGTTGGGGTTTCCTCCCCAATTTTTTCCGTAACACCACATTAATGTCTTTTAAACTTATTATAGTGGTTTAACACTATTTTATAGCCATAAATAGTGTTTAAAATCAATGGCAACCCTCAACACAACCGCTTTCGTCTCTTTAAATGAAATCTTTTAATGCACAGTGGTAACTTCCCCCTCATGGATGATAATTATTAAATAACAATTAAATCAATTTTTTGTAATCATCCTAACACATGGTGAAACCATGATTTGAATTTAAATCCATTCAAAAGTCTTATCTCGTAACTCCAGGATCTCGCCTTTTTATCGCATGAGAATTCATTCTTTATTCCTTCCTCTTGGTTGGTTTTTGTCCTTTCCTTAGTACGTTCAGAGTCGCACATCCTAAGGCTAGTGGTGCACCTATTCTAGAGACTTTCCTTATCTCTCTTGGAGGCCTTGGAGTTCCTCCCCTGTAGGTCGCGCATCCCAATTATTGGGGCATGGAGAAAAACTTCGATCATTGATCATCCACGGTGGGTTTTTCCTTCGTCTCTCTTTTCTGTGTATCATGTGGTGTGGGTGTGAAATTTTTCTATGGGGATGGATGTAACTAAGCCTTAACAAATATAATAAAGGGTTTTTAAAGAATGAAGGGGTGTGTTTGATGATGTTATAGTACTCTTTTACTTTTTCTTATATGTTGTGAATTGAATAGGCTTATGTCCGTTGAAAATCGTTGCTATTGGCGGTCCATTCTTCTGAACTAATGAATTTATTTTTTCTGGATATCTATGAGATTGAATGACTATAACATGAATTCTAGTTAATCATGTAAACTAAGTTGATTAAATGGACACACAATGAATTAGAATCCTTGTGTGGTCCTCCCGGTTAACCAAACGGAAAGGAAGGACTAAATGAATGTCATATTTAAACCTAAAAACCTCCTTTTTCTATTCTAGTGATGTTTATGGTTAATTCTTGTGAGGTGACATGGATGGGGATGGGATCCCCTATTGTACATTTTCAAGTTTGTAGACCCGAGGTAGTGTGTGGCCATATATTGGGGCTTGGCATTATTCCAGTACATTGAGGGATCTTACATATCATTTTGTAGTTGTGACATTACAAGAGAACTTGGTGTGAATGCTTAAATTACTGTTTGGCTATTTTCCCTTCCTTAGATTAAGGTTATGTCTATTATTTTCCTAGTAGTGAAGATATTATTTAAATGGAATCACTTGAATATAAATAAAATAATGGGTTCAAAGGGGATTTTCATTCCTGGAATGAGTTGTGACTTTGTTGTGGATGTTGTGCTTTTTTAGAATGAATATTAATGAGAGTGTTTCTGTATGGGCTGGTTTTTGAACCCCTAGGATGAAAAGAGTTATTATGTACAAATATGTATAATTTAGTTATTATGTTTCTTATACACACCCCACACATATTGTAGGTCTTTATTATTGGGACATGTATATGGGAATGGAATGTTTTAGCTTTACTTTTTTCTGCATGATTTGGTGTTATTTGGGATTTACTATCTTATCTTCTGATCATACTCTATATAAAACTTATCGGCTCCCATATTACATGTGATTCTATACCCATGGTGCTATTCACCACTTCTGGGCCTATTGAAGGTGGGTCTCAGGGGTCATTATCTCTTCTTTATCTTGAGGAAGGAAGGGTTTGGAAATCTGCTATCCCATCCCTCATCTTGGTGAAGGCGGGTCATGACATTAAGGTCCCAAATAAGCTATTCACTTGTCCAACACACATTTACTAGACATATATCTGACATGCACATTTCATTCATGAGTTTTGGTTGTTTTATATGTTTTTTAAGAAAGAACATGTGTATATGTAGCTTCTTTTTAAGAATACCAAGTGAGTGTTTTTTTCCTATAAAAGGAAACCACTTCTACCCATTCCTCCAAACATTGAAGACTATTAATCTTGGAACAATCCTTCCTATATTTTCATACAAAACAACTCCCAATAAATTACAATCCACTCTTTGTTCATAAATAAATCCATGGATGATTTTGGTATACACCAAATGATATTACCCGATTAAGAGGTAACACCTTCAATTAAGATCTCTAGTTTCATTTCCCTTCTGCACTCCATATACTTTAATTTTTATATGATTTCATAGTAACTCCAGTATCCACAATATACTAGTATTTTTTTATGTTAATATTTCGAACTACACTTACACAACTCTCCATCCGATGGGTAACAAACATATTTTTTCTGAGTATGGTGAACTACTGCCCCACAAAATAATGATTTTTCATCATTACCATGCCCCCTCTCATGATAGAAATTATGATAGAAACTATATTTATATATAATATATATTTCATTTATCTTTTATTTATGATTTTGTAATTTTTTATAACATAACATCAGGCTTCCATCATGTGTAAATATAAAAATTTATTTTGAGGAAGTTTAGACTACCTCCCCCTCAATGTGATATAACCCATTCATGCCATAGATGGAACATATTATGTTTTGATATAATATACCTATGTAACATATATAACATACATAAAATATTGGATGTTATAATATATCTATGTTTCATTTAGTTTAATTTTTTTTAATTAATTAATGAAATGATGGTAGAATTTATGCGTACGTATGACCTTCCCACTCCTTGAATGGTGAACCTCATTTCAAAACACAAAATGTAACACCACAAGCTTCCATGTTACACTTCTCTTTGAATTATATAGTAGCGTGTGTTGTACGCAACTTCGAGTTCTAACACACCACTACCAATCAAACTAGCCATTATGAATAATAATAACAACTTTTTGAAATTTTATAAATTTTATCTTCCAAAATGGACTTCATTTTTGAATTCGTAATATGAAAAATTGATTAGGGTGAATATTTGGTATTTTTCTGAAAACTTTCAATTTTTTATGAATAGTGAAAAACATTGAGTTATAGTTTATAACTGGATTTTTATTTAAATAATTATTTATTTTATTTAAATTTATTTTTATGTCAAAATATATACATAATTCCTATATATTTTCAATGTAATTCAGTGCAGTCAGTTTATAATAATTTTAGAAATATGAAAATTTTATTGAACTTTTCGCCGTCTTTTACCCCCCCTCGTAGGAGAATTTGAAAATTCACATAAAACATAATTTTACCACTTCTATGAGTGGAATTTAAAAAATCCAAGAGACAGGGTTGATATCAGTGAGTAATATTTAGTTCAATAAGATTAAAATAATTTTTTGTGAATAGTAACTTTTTACTTTTATTTACCACTATTAAAAGTAAATAGGGAATTTAAGGGTAAAAATGATATTATTATTACACTAACACTTGTCATAATTCTATTGGATAAGTGTAATTAGACCAAAAAAAAACCTTAGGAATAAAATATGATCCTCTAGGTCCACTTGGATTAGATTAGGACACTAATTATTATTTTATTTAAAGAAGAGTTAAAAGAGTTAAAATCAATGTTTAATAACTAAAAAATTTTTAATATAGGGTTATATATAAGTTAAATTAGAATAAAAGTATTAATTATAAATTTAAAATATTTCCTACATAATGGTATTTTATTTTTATTTTTTAGACATTTAAAAATTTAATTTATTTATGACACAATGATGATGCAGTAATTACTTAATTAATGAATTATTAAAATAATTGATATTATAAATGTCCAAATAAATGTATTTTGAGAATTTTTATGAATTAAACTAATTTTAGAGATTAATATGACATATGAGGGTTGGTGAGATGTATTTTTTTGAAGTAATAATGCAGTTATAAATTTATCGAAAACAAAATACCAAATAGTGTCAAAATTGACATAAAAGAGTTTTTAAAACAAATATTATATCATTAATTGATATTATATTCCTAAAAATCTAGGTTTCATCCAAAGTACTTATATAATGATAGGTTTATAGTTAATTAAACACATTATGTTCTCTTGGAAATATATATAGTAAGTTTATTAACCATATAATATAAAAATACAAAGAGACGTGGTAAATGTAAAACTATTTAACTAAGAGTTAAATCTAAAATATTAGGTTAATATAGTGACCCAAACCTATCTAAAACCTATAGGATGAGTGGTGTTATACCCATCCTCACCATATCCTCTGAATAATCCATTTTTTATCCATTATAAACCGAAAATTAGTTTATTATAAAATAATATTTCTAGCTTTTCCTAAGGTGCCCCTCACCCCTCTTATAAAAGTCCACTCCCCCTTCTCTATAATTCACACCTTCAAATCCATTTGGATCATCCAATCCCTGCCCAAATACCCTCTCAACTGTCCTCCCTTCATCCTAGAGTATTTACTTTAGTCATAAATTAATCTTAAGGAGCCTTTTTGAACAAATCAAAAAAAATAACCCGAAGAAGAGGTAAATATTTAATCACCTCTTTCAAGTTCCATTCTTCTTCCACTTCATTTTTCATTGTTGTTTCCATTCTATAATAATAACTACAGTATATTATATATATTGTGATGTTATTATAAATATGTTACATCTAAATTCAATATTCTATCCATCATTTGAATGACATGTCACCATACGTGCGTATGTACAACTCACCATATCCACGTCACGGTGTAATTGTTATTCAATACATTATTATTTGGATGGGTATAATAATGGTATGTAATTGATGTAAATAATAAATATAACATTATAATGATTCTTTATATATGAAATACCAACCAATTATATATTATTTTAATAATGATATTTCCGCTCGTGCGTACGTACGGATTACCGTCTCCACGAACGCGATGAGATTCATTCCCCATCGTATCAATTCAAGAATAATTTTAATTAGATGATTAAAAATAATGTTTAAATACTTGATATCATTCTGGATATGAATAATATATATCCCATACATAACAAATATGACTAACATAACTAATAATATAAAGCAAAATGAATCTGTTAACACCCGAAATGATGATAATACTAAGATACTATTAACAAAGAAATGTTAAAAGATCATATATGATATCATATTAATGTATATGATTCTTGTATAATTTAATATCAATTATTTCACCGTTATACAGGAGTTTAACATACCCTCTACCAAGGAAAATTACAAGTTAAGGGTTAATATCACAATCTCTTTATTATCTGAGGTTGTTTATGCGTAATTATCTACTGGGACATCTTTATCATCCACATCCATGTATCATAAAAATTTATTTTAATACATTTTTATTATTTACAAGACAATGGGTTAAATTCATTTATAACCTTATTTTACCTTATATATTTTTAAAGGAATATTTCCGTCATTTTCCAAACAAGGTAATTTATTACCATTTTGAAAAAATTGGTAAGAATTTTTTTTAACTTATACGTTGGGTGTGGCTATTTTCCCCCATTATAACATCGTCATAGATTCCTATACAATATTACAGTAATATTTTCAAAATAAATATTTTCTTTTATAATTATGTACCTTTAAATGATTTCAAAAACAAGAATGATATATTTTCGTCAATCATTTTTGATTTCATCTATGTCAACATCCTTTGATGGATTTTAAGTTTATTTAATGTTGATTTATTATGATACAAAACGTCCCTATTGTATTGAAGGTTTTGGGATATGATTGATTGTGGATGTGTTATTTTTATACTATTCATGTTTTATGGATAATGTATTGTCATTTAGTATGCTAGTTTTAATTTGAATGTTTATGTTATCTTTAAACCTTTTTATATGATTAATGCATTGGACATAGAATGTGATGGGTGGAGCCTGCTATATCTCCTTGATGCATCGAAAGGTATCAGGAGGTAAACTAGTGTCTTGTCACAAGGCCATGACAAAATATTATTTGTAGTCCTGGCATAAGGCCTTGACTATGTGGTTATGAAAGTCTGGGATTATGCATTCCATGATGCAGTCCTAGAAAATTAGTGTTTTGGCCCAACGGTCCTTGTTGCACTCTTGGTTACAACGCTCCCAGGGGATATGCATAGGATAATTCTCATTTTCATTACAAACCATTATGAAGGGATTATGAGTATATACTTCCACAAAGAAAACATTTTTTAGGATTATGGATTATATCCATAAACTGTTTAATTTTTGTTAAGTGTTTTACATGTTTGGAATTATGAATTTTGATTCATAAACTGGTATAGTTTATGCCATTGTTTAGAAATGGTGGCTTGTCGAAGGAATGGAAACCATATCAATGAATGCACTCCATGTTGGGATTTTCCTCCTGCTCAAGATAATTATATTGGAGCTGGTGTTACAACTAGTGCTGATCAGCTTATCACTATACTCGGGAAACTCACTAAGGATATATATAATAACCTTACCTGTAAGGAGAACTCTAATCCACAATGTGGAGGATCAATGATAGATATCTTCATGAGGAAACAAACACCAATATTCAATGGGAGTACAAATCCATTAGTAGCTAAGTAATGGATAAATTCCATAGAGAAAATATTTCACACGAGGGGGAGTAGAGAAAGGTAAAATGTTATCACGGAAGTTTATCGCCTCACTAGAGATGCTGATCAATGGTGGTCATTGATTCAAAACACAAAAAAAGATGATGAAGTATCAAATATGGAATCGAGGGAGTTTAATGATATTTTCCTAGAAAACGTCTTTCTTCATGACCATCGAGCAGATATGGAAAGACAATTTCTGGCTCTGAGGCAAAAAGAGAATGAGAAGGATGCATAGTATGAAGCTAAATTTACAAGGTCAGTGAGGCATGATGCAAATTATATACGAAACCCATGAAGTAAGATTGATCATTTCATTGATGGGTTAAAACCATTTCTCCACTGAGAATTAGTCTCACAATCCTTCTCATCATATAAAGATATTGTCTCATGTGCTATCAAGAAGGAAAAAAGAAATCTCTAAGTCATATGACTTTAAAGAAAAGCAAGAGAAGAAGAGATCTTCTGAACACTCTGGAAATGGAAATAAGTGGAATAAGGGAAAAGTTAAATATCCATCCTATAGTAAATTTGGGAAGAAACACCCTGGTACATGCCTGAAGGGAATGTGAGTCTATTACAAGTGTATTGAAAAAGGACACCATGCTCGTGATTACAAGGGGAAGAAAGAGGCTGTCAATGTTGAATGCTACAATTATAGAGAAAGGGGGAATTATGCGAATGAATTTCCTAAGCGTCAGGTGATCTTACCTCATAAAAGGCCAAGGGATAAATTCCATGCTTATGTTATCACTATTACTGAGGATGAAGCTCCAAAAGGTGTGGTGGTAGGTAATTTAATGGTTTATTGAAGTTCAGAAAATGCTTTATTTGATTCTGGATCATCACACTGTTTCATATCTTCCCAGTTTACTAAGAAAATTAGATATTTCCAATTTTATTTAACAAGGAAGTTTTCAGTCAAAAATCTTAAGGGATGTATCATCACAACAATGTTTTGTGAATCAGTTACCACTAGGGCATATAAATTATTTTTATCTACTGATCTCATCGTCATACCCATGATTTAATTTGATATAATCATCGGTATGGAATGGATTTCTGACCATGATGCGAAAATTTATTTTAAGAAGAAAGAGGTTACAATTTTTGATGACGATGATAAAGAACACCTTATCTTAATATCAGAGTCATCACCACCTGATTATTATCTAGATCCACCCCCAATAGCTCATCTAAATTCAATTATTTGGGAGGAAGAGAATGAAATAACTATGGGTGAGGAAAGGAATTTTCAAATAGAGGATGTACATATTGGGAAAGGATATGTTGATGTGTTTCTAGAATATTTACCTAGACATCCTCTAGAATGAGAAAATGAGTTTTCCATTGATTTAATTCATGGTCCAAGGCCCATATCGAAGAACCCTTATAGAATGGACATGGTGGAATTAGTGGAACTACTGAAACAACTAGAGGAAATGAGTAATAAGTGATTTATTCTCCCTAGTGTTTCTCCATGGAGAGCTCTTGTCCTTTTTGTTAAGAAGAAAGATGGATCTTAGAGGTTGTGCATTGACTACAGGGAGATCAATGATATAATAATAAAGAAAAAGTATCCCCTACATTTCATTGATGATTTATTTGAAAAAATTCATAGAGCTTAGTACTTTTAAAAGTTTGACCTTCAATCTGGATATCATCAGTTGTGCGTGAAGAAGGAAGAAATTCTGAAAACAACATTTCAAACCAGGTATGGGCATTACTGTAACGACCCAAAGTTTCATTAATGGAAAATCCCTCTTGATCCAGTTAAATGTTTCTTTATGAAAAATGTTTTTATAAGATGTCAACTTCTTTAAGTTTTACGTTAAGATTTGTGACCGTTACTTTTATAGCCGTTGAACAGTGATCGTCTGGGTAGTTTAAATATAAGGCTTTAACGAACCAATTTTCTACTCAGACAAAGGAAGCGATGGCCTCATCCAGTAGAATTGCCCCTTACGAAGCCCATTTGTCGGAGCTCGGAAAGGAGGTGGCGTCTTTGGGCTTTGCCCTTGACCAAGCCCAAGCTGAGCTTCATCAAGTCAAGCTCGAACGTGATCGTCTACGGGAAAAATGGAAGTTGATAGAGATTACCACTCGAGCGATGTTATCCGAGCAGCCCCAAGAGTCTGTCACCATCGCGCACCTTACCCTTAGGTCTTATGCGGCTATTTTAAGGGGTTATGTAACAAATAAGTAGAACCATGTTCATGTACATTTTTTTATATATATAATAATGAATATAATTTCTAGTCATTTTTGATACATTGTAATTAGTTTTTAAAGTACAAATGGTGTTTTTAGTTATTATTTAATTAAGAATTATATTTTATTAAAATTAAAGGATTTTTGAATTAAATAATAATTTAATAAAATATTATTATTAATATTAAATTAATTTTCATTAATTATAAATGATCTTATAATTTTATGAATGCAATTAAAATGTTTATTAAGGTTTGAAAGTCATTTCTGTCAAAACCCGTGAATTTTTTTTTATAAATGTCGGTTTTTATTTTAAAAGTGAAAATTCACATATTTAGAAAATTATTTAGATAAAATAAATATTATTTTTGTAATCAGGATGTCGAAATTATCCAACGGTGAATTTTTCATAATTTTCTGAGACAGTCAAATTTTTGGGTAAAAATTAAATACCATTTATATATATAATGCGTTTTATGACATCATAATGACCCAATGGTGATGTAATAAAATACCATAATCCATATGTTCGGCCAATATATGTTTTATCATTAAAATAATGAGGTTTTGGGTTTGTTTGACTCACTTTTCAAAGCATTAATGGAGCCCTCAAGACTTATTCAACACTTTGCCTTTTTAAATTAATTTCCATGGGAGTGTGACTCACCTCCACATAAGCAAACCTAATTTTTTAATAAGTTCGGACCTTGGCCTTGTAAAATATTGTTTTCCTCTTCCCTTTTCCAGAAACCATGGGCAAATACCATGGGATGGTTTGTGGTTTGGATTATTTTAATATAAGGGGTCCCAAACCTAAATAATAAAGAATTCTCTCACCTTTCCTATATAAACCCACCCAAGCTCCCACTTCCTCCTCACCCAAAGCCCTTGAAGTTCGTCCAAACTCTGCCCTACTCTCTCTAGAATCCTCTCAAGGTGCCCCAAGCTCCCAAGAAGCCTCTCACAAGCCTCTCCCTAGCCTTTGGAAGCACACTTCCAAGTAAGGGTTTTTTCTTCCTTTCTCATTTTTGTCAATTTTCTTTAAGTTGTATTGCCCTTTTAATTTCATTTATGAATGTTGGGGTATGGTTTCGCACCTCTCCCATACTTCCCTCTTATTGTTTGAATGATGGGAGACCCCTTTCTCTCTCATTAAATGCCTCCCATGTACACCCGTTACTATGCCGAAATTCCGAAAGGAACCTTTTTCTCCTCTTTTATATTCAAGCAATACTTTTGTATCATGAATCTAAATTCCTTTTCAATTGTTGGGACATGTATCTATATGACCTTCTTACTGTCCATTACATGTAAATATGACGAGGAACCCCTTTCTCTCTCATCAGCCTTTTTTATGAATTCTTATGTCACGCCGTTACGCTGCCGAAATCACACCGATTTTCTAAGCCAATATCATTGTGTAGTGAATACCATGCCCATTTCTCCATCAAGGGTCTTCACCTTTATGCACATTTACTTATTGATTGTAAAGTTTCATGTATGAATTCCACATTCCTTTATCGTGGAATAAATGATTATGTTTTATGAATCCATGTTTTATGATCCATGTGGCACACTTATGCATGAAATGAAATGTTTAAGAAGGGTGCGCCCTGATAGCGCTCCAATGCATTGGGTAAAGTATAGTATCATGATACGTCATGTGCAATGAGTGTTGACTCATGCTAATTCAAGTGCAACGAGGGTTTACTCGTTCTTCAAGTGCAATGAGGGTTTACTCATGCTCCATGTGCAATGAGCCTTGGCTCATGCTAATTCAATGTTAAGTGTTGTTGCCACATTTCCATGTTATGATTATCATGCTTTATCATGCCTTTATGTTCATGTCTCTCTTATGCTCTATTGATATGCCTATTGCCTAACATGTATTTTACTCCTCATGTTATTCATTGTGTACTCCCTTACTGGGCTTTATAGCTCACCCTTTTCTTATGCATGTCCTCAGGTTATCCCATGCAATGCTAAGTACGAAGGAATGTAGTGGTCATGTAAATGAAGTTTTCAATAAGGATGTTGAATTTCAAGTTTAAAGTTTTTATGTAATGATCCTAAGCCCCAAAGACACTAAACCTCTCGATCTTCTTTGTTGTATCAAGTGATGTTTTATGTGATAAAGCATGTTTAAGTTGTAATAAAAAGCAGGGTTGTCATAGTTGGTATCAGAGGATAGGTTTAGTTATTTTTGGGATTAGGAAACCCTAGTAAAGCCTTAGATACAAGACTAAGCATAATAAAAACATCCCTAAGTTTTGGTAAATACTAAGTAAGTGGTTTATCAAACAAATACATCCCTGTCTGGATACGAGCAGGTAGAGGCGGCTCTGGCACAGATGTATCCTAGGGGTAAAACCCGAAAACACCGCTTTGAGCTAGACTCGAACGGGAACTGGTGCACGACAACGGGCCTTGCTGCACTCTTGGTTACGACACTCCCGGGGGATATGTTTTGATAAATTCACAATCTTAGTATGAACCCTTATTAAGGGAAAAATGCCCCTAAGAATATATGTTAGTAGGAAGATCATGAAAAGCCTGGATTGAATCCTATAGACTCATGAGTTGAAGAGATTAAAGTTTATTTATAAGTCATCAACTTTTGTCTTTGGATTACCCTTTATGTGTTACCCCTAACTTTCCTTTTATTCCAGCCAATGGCCGGTAATAGGAGAACTCGGGCTAACAACCGTTGTGAAGATCAGTGCGATGATTGTACTAATGAGATGCCCAATCCGATGGGAGCGGGAATCGCGAACTTTGTCACGCTTCTCTCTCAGCTAACTCAAGTTTTGAATAGAAACACTGGTCAAGAGGAACGTTCAACCCCCCCTAAGAAAAACAAGTCGCTATTGAAAGCTTCATGAGACAAAGGCCTCCTATGTTTAGTGGATCATCCGATCCCACGATTGCTGAACAATGGATCAACTCCATTGAAAAGATATTCTCTATCCTCCAATGCTCTGAAAAAGAGAAGGTTCTCTTGGCGGCTTATCGTATGGAGGGTGAAGCTGATCAATGGTGGACGTTGATCAAAAATACGAAGCCTGAGGAGGAGATCGAGGCTTTGGAATGGAAGGTATTCCTGAAGATGTTTTTCGATAAATATTTTCCACGCACCCTCCGTCTTAAGATGGAAAGGGACTTCTTTTCCCTCAAGCAGAAAGATGAGGAATCTGTGGGAGTGTACGAGGCAAACTTCACAAGGCTTGCACGATACGCTTCCGGCTTTGTCGTTACCCCCGAATGCAAGGTTGACCGCTTCTTTGGTGGGCTGAAGCCTAGCTTGCGGAAAGCTTTAGTGATCCGTGACTTCGACAGCTATGAGGAAATTGTCCGATGTGCCCTCAAGGTTGAAATGGAGATCGGAGAATCACAGGGGTATCATGGGGACAAGAAGCGGAAGGTGGACTTCAATGCTGGTGGTCCGATGGATAAATCCAACGACGCTAAGAAATTCCAGCACCCCACTTGCCAAAAGTGTGGAAAGAAGCACCCTGGAAATTGCCTTAGGGGGACAAGAAAATGCTTCAAGTGTGGAAGAGAAGGGCACCTAGCTATTAACTGTCAGCAAGAAGGACCCGCGACTACGACGGAGGGGAGGAACGCTCCGTTCGAACCTCAACGCATTGTTCAATGCTTCAAATGCAAATAACCGGGTCATTTTGCGAATCAGTGCCCTAATCCAAGGGTTATCGGAGGCAATCAACAACCTCCAAGACAGCAAGGAAGAGCTTTTGCCATCACTTATGCTGAAGTGAACCCCGACAACGAAGTGGTGACAGGTACGCTAGTTATTCATTCAAGAATAGCGAACGTACTTTTTGATTCAGGTTCTACGCATTCTTTTTATCTCAAAAGTTTAGTAGAACAATCCCTGCACCTCCACAAATCATGGAAGTAAAGATGTCGGTGAGTACGGAAAATGGGGCAATCATTGCATCCCATGAGTATAAGTCCTCCCCTGTTTTAATCTGTGGATTGAATTTCCCGGCGAACCTCGTCATACTCCCTTTGGTGGAATTTGATGCAATTCTTGGCATGGATTGGCTTTCCTTATATAGAGCCAACATAAATTGTCGGGAGAGGGAAATCACACTCTATATGGAGAATCGACCCCCGATTCTTTACAAGTGTCAGGAGGAAGATGAATCTCCTTTAGCTCCATCATCTCAAGCATGGATATTACTGCCTTATGAGCACGCATATCTGGCTCAGATGATTGAGTCCAAGGAAGAAACCACCCTTGAAGAAATGCCTATTGTGAGGGAATTCGCTGAAGTATTTCCCGAGGAACTTCCTGGTATTCCTCCAAGAAGAGATGTTGAGTTCTCAATTGAACTTATACCTGTGGCGCTACCAATATCCAAGACTCCATATAGAATGGCTGTGGTTGAGCTTGAAGAACTGAAGAAACAACTACAGGAGAATCTAGATAAAGGGTTTATACGCCCAAGTGCATCACCATGGGGTGCACCAGTCCTCTTCGTCAAGAAGAAGGATGGGTCAATGCGGCTTTGCATCGATTATCGTGAACTTAACAAAATCACGATAAAGAACAAGTATCCTCTCCCAAGAATCGATGACTTGTTTGATCAGCTGCGTGGAGCACAATACTTCTCCAAGGTCGATTTGCGGTCGGGATATTATCAAGTAAGGGTGAAGAAGGAAGATATCCCCAAGACTGCTTTTCGTACAAGGTACGGGCACTATGAATTCATAGTAATGCCTTTCGGACTCACCAATGCTCCAGCAATATTCATGGACTTGATGAATAGAGTCTTTAGAGATTACCTAGATAAATTTGTGGTAGTCTTTATAGATGATATTCTAATATACTCCAAAACCAAGGAGGACCATGAGGAGCATTTAAGAACTGTACTGGAGACTTTGCGCAAGGAGAAGCTCTATGCCAAGTACAGCAAGTGTGAGTTCTGGTTGAAGGAGGTCTCATTCTTGGGCCATATCATCACAAGCAATGGGATATCTGTGGACCCCTCCAAAACAGATGCAATTGAGGGATGGCCGAGGCCAACATCGGTAACTGATATCCGTAGCTTCTTGGGGTTAGCTGGATATTATCGACGATTTGTGAGAAACTTCTCACGATTGTCCAACCCTCTTACCAAGCTAACTCGAAAGGGAGTAAAGTTTGCTTGGAGTGATGAATACGAAGAAAGCTTCAAGGAGTTGAAAAGGAGACTTATCACTGCACCTGTGCTCACTTTACCCACAAGTGGGGAGCTTTTTGTGGTATTCAGTGATGCTTCGAAGAAGGGCTTAGGATGTGTGCTGATGCAGAATGATAAAGTGATATCCTATGCCTCAAGGCAGTTGAAAATCCATGAGCGAAACTATCCAACACATGATCTGGAGTTGGCGGCGGTGATCTTCGCCTTGAAAATCTGGCGGCATTATCTCTATGGGGAGAAATGTGAGATATATACTGACCACAAGAGTCTTAAATATATATTCACACAGAAAGAGCTTAATATGCGCCAGAGAAGATGGATAGAGCTCATCAAGGATTATGACTGTTCAATACATTACCACCCTGGGAAGGCGAACAAGGTGGCGGATGCCCTAAGTAGAAAGGATCCAGCAATTCTATCAATGATGAGAATTGAGAAGGATCCAATCTTCTTAGACTTGATGAAGATGGACGTGGGAATCATAAAGAAGGGAACATCATCAATCCTTTCACAAATGATTGCTCAACCATCTCTTTTGGAAAGGTTAAAGGATGCTCAAAAGGATGATGCGAGAATCCAAGAAAAAGTGGAAGCTATCAAAAAGGGAAAATCCTCAGAGTTTAATGTTAATGAAGAAGGAATTGTGCGGTTTGGGAAAAGACTATGTGTCCCATCAAGTTCGGAGCTGAAGAAGGAACTTTTGGATGATGCACATAGTTCAAATTTCTCTATTCACCCAGGGAGCACAAAGATGTATCGAGATCTCCGAGAAAACT
The DNA here is from genome assembly GCA_963277665.1 of Viscum album. Classification (NCBI taxonomy): domain Eukaryota; kingdom Viridiplantae; phylum Streptophyta; class Magnoliopsida; order Santalales; family Viscaceae; genus Viscum; species Viscum album. The sequence goes on from OY728131.1 coordinate 554,502,740, forward strand.
TTTGGAGGGATAATATGAAGAAGGAGATCGCCGAATATACATCAAAGTGCCTGGTGTGTCAGCAAGTGAAGGCAGAGAGGCAGAAGTCTAAGGGGATGATGCAACCATTGCCCATACCAGAATGGAAATGGTAGAACATCACCATGGACTTCGTCACTGGACTTCCAAGGACATCCAAAAGCAACAATGCAATCTGGGTTATTGTGGATCGTCTTACAAAGACTGCACACTTCATTGCTATTCGAGAGGATTTTTCTTTGGATCAACTGGCACGAATATATATCAGGGAAGTGGTACGGTTGCATGGAGTACCAATGTCTATTGTGTCGGACCGAGATCCAAGATTTACCTCTAAGTTTTGGAAGAGTCTTCAACATGCTATGAATACTGAACTGAACTTCAGTACGGTCTATCATCCTCAAACTGATGGCCAATCCGAGCGGACTATCCAAACACTTGAGGATATGTTGAGAGCATGCTCAATGGACTTTAAAGGAGGATGGGATCAACATCTTCCTCTAGTTGAGTTCTCTTATAATAATAGTTTCCACTCGAGCATCCAAATGGCACCATATGAAGCCCTGTATGGGAAAAGGTGTAGAACACCGGCATGTTGGGATGAGGTCGGTGAACGTAAGCTGCTTGGACCAGAAATGGTCGAAGAAATGGTGGAGAAGGTGAAAACCATTCAGCAGCATATCAAGGCAGCCCAAAGTCGACAGAAGAGTTATGCAGATAATCGTCGACGAGACCTCGAGTTTAAAGTCGGAGGCATGGTGTTTTTACGCATATCTCCGTGGAAGAAGGTCATGAGGTTTGGAAAGAAAGGGAAGTTAAGTCCAAGGTACATCGGCCCCTTCGAGATTCTTGATCATGTTGGGGCTGTGGCCTATCGACTAGCACTTCCACCTACTATGGCCAAGGTGCATGATGTCTTCCATGTATCCCTCTTAAGGAAGTACATACCAGACCCTTCACATGTACTCTCTTCTGAGGTGGTACAATTAGAAGACGATCTTTCTTATGAGGAGAAACCAGTGAAGATCTTGGATCGTAGAGAAAACGTTCTACGAAATAAGACAATGCCCCTCGTCAAGGTGTTGTGGAGAAACCACAAGTTTGAAGAAGAAACTTGGGAGTCGGAGGATATGATGAAGCTAAGTTACCAACATTTGTTTTAGTGTGGGAAAAGGAAAATTTTGAGGGCGAAATTTCTTAAGGGGGGAATGTTGTAACGACCCAAAGTTTCATTAATGGAAAATCCCTCTTGATCCAGTTAAATGTTTCTTTATGAAAAATGTTTTTATAAGATGTCAACTTCTTTAAGTTTTACGTTAAGATTTGTGACCGTTACTTTTATAGCCGTTGAACAGTGATCGTCTGGGTAGTTTAAATATAAGGCTTTAACGAACCAATTTTCTACTCAGACAAAGGAAGCGATGGCCTCATCCAGTAGAATTGCCCCTTACGAAGCCCATTTGTCGGAGCTCGGAAAGGAGGTGGCGTCTTTGGGCTTTGACCTTGACCAAGCCCAAGCTGAGCTTCATCAAGTCAAGCTCGAACGTGATCGTCTACGGGAAAAATGGAAGTTGATAGAGATTACCACTCGAGCGATGTTATCCGAGCAGCCCCAAGAGTCTGTCACCATCGCGCACCTTACCCTTAGGTCTTATGCGGATATTTTAAGGGGTTATGTAACAAATAAGTAGAACCATGTTCATGTACATTTTTTTATATATATAATAATGAATATAATTTCTAGTCATTTTTGATACATTGTAATTAGTTTTTAAAGTACAAATGGTGTTTTTAGTTATTATTTAATTAAGAATTATATTTTATTAAAATTAAAGGATTTTTGAATTAAATAATAATTTAATAAAATATTATTATTAATATTAAATTAATTTTCATTAATTATAAATGATCTTATAATTTTATGAATGCAATTAAAATGTTTATTAAGGTTTGAAAGTCATTTCTGTCAAAACCCGTGAATTTTTTTTTATAAATGTCGGTTTTTATTTTAAAAGTGAAAATTCACATATTTAAAAAATTATTTAGATAAAATAAATATTATTTTTGGAATCAGGATGTCTAAATTATCCAACGGTGAATTTTTCATAATTTTCTGAGACAGTCAAATTTTTGGGTAAAAATTAAATACCATTTATATATATAATGCGTTTTATGACATCATAATGACCCAATGGTGATGTAATAAAATACCATAATCCATATGTTCGGCCAATATATGTTTTATCATTAAAATAATGAGGTTTTGGGTCTGTTTGACTCACTTTTCAAAGCATTAATGGAGCCCTCAAGACTTATTCAACACTTTGCCTTTTTAAATTAATTTCCATGGGAGTGTGACTCACCTCCACATAAGCAACCCTAATTTTTTAATAAGTTAGGACCTTGGCCTTGTAAAATATTGTTTTCCTCTTCCCTTTTCCAGAAACCATGGGCAAATACCATGGGATGGTTTGTGGTTTGGATTATTTTAATATAAGGGGTCCCAAACCTAAATAATAAAGAATTCTCTCACCTTTCCTATATAAACCCACCCAAGCTCCCACTTCCTCCTCACCCAAAGCCCTTGAAGTTCGTCCAAACTCTGCCCTACTCTCTCTAGAATCCTCTCAAGGTGCCCCAAGCTCCCAAGAAGCCTCTCACAAGCCTCTCCCTAGCCTTTGGAAGCACACTTCCAAGTAAGGGTTTTTTCTTCCTTTCTCATTTTTGTCAATTTTCTTTAAGTTGTATTGCCCTTTTAATTTCATTTATGAATGTTGGGGTATGGTTTCTCACCTCTCCCATACTTCCCTCTTATTGTTTGAATGATGGGAGACCCCTTTCTCTCTCATTAAATGCCTCCCATGTACACCCGTTACTATGCCGAAATTCCGAAAGGAACCTTTTTCTCCTCTTTTATATTCAAGCAATACTTTTGTATCATGAATCTAAATTCCTTTTCAATTGTTGGGACATGTATCTATATGACCTTCTTACTGTCCATTACATGTAAATATGATGAGGAACCCCTTTCTCTCTCATCAGCCTTTTTTATGAATTCTTATGTCACGCCGTTACGCTGCCGAAATCACACCGATTTTCTAAGCCAATATCATTGTGTAGTGAATACCATGCCCATTTCTCCATCAAGGGTATTCACCTTTATGCACATTTACTTATTGATTGTAAAGTTTCATGTAATAATTCCACATTCCTTTATCGTGGAATAAATGATTATGTTTTATGAATCCATGTTTTATGATCCATGTGGCACACTTATGCATGAAATGAAATGTTTAAGAAGGGTGCTCCCTGATAGCGCTCCAATGCATTGGGTAAAGTATAGTATCATGATACGTCATGTGCAATGAGTGTTGACTCATGCTAATTCAAGTGCAACGAGGGTTTACTCGTGCTTCAAGTGCAATGAGGGTTTACTCATGCTCCATGTGCAATGAGCCTTGGCTCATGCTAATTCAATGTTAAGTGTTGTTGCCACATTTCCATGTTATGATTATCATGCTTTATCATGCCTTTATGTTCATGTCTCTCTTATGCTCTATTGATATGCCTATTGCCTAACATGTATTTTACTCCTCATGTTATTCATTGTGTACTCCCTTACTGGGCTTTATAGCTCACCCTTTTCTTATGCATGTCCTCAGGTTATCCCATGCAATGCTAAGTACGAAGGAATGTAGTGGTCATGTAAAGGAAGTTTTCAATAAGGATGTTGTATTTCAAGTTTAAAGTTTTTATGTAATGATCCTAAGCCCCAAAGACACTAAACCCTTCGATCTTCCTTGTTGTATCAAGTGATGTTTTATGTGATAAAGCATGTTTAAGTTGTAATAAAAAGCAGGGTTGTCATAATTACGAGGTTAAAGTAATGCCTTTTGGATTGACTAATGCACCCTCTATTTTCATAGATCTAATGAATAGAGTCTTCGAGGATTATCATGATGACTTTGTAGTGGTATTTATAGATGATATATTGGTATACTACAAAAGCTATGAAGATCATAAAAATCACTTGCGCATTATCCTAAAGAATCTTACAAGACATGAATTATATGGGATGTTTAGCAAGTGTGAATTCTGGATTCAGGAGATTTCATTTCTTGGACATATTATCTCCAAGGATGGAATCTTTGTTGATTCTTCTAAGACCAAGGAAATCTATGAATGGCCATCACCGACAAGTATATCTGAGGTACATAGTTTTATTGGTTTAGTAGGTTATTATCGAAGTTTTGTACATAATTTTTCCCGGTTGGCTAACACAGTAACAAAGATCACACAAAAAACGGTGAATTTTGTTTGGACAAAAAAATGTGAAGAATGTTTTGAAGAACTGAAGTGAAGATTAGTCAATACTCCAATCATGACTCTACTATCAGGGAATGATGGTTTTGTTATTTATAGTGATGCATTAAGGAATGGACTTGGTTGTGTCCTTATGATGAATGATATGGTTATTGACTATGCATCACAATAACTAAAAATTCATGAGAAAAACTTTCCTACTCTTGATCTTGGGTAAGCTGCTATAATATATGTTTTGTTGATTTGGAGACACTATCTCTATGGGGAAAATTGTGAGATATATACCGATCATAAGAGTTTGAAGAATATTTTCTCACAAAAAGAACTCAACATGAGGCAAAGGTGATGCCTTTAACTACTCAAGGATTATGATTTCACTATACACTACCACCCGGGAATGCAAATAACGAGGCATATGCTTTGAGATGAAAAGATCATGGTGTTTTGAACAAAATGAGAGTTGAAAAGGATCCTATATACATGGATCTAGTAAAGATCAATTTTGGAATAACCTTGGAAGCTGAAATATCAATTATTTTTCAAATGGTTTCCAAACCATATTTACAGGAAAGGATAAAGTGTTCTCAGACCAGTGATGAAGAGTTTCAAAATAAGATTAATGCTGTGAAAGATGGTAGATTTTGTGAATTTTTGTATGAAGAGGGAATTTTGAAATTTGGGATGAGACTTTGTGTTCCTGATATACCTGATCTAAAAATGGAATTGTTGGATGATGCTCATAGTTCCAATTTCTCTATACACCCTGGTTTCATTAAGATGTATTGATATTTGAAAGAACATTTTTTGTGGGACAAAATGAAGAGGGAGATTGCGGATTTTGTGTCATAATGTATGGTTTGTCAACAAGTGAAAGTTGGAAGGTAGTAACCTGGAAGAGTCATGCAACCTCTTCCCATACCGGAGTGGAAATGGGATAATATTATGATGGACATTTTCATGGGACTACCAAAGACTCCAAGAATGAATGATGCAATATGGGTCATTGTTGATCATAATACCAAGTCAGCACATTTTCTTACTATAAGAGAAGATTTACTGCATGAACGACTAGAAAGACTATAAATTAATGATGTTTTAAGCCGCCATGGAGTACCACTATCGATTTTTTCTGATAAAGATCCACATTTTACATCAATATTCTAGAAACGTATTCAGAAATCACTAGATACTGAACTTATTTTGAGCACTGCCTACCACCCCCAAACTGATTGACAATTATAATGGACTATTCAAACCATAGAAGACATGTTGAGATCACGATGACATGAATTTCAAGGTATGTGGGATCAATATTTACCTATGGTAGAATTTTCCTATAATAATAGCTTCCATTCAAGAATTCAGATGGCACCATATGAAGCGTTATATTGAAAGAGATGTCGCACACCAACCTGTTGGGATGATATTGGTGAAAGAAAACCCGTAAGCCCAGAACTGGTGGAGGAAACGATGGAGAAGGTAAAGGTAATCCAAAACCACATCAAATCAGCTCAAAGTAGGTAGAAAAGCTATGCTGACAACCGATGGAAGGATTTTGAATTTCAGGTAGTAGATCATGTTTTCTTGAAGGTATCTCTATGGAAGGTTGAATACATTTTGGTAAAAAGGGTAAATTGAGTCCCAGGTACATCGGACCTTTATAAATTCTAGAACAAATTGGGGTTGTAGATTACCGTTTGGCAATGCCGCCAAGTCTCTCCAAAGTCCACGATGTGTTTCATGTATCACTGTTGGGAAAATACATGCCTGACCCAATGCATGTACTCACCTATGAGGAATTAGAACTAGAACACGATATGTCTTATTGTGAAGATCTTATCATGGTTCTTGAAACAAGACAACAAGTGCTGAGAAACCAGACAACTCGTCTAGTTAAATTTCTCTGGGGAAACCATATGTTGGAAGAGGCTATGTGGTAACCCGAGGAACTTATGATGAATAAACTCCTGAGTCTTTTTATGTAGTAATATTCTAGAAATTTTGAGGATGAAATTAATAGATGGAGGGGAGAATTTAACACCCCAATCTTCCACGGTACGCTTCTCTTTGAATTATATAGTAGTCTGTGTTATACGTAACTTCAAGTTCTAAGACACCACAACCAATCAAACTAGCTATTATGAATAGTAATACCCACTTATTGAAATTTTATAAATTTTATCTTTCAAAATGGACTTCATTTTTGGATTCAAAATATCGAAATTAGCTTAGGGTGAATTTTTTGTATTTTTCCAAAAGATTCAATTTCTGTTTAATAGTGAAAAACATTGAGTTATAGTTTAAAACAAAATTTTTATTTATATAATTATTTATTTTATATTATTTTCTTAGGTAAACATAGATACATAATGCCTCTATAAGTTCATTTTAATTATTTGGAGTTATTTTATCATAATTTAAGATATATAAAAATTTTATTGAACTTTTCACCGTCTTTCAACCACCTCCATGGAGAATTTTCAAATTCACATAAAACATAATTTTACCGCTTCTATGAGTGGAATTAAAAAATTCCAAGAGACACAGTTAATATCAGTAAGTAAAATGTGGTTCAATAATATGCAAATATTTTTTGGCGAATAGTAACTTTTTAACTTTTATTAACCACGGTTAAAAGTAAATAGTATATTTAAGGGTAAAAATGATATTATTATTATCCTAACACATGTTTTAATTCTATTGGATAAGTGTCATTAGACCAAAAACAACCTTATGAATAAAATATTATTCTTTTTGTCCACTTGTATTAGATTCAGACACTTATAATTATTTTCTTTAAAGAAGAGTTAAAATAGTTAAAATCAAAGTTTAATAACTAAATCTTTTTTAATATAAGGTTATACATAAGATAAATTGGACTATAAGTATTCATTAGAAATATAAAACTATTTTGTACATTATTTTATTATATATATATTTTTTAGACATTAAATACTTTAATTTATTTATGTCACAATGATGATGCAGTAATTACCTAATTAATGAAATATTAAAATAATTGGTATTATAAATATAAAAATAATTGTAATTTGAGACTTTTTATGAATTCTACTAAGTTTATAGATTAATATGAAATATTAGGGTTATTTAGTTGAATTTTTTTTTTCATGTAATAATGATGTTATGAATTTATCAAAAACAAAATACCAAATAGTGTCAAAATTGACATAAAAGAGTTTTTAAAACAAATATTATATTATTGATTGATATTCTATTCCTAAAAATCTATTTTTCGGCCAAAGGACTTATATAATGATAGTTTTATCATTAATGAACCACTTGGGGTTCGCTTGGAAGTATATAGTATGTTTATTAACTATATATTATAAAAATACAATGATACATGGTAAATGTAAAACTATTTAACTAAGAGTTATATCTAAAAGATAAGGTTAACATAGTGACCAAAACCTATCTAAAACATATTGGTTGAGTGGTTTTAGACCCATAAATACCTTATAATTTAAATAGTTCATTTTGGAGACATTATAAATTGAAAATTATTTTATTATAAAATAAACATTCTAGCTTTTCCTAAGGTGCTCCTCACCCCTCTTATAAAACGACACTCCTCCTTCTCTCTAATTCACACCTTAAAAGTCATTTGGATCGGCCAAAACCAGCCAAAATACCCTATAAACTTTCCTACCTTAAATATTAGAGGATTTAATTTAGTCATAAAGCCAACATAAGGAAACCTTTTGATCAAATCAAAAGGAAGAACGCAAAGAATAGGAAAATATTTCATCACCTCTTTCAAGTTCCTTTCTTCTTACACATCCTTTTTATATGTTGTTTCCATTCTAAAATAATAACTCTAGTATATTCTATCTACTGTGAGTTTATTATAAATATGGTATAACAAAATTCATTATTCTATCCATCTTTTTAATGACATGTCACTATACGTGCGTACGTATGAATCACCATCCCCACATCGTGGTGTAATTGTTATTCAATACATTATTATTTGGATTGGTATAATAATGATTTGTAATTGATGTAAATAATAAATATAACATGATAATTATTCTGTATATATGGTACACCATCTAATTATATGTTATTTTAAGTATTATATTGTCGCTCGTGTGTACGTACGGATTACCGTCTCCACGAACGCGATGAGATTCATTCCTCATCGTATCCATTCAAGATTAATTTTTATTTGGTGGTTAAATATAATGTTTAAATACTAGATATCATTATGGATATGAATAAGATACATCCCATCCATAACAAATATGACTCACATAACAAATAATATAAAGGAAAACGAATCTTTTAACACCAGAAATGACAATAATACTAAGATATTATTAACAATCAAATGCTAAAAGATCATATATGATATCATGTTAATGTATATGATTCTTGTATAATTTAATAACAATTATTTCACCACTATACAGAAGTTTAACTTACCCTCGATCAAGGTAATGTACAAGGTAAGGGTTAATTTCACAATCTCTTTATTATCCGAGGTTGTTAATACGTAATTATCTACTGGGAACTCTTTATCATCCAAATCCATGTTTCCTAAAAATCTATTTCAAAACATTTTTACTATTTACTAGACCATGGATTAAGTTCATTTATACCCTTATTTTACCTTATATGTTTTTAAAGGAATATTTCCATCGTTTTCCAAACAAGGTACTTTATTATATTTTCGACAAAATTAAGGAAAGAATGTTTTTTAACTTATTTAGAGGGTGCAGCTATTTTCCACCATTACAAAATCATCAAAGCTTCCCTTACAAGATGATAAGAATATTTTCAAAATAAATGCTTTCTTTTAAAATTATTTAACTTTAAATGATTTCAAAAAAAGGAATGAGTAATTTTCATCAAACAGGTTTGATTTCATCAATGTCAACTCCTTTTGATGGATTTTAAGTTTATTTAAAGATGATTCATTATGATACAAAACATCCATATTGTATTGAAGGTTTTGTGATGTTTTTTACTGTGGATGTGTTATTTTTATACCATTCATGGTTTATGGATAAATTATTGACATTTCACATGCTATTTTTAATATTATTGTTTATGTGATGTTTAAATCTTTTCATATGAGGAATGCATAAGACTTAGTATGTGACGGGTGGAGCCCACTATATCTCCTCGATGAATATGTAGGTATCATGAGACAAACTAGTGTCTTGGCACAAGGCAATGACAAAATATTATATGTAGTCTGGGCGCAAGGCCTTGAATATGTGGTTATGAAAGTATGACATTATGCATTCCATCATTATGAAAGTGGCTATTGATATTGCATGTGATTATTAGACTAGTAGAATACCCATGTGAGTATGTAAATGGAATTATTTAGTTTTATCCTTGCCATATTACGCTGAAGATCAAGTTTATAATGATTATTTTAGTCTTATACATTGCTTTAAATGTTTATGCTTATTTATGAAATTTTACCCTATATTGTTATCCTTACTAAGAATCTAAGCTCACCCCTTACTATGTTTTTTTTCAGGATGCGAAGATATATTTTATGACTGACCTGTATGGATAGTCTAAGGGGATATGAGTGTGGTCTATGGAAACAATTTTGTTGTAGTTTTTCATTTTATGATGTAATATAAACTTTATGAAGGAATCTAGTACTTCCAAGGCTACTAAACTAATCGGTATTTTGAGATTTGATCTTTTGTGATCATGCCAATGTTATGTAATAATGCACTAACTCTGGGATTCTCAGGTCAGGGCATTACACCAAATACTATAGACTATTATAAATACATATGTACTGAATATATATATATATGATAATTTATTCATGTTATACATTATATAGATGATGAAACCATGATATATTTAATTATAACTACAAATAACAAGTCAAAATGTACTTGAGAAAACTAGTCAATTAACACCCAAAAATAGTTTAAATATTGAATGAGTGTTAAAAAACAGGTAAAACATATTGTAAGATAACATATGATAGTATGTACTAGAGTGAGGTTCTGGTATTTATTAGTAACATATTTTAAACCACTATATAAGAGGCTAAATACCAAACAACAAAAAGGAAGGATAAGGTAAGGTATTTTGTGTCAATTTAATTTCCATTGATAGTAACTTTCATATGAATCAATTCACTTTTATATAGTGTATATTCAACCCATTGACTTATAATATCATATATCCATTTATTCAATTTATATTATTTGTTTCATTTAATTTAAGAGTAAATATGATTTTAATTCTGTAATGTGTTACGGGGCACATTATAATGTTTAAATATTATTTTTCCTCAATAATTTTTTAATTTCAAAACCTTTATTTTACTTAATCTCACCTGAGGTATTATTGAATAATAAATTTATTTATTCAATATCAATATTTTATAAGGTACATTATTTATTTGATATATAGGGAATTCTTTGGACATGAAATATATGGATTGGGGATAATTAAAATAAAGCCCCATAGTTTGGTGACCAGTGAATGAAATCTCATTGATGCATTGATAGTCTATTGAGGAAAATTAGTTGTCCAAACAGTTTATCTATATTTTAATAGTAATGTTATCATGTTCCTAGAAAAAATCACGTCCAAAAAAATATGAATTTCCATTATTGAGAGTTCATCTATTAATTATCCAAGAGATTTTTTCATGGACATTTCAAAGGATTTGTTTTATTTTAAATTCACTGATTTAATTGAATGTGTTTCCTTTTTTTAACCATGAATTATTGTTATTGGATTTTATGTTCATTAAATGGGATGTGTTATCAATAATTTACCTTTCCATATTAGTTTACATCTATTGATTCAATATTGCTTATTTTTACATAACATTACTGAGCATTTGACCTCACCATTATTATTTTTCTATACCCATGTTGTGAATAAGAAGTCATTGAAAAGGAATTCAAGGATGAAGTTTATTATATTTATGTTTGTCATGTTTCTATTCCCAATTTACTAATGTATTTTTTCTATGATTTATGTAATCTAACTTTATAGGACTACAAAACAGAACAATCCTTTTATTTTCTCATCCTGGCAATAATTCCAATTTAATGTAACAATGCACCGGCTACAGACATCAAGTTTCGGGGCATTATAGTTGATATCAAAAGAAATTTATCAACAACCTTAGAAACTATATTTTAAACAACATATATTATGGATAGTAATCCTATGGTATACATTGACGATAAGAGTAGAAGAACATCCTAGAATTTTAGTATTGTAGAGATTATGTGGGTATTACTAGTAATAAATCCATGTTTGGATATTGAAAGTGGACATGGTTCTAGAAAAGATTTACCTAGAAGTAACAACTCTAATAAGGTATTCTAGGCTTGAATTGGGGTAACATGGTAAACGAAAATGGGTCTTACTATGCACCTATTTTGACACTCTTTTGGGACATGATGATGATAATGCACATTTTATTTACTTACCGTTATGAAGGATTTAAAAGTAAATACATCCCCAAAAAATCCAATGTTTATGATTCCAGGATTTACGATGCCTAAATTTTTTTATGGGATATACCATATTTGTGATTATATATTATGATCTAATCTAGTGCATTCTATTGTTTTTAAATGGTCCCTCGATGGATGAACAATATCAATACTCATGGAAACTGAAAAGATATCCCTCCTAGGAAAACTAATACTATTGGTATTATAATAAAGGATATTATGGAGATATTAGGGACATGTAATCATGTTATAACAAATAACCTTGTTCGAATGGAGAAACTTATTCCATGAATATAATCTACTATGCTAGACAACTTTATGCAGCAGATGCCCCTGTCATTTTGTGGGACTAATAATCCAACTGTAGATGAGCAGTAGATTAAGTCTCTCAAGAATATATTTATGGCCTTGGAATTTAGTGAAATAGAAAAGGTTAAACTTATGGTCTATTATCTCCAAGGTGATGTTGATTAGTGGTGGTCTCTAAACCAGAATACAATAGGGGAAGAAAAATTTTAACTCAGGGAATGGAGGACTTTTAAGAAGTCATTATTTGATAATTAGTTCACTCATGATCAAAAGATTATGTTGAAGAGAAAGGTCCTAACTTAAAGCATAAAGAAGTACACAGTGTTATAGAATATGAATCAGTCTTTATAAGGTTATACATGTATGCTACAGATTATGTAGACTACACTGAGTGCATGATTGACCATTTCTATGAAGGTCTTAAGCCAAATCTCTCATGTGCACTGGTTTCTCATTCATTCACATCATTTGAGGAAATAGTTTTATGTGAAATATATAACGAAAAGGATTCTCACGATCATATTTTTTTCTAATGAATCCAAGAAAAAAAGAGTTTTTTTGAGCATCATGAGAAATATATTGTGTCAAAGAAGAAGGGAATGATAAAAATCATAACTAATTAAAACTCATGGAAAAATAACTCTATAAATTTCATGAAGGGACTTGAAGGTTGTTTTAAGTGTATAGAAAATGGTCATCATATTAAAGAAAAAAAATGGAATATAAGAAACATTGATATTCAGTGCTTCACCTATATGGATATGGGGCGCTACTCAATTGAATTCCCCAAGCATCAAGGTTATTTACCACATAAGGGACCAAAGAGATATGGACAACCATATGTGATCACTATGGTAGAGGTTGATGTTCCAAATGATGTGGTAGTAGGTAAATTAATTATATCTTCAAAATATTTACAATTCAGTATTTCTTTATAGATCGTCACACTCTTCTATATATCCCCAGTTTTCTATGAAAATTAGATATTTACCTTTTGAACTCAAAAGATATTTTTTTGTCAAAACTCTTTGTGGGAGAGTCAATACCAAAATAATGTATCAATCAGTATTAATTATAACACATAAACATACATTATCTGTCGACATTATAATCATACATTTTTTTGACAACAATAATATTTTTTGTATATAGTATCTCTAAAAATATGACGCAAATATTTATTTTATATGAAATGAAGTTTTTATTTGTGATGATTTTTTTTGAATCAATCATCTTTAGAGAAGAATCATCCTCACCTAATTCTTATTTAGATCCACCATTAGTATCTCTACTGAATGAAATTCTTGGAGAAGAAGAGAAAACAATATGTAGTGATGAATGAGGTAATGTCTAAATTGAAGAGGTTCCTATTATATATAAATACGTTGGTGTGTTTCCTAAGGATATACGTGGACATCCCCTGGAATGTGAGGTTGAATTATCTATTGATTTAATCTCTAATGCGAGGCCAATATCAAAAAATCTCTCTTGAATGGCCATAGAGTAATTAGTATAGTTGAAGAAACAAATTGAGTATTTGGGTAATATGGGAGTTTTTCTCTCTAGTGTTTCACCATGGGAATACCCTATCCTTTTTGTTTAAAATAAAGATGGTTTTATGATTTTGTGTGTTGAATGTACGGAAATCAATGTCATTAAAATATAGAACAAGTATCTATTACCTCACATTGATGACTTGTTTGAAAAACTTATTATATCCCAGTATTTCTTAAAGATTGATCTTCATTATTTGGTATCACCAATTGCGAGTGAAGAAAGAAGACATTATGAAGATATATATTCAAATGAGGTTTGGAAATTATGAGTTTATAGTAATTCCATTTGGGATGACTAATGAACCATTTTTTTAATGGAAATAGTGGACATGTTTTTCAAGGAGTATCTTGAGAATTTTTTTGTAGTATTCATTATTGATATTCTAGTGTATTTTAAAATCAATTAGGCCCAAGAGGATCAATTGAGAATCATACATAATACTATTAGAATGGAAGTATCGTATGGAAAATTCAGTAAATGTGATTTCAAGATTAATGAAGTCTCTTTTATTGGTCAAATTGTCTCCAAAGATGGAATATCAGTTGACCATACAAAGACAAAGGTGGTCATAGAATGGCATACTCCTACAAATATAACCAAGGTATTTAGTTTCATTTGATTGGTATGTTATTATCAATGATTTGGTCATAATGTTTCTAGATTATATAGCCCATTAAACTAGCTTACATTTAAAGGTGTCAAGTTTCACTGGAAGAAGGAATGTGTATAATGCTTTGATGAGATGAATAGAAGAGAGCTTAATGCTTTAATCAAGAATTTACCATATAGTAGTGATGGGGTTATCATATATAGATATTCATCAAAAAATGGACTTGCTTGTGTCTTAATGAAAAATGAAATAGTTACTTCATATTCATCCAGGAATTTTATGACTCATGAACCGAACAACATAAGCCATGATCTGAAGTTAGTAGTTGTAATATTCTCTTGGAAAATATGAATACATTTTCTCTATATAGAAAGATGAGTTATATAAACAGATCATAAGAGCCAGAAATAAATCATCTCCAAAAAATAGCTTAACATGAGACACCAAAGATACCCTGAACTGCATAAAGATTATTATTTCTCAATACACTGCAACCTTAGGAAATGGAATATGAGGGTAGATGAATTGAGTAGGAATGATCATGGAGTTCTAACCAAATGAGGATTTATTAGGATACTATATTCATGGCTCTACTAATGATGGATATAGGAATTTATATGGAAGTGGAGGTATCAATTATTTATCAAATGATTATAAACCCATCTTTAATAGAGATGATAATGAATTATCAATCTGATGACGAGTACATTTAGAAAAAAAAATGCATAAAATATGGAAATTTAGAAAACATTGTTTGTGAAATGATATTTTAAAATTTGGAAATAGAATTTGTGTCACATCTATACGTGAGCTAAAAAATAGTTATTGGATGATTCTAATAGATAAATTTTTTCTATATACCATGGTTGCCCAAATATGTATAGGGATTTGATGGAAAACTTTTTGTGGGATAATATTAAATTTAAAATTGGGGATTATGGGTCCTGATGTCTATTTTTCTAATAAGTGAAAACAGTAAGACAATATCCAAAAGGAGTTCTATAACCTCTTCCAATTACTATGTTTTATTGGGATGAAATAACAATGGAATATGTCATAGTACATCCCCCACAGCTTCTCAAAACAATGATACCATATTTTTTATTTTTGATCACCTGAAAAAAATTTCACATTTCATTACCATAATAGAATACCAACCTCCCATTCTCCTCGCAGGACACTATATTAATGAAGTTGTTAGATATCATGTCATACCTTAATCAAATATCTTCGATCAAGAACCCCACATTACATCAATATTCTAGAATAGACTTCAAAAGGCCCTTGATACTGAGTTTCATTAGAGAACTACCTAAAATACACAAACTGATGGAGAATATGAAAGAACAGTTCAAATAATTGAAGACAATATGAGATCAGGTTCACTTGATTTTCATGGTATGTGGGATCAATAATTACCTTTGGTGGAGGTTTCCTATAAAAAAAGTTTTCATTCAATTATTTAAATGGAACTTTATTAAGAATTATATAGAAAGAGGATTTGTACACCAACTATATGGGATGATGTTGGTGAAATGAAACATATAGGTCCAGAACATATTAAAGAGACCACAATAGAGGTGAAGGCCATTCGGACACATATAAAAATATCTCCAAGTTGGAAAAATGGTTATGTCGATAATCATAGAAAGGATTTGGAATTCAAACTTGTAGATCACATTTTCTTGAATATATCTCTATGGATGAGAGTTATTAGGTTCAATAATAAAGGGTAACTAAGTCCTAGGTACATCAAACCATTTTAGATTCTTGAATGAGTTTGAGCTATTGTTTTCAATTATAATTGTCGCCAAATATCTCAAAGGCCCATGATGTGTTCCATATATCCCTACTGAGGATGTACATGGTTGATCCAACACCTATTCTCACATCTGATGGAATAAAGTGGGATCATAGACTATATTATTGAGAGGAACCTATCTTAAATCATGACACCATGGTCAAATTATTAAGTAATCAGATGACTTGTCTGGTAAAGATTCATTGGATAAATAACAACATGGAAGAAGATAGATGGAAAACAGAGGATTATATGAAGGAAAACTGCCCACATATTTTTAAAGGTAATAACCCTCAAATTTATAGGATGATTTTTTTGGGGGAAGAATGTAACACCCCATGACATTACCATATTTACCTTTAAATATCATTGCAATACACACAACACCCAATTTAAAAAATACATTACATTGTCTTCTTTTTCATTGTCAATTTTTTTATCACAATTAGAATGATTATTTATATATTTTTATCCAAAAAAATAATTTTACACATGTCTAATAGGCATAGGATAAGTACAACCCCAATATTACACATAAAATATTACATTTGTTTTATAAATGAAATTTAATCAACTTTTAATAGAGAACCTATTTTAAATATTAATTTTCACAAAATTAAGGATTTAATTTGATAAAATAAAAATTCATTTTTCAATTCATAATGTCCAAATTATCTTATAATTAATTTTTGGGATTTTTCTAAGAAACATCAATTTTTGTAAATAGTTAAAAATACTACATTTTAGATAAAATCTGCCTTTTAATTTGAATAATTTTTAAAGATAAATTACATTATAATTATTTTTAAAGTGACAGTAGATAAATTATACATCAACTAATAAAATTTATATACCTATAATAAATTTAACTTTTAAATTAAATATAAAAACATAACAATTTGTTGAACATTTTTCACCTACACAAGTTAATCTGTATATCTGTGAGATTAGCATTAAGCCTAATTTTGTTGGTTCAATGATTTGAATTTTAAAAATACGATATACAACATTGAAATAAAGATAATATTTTTTTATAAAAATATGAACATATTTTTTGAAAAAAAAATTATTACTGAAAGTGATTAAAATTAATTACAATGATTAAGGTGTGATTCAGCTTAAAATAGAGTAAAACCCTATGTTTAGGGGACCAAATAACCTATCCACTTTCTCAATACCCATTTTCAGGCCATTTCACGGACATGAAACATCCATTGTGGAGTTTTGGTGGTTATTCATGATTTTTTAGGTATGATAACATGTACACCTATCTTCTTTCAAGAATACCATGGGAGTCTTTTTTACTTCCCTATAAAAGGCCACCACATCTACCCATTCCTTACACCTCTCAAGACTCATAAGATTAGCCAGGCCCTGACCAAATTTTATCCCAACATCCCTCCCAATGACACTGAAGCCTCCCATTGGTTAGAAAAAAATTCAAGAAATCTTTTGGTATCGATCAAAAGAAGTTACCAGATTAAAAGGTAACACCTTCTCTCAAGCTCTATAGTTTTATTTCCCTTATGATCACCTTAAACTCTTATTATTATATGATTTCATAAAAACTAAAATATCCTAAATTTACTATGAAGTTTTTATGTATGGATTCCAACATAAACTTACACACACCTCCATCTAATGGGTAACGAACATACTATTTATGTGTATGGCGGACTACGACATCATGAAAAGATGAGTTTTTGACATTCCCCCACCTCCTCCCAGGGTAGAAATTATGATGTACCATCAATTTATATGTATTTTATATTTCATTTATAATGTATTTATTATTATGTAATTTTTATTTATAAAATACCATTATGCTTCTATCACATGTAAATACGATAATTTTGTTTGAGGAATTGTGGACTACCACACCCTGAAAGTGATATGACACATTCATGTCATTCATGTAACATATTAAGGTTGTATATAATAAACTTATTAAAATATATAACATACATATTATACTTGAAATTATAATAAGGATATTTATCATTTAGTTTAAATTATTTTAATTCAATAAATAAAAGAATGTATTATTCATGTGTATTTACAGTCTATCATCTCCAAGAATAGTGAAATTCATTTATATTCTCAAAATGGTATGGAATATTATAAATGCCTCAGTAACTAATAAATAAGTTAATTTATTCATATATTAAATTATGTAGATGATGAAACAATGATATATTTCATAATAATAACAAATAAAATGTCAATCTTTACATGAAAAACTAGGCAATTAACACGAAAAATTAGTAAAAATAATGAAAGAGTGTTATCAAACGGGTAATAAAATATTTAAATAAGTTAATATATGATAATAAACACATGATTTTGGTTCTATTATTATATATTAACATATTTTAAACCACTATACATGAGGTTAATGACTACACAACATAAATCATGAATAAGGCAAGTGATTTCATCTCAATTTACGTTCAATTGAGACATACATTCCTTATGAAACAATTCCCTTTTATTTCATATATATACTTCCCATTTACATGTTTTATGACTAATCCAAATATTCTCATCATATTATATGATTAATTTAATTCAATGAGAGTTAATATTTAAATGTTTCAATGTGGTATGGGACAAATTGAATTGTTTAAATATTATTTTTAATCAAGAAAGTTTTAATGTAAATAAATCTTCTTTTAATTACCCTCCTATGAGGTATTATTGACAAATGAATATTCATTATTCAATATGAATATTTGATAAGGATCTTTATTTATTTGATATATGGGGATTTATTTGGACATTTAATACATGACTAGTGGACCGTTTAAGGAAATATCTATGTGTTGGGGACCAATGTATGAAATCCTATTAATGCATTAGTAGTCACTTTACAAGAATTAGTTGTCCAAATAGTTTTAATTGAATTTTGAATATAAATGTATCATGTTCATGGGAAACAAGATGTCTAAAAAAATTACATTATTGAGAATTCAGTTAGTATTCATCCGTGAGATTTTTGGTCAACATATATATGGATGTTTATTTTAATTCATTGGATTAATGGTAATTGTTTCCAGTGTAGTACCATTCGATATTGATATTTTTTATTTAGTTATTAAGTGGAATGTTTTATAATTTATTTACCTTTCCATGTTATTTTAATTCTATTGAATGATTTTTCTTCCTTGTTACTTACCCTTTCTGAGAATTTGAGCTCACCCTTATTATGTTTCTTTCCCTAGGTTATAATGAATAATTATATGAACTATCATTCAAGGATGAAATTTATTTTCCTTTAATGTATCATGTTTTTATTATCTATTTCCCAATGTATTAGAAGTATAATTTATATAATCTGTCATTCCATGACTGCAAAACCGAATGGTCCATCATTACTTTTTTTCTTGTAACAATTCCAATATAATATAATAATGCACCGACCCCAGGATTCCTGGTTTAAGGCCTTATATTTTAAATCTTCCTTTCCTCTTTTTAAGAGATAATGATCAATCAACCACTTTGTCTTCATCTCCATGACTCTCAATAGTGTATCTATCCACTAAGGATGATGGTCAAACATATTATGATCAAGACTCAAAATTCCATGAATGATATGTGATTTTTTTAATATTCTTATGAGAGTTAGAATATCCATAAATGTAATATGAATCTTTTATGAACACATATTAATCAATGATATGCTTCATAAAAATGAAAACAAATCTTTATTTCTCTTTTGTGATATGTGATGTGTTTGAGCATCAATATGAAGAGAAGAATGTGACAAAATAGTATGCATATTTAGAGTTATTTATGAACAAAATGGTGCAAATGTTTTTAGTATATACTTAAGAAACTCTAAATTACTAAGAAATGGTAAAACTGTCATGACAAGGCTTAAAGCCAAGATTTATCAATGTAGAATTTATTTTTAGAGATAAAAATGATAAATTGATATATTTTTAGCCTATAAATACTATATAAAGGATCCATGGGGGGTTTTGTGATATTAAGAAGATCCAATTTCTTGTGAAATAGAACACTAGAAAGAATTGTTTCATGTTGATTTTTCACATTTACTAGTTATGTGAAGGGGAAAAGGGCCACATGTCTTTCAAAATGTGTCTAGCACACTCAATGTATTCATTAATAACTATGTTCGGAAAATATATTTGGTGAAGCATGATACATTTACATGTAATTATCATCAGTTTTCATGAAATGATACAACCATGATACAGTGTCACTCACATATTATTTCATAATGAATAAGTTCTACTTTTTCATTAGGTTTACATATATTAAATGCATGTATCATTTTCTATAGTATGTGAAATTGTATGTTAAAATAATAGGAGGACAATGTTTTCACACCCAAAACTTTGAATGAAGTATTTTATTAGGAACATGCATAACAAAATTTAATCGAAGAATGTGAATGTATTAGTTACTAAATTGATGCAAACATTTAAATGTATTTCTATTTTGAAAAATAACCAAAATGAGAAGATACAAAAAAACTCAATTAACAAGAACATAATATTAATGAACACAAATGAATGTGAAAGAGTTTTGGATGATATTCCACTGATGAAGGATGTGAAATTTAATTTAGACCGTGGAATTATTATTCTTACATAAAATATAAAATAATTTTGTGTTAGTCACTCATACACATCTTAATGATTCTATTAATTCATGAATAGAAAGAATCATAGTCCAAGAATAGTTTCACAGAGGAGAATTTTCAATTATTGTTTTATATAATTGATTGAAAAAAAAACAAAATAATTAGTAGAAGATATTGAAAAATCATTAAGAGTACAAAAGAAAGATCCAACAAGTTAATAGAGATTTATCATAGATAATGATGTAGTGGATCAATCCTTCATAAATTGTGTTGTCTTATGGTTAGTTTTGGGAGTATTTAAAGTCTTCTGGTAGGATCTAGGAGTATAAGGACTCGCTCAGTTAGAGATGGAGTAGAGGAAGTCTTTCAGTTGGTGACGAAAATAGTGGAATAATTTTAGATAGAAATGGAAGAAAATAATGTATCTTAGTTTGAACTAGAGCATTGCATTCACTTTTAAGATAGTTAAGTATATTTGTTGGGTAAATAACCACTAAGATAATGATCAGGTCTTTGTAAAAAAAATTGTAAATACTATGTTCTTTTATCTATATTATTACCATTATACTTGATGTTAAATTGAGAAATACCACTAAGTGGATCAAGAAAGTTAAAATGTTCTGGAGTTTTATCTCAAAAGAAATAAAAATTCATAAAAATAAACTAGAAATTATCCCCTCCTCTCTAAATGATTAATCTATATTGGGGTACATCATTATTTTCTTTTAGAGTGAAAAAAATTCTGTTTTAAATAAAAATATTCTCTTGAGTATATAAAGAGAGGAAAATGAAAGAAAATCATGTTATAATTTCAAAAAAAGTTTGATAAAAAGTGTTATATGTAGTAATTATATATAATAATATTTCATCATTGTAAACATAATTATTAATATTCTTGATAAAATGAGGTTTTAATGTTAAAACCTTACCACTTAGGTGTATTTTATTTCATGAACCCCATAAAAAAGATAACTTCAAAGAAAAAATTAAATTCCCAAAACATAAGGACATTCATGATAAAACATAAAAATTTTGTTGTCTGTACACGTAATAAAATAATTTAATTGTATAAAAAATACATGTACTAACGAAGATATTTGGAGGTGATAAAATCTTATTACTTTGTTAACATTTAAATAAAAAACCCAATGGATGAAATTATTTTAATTATAAAATTAAATAACATTTCTTAAGAAGTTTAAAACAATACTTCTTTCAAATTATAAATATATAAATATACTAAATTAATATATTTTCTTAACATTAAACATGTCTCAATGAAACTATATTGAGATGAAGAAAATTTACTATATGCGTGACTATATTTTTCCATTCTATAAACAAATTTTTAATAAATTTTTATTTCATATAATTTTATACAAGAATAATATTCATACTTATAATTTTATACATCATCCTATTATAACATTTATACACCAATATATTATCAATTCTCTATTAATGTCAATATTTCAGGGGTTAACTACTTCGTTTCTCGTGTATTTTTTATTTTGGGATTTATTATCCTTATTCTTTTATCATGGTTCTATAATATATATATATAATCATGTAATGAGTATAATATTTAATAATTATATTCACTTTTATGACCATTCATATAATTTAGTGATGAAAAAATATTAACATAACTTTGTAGAGATAGTAATTTTTACGTACACACTATTGATGTTTCATCTTTTTAATGGATGGGAAAAAGAAAAGTATTATATTATGCACCATTAAATAATATTTATTAAACAATCTGTATAATATTTATTCATTTTGTATTTAATTATTACCACCAATGTATGGGGGAAATGGAAAACAAATTACATCACTCTGAGGAGGTGGTAGTCTATATGTACACATTGGATATGTAATCATTTACAAATGTATTAGATGATAAGAATTTTTCAGAAGATAATATTTTATAGAAAATGTATTATGTAATGCCTTGAACCCAAATGTCTGGAGCTGGTGCATTATTTTAATACATTTTCATGATTATAAAAAATCATGTCCCAAAGGATCGATCAATTTAGCAGTCATAGAAAATATATTACATTTAAGAAAATAACATTAAACTTTATAACATAAATCATAGCATAAAAAATAATTTTATAATGTCATTATTCTCCTAGATTAACCATTTATATCAATCATAATACACTTCATGACATCCTGAAAATTAAAACATAATAAAGGGATGAGCTAAGATGATCAGTAATGGTATATAATTTAGAAAAAGTCATGAACTTTTAAGGAAATATGTATAATAAAAAAAACATCCATTTAATAATAAACATGAAACAAATTTCCCAAAAAAATCAAACAATACCATATAAACATGATCATGAATATTCTACTAGTCAAATAATCACATGTAATAACTAATTTCATAACAAGGGAAGGATAATGTCGAACATAGTAATTACAACTTCAAGGCCTTGTCCCAAGACCAATCACAAGAATTCTGTCAAATCTATATTCCAAGACACTAGTATGTCTCATGAGGCCTACTGATGTGTAAAAGGGCTATAATGGGCCATACCCGTCCAATTCAAAGTCTAATGCAATCCTCATATGACAATTTTGAAACATAACATAAACATTCATATTAAAACTAGCATATAAAATGTCAATATGTTAAAAATAAACCATGAATGTTATTACAGTGGAACATCCGCAGTCATGAATATAATAAATTATTCCATACAATTTGTATGATTTTATTATATTAAATCAACCCCAATCAAGAATAATATCCAGTAAATGATGTTGATATATTTGAAAATGATCAGTAAAAATCTTGGAGAGAAATATCCATTTTCTAGAAATCATTTAAATAAAAAAACAATTTATAAAGGAATTCATATAAAAATTATTATTGACTCAGTGTGTCCTGTACCACTTTGAATCATTTTAATATAATTAACATTTTATAGTAATCTCATCCATATAAATAAGTCCTTAAAATCTTTTTGAAAACATGGACATTAATTAAATATATTTTGAAAAATAAATATTTAAAACATTTAAAATGATGATATTATTAATGATATCCTCTCATAAAATCATAAAAGAGTAATTTTTAAAATATTTTTATAAAACATTGACACTGATGATAAATATTTCCCAGTTAATACTTACACATGAACAATCTCTGATAATAATGAGATTGAGGAATTAACCCTTACCTTGTACATCCCTTTAGTAGATGGTACGATTAACATCCATTATAATGACCATAGTATGTTATTAAGTTATAACAGAACCATGATCATATTTATGATATCATATATCAATAATTATGACTTTATACTACCAATTTAATAATAATTTCCATGTTAATGTGACATTTCTGGTAATAATCACTTTCTTTAAGTACATATTTTAACTTTTTATTCTGGATCATATCACTTCGATCATGATTTACATAATTATAGAATATAAAACATGATTTATATATCATATATAAATTTATAATTTATATATGTATTATAGATAGATATATGAAATGGAAACACTATTCTTGGATACGGTAGTCTGTACGTACGCAAGAACGTTGTTTCCATTTCCTTATCATACTGTATTAAAGCAAGTAAACGAAATATATTTATCTATATAAACATATATTATTCTAGTAGAAATATTATTCCATATATCTCATAGTTAATATATATATATATATATATATTATTGAATGTTGATCACTGAAGATGAATCTCATCATGTCGTGGATATGGTAAGCTGTATGTATACATGAGCGACAATATCATTATTTTGAGGGTTATAAAATTTATAATTGGATTGTATATTATATATAAAGAATAATTAACATGTTATATTCATTATTTACAATAATTATACTCATTATTAAACCCATCCAAATAATGTAGTGTTGAATAATAAATTACATCACGACTTGGAGATGTTAAGTCGTACGTACACACACATGGTGACTTTTTCATTCATAGGATGGATAAAAAATTAAATATGGTTGTAACATATTTATAATAAAATCTTATCTTGTTTGATTTACTAATTTTATTATTTTATTATGGTAATAACAAATAATGAGGAAGTAGAAGAAGAAAAAAACATTGAAAGAGGTGATGAAATAATCATCACTTCTTCGGGTGTTTCCTTTAAATTTGAACAAAATGGATCATTAAGATGGACATATAATCAATGTGAGGCCCCTAGGATGAATTGAGGGATGTTTTGGGAAATTTTGGTAAGGGTTTGGCCGATTAAAATGGCTTTTGAGGTGTGAATTTAGGGGATGGGGAAGTCCCCTTTTATAAGAGAGGTAAGGGGCTCCTTAGGGAATGTTTTAAATATTAATTTATTATAAACTTATTTACTGTTTCTAATAGCTAAAAATAAATTTATTATGAGGATAATGTGGGTATTATTCTAAATCCTCTCAAACAAAAGGTTCTATACATGTTTAGTTCACCTTATTAACCTTTTCAGTTAGACACAACCCTTAGTTAAATAGTTTAACTTTTACGATGTCTTATTGAATTTCTACAGAACATGGTCAATATAGTTACTATTAAATTCCAAGAGAACATTAAGTTGTTTATTAATGAAATATGTAGCCTTATACAATTCAATTGGACGAATCTTATATATTTAGGACTATTATATAGTTTAATAATATAGTATTTTCTTTAATAAACCATTTATTTCAATTTTGACACTATTTAGTATATGGTTTTTGGTAAAGTCGTCACAACTTTTTTAATTATAAATAAATATATTGAATCAACCCTAACATGTCATATTCACCAATAAAATTAGTGTATGGAATCAAATGTTTCAATTTACAATTATTTTTAAATTTATAATATCAATTATTTTAATCTTTCAATAATAATGTAATTATTTTCATCATCATTCTATCATAAATAAATTTATTTATACAAGGTCTAAAAAATATCAATAAAATTCTATGATATAAGAAATATTTTTAGATTTATAATGAAAATTTATATCTTAATTTTTATTATGTATAACCGAAAATTAAAAATGGTTTAGTTATTAAAATCTGAATCTAACAATATTAACTCTTCTTTAAATAAAATATAATAAATGTTATAATAAAATCCAAATAGGTCAAAAAGGATCATATTTTTTCCCAAAGGTTGATATGGGTTTAAATAAACATATCCAATAGAATTAATACATGTTTTGGGGTAATTTTATATTATTATAATATTTTTTACCTTTAATTACGCAATTTATTTTTAACCGTGGTAAATAAAATTGAAAAGTTACGATTCAACAAAAATTATTTTCATCCTACTGAACCAAATTTTCATTATTTATTACAATTGTGTCTATAAGATTATTTAAATTCAATTCATAGAAGCAGTAAAATTATGTTTTATAATGATTTGCAAATATGCCTAGAAGGTAGGTGGAAAACATTAAAAAGCTCGATAATATTTTGTAAATATAATATTATAAAAAAATTAATCCATTGGATTAAAATATTTAATATATATATATATTAACATTAAGATAAATTTTAATTAGAAATAATTATTTAATTCATAAAGGCAATTTTTAGGTAATATGCAGTAATTTTCACTATTTATCAAAAATAGAATGTTTTCAGAAAAATATAGAAAATTAAACCTAATCTAATTTTGAAATTAGAAATTCAAAAATAAAGTCTATTTAACCAAAATAAATTTTTTAAGAGATTATAAAATTAATATTATTATTGTTCAGAAGAGGAAATAAAAAGTTCTTCTTTAAAAAAAATACTTTTTCAAAATATATAACTATTTAAACCAAACATATAAATTTCATTATAAATATATTTTATTTATGTGAAAAAATTATAAATAACATTTAAAATTTATTTTTTACTATTCATATTACTATATATAATAGATATATAAAAATATCATTTAAATAATTATAATACTAATGTGTTGTCTCAGAGAAACTGAATAATGTGTATAACGCAAGAAAAGTCACTGCTGCATGAAATATAATATAGTAAATTACATTAACGAGATTACGTACTATGAAATCGTAGGGTGTTAAATTCCCCCCTCCTTAAATATATTGCATCCTCACAATATGAAAATGGTTTTTGAAAATAAATGGATGAAAATAGAAAATATCTTTGTGGTGAACCCACAAAGGAAATTGGGTTAATAAAATTTGGTCTTAATAAGTGGGAAAGAGAAATGAAAATTTTACCCCTATATTAGAATTACCAATAGGAGAGCATTGTTAGAAGTTAGAGACAAATAATTAGAGGAAAAACTTAAATAATTAGGGAGTGATTGAGGACATCAATAACAAAAAATTGAACAATAAATTAATTATTGAGGGCCTCACGGATATAAATATATAATTATTTAAAGTATCATATGTTCAACCAAATATGTGGTATTAGGATTACACATTTTTTAGAAACATTTTTTTAAAGATGAGGGATTAGAATGATCAAAAGATGTGGTTTTCCATTTGGATGGCTATGTCTTCATTAAGTGCTTTTCTTCTCCTTGGTTCCCTATTTCCATAATGGGGAAAAGGTTTGGTTTCTTAAAATCATCAAGGGGAATGAGAAAAGGTGATCCTATATCTCCGATCTTATTCATTCTGGACCAGGCTGATCTCATCAGAAATCATAACAAGAGTATTGATACTGGCTTGATTCAACCCTTTGAAGGGCGGTACGACTTCTATGGTATCTCTCATATATTTTTTCTGATGATATGTTATTTTCCTTCAATGGAAGTGCCAATTATATTCTAAATTTCAATTTGACTCTATCAGATTATTGCAATAAAGCTGGTCAGCGTGTCGATATAAAAAAAGTGGTGTTTTTATCTCCAATAAGGGTTCTTCTAGGAGATCTGTGCTCATTCAACATAGAATTGGTTTGGCCAAGCCATGTTTTCCCATAGAATATTTCGGTGCCCCATTATCTAATTTGAGAGTCAGAATTTTCCATTTTGATTCCATTGTGTCTAGAATTATGCTAAGGATCTAGAATTGGAAGAGTTGTTTCATATCCATTGGGGGGGAGGATCACTTTGGTAAAAACTAAGCTCTCTTGTATTCCTATTCATGTGTTATCTATGTATATACCTCTTAAAGTAGTGATTAAAAAAATTGAAAGGCTTATAAATTACTTCATATGGGACTCACATTGTGAAGGACGTCGTCATTGGGCTAGTTGGTCCAGAATAGAAAGACCGTTTCAGGAGGGGGGATTTAATCTCAAAGGTTTTGATGATAATATGTGGTGTATGCAGACTAAACTGGTATGGGAGGCAATTTTTGGGGTTTATCATTGGTCTGATTTTATCAAGATGAAGTATGGGTAATTCCCTTTTGTTTGGGTTGATAGTGGTAATGGTTATCATTTTTGGAATTTTTAAAAAATTCTTGTTTCTCCTGTTTTGGAAAATTCTCGCTAGATTGTAGGGCATGGTGACTTTTCTTTCTAGAAACATAATTGGGCTGCTTCCATCCAATTTTATCCAAGCTCTGTGGCCTTGAATATCACTATTCGGCTGGCAAGTGCATACCCACTGTTCACTGATGAAGTGTTGAATGAGGTTCAAAAGGATGTGCTGCATAATATCTATTTTTCTGAGGATCTTGACAAGTGTTACATTACATCTTCTTCCGCTAGTAATATTTCATGCTCAGCTTTTCATTATATAGTTCATCCTTCCCCTATTTTGTACTGTTTTGGAAGTAGACTTTGGTGTAAAGACCTTTCTCCTAAATTTAGTATTATTCTCTAAAGAATCCGCAATGGTGTTTTTCCTACTGTTTTCATCTTTTTTTCAAAAGTGATTGGGTTGTTCATCTGTGGGTTTATATTGCTAGTTTTCTAGATTTTTGTGGGTGTGTGGATATAGTAGAAGAATTTCTTCAAGCATGTTTGAATTCTTAGGATAGGGGTTCTGTACAGGCCAAGGGGTGGACTTTACATATCCTTGCTGGTTGTTGGACTCTATGGGAAACATGGAATTCTTTTGGTCATCATAGTACCCGAACTAACTTGCAGTATATAAAATTTAAATTTTTGAACCTTCTCTCTTCATTTTTGCAACAATGTGAATGTGCGCGTATTTCTCTAGTTCTGCATTCTTTTGATTCATTTCATACATTGACAGATGCAACAATTTCTGGGTGGAGGTCTTCTGGTGTATGGGTGTGATGGCATCCTCCTATCGATGGGCTTAAATTAAATACTGATCATTCTTATTTACAATAGTTATGCGTGGTGGCAGTGTTGTTCGAGATGATTTTGGTTCGGTTGTTGGGGCTTTTTCTACTTTCTTTGGGGAGGGTAATTCAGCGGTGGATAAGGCACTAGTTCTTCTTCAAGGTCTCAAAATGTGTAGGGAAAGATCTATCCATCTATAAGAAATTGAATCAAGTTATTCTATTATGATTATTGCCCTAAAATGTAAAGTGTATTGCCCCTGGAATATTACTTATTCAATCCGTTCTTGCAAGGCTTTAATTCATTCAAACATGTTGGTTCTCCATACATTGAGGGAAGGTAATATGCTGGAAGACTTCCTAGCTTCTTAATGCAATCTAGATGAAATGATTCAGATTTTTTCTAGCACAGACTCTCTTCCTGTTTAAGGTTCTATGATTGTCTTAGGGGATTCCCTCGGTCTTCATCATTTTCGGCCCCCATGAACTTTTTATTTTGTGTTCTTTCTGGTATTTCTCTTTCTTTTAATAGCAGTTTATAATTTTTAGTCAGATGGATAAATTTTTTATCAAGATAAGAACTCAAGAAAACATTCTTGATTTCATTACCTATTCTAATCATAATCTCATCATTTGGTTGTGCTTCGATCTATTTTCACTTCAACCCTTAATCTTGGAATTGAATGTTTGAAATGAATTATTTTTACTCCTGATGAACATTTGATAAATTGTAAGGTCCAAAAGTATTTACTTAATCCGCTATATATTTACATAAATCCCAAACGTAAGGTCAATGTATCCAATAAATTATACATTAACCTCAAACAAAAAAATCAAGTGTTAAAATTACTCTATTCCATACTCTAGTCTTATCCAAAATACTTGTGTCCAAACACACATTCCAAAAATTTATATGGGTGGTAAACATAATGAAGATCTTTTTTTTCACATAATAACACGTGAATACCATTATCATGTATTCTCTTAAAACATGGTAACACCTTAAATTCCCTTGAAACATTATTGAATACATTCATGCTCTCTTATTCCTTATAGAATATCAAATACACTCCTTAAAACCAAAATTTTTGTAAACTCAATCAATAATGGAATAAACAAAAAATTAATTTTTTCAAAGATAGTCAATAATATCTAATATAATTTATTCAAATCAATAATCCCTTATTCCAAAATCACTATCTCAGTAGTAAGTCGATATTAATGTTTATCTTTCCCTCAACCATGTATTTTCTTAAAAATTTAACATTCTATTGAGTCACTTTTATCTATACCATACAATCTCAAATCCCCAATGAAATATAACTTTAGTACAATCCTTATTTATTCCCCCAATTCATATAACCATTACATCATTGATAATACACTCAAATAATAATACAATCGAGAAACAAAAATACATTACTTATTCTATGTTGACTATATTAACTGCTTATACTTGACCTTGATCCCTTTGATTCTTCTGTGCTGTATTTCCATGATTCTTAAGTGATTTATTTCCATAATTCCTCATTCAACTATAGTTAAAATACTGAATATTAGTATTATGTTTGTTCTATTTTCACTTTTCTAATGACCCTTTTTTCTAGATATATAACAAACACCCATTCATTTCAAACACTTCCTAGGATGATTCATTCCATAGTTATCACATATGAGAAAATCCATAATTTGCTTCATCCCTTTATACATATTTTCTTATGATATCCTCCTATTCTCTGGCTTCTCTTCAAATCCATTGAACATAGAGAATTATTTATATATATTATAAACATATGAGAATATTTCCCCATATGATGATAATACATGGTGGGTTATTTCCCTTAGAAATTATTGCATGAGTCCATGAATGTTTGGATCCTTATTACTCTTTGGAATTTGTGCATTTGTGGGGTATTCATTCCTTCTACTAGGTTCCATCTATAAACAATGTCCTATATTAAATTAGGTTTTTAATCATAATTTTTTATTCTAAACAAGTGAAATTAATAACATAAATCAAAAAAAATATTCATATATAATATCATAATCATAAAAATTGATTATTTTCAGACATGTTTAATCATAAATAATTCCTAACGGTTTATATTAAATACGTGAATTTTCCAAAGCATATCCCCCAAGAGTGTCAAACCAAGTGTACAGTGAGGCCTGTTTTTGTGTACATGTTTACCCCGAGTCATGCTCGGAACACCTTGTCAGAGTTTTCACCACTATGTACATTTGTGGCAGAACCACATCCACTTGGAGTATCAAAATAGGGATGTATTGATTGGAATATCCATGTAATCTATACTTTACTAAAATTCTTAGGGATTTATTCTATACATATCCTCGAAGCCTATCTTATGGTTATGATCAATAATATAAGCTTTCTAAACCAATTTCCAAGGTTGATGCTATGATTCTTCTCATACCAACTGTAATGCCCTAAACCCAAAAGCCCAGAGTCGGTGCATTATTTTAATACATTGGCATGATTACAAGGAATTAATTCACTAAGGACCAATTAGTTTAGAAGTCTTGGAAATGAGATTATATAAAGAAAATAACATTATACTTTATAACATAAAACATATCCTAAATAATAATTTAGGAATGCCATAATTCCCCTAGCTTAACCCTACATATCAATCATAATAAACTTCTTCGCATCATAGGAAAATAAAAAATAATAAAGGGGAGAGCTCAGATGATTAGTAAGGGTAAATAATTTAACAAAAGCTATAAAATTTTAAGGAAAGATGTCTAATAATAACAGTATCCTTTTAATCATAAACATCAACATAGTATTGAAAAAATAAAATAAAATAACTATATAAACATACACAAAGATATTATAGTAGTAGAATAATAATATGTAATAACTAATTTCATAATGATGGAATGTATAATAATGTACATAATAACTACTACATCAATGCATTGAACCAAGACCATTCAAAAATATTCTGTCAAGGCCTTGTGCCAAGACAATAGATTCTCTCATGAGACCGACTGATGGATCAATGGGTATTGTAGGCATCCACGATCACATACTAATCCTAATGCATTCCTCTTATGAAAAAGTTGAAACATAACATAAACATTCATATTAAAACTAGCATAAAAATATCAAAACTTTTACACCAAACCATGAATGGTATAAGAATAGCACATCCACAATCAAGCATATCATAACTCATTCAATATAGTATGGATGATTTTATTATAATAAATCATCCTCAATCAATAATATTATCAAGTAAAAGATGTTGAATTATTTGAAAATGACAAGTAAAATCCTTTGATAGAAATATCCCTTTATCATGAAATCATGAAAAATTCAAATGATTTACAAATGAATTTATTTAAAATAGTTTTTTAAATCAACGGTTCCCATTCCACATTGAAAATTTAGAATGTAAATAACATTTTCTAACAATCATATTCATATAAATAAATCCTTTAAATCATTTTGTAAAATAGACATTAATTAAAAAGATATAGAAATTAAATCTTTAAAACATTTAAAATGGTGATCTTATTAAAGAAACCCTCCCACAAAAATGTAAAATATTTATTTTGGAAACAGTTTTATGAAACATAGGCATGCATAATAAATATGTCCCAGTAAACACTTGTGAACTATCTCAGCTAATAATGAGATTATGTAATTAACCCTTACCTTGTACTTTCCTTTAGTTGACAGTACATTTAGCCACCTGTATATTGACCATAGTGGGTTATTAAATTATACCAAAACCATAGTAATATTTATGATATCATATGTTATTCATTTATGACATTATACTACCCAATTAATAATAATTTCTATTTTAAAATAACAATTATGGCAATAATGTATTTCTTTATCGTACATGTATTAACTTGTTATTATTGATAGTATACAGTTGTTTCTATTTTCTTATCATATAGTATGGAAGTATGTAAATGAAATATATTTATCTACATAAATATATATTATTCTAGTAGAAATATTATTATATATATCTCATACATAATATATAAATATATATATATTTTTAAAAAAAATTCTTGAATGGTGATCATTGAAGATGAATCTCATCACTTCATGGATATAGTAATCCGTATGTATGAACGTGGGACAATATCATTCTATTGATGGTGAAATGGTGGTAAATAATTTTTTGGAAGCTATAAACATTTATGGGAAGATTTATAATAAAAGAAACAACCTTTTAATCATAAACATGAACATAATATGAAAAAAATCAAACATTACCATATAAACATGAACATGAATATTCTACTAGTAAAATAATCACTTGTAATAACTAATTTCATAATAAAGGAATTCATAATGGAGAACATAATAACTACTACTTCAAGGACGTGTGCCAAGACCAGTCACATATATTCTTTCAAGACCTTGTGCCAAGACACTAGTTTTTTCTCATAAGAATTACTGATGCATCATGGGGCTATAGCTGGCCCCACCCATCCCATACTAAGTCTAATGTATTTTTCATATGAAAATGTTGAAACATAACATAATAAATCATATTGAAAATATTATATTAAATGTCAATACTTTAACAATAAACCTTTAATGTTATAAGAATTGCACATCCACCGTAACTTCCCAGTTCTATGAGCTACCTAGACATGCCCCATACCTGGTTGGTCACATGGACTCTATTGCATTTCCCCAAATTCCAGAGGCTACCAACTTTTAGTGAGGGCCTTGGGTAAGATAGTGGGGAAACTATTGCCTCATTTACAGAGTAATGCAGCAGAAATAATGAAATAACAATAGTGGAAGAAGTAATAATACCATACAATAGTAAATAAGGGAAGACTAGAAGTAAATAAACAACTAAATTGTCTATATGTATAAAAAATGATGCATGAAACAAGTATCTATGAATGAAGCAAAACAATTGAAAATACTATAATAGAGTAAAAAACCAAAGTGTAGTGGAAACATTTAAATAACTCCACCAGCATCGTAATCCTCAGATTGCTCCCATGGTCTCCAGCTCCACAATAATCAAGTACTAGAAGTAGAGGGTCACCTTCCCTTATTTGGACCTACGAAAATATAATCTTTTTGGGCCAAAAAAACATGTCCCAACCAGGGTGTGAGACAAATCCCAGTAGGCAACCACCCAATGATCTATGCCTAATAGTCAGTGAATATACATGGAAATCCATAAGAAAAATGATGCAGTAACTAATAAGTACACAAAAGTAAACAATCCTAATGTTTCAATTTCCTTCATGTTCATATATCAAGTAAGAAACTAATCTAAATAAACTAATCCTATGTAATGTACTCATATCCTATCCCCCATGCTTTATCAAACAATATCGAGTCACCCTTTGGGTAGTTCTCACAGCCTAACCCCTCTTGTTCAATTTACAAAAAGAATATAATGAATAATCTATGAGGAAGCACTCACCCTCAAATAACCCTATAGACTCGTATAATCATAGAATTTCTAAGGAAGCACTCACCATTAATTCCCCCTATAGTCTTTAACATTAAACTACAAACACTCTGAGGAACCACACAACGTCAATTCCTCATTTGGTCTCGCAACCTATCTATAGACACTGTATATAAGCCAAAAACATCAATCCCCCTATGGCCTCACAGCGTGATAATTATAACTGACACTCTGGGAAATCCATCAACGTCAATTTCCCTTATGGACTCACTACCCTAGGTTTCAACAGCCCCATGTAAAGAAAATGTACACAATCAATAATCAGTAGCCCAAGTAAACTTCAAGGTACAATATGGCTGATTATCTACAAGGCATAACACATAATATTAGATATATAATTAATCTATCCTAAAAACATTATGAAGGAATGAAAAATATCCTAAGAGGAAAAGCGAGACCAAATGATCAAAATCAAACAAACATGGGAAAACACATCCATAACATTTAAATTAACCCTATTCACAATAAAAAAAGCTCTATTTAATCATGCTATCCATATCAGGAATTAACATGGTTAAAATACCTAAACACGCAATTCCCAAAACAAGGGTATTGGACACATTTGCACATATAACTCAATGACTAACTATGGAAAGGCACAAACTAGCTACCTCGGCATTGTACGATCAATATACGTGAACATTAGTCTTTGAATTTCCCTATAATTTTGTAGATCTAGAAAAAAGAAAAAAAATGTTCAGCCCAGGATATCTCTTGAATGAAAATAAATCAGCAAATGAGGTTATAGATGAAAGAAGATCCTACCATGTTGATTCCAACAAAATAAAAAATGGTTGATTTCACGATTGGATGGTGAGTTGCTGGCTCATAAAGGAATCATTGGCTATGGACTCTCCTGGATGAAATGAGAGAATAAGATGATAAATTTACAAATGTGATGCGACCCTCACCCGATTAATGAAATAAAAACAAAAGTACCCAACATTTTCATTAAAATCACATGGTGTGTTCTTGACAATTCCAGGCCCCACATTATTTAGCCTCTAGTTCACCCCACATGGAAATGTGCCCAGTTGTAACATGGCCAGTGCATGGATACCTGCAGAAACTGGGTACACGGTGTGTACTTATAAATACACAGCGTGTACTCCCCAAATTTCCAAAAAAACCTCTTTTTCTCATAAATAACTAGAGAAGAAGATACAAACTTAAAAAAAAGATCTGAGTTCTTAAAAACATCCCCACTTAAAGAAATTCATCCCAGAATTCCCTAGTAAGGAGACATAGAAGAAGAGTCCTCAAATAGCTCTGGCCTCTATGATCATACATCAGCCACCCTCTCCCAAGTCTTGTCCTCTACTCATTCGTGATACCATAGATCTCGTACCAGAGAAATGGACCGGTCATAGATAAAATTCGCACTACAATAAAATATCTGGATAGGATTCTCCTCGAATGATGCATACACCTCCATTTGAACCTCCTCGAGTTGAATGACATGATATGGTTCTAAGATTAACACTATAGTTGAGAAATGTGGATGACATCGTGCATAGACTGGTACCTCTAAGGTAACTACAATTGATAAGAAACCGGACCGACTCTCTCCAAAACCTCAAACGGTCCAACATATTTTGGCGAAACCTTAACCGGTCTCTTAATCCTCCTATGTCCCAACCTCGGTGTGACACATATGAAAACTAGATTTCTGACCTCAAACTCTAGAGGTCATCTTCATAAATTAGCATAAGTCTTCTATTGTGACATTTTAGTATCTATCCTATTTTCAATAAACTCTATTTTCATGGTGGTCTCCTGGACAAGATGAGGTCCCAACATATCTGTATCTCCCACCTCAATCCAAATAGGGGTGATCGGTATGGCCTCCCATACAATGCCTCAAATGGTTCTATCTGAACAGTTTCTTGAAGACTATTTTTATAGGAAAACTCCACAAGAGGTATTTTCATTTCCCATGAACCACTAAAATCTACGATGCATTCTCGAAGCACCTCCTCCAACACCAGAATCGTACTCTCATACTGGATATCATTCTGGTGATGGTAAGTTGTACCCAAAAGTACCTATGTACCCAAAGTCATCTATAGTCCCTTCCATACCTGAGAAGTAAAACGGGTATCCCTGTATGAAAAAATGCATTTTAGAACCCAATTGAAATTTACAGTATCTCGGCTGTACAGCCTTCCCAACTCATCAACACTGAAGGTATTCTTGATCAGTACAATGTGTGAAACATTTTTGAGTCTATCAATGACAACCCAAACTGCGTCATTCCCACAAGACGACATCAGAAAACCTTTCAAGAAGTCCATCGTGACACTGTTTTACTTTTACTTGGGAATGGTTCACTGCTGAAAAATCCCCATTGGTTACTGATGCTCTACCTTCAGCTGCTGACAGGTGGAACACCACATGAAAAAACCAGCAACATATCCTTTCATCGCTGGCCACCAATACTGATGTTGTAGATCTCAATACATCTGGGTAACCCTAGGATGTACTACCCAAATTAAGGAATGATTGTATCTCATCATCCCCTAATGCATCTCTACTATCACCCATACACGTCCCTGAAATAACAAGATATTATCCTCACCTCCAGTCCATCTCAGAATAGGGTCCTCTCCTAACACACTCTCCCATATTACTAGGCCTTCATAATATGATATCTGCCACATTCTCACTAGATCAAGTTGAGTAGAGGCAACAACTAAAGAATAAATAATATTTTTCCCCTATTCTCCATACACATCTAAATGCATCTCAGAGAACAGATCCATAAGCTTCCACTCACTGCTTGCCTCCTAAACTTCCTGTATTTGAGTCCTCCTGCTCAATGCATCAGTTACTTCATTTCCTTTCCCAAGCGTATAGGCAAGCTCAATGGAAAATGACTGAAGGTATTCAACCGACATTCACTGTCTCAAATTCAGATCGCGTTGAGTGATGATATACATGAAAATTTTGGTCTGTGAAAACCAAAAAAATCTATCCTAATAGATAATGTCTCCAACAGTGTTAAGCATAATGAACTGCAGCCAACTCGATATCATGAATTGGGTAATTCAACTTATGTGGCCTGAACTGCCAATACTTATACACAATTTCTAATTCCCCTACATTAGAAATACTCACAACCTGATTCCAGGATCATCATAGTAAATTGTATAGCTCTATCCTATATTTGAAAATAGTAGTATTGGTGCTGAAGTCAACCTACATTTCAGATCATGAAAGGGTGACTCACAAGAATATGACCACACGTACTTTGCACCCTTCTTAATCAGGCTTGTTAGTGGTGCTATTTAGCGTAAAAACTCATGTATGAAGAATCTATAGTAACCAGCCAGCCCTATAAATCTCTATACCTCAAAGACGCTCATGTGTTTCTCATAGGAAACTACGACTCTCACATTATCTGTGTCTACTGATAGTCCTGTATCTGAGATAATGTTACCCAAGAAGTGAATCTGGTCCATCCAAATGTGGCATTTTGAGAGCTTATCATATAAAAGATACTCTTTCATTGAACTCAATATGATCTCAAGATTTGTGGCTTGGGTGTGTCGAGAGTGAGAGTACACCAGGATATCATTTATGAAGACTACCACAAAAGAATCCATGTATGAATGGAACACTCGGTTAATCAGTGCCATCAAAATAGCAGCTGTGTTTGTGAGACCGAGTAGCATAACAAGATACTCATACAGTCCATACTTTCTATGAAATGCTGTAAGAGGTATATCAGATGGTCAAACATGAAAATTAAGGTAACTGGTTCTCAATTCAATCTTCAAGAACACCCAGGCACCTCATATTTAATCAAAGTGGTCATTAATCCTCAGTAAGGGATATCAGTTCTTAACCATCAACTAGTTCAGCTCCCCATAATCGACACAATGCCTAAAGGTACCATTCAACTTTTTCCCAGACATGATAAGAGAACCCCAAGGAGAAGTACTGGGTCAGATGAAACCATTAGCCTACCACTCCTCCAACTACTTATTGAGCTCCTGTAACTCTTGTGTTGACATCATATAGGGAGGAGTGGACACTTGTGCCGGTCCTAACACAAGTTCAATAGAAATTTCCACATATCTCTCTAGAGGAAAACCAGGAAATTCCATTGGAAAGACATCCCTAAAATGTTCCACCACTAGAGGAAAATCCATATGTGAAGTTCCATGGTCATACAGATATAGAATAGAAATCTTTGTTGTGACTCCTCCCATCCCATGAAGCTCGGTTCCCACTCTACTCGATAATAAATCCCATTCTCCCTTATGAAGAAACAAACTACCCTTTGGTGACATGAGACTCATTCTACGGTGATAGAAATCGACAACAACCCAGAAGGGAACTACCTAGTCTATTCTGAGAATGACATCATAACATGTCGACTCTAAGACATAGAGTTCCTACAAGAAGTCACCCCCACCGTCCTCAAAAGGGCACTCCTTGCACGGACGTACACTATCTATACTAGTCCCCAATGTATTTTCTTGGGTCATGATATTAGAAGAAAAAAGATATAGAGTCCAAGGATCTCCAGAACAGCTAATGATTTGTAACTATGGGAAGACCCTATATCGAAAAGTGTAGAAGCCAAAACTGAGGAAACAAGGATCGTACCTAGAAATATAGATGGTATGTGATCCTTCTACTTTATAGTCTACTCCACCATATAAGTATGTCCTGTAATATAGCCATGTTGTAACGCCTCGACCCTAGTTACCCAGAGTCAGTGCATTATTACATAACATTGGCATGAACACAAGAAATATCAAGTCTCGAAAGACCGATTAGTTTAGTAGCCTTGGAATAACTAGATACATTAATAATGTTTACATTACATCATAAAATGAAAACTACAACATTATAATCTCCATAGTCCACACTCTTATCCCCTCATACTATACCTATAGATCATTCATAAATTACTTTTTCACATCCTGGGAAAAATAAAACATAGAAAAGGGGTGAGCTCAAATGCCCAATAAGGATAAAAATATAGCCAAAACTTTCATAAATAAGAATAAACATTTAAGGTAATGTATAGCATAAACAAAAGCCTTTTAAAATTGAACATCCTCATAATAAGGAAAATATAAAATGAAATAAAACCATTAACTTATTCACATGGATATTCTAATAGTCGAATAATCACATGCGATATCAATAACCACTTTCATAATGATGGAATGCATAATGCCAAACAATCATAACCACATAGCCAAGGCCTCGTGTCAGGACTACAAATATGATTTTTCCAAGGCCATGTTCCAAGACACTAGTTTGTCTCATGAGACCTACCAATGCATCAAGGAGCTATAGCGGGCTTTACCTGTCACTTACTAAGTCCAATGCATTCCTCATATGAACATGTTTAAACATAACATAAACATTAGTATTAAAAATAGCATACGAAATGTCAATACTTTAACCACAAACCATTAATGTTATAAAAATAGCACATCTACAGTCAAACATAACTCATTCGATACAATATGGAAGATTTTATTTTATCATATTAAACTCAATCGATAATAATGAATGATATTGACATAGATGAAAATAACCATCAAAACTATTTGAGAGAAATATCCCCCTTTTCTTGAAAACATTTAAAATTCGCACTATTTGTCAAGAAGCCGTTTAAAAAAATATTTTTCAATCAAAGTGTCCCATACCACTTTGAAACATTTAAAAGGAGTTTTAATTTTAAAACATTAATGTCCATATAAATAAATCTTTAAAACCATTTTTTAAAACATGGACATTAATGAGCAAGAATTAGAAGAATAAGTCTTTAAAACATGTAAAAATGGTATTTTAGTTAGAGTTTCTAACCAAAAGAGAGAAACTTGAATACAAATAATTGAGGTAATCAAAACTTTGTAATATCATGAGAATAAAGGGATTCATGATATACTATGTCAAAGTACATTATATACACCAAATAAAAGTGATTTGGTGTATAACAACAAAGAAGTCTCAATGGAATGTAAATTGAGATGAAATCTATCATAAAGTTCGTATCCTTAGGTTAAGGATAAATCAACGATATAGTTATGAATGAAAAATATAAATACACTAAATATGATTGGATATTCACTGTAAAACACTCAAAGGACATTCACACATAATCTTGTAAAAACAACACCAATGAATTGGATGTTTAATTCAACAAATGGAGAATGAGTTAAAATTACTCTTATCAAATTCATATCGAGGACTTGAGAAATTATCAATGGAGTGATTATGTGTATAAAAAGTATATACACAGAAAAGGGGAGTGGAAATTATGACATAATCAAATGCATAGTAATTCCACACATAATCTCAGAGTAAAATAATCAATGAAGTTTGCGTAAAGCCGAATAAATGGAAATTGAAATTTCAAATTTCCTTATCGATTTGGAAACTTACGAAACATACAAACATGAAAAAAGGATAATAAAATGATGATGTAAATATACATAAATTAAATTCTATTACACAATGAATACAATCATGGTCAGTACACACACCACATGAAATAAATAAGTGGTGAACAATGGAATTCTCACAGAATTAAAAGTGAGATAAGAAACCCCTTACATTGTAATTTTTCCTTGGTCGACGGTAGGATAACCTCCTGTATAATGGTGAAATAATTTTTATTGAATTATAAAAGAATCATTTACATTAATATGATATCATATATGATCTTTTATCATTGATTTGTTAATAATATCTTAGTATTATCGTCATTTCAGGTGTTAACTTACTCATTTTCCTTCATATTATTTGTTACGTAAGCCGTCTTTGTTATGGATAGGTTGTATCTTATTCATATCCAGAATTATATCAATTACTTAAACATTATTTTTAAATCATAAAATGAAAATTATACTTGAATGTATATGATGGAGAATGAATCTCATCGCTTTCGTGGAGACGGTAGTCCATACGTACTCACGAGCGACAATATCATTCTTTTGATGTTAAAATAATATATAATTGGATGGTATATCATATAGACATAATAATTATCATGTTATATTTATTATTTAAATGAATTACATATCATTATTATACCCATCCAAATAATAATTTATTGAATGACAATTACACCACGACGTGGAGACGGTAAGCCGTATGTACGCACTTATGGTGACATGCCATTCAAAGGATGAATAGAATACTGAATATGGTTTTACCATATTTATAATAACATCACAGTATATAGATGATACTAGAGTTGTTATTTTAGAATAGAAATAACGATGAAAGAAGAAGTGTCAGAAGAAAGGAACTTGAAAAAGTGTGGTGAAATCATTACCTCTTCTTCGGGTTCTTCCTTTTAATTTGATTACAAGGTCTCCATTAGTTGGCTTTCTGACTAAAGTAAGGCCTCTAAGATGAATTTAGGGAAGTTGAGAGAGTATTTGGGCAGTTTTTGGCCGAACCAAAAGGCTTTGAAGGTGTGAGTTAATGAGAATGAGGAGTGCCCTTTTATAAGAGGGGTGAGGGGTACCTTTGGAAAAGCTAGAAATATTATTTTATAATAAATTCATATATGATTTATAATGGCTCAAAAGTGGATTATTTAAAGTTTAAGGTGGGTATAGGTTGGAAACCACTCATCCAATAGGATTTAGACAGGTTTGTGTTACTATATTAACCTTATCTTTAAGTATTAACTCTTAGTCAATTAGTTTGACACTTACCATGTCACTTTGCATTTTTATATTATATAGTTAATAAACTTACTATATACATCCAAGAGACCCCCCCCCAAGTGGTCCATTAATGATACCCCTATTATGATATAAGTCTCTTGGCTGATCCTTAGATTTTTAGGAATTTAATATCAATTAATAATAAAATATTTGTTTTAAAAACTCTTTTATGTCAATTTTGACACTATTCAATAGTTGATTTTTGTAAAACTCATAACAGAATGATTACTTCTAAAAAAGGTAATTAAATAAATCCTAACATGTAATATTAACCTATAAAATTATTTTAATTCATAAAAAGTTTAAATTATATGTATTTGGGTATTTATAATATCAATTATTTTAATGTTTCACTATTATGGTATTTACTGCATCATCATTGTGTCATAAATAAATTAAGTTATTTAATGTCTAAAAATTATAAAAAAAATATAATTATGTATGATATATTTTTATATTTCTAATGAATATTTATATTCAAAACTCAAACATATATAACCCTATGTCAAAATTGTTTTTCTAAAAGATATATGCTTGTGTCATTTTTGTATACATTTTAACTTAATTAAAATAAAGTGTCCCTATCACTTACAAGTGGCTCCATGGGGCCCCAAAATCGACCCAAAGATGCCCATGGTCGGACATGTATCAACCAATAAGGTTAGCACACGTTTTAGGGTAATTTTGTTTATTATAATATTATATTTTAACCCTTATTTAACGGATTTACCCTTTAACCATGGTAAATAAAATATTTATTGATGTTATTATTCAAAATGTATAAAAATAAAAGTTACCTATTTATACAATTTGAACATCCTGATTCCAAATATAGAATACATTTTTCCAAATTCAAAACACAGAAGTGGAAGATATTAATTTAAAATTAATTCCCGCTGTTAAAACAAAAAGTGTGTTTGTAAGAGATAATAACTATCAAAAGATTGTCACTTGTTTATGTCTGGTTTAATTATGAAATTATGTCCAATGACCAACTTTGTATTAAATGGTAAATATATATTCTAAATATACTTTGAAACCACTCAAATTCATAATTTGTCAATATTAATTATTTCGATTAAAAAAGTCGTTTTTAATTACAATTTAGTAATTTTCACTATTCATCAAAATATGAAAGTTATCCGAAAAGTACCAAAATTTCACCCTAAGATAATTTTGATATTCCGAATCCAAGAATGATGTCCATTTTGAGAGATAGAATTTATAAAATTTCAAAAAGTGGGTATTACTCTTCAT
This sequence comes from Viscum album, assembly GCA_963277665.1. Lineage (NCBI taxonomy): Eukaryota > Viridiplantae > Streptophyta > Magnoliopsida > Santalales > Viscaceae > Viscum > Viscum album. The sequence continues at coordinate 554,546,117 of OY728131.1, forward strand.
AATGGCTACTTTGATTGGTCGAGGTGTGTTAGAACTCGAAGTTGCGTACAACACACGCTACTGTATTAATCAAAGAGAAGCATATCATGGAATCATGGGGTGTTACATTCTCCACTCCTTCAATAAATTGCGTCCTCACAATTTTTAAAATTGTGCATTGGAATATAATGGAAAGTCCCACATCGGAAAAAGATTCAATAAAACTATCACTTTAAAAGAAAGAAAGAGAAGTACAAAGGTCACCCGAGATAAACTATACTAGGATTCCATGTAGAAAAACATGGATATGGATGATAAAATAAGTGTCATGTTCTGATGGAGAGGGATAGAAAACATTATCAGGAGAAATTTTACAATAAGAACACCACAAACTTGTGATGGGACAAACGGTCATTTGTTTCCCAGTAGGAAAAGTAAATGGACAACATTTTTATAAATTTTTTAAGATACATTACATAAAGATGAAGAATTCATTTATGAGATTGACTAAGAACATAAAGAGATATACTTTTTTTGTAAAGTTTCATTCTTTAATAAATTCCTACTACTAACTCATTTTTAAACGACGAGTATTCAAATAGACTTGGTCACACTGGAAGAGATAGAATAAACTTCTTATAGAATCACATGATCCACGAAGGATAAACAATATATTTACCTTGTATTTAGAGATTAATCAAAACCAAAATGGTTACTGTAAGATCTGATGATCCCCCAAAAAGATATTCCATTAGAGAAAGAAACACTAATCATAATTTGTAAAATTAAACCAAAAATACCACAAAGTTAAATAAATAGAATTCAATAAAGAATTGTCTTTAAAATCCTTTAATAAAATCAAAAATAATATTGAAACTCAAAACATAGAATAATTTGTTTATGTAGTCTTCCACGTTAATTGGTATCTCCAAATGACATCAATTACTCTAAAAGTCTCATACTTAAAAGTAATTAACCTAATCACATATTCTCTATTATAGGTTAATCATTTCCATAAATAACCCAAATCACTATAAATCCACAATAAAAACATAGATAAAAATCCAACATTACTCCTCCAATAAAATCCCATAGAATTCTATTTTCCTTGGGCATATAGTGTCCCCAACAAAGTGAACATCTTCCAAAATAACATTTATCACTTAATCACCAAATCATTTTCCTATACAAAGGGTATTCACTTGATAAGAAATAACATCCCAAATCAATAATTATTGATCAATAAAATCATTTATCTAAAAATAATAGTCACATTAACTAGGGACTTCACGTAGTCCAGTGGTAGGCGATAAATCCCAATCGCACGTTGGTTGTGGGTTAAATTCCCACAGCTTTGTCCGACGTGATGGGTTGTCACATGGTCTACGTGTTGTCCTTTTTCAAAAACTATATTTTACAACATTACCAAAATGAGATATATTCCTCAAAATAACCATAACATAATTTAACTACAAATTTTATCTCATACCTTGCATTTACATCTCAAATTATGATAACTTGTAATTGCCTCAAACCCAATGATCAAATAAAACCAAATGGTTATTTATAACTATATCAATAAGAGAAAAGATAATTTTTCATAAAATATCATTCTCACATGGAAAACTGTAGGGTTACAAATATAAGAGAAAATTATTCCAAAGTAAACCCATCAAAAAGGTGCACTAATACTTTTTAAACATTTCTCCAACCATTTATTTCCACATAGATTCTTATTTTTCCAAGAAAATATCCTATAGAATAGGGCATTCACTCGGGTAATGGCCAGGTCCACTACATTTATGGAAAATGACTGTAAATGGATTCTTGGGACCATTTTTATCTTCTTCTATAATACTCTTCAATTTTCCTCGGCAATTCTTCACTTTATGTCCTTCCTTCCCACACATAAATCATTTCTTTGTGCCATTGAGACACATTCTTGGGTGTCTCCTTCCACAATTCCTGCATGATGGAAATTGAGGATTTCATTATCCATAGTCTCGACTACTGGAGCTCTTATCATTCATCACCTTTCTCTTCTTTGTTGAGTCCGTGAATTGGTTAATATATATATTGTTGATCATATTTTTGGAAAATTGATTTGGCATAAAGACGTTATCTTTTACACCTATCAACATTCCATTTTGTTGCTCATTGACACCATCGTTCCCACCTTGTACATCATTCTCAAAGTCACTATGACTTCCTTGGAAGCCATCCATTGACTAAATCCAGAATGCATTGTGTGAGTAACATTAGTCATAAAATAATTTAGAGATTAACATGTCACCATATTCTCAATTTGAAACACATTAGGATTAACCACGGTCATTTAATCCCATCTTATATATTTAATACTTCAAATCGGTTAGTAAAGAAAATGTAAATTATCCTAAGCATATCCCCCGGGAGTGTCGTAACCAAGAGTGCATCAAGGCCTATTGTCGTGCACTAGTTCTCGTTCGAGTCTAGCTCAAAGCGGTGTTTTTGAGTTTTACCCCTAGGTACATCTGTTCCAGAGCCGCCTCTACCTACTCGTATCCAGACAGGGATGTATTTCTCGGAAAACTCACAAAATCTCTACAATACCACAATTGTAGAAAGTTATTCTATACTAATCCTCAAAGTTTATATTAGTTCTACATGCTCTTATCAGAGTTTATCTAAATCTAGCATCAATGGTTTGTACTAAACTTCCTCTAATACCAACTGTAATACCCCGTCCTCAGTTGCCCAGAGTCAGTGCATTATTACATAACATTGGTATGATCACAAGAATGATCAAGTCTCGAAAGACCGATTAGTTTAATATCCTTGGAATAACTACATACATTAATAAAGTTTACATTACATCATAAAATGAAAACTAAAACATTATAATCTCCATATTCCACATTCGTATCCCCTAATACTGTCCCTGCAGATCATTCATAAATTACTTTTTCACATCCTGGGAAAAATAAAACATAGAATAGGGGTGAGCTCAAATGCCCAGTAAGGATAACAATATAGTAGAAACTTTCATAAATAAGAATAAACATTTAAGGAAATGTATAGCTAAAACAAAAGCCTTTTAAACTTGAAATTCATCATAATATGGCAAATATAAAATGAAATAATACCATTTACTTATTCACATTGATATTCTACTAGTCGAATAATTCCATGCCATATCAATAGCCAATTTCATAATGATGGAATGCATAATGCCAGACTATCATAACCACATAGCCAAGGCCTCATGCCAAGACTACAAATAAGATTTTTCCAAGCCCTTGTGCCAAGACACTAGTTTGTCTCATGAGACCTACCGATGCATCGAAGAGATATAGAGGTCTCAACCCATTCCTTACTAAGTCCAATGCATTCCTCATATGAACATGTTTAAACATAACATAAACATTTGTATTAAAACTAGTATACGAAATGTCAATACTTTAACCACAAACCATGAATGGTATTAAAATAGCACATCCACAGTCAAACAAAACTCATTCTATACAATATGGAAGATTGTATTGTATCATATTAACCTCAATCAATAATAATGAATGATATTGACATAGATGAAAATAACCATCAAAACTATTTGAGAGAAATATCCACGTTTTCATGAAAACATTAAAAAGTCACACTATTTGTCAAGAAGCTGTTTAAAAATATATTATTGAATCAATGTGTCCCATACCACTTTGAAACTTTTAAAATGATTTTTAATTTTAAAACATTAATGTCCATATAAATAAATCCTTAAAACCATTATTTAAAACATGGACATTAATGAGAAAGCTTTAGAAGAATAAGTCTTTAAAACATTTAAAAATTGTATTTTAGTTAGAGTTTATAACCAAAAGAGAGACACTTGAATACAAATAATTGAGGTAATAAAAACTTTGTAATATCATGAGAATAAAGGGATTCATTATATACTATGTCAAAGTAAAATATATACACCACATAAATGTGATTTGGTGTATAACACAAAGAAGTCTCAATGGAATGTAAATTGAGACGAAATCTATCATAAATATTGTATCCTTAGGTTAAGGATAAATCAACGACATAGTTATGTGTGAAAAAAATAAATACACTAAATATGATTGGATATTTAGTGTAAAACAATCAAAGGACATTCACACATAATATTGTAAAAACAACACTAATGAATTGGATGTTTAATTCAACAAATGGAGAATGTGTTAAAATTACTCTTATCAAATTTATATTGATGACTTGAGAAATTATCAATGGAGTGATTATGTGTATCAAAAGTATATCCACAGAAAAGGGGAGTGGAAATTATGACATAAGAAAATTAATAGTGATTCCACACATAATCTTAGAGTAAAATGATCGATGAAGTTTGCGTAAAGCTGAATAAATGGAAATTGAAATTTCAAATTTCCTTATCGATTTGGTAACTTATGAAACATAAACCCATGAAAAAAGGATAATACAATGATGATGTAAATATCCATAAATTAAATTATATTACACGATTAATAAAATCATGGGAAGTACACACACCACATGCAATAAATAAGTGGTGAACAATGGAATTCTCACGGAATTAAAAGTGAGATAAGAAACCCCTTACATTGTAATTTTTCCTTGGTCGAAGGTAGGTTAACCGCCTGTATAATGGAGAAATAATTTTTATTGAATTATAAAATAATCATTTACTTTAATATGATATCATATATGATCTTTTAACATTATTTTGTTAATAATATCTTAGTATTATCGTCATTTCGGGTGTTAACTTACTCATTTTCCTTTATATTCTTTGTTACGTAAGCCTTGTTTATTATGGATAGGTTGTATCTTATTCATATCCAGAATTATATAAATTCTTTAAAAATTATTTTTAAATCATAAAATGATAATTATACTTGAATGGATACGATAGAGAATGAATATCATCGCTTTCATGGAGACGGTAGTCCGGACGTACACACGAGCGACAATATCATTCTTTTGATGTTAAAATAATATATCATTGGCTATTATACCATATATAAAGAATAATTATCATGTTATATTTATTATTTACATGAATTACATATCATTATTATACCCATCCAAATAATAATTTATTGAATGACAATTACACCACGGCGTGGAGACGGTAAGTCGTACATACGCACGTATGGTGACATGTCATTCAAAGGATGGATAGAATAATGAATATGGTTGTACCATATTTATAATAACATAATAGTATATAGATGATACTAGAGTTATTATTTTAGAATATAAATAACAATGAATGAAGAAGTGGAATAATAAAGGAACTTGAAAAAGGGTGGTGAAATCATTACCTCTTCTTCGGGTTCTTCCTTATGATTTGATCAAAAGGGCTCCATAAGTTGGCTTTTGACTAATGGAAGGCCTATAGGATGAAGTGAGGGAAGTTGAAAGATTATTTGGGCAGGGTTTGGACGAACCAAAAGGCTTTGAAGGTGTGAGTTAATGAAAAGTAGGAGTGCCCTTTTATAAGAGGGGTGATGGGCACCTTTGGAAAAGCTAGAAATATTATTTTATAATAAATTCATATTCAGTTTATAATGGCTCCAAAGTAGATTATTTAAAGTTTAAGGTGGGGATAGATCGAAAAACACTCAACCAATAAGATTTTGACAGGTTTTTGTTACTATATTAACCTTATCATTAAGTATTAACTCTTAGTTAATTTGTTTGACACTTACCATGTCACTTTGTATTTTTATATTATATAGTTAATAAACATACTATATACATCCAAGAGACCCCCAAGTTGTCCATTAATGATACAAATATAATTATATAAGTCTCCAGGCAGAACCTTATATTTTTATAAATTTAATATCAATTAATAATATAATATTTGTTTTAAAAAATCTTTTATGTCAATTTTGACACTATTCAATAGTTGAATTTTGTAAAAATCATAACAGAATGATTACTTCTAAAAATGTTAATTAAATCAATCCTAAAATGTCATATTAACCTATAAAATTAGTTTAATTCATAAAAAGTCTCAAATAATATTTATTTGGGTATTTATAATATCGATTATTTTAATTTTTCACTATTATGGTAATTACTGCATCATCATCGTGTCATAAATAAATTAAATTATTTAATGTCTAAAAATTATAAATAAAATATCATTATGTGGGAAATCTTTTTAAATTTCTAATGAATATTAATTGTTGAAAATCCAACATATAAAACCCTATGTAAAAATTGTTTTGATAAACGATATATGCTTGTGTCATTTTTGTATTCATTTTAACTTAATTAAAATAAAGTGTCCTTATCACTTACATGTGGCTCGATGGGGTCCCAAAATCAACCCAAAGATGCCCATGATCGGACATGTATCAATAAATAAGGTTAGGACATGTTTTAGGATAATGTTTTTTATTATAATATTATTATTTAACCCCTATTTACCGGATTAACCCTTTAACCATGGTAAATAAAATATTTACCGAATGTAATTATTCAAAATGTCTAAAAATAAAAGTTAACTATTTACAAAATTTTAAAATCCTGATTCCAAATATGGAATCCATTTTTCCAAATTTAAAACATAGAATTTTCAGAATTTAATTTAAAATTAATTCCTGTTGTTAAAACAAAAAGCGTGTTTTTAAGAGATAATAACTATCAAAAGATTGGCACTTTTTTATTTTTGGTTTAATTATGAAATTATGTCCAATGACCAACATTGTATTAAATGGTAAAAATACATTCTAAATATAATTTAAAACCACTCAAATTTATAATTTATCAATGTTAATTATTTCGATTAAAAAAGTTGTTTTCAATTAAAATTTAATAATTTTCAATATTCATCAAAATATGAAAGTTATCCGAAAAGTACCAAAATTTCACCCTAGGCTAATTTGGATATTCCAAATCCAAAAATGAAGTCTATTTTGAGAGATTGAATTTATAAAATTTCAAAAAGTGTGTATTACTATTCATTACGGCTACTTTGATTGGTCGAGGTGTGTTAGAACTCGAAGTTGCGTACAACACACGCTACTGTATTAATCAAAGAGAAGCATACCATGGAAGCTTGGGGTGTTACACATGTGAAATTTCCTGGCCATCCAAAGCTAATCCTCCCAGTTATCGCTGAAAGCCTGCCAATTGGTTAGCACGACTATGACCTCCACCTCGTCCTTAATGGTCGGAAGAACTCCAATTCCCCGACTAATGAGAAACTGGTGGTGCCTCTCCGGAAAGAGGAGTCATAGATGATCCCTTTTCACCAGCTACCAGTGAGAAAAACTAATTGAACCATTGATGATCGCCTATCTTGCAGCAAGATCTCACTCTACTGGGTCTCTGGGGAAATTTTTCCTCGAATTCCCGATCATCCCACAGAATTATCATATTACCTAACTACTTAAAGGTACATCCCACCTAACAGAATCTCTACATGTGGACTACCTATGGTACTTCCTACTATCATCTAGAGAAGTACCAACTCTGGATACTAAACCACCCTTTCCCACAACTCTAGAATCCCTCAGGTTGTGATCTGTGATCAGCTCTTGATTGACAATTGTCTATATAGAAGTCAATCTGAATAAGTTCATCGGAGCATGAATGTCTTTCCTGAGACCATCCTCAAACATCCTCACTGGGAATAACTAATTTCTACCTAGAAAGGTTGTAAATAGATTCACCTCTGTGAAGCGTGAAGAATACTACATGAATAAAATTGTACCCTGATTCAAACTCATGAACTCTCAAGCTCAATCATCCCTCAAAGTCTCCTGGTAGAAGTAATCATAGAAGGTATGTTAAAACCCATACCAAACCATACCCAGCTGGCACCCTGCCTATGAGATCATATCCCACTATATAATAGAAGAATCCCAAATAATATATGTAGCAAGCTTGACCCTCCTCTCTGGAGGCATCTCCAGATGCTCAAATATTTTCAAGATGACTTCTTGCCATTACTCTACAGCTTAGAGTCCTCCATCCCCTGATAATGTGGGACGATGATGCTACTAAATGATCCATAATAATTATTCCATAGGAAGGGCAGGATGAGGTTCTCCCTAAAGGTCGGAATAATCTTCATAAATCCCTCTCGGAACTGTGCATCACGACATATATCCGGTATAATGGCTGGTGCCAAAACGGGCACAACAGGAGGATCTGCTGGTGGTCCCAGATCAGCTATGTCCATTGTCTGGTCACTACCCTCTAACTGGAATACAACTGGAGGACGTCTTGATTGAATGAATCTGCAATTCCAATCACACATCATAGATCAATATTATGGAGGACACAAATATAAATGTGAAATAAAGGAATAGTATAAGGAAAACATTCATGATTTCCAAAATGTGGATACATGGTGTGTACAACTCTTAAACGGTGTGTTCCCTTAAGATATTATATGGAAACATACTTTTTCCAACCCTGGTCATGTAACACCCCCTACAAATGGCATGTTATGATAATACATGACGTGTACTACAATCCTCTACCCTTTCCCGAGTTCTTCTACACAGGTAAACCACATGGTTCTCCTAAATTGCGAATACACAATGTGTTTGTGCCAGAAATAGCATTTACTAGTCGAACGTCACTGACCTGTGTTGTTAGTCACACAGTTTATTACATGGAAAACTCTACACAATGTGTTTTTTCAAGAGATGGCATGTAATAGATACCCATAATCCACTCTTTTCATTAGTCACATTGTCAGACACATTTATCCTAAGACACGGCATACACATAGGGTACATGGCGTGTCCACCCCAAATTTCCCACCCCGTGTCTTTTCCACATAGCTAGTGACACTGTTATAGACTACATAGTGTGTAAATGAAGTACACGATGTGTACATAAGAAAAACAATTACATCATGAATAGATGGACAAACGATGTGTATTATATAATGCACCATGTGTATTCTGGGGTTTTCCGTACAATAAGCCTAAAAAACTACTCTAGAATCCCATAAAACAATGAAAAAAACATCAAAGTACCAAATCCCAGTCTGTGAGGGCCTATACTCATTGCGAATCAGATCTTGGAATTTTGTACATGTCATATACAGTGTATAACAATGAAATTGTCCACCAATTTCCAATCCATGAGGTCCCATGACACCTGAAGAACCAATATTCTACATTTATTCAAACAAAACCTTACACAATTCAATACACTGTAAAATAGAAGATATTATATCAATTCATCAATCAAAACAACATGAATACATATTACAACACCTATGACAACAACATAAAATCTATAATTCATCCTAAATGGCATGGGAAAATGCATGACCTGTGATTTTTATGTAGTGACTATATGATACATGAGATAGAATACTATCATCTCATTCAGTTTGAACAGAAATAAAACCTCAATATTATCAACTATAATAGCATGAAAAATGTGAATACCCCAACAGTGAAATCGAATCAAATCTAATAATTGAAAAACTATAAAAATTGAATTAATCAAGGTAAATTAGCATTTCCATGTACCCAGGTTAGATACACCTAGGAAAAGCTTATTACCAACTACATTTTCCTTCCTATCACGGACTATAGGCACCAAAAAGTAAGTCAAGAAGAATATAATTCCTATGATACCACTTTGTAATGTCCTAGTATCGGGAGCTGCACAAAGGTTCCTTGTACCCGGTTGGTCACATGTACTTACTCGCATTTCCCCAAACACCAGAGGCTTCCAAGTAGTATTGAGGGCCTTAGGTGTGATAATGGGGAAATGATTCCCTCATTAGAAGAGTAACGCAGTAGAACGAAATAGATAACTATATAATAATCCATAATAATACTATAAAACTGTAAACAACGGAAGACTGGAAGTAAATAAACAACTACAGCATGTAAATATATCAATAATGATGTATGTCACAAGTATCTAGGAAAGCCTTCAAACAAGTCAAAATGTTGAAATACATTACTAAAGAAATGTATAATGAAAACATGTAAATAACTTCAATAGAATCACAATCCTTAGCTTGGTCACATGCTCTCCATCTCCATAGCAATCATGTACTTAAAGTTGAAGGGAGATTTCCCTTATCTAGACCTATAATAAAACAATTTGTTTGGGCCCAAAAAACATGTCCCAAATGGGGTGTGAGATTAATCCCAGTAGGCAACCACCCAAAGATTTGTGCCTAACATCTAGTAAATATACGTGGCCGGAAATAAGAAATATGAAGTTGTAACCAAGAAGTACTCAAAATTAAACCATCCTATAGTTTCAATTATATTCATTTTCATGTATCAAGTAAACCACTAATCAAAAAAATTTACCCTGTGGGAAGTACTAATAGCCTATACCCTCTATTTCAGCCAAAAAACAAAAGCCACCCTCTTGGTAGTTCTCACTGCCTAACCCCACTGGTTCAATTTAAAAAAACAAAATAATGAAAACTCTATGAGGAAGAAATCACCGTCAATTTCCTCTATAGTCTCATATAATCAAAGGCGCTCGGAGGTAGCACTCATCATCAATTACCCTTATAGTCTTTTAATGGTAATCTATATACACATTGATGAAGCACTCAACATTTATTCCTCATGTGGTATCATAATGTATATATAGACACTCAGAGGGAGAACTCAACATCACTCCCCCATATGGTCTCAAAATGTGATAATTATAACAGACACTCTCGGAAAGACCTCAATGTAAATTTCCCCTATGGTCTCACAACACCAGGTTCTCATAGCCCTTTATAAAGAAATCATACAGAAACAATAATCAGCCACCAACGTAAAAATCAATGTACTACTTGGTTGATTAGTTACAAGTCATATCACAACACATCAGACATATAATCCCCCCATCCTAACAACAATAAGAATTAAAAAAACCCTAAAAGGAAATGATAGACCAAATGGTCAAAATCAAACAAGCATGGGAAAACACATCCATAACATGAAAATTAAACTTCTTCATAATCAAACAACCACCATACAACTATACAAGGAATATTAGGCATTAACAAGTTTAAAATTCCTCAACACACAATACTTGAAAAACGGTATTGGGCACTTTTTCTCATATAACTCAAAGACTAACTACAGAAAGAAACAAACCACCTACCTCAGTGTTGTAAGATCGATATACATGATCCTCGAGACTTTAATCTCCCAATAACACTGAATATAAAAAAAATTCTAAAAATGTTTCACCGAGAACATCTCGTGAAATAGGAGAAATCATGAAACGATGCTTTAAAAGAAGGAAAAGCATACCAAAGCGATTCCAACGCAATTGATGGAGGTGAATTCAGAGAACTTATGGTGAGTTGAGGGTTCAGAGAAGATTGTCTAGCTATGGATGCTCATGGATGAGACAAGCATAGAAGAAGATAAATTTGTGGACGAGATGTGGCCCTGGTCCGATTAATGAAATAAAAACAAAAGTAAATGGCTTGTTCTATAAAAATACACGTTGTGTACTTTACATTACTGGGCCCTGCTTTAGGTGGAATCTAGGTCACCCGACATGACAATGTGATCTTCTGATACATGTCCAACGCACAACTACTTAATGCAACCCAGTACACGATGTCTACTTAAAAGTACACGATGTGTACTCATTAAATTTCCAACAACTCATCTTTTTCTCCAAAACTACCAGAAAACCAGATCCATACCAGAAAGGAAGATTAGGATTCATACATCCATAGTCAAGTAAATCATAACACATTCAATACAATATGGAATATGGTATTATAATAAATCATCCTCAATCAATAATAATATACCTTAAAGGATGCTGACATTGTTGAAAATGATCAGTAAAACTCATTGAGGGAAAATTCCATTTTTCATGAAATCATTTAAAATTCAATAAATTTATAACGGAATTCATTTAAAATATATTTTTGAATCAAAGTGTCTCATGCCAATTTGAAACTTTTAAAATTAATTAACATTTTATAAAAATAAAATCCTTATAAATAAATCCTTAATATCATTTTTAAAACATGGACATTAATTAAATAAGTTCAGAAAAACAAATATTTAATACATTAAAAATGATGATATAGATAAAGATACACACCCATAAAATCATAAAATATTCCTTTTAAAAACGTTTTTATGAATCACAGACATGGATGAAAAATATTTCCCAGTAAATACTTACACATTAACAATCTCGGATAATAATGAGATTGAGGAAATAACCCTTACATTGTACTTTCCTTCAATAGAGGGTACGTTTAACCTCCTTTATAATTAAAATAGTATGTTATTAAATTATACCAGAACCATACTCATATTTATGATATCATATATGATTCATCTATGACATTATATTACCCATTTAATATTAATTTCCATGTTAAAGTATCATTTCGGGTAATAATCGCTTTCTTTATCGCTTATGTTTTAACATGTTATTCTTGATCATATAACATAGATCATGATTTACATACTTATAAAATATAAAACAGGATTTATATGTCTTCTATATATAGAATAAAAATATTTATCATAGATAGATATATGAAACGGAAACCCCATTCTTGGAGACGGTAGTCTTTACATATACAAGAACGTTGTTTACATTTTCTTATCGTATATTATAGAATTAAGTAAATGAAAAATATTTATCTACATAAATATATAATATACTAGTAGAAATATTATTAAATATATCTCATACATAACTAATATATATATATATATATATATTCTTGAATGGTGATTGTTGATGACCAAACTCATAGCGTCATGAATACGGTAATCCATACATGTGCACGAGCGACAATATCATTCTATTGATGGTAAAACGATGTTTAATTGGATTTTATAATATATATACAGTATTATTATCATGTTATATTCATTATTTAAATTAATTATACTCATTATTATACCCATCCAATGAATATAGTGTTTAATAACAAACTTCTCCACGACATGGAGACAATATGTCATACACAGACATACATGGTGACTTTGTCAGTCATAGGATAGAAAGAATAATGAATATGGTTGTAACATAATTATAATAAAATATTAGTATATAAAAGGTACTGGTTTTATTATTTTAGTATGGTAGAAAAAAATAAACAGGAAGTAGAAAAATAAAAGAACATTGAAAGAGGTGATAAAATAATTACCTCTTCTTCGGGAGTTTCCTTTTCATTTGAACAAAAAGGGCTCTTAAAGTTGTAATTACTATCAAGGTAATGCCTCTAGGTAAAATTGAGGGAAGTTGTGAGGAGATTTGGGCACTGTTTGGGTGAACCAAATGGCTTGGAAGGCTTGAATTTAAGAGAAGGGGAAGTCCACTTTTAAAAGGAAGGTGTGGGTACATTAGAAATGGCTTGAAATATTATCTTATTATAGAAATATTTTCGGTTTATAGAAGCTAAAAATTGATTTATTAATATTATAAGGTTTTTTGGGTATAAATACTCCTAAACAATAGGTTTTAGACATGTTTAGTCCACCATATTAACCTTATCATTTAGACATAACCCTTAGTTAAATTGATTACCTTTTTCCGATGTCTTATAGTATTTTTATACTACATGGTTTATATAGTTACTATAAAATGCCAAGTGAACCTAAAGTTGTTAATTAATGACTTATGTATCATTATCTAAGTCAATTGGACGAATCTTATATTATTTATACTATTATATAATTTAATAAAATAGTAATTGTTTTAAAACTCATTTTTTTCAATATTGACAGTATTTAGTATTTGGTTTTTAGTTAAGTAATCACAACTTGATTAATTGGAAAAAATACAATGAATTAACCATAAAATGTCCTATTATCATATATAATTCGTGTATGGAATCAAAAGTTTGAATTTAAATTTATTTTAATATTTATAATATCAATTATTTTAATCATTCATTAATAAGGTAGTTACAACTTTATTATTGTGTCATAAATAAATTTAATTATTTAAGGTCTAAAAATTATTAAAAAAATACTATGATATAGAAAATAATTTTATATTTTTAATTAATATATATAGTCTAATTTATCTTTTGTATAAAACTATATTAAAAATGGTTTAGTTATTAAAATTTTAATTTAAAACATTTAAATCTTCTTTAAATAAAATATAATAAATGTCCAAATATAATCCAAATGGATAATAAAAGATCAAATTTTTGTCAAAAGGTTTCATTTGGTCGAAGTAAAATTATCTTATAGAATTAGGACATGTGGTGTGGTAATTTTATATTATTATAATATTACTTTTACCTTTAATTGTCCTATTTAATTTTATCTGTGGTAAATAAAATTCAAAAGTTATTATTCACTAAACTATATTGTCATCCTATTGAACCACATTTTTTTACTATTGAAAACCATATCTGTTATAATTTAGAAATTTAATTCACAGAAGTTGTAGTATTACGTTTTATACATATTTGCAAATGTGCCTAGAAGGTGGGTAAAAGACGTTAAAAAGTTCAATAAAATTTTGTATGTCTAATCTTATTAGGAAATGACACCATTAGACTAGTATATATAATATATATCTATTTTAACATTAATAATTTTTTTTATTAAAAATAATTATTTAAATCAAAATGTTAGTTTTTATGTAATATGTTGTATATTTCACTACTGATAAAAAATTGAATGATTTTAAAAAGATACTAATAATTTACCATAAGCTAGTATTGGTATTAAAAATTCAAAAATAATGTCTATTTAACCAAATTAAAATTTTAGGAGTGTCTAAAAATAATTTTATTATTGTTTATAGGAGGACATAAATAGTATTTTCAACATATGTATCATTCAGTTTGATGTATAATTGAAGTAAAAATCCCCATAATCCCCCCACCCTCAGCACAAAAACACACACAATAGTGACTACAACACGAGAGCACTGGATTAGAATTCTGAAAATAGATAGTCACACGATCTAAATAGTATTCCAACAAGTAATATACCGGGATCGACCTGAGGGGTCTTAAGGAATGAACTTGTGCTTCACATGATCACCATATAGATCACTTTATGTAATTATGGCTTGTAAATTATATTATCACAAGGAGTTATAATATTTCAATTGTGTCACGTGAAACATAGAATAATTTAATTCATTAAAATCCTTTAGTAACATATATGATAAATAATAAAAAGTGAAGGAAGACTTATGGGAATATAATCATGCTAATCATCATGTGCTTCATTTTACCTACCCATATCAAGCGATAACACTAGGGAATCTCACCCAAATCATGTGATACCATTTAAATATTCCATTTAGATCATTTGATATCCTATAGACATGTCACAAATGGTATGTGGAAGAAACATATCATGTAACCCATGTTTTTTAATCCCATGAGGATTTTCCAAATAGATCTTGTGATGCCCTATAGAAATGTCACTACAGATATGTGGTTGGACCAAGGCATGTTACCCCCTTCATGTGAGGTCCGGTAAAATTTTCATCCAATTCTTGTGATGCTCTACAGACATGTTAGCCATGTCTTGAGTGTCTCTTAGGATATGTCAAAAAACATTTCTCAAAAACAGCAAGTAATGTCACCCAAGTAATGAAAAATGCATTGTACATGCCATTTGGATCATGTGATGTCCCATGGACAGGTAATGAATGTCACATAGTGGCATTAGGGATTGTAACCCAAATTTTTTGACATGTCATCCTGGTCTTACAATGCCCTCCAAACATGTTAGACATTTCATGTGACCACCTCATGAAATGAAACCTCGGTATTGCGAAACACCCTCGACATGTCAAATAGAATATCATAATATCTTAGATAGAAATCCCTAGATATGATATCCTTTTCTGGTGTTCATATATAGGTACACCCCCAAATTTAACTATGTGAAATTTAATTCCCATCCAAACATGATACGATGGACACCTACCTAATTCTTGATCTCAAATGGCCATCCACCTCGATGTAATCCCCTCAATGCCTTTGGAATTATAACACTTTGGACCTAATATCTCCCATGGGTTTATCAATATAACACATCCATCACTATATTAAGAATAAACTAGATTATTATGACAATGATATTGGATATAAACATGATATGTATTATTTCTTCATAAGGCCCATGATCCATATTAAACACCCCATTATAGTGCTCCCAGTGGATAAGTCTAGGATCCATATGAAATCAGAATGATCTCTTGTAATCCCTTTCTCTCAATTCGATAATAGATCATCTGGGATTATGGGCTTTCAAAGACCTTATCATTCCCATTATAATTCTTCCCCCACCATAGAAACCTCATTGACTATAGACAAATTAATGTCATGATATGATTTCCCCCCATATAAGGGAATCCACCCTCGGGAATGTATTAGGGGTGGGATCACACTACGATGACTCTTATACCCTCATTGAATTAGATATATAGGATGCCTTCTAATGTCCTAATACATATATTCGATGCCATGGTTACATCCTAAATTTTCTTTACATAAGAAATTAAACTTCATAGTTTCAATGATCTTTGTGGGTTTATATTTCTCTTATAATAAGGATACATAGATTTCCTGATAAAGATTCAATCACATCCATGACATATTAATTTCATCCCTAGATGGATTTAAACTACACATTTCTATGTTATATGGATTCAAAATATGATTCAAAACCTATTTTTAAGAAATAATAAGAAAACAATGAAGAAAAAATTATATATATATGGCCTCATTAATAAACCTCCATTCTACATGGAAGGATTCAACACTTGGTCATTTTTAGGCAAACCAGTCCCATAAAAGGATTTCTAGGAGATTATAGAACATATCATAAATCTATAAGAGAGTCTTAGAATTCGAAATAATTCACCCCAAAGGGGTTGATGATCCCATCATCCCATAATTTATACCAATTCTAGTTCCAAATCATCTTTTTTTTGAAACCCTAATGGTTATCCTACCATTGGAAAGCTAATACTCACTCAGTTATGGTTGTGGGAACCATTGGGAATTATCATTAAAGATGAAAATGTTAAATCTGACAAGAATTATTTTTGCATAAATTAAACTCACCATAATGAACCATTGGGAAAAACAACTTGAAACTTTCACAGAAATAAAAATGGCTTACCCGATATGAATCTCTTAATTTAAGAAAATTGCCAGTTGACCATGTGGAGATCCATTTGGTTTTGCACCTCCTTTTAATAAATGTGTTTTATCCAATTATAAATCCAATTTAACTGGGGTTCTCATGAGATAATTCCATTCTCTCAATGACAAGTCCACATCATAAAAATGGACAAACTATGAGTACGAAAGGGAAATTATTCTAACTATTCATATCTAATTGATCATGTATCATGCCAGTATTGATGAATAGATTGGAGAAAATATTACAATTTTTCATTATAACTACATATACTAGTCCCACTAACAACCCCTACCATGAGATAATATAATCATATAGAAACATTTTTTTAAAACTAGTTATCGCTTCGAACCCTGTGAGTCGCAGAATGACCTTACACACCTCACACCTTCATCTTCGAGTGGAAAATGAAATGGTTTTGGAATTCAATTAACATGGTATTATCTAGGCCCTTGAGGTTTCAAATAAGGGTCTCTATAAACTGAATCCAATGATTCTTCATCATCTAATAATAGATGAATTGAAACTAGTCCCACTTGTTTCCAGAACCAATCACTTCAAAATCATATCATTGAAGCACGAAAATCAAAATGTTCTTTATCTAGAGTAGGTGGATCAAGGAGTTGTCTATAGTTCAATTATTATTCATGGTATAATAATGTGGTCTTCTAGTAACCTCCCTCACTACCATCATCCTTCCAGTTATCCTCAGTCAACTTCAGAGGGCATAACTGGACACATTTCCACCTATGGAACTTAAGAATGAGAACCAAGGAAGTCACAAAGGGAAAAGATATATGTCGATAACTGAGAGAGGGAAGAAATACTAACTTCCACATAAGATGAATGGAGGTATATTTTGGTGATATCCAATGGTCAGGCTCATATCCTCACACTCTCATATCAATTATATATATATGTTCTTATAGCAAGCAGGGGGATACACATATCATTTCCACCATGCATGAAGAATATTGACTTATTCTGAAGGAAAAAATGTGGAATGATGTGGCTATTTATAACTGCTTGAACTAATGATATCTATATTTAAATATTGGAGTTAAAAAATGTCAATACCTCGATTAATATACACACTTTAATAAATATTCTCTACATTTTGGAAACTTCTGAAGAAATCCATAGTCATATTCCAGCACTAGAACCTATATAGAGATAGGAAAACATTCCTACTTCAACATCCAAGGTAGAAAATCACACCTATCTCTATGAAATTATGGATTCTCTTGAGAAAGTTCACATTATTTTTCTAATCAATGAGGATTATCGATATATAGTAGTAAAGGAAGAGGCATGAGATGGATTCAATATCCTCCTTATGACTAGATATCACCATGTATGAGAAAACATCCCTCAGGAAGGAATCATATTTCTATTGAAAAAGATAGGTTCCATATTCTAATCGCAACATATCGGACTCATATCCCTCCTCCAATCAAGGCTCACCATGTGAGAGTATCTCATGACTCCGGAAAAGATCATATTCCTATCAGAAAATTCTAGTGGCACACACATAAGGTATAGTATTTGGATCATATTCCCACTCCAACATGGGCTCACCATGTGAGAGAATAACATGCCTTAAGAAAGGATCCTATTCCTTTTAGTGAATCCGTATTACATATTATTGTAGCTCATAAGAGATATCCCCATATAACTACTTCTACCGATGAACGACTACACCTGCATCTTTTATTAGCTATATAAGAGGATTAAAATCTCACTTCTCTTATTCTAGATGTTGGTAGGAATATTCTGATGGGTAAGGAATATTTTATCCAATCTAACATCTCAATTTAATCCATAGATGAGTGGAATACTCTAGAAACCACCCAATAGAAAGCTTATATTCTTACTGAAATATAGAACTCACCATCATATTCCATCATTTTATTAGTAACATGATCTTATTACCATAACACCAGAAAATAATAAACATTTTCTAGACGTATTCATGGAACAAGATCACACTCCTACTCAACCCCAAAGGCTGGTTGAAATATTTTGAACACAGTAAACAATGTTTCTCATATCCATGGTCTTTTAAATTCTAGTTTCTTTAGATCTGTTAAACACATATCTACCAAACATCAAGGGTCAGTCTACCCTTTAATAGAAAACAAGGTGATAATTACCTTAATAGTCCTCCTAATGGTATTTTGTAGACGGATTATAGGGAATCTAATCCCGACATCCATCATATTCAACCTCCCCATAGAGATATCTACACCAAGAATAATATCATCCCATTAAGTAGACACCACTTCATAGAGAGGTTCTCAAAACATACACAACATCATATAGAGATTTCCTTAAAACACCAGGTTTATCCATATAAATGTCCACATAAACTACCACCAACACTTTACCTAGTCATTATGAAACCCCAAGAGTATAATTTTTTGGTCTGATAATGTACTGGCATATAAGTCAGACAAAGAGGTGTCCAACATAGATATATATGTTAATTTTGATGGAAACAACCTCCCAACCATGTTATTACCCCACACAACTTTTGACTATGATATCTAATGTGAGTTAGTGGAGTGGATGCGTTACCTAAGACTAAATATGCGGAAAACACATTAGTGATTGAAGGTAAGACACCTATCATATTTGTGATACAAATCTCATCATCAGAACATAAACATACATTTTATTTCAAATAGACCTGGCTGTTATCTCTATTATATATAACACAGCATCAAAAAATCCCAAAATAAATATAAAAAATTCCTCCATTTCACTAAAACACTTTAGAAATTGATCTCTAAATCCTAAATTGATATTTGTATCCATAGTTTGAGAAATTATGGAGTATTTCAAATCACATAACACCTAGAAAAGAAGAACTCCCTAGATGTGGCATCCTATAACATCATACCATTTAATAAAATCAAGGGACTATGTAATGACCACACAAGTTTGTTAATACAATGAAATAACCCAACCTAATTGATAAAATGAAATCTTGAACAGATGGAGAGAATTTCCATAAGACCGATGAGTTGGGAAGTTAGAAAAAATTGGAATGTGTTTCACACATGAACGATGAATTTTATTTCAACCTAGAAACATATCATAAAAACGACCCCATTCATGGGCTTCAATTGAACCCAACTTGTACAAAATAATAGTTGTGGAAAATAGAATTTGTCACAGTGGAAAATTCCTTAGAATTCATCTAGGAATGAAACAAGCCCACCTGGTTGGGGTAATATTTACCACATCTTCCACTGCTCAGAACACTAATCCTATAGAGGATTCAAGATTTTTCGGTAGGAAATAATAATTATCTTTATCCCACATAAATGAGAGATTTTTAACTAAATTTCCATCCCTAGGATCACCACACCCATATAGGTTCCAAGAGAAATTGGTGGTGGTTCTAGATCGACCCCATCAAATATGGTTGGGATAATTTATATATCAATCACTATATTAGGTGTCTTATAATCCTAGACCAGAATCATCAAATACTAAAGAATAGAATCAACAAGTTCTAAAGGCATCCCCGAATAGTCCCCATCCCAGAGGTATTGGGGAATTTTGATCATACACATAAATGTAGGGGTAATTTAGTTTCCTCTAGGATTGGAGGTAAATATTTATAATTGGCATCCCATATGTTCCTTCCACCACAAGAAAAACCTTTTCTATTCTGGGCCTATTTACAGAACATTATCCAAAACTCACCCAAGGTATATATGCATATACTATTATTGGAGGATTTTAGATAGAAGTTTTTCAAAAAAAATGGTTCTTATATCTAGAAGGTACATCAGGTATAATGATTAGAAAAAAACCCCAATGAAACTAGTGGAGAATTACCCTATTCTGATGAGAGTAATGGGAAAACTAGCACTACTTGATACAACTCTGTGAATGTCATCCCCATAAAAAAGTTAGATATTGTGGATCAAGACACAAATGAGTAGATATGAAATGTGGAAATCATGCCTTGATAGGAGGGTGATCCTGATGCACCCACTAAGGCTACATGAATGAAGAACTAGATGAAAATTCAAAACCTGGCTCCTTCGAATATTGAGTTTCCACCTCTATGATAGAACACTTCCAAGGATAATGGGAAAAAAGTAGTTATATCCTAGTTATCACCTAGGGGAGTTGAATTTCCTTCTACATTGGAATAGTTCACATTATATGAGTACAAGATATAAAATCCTAGAAAACATAATGTGATGCCACTTAGGGGAAACATTCCCACTGGGTATTGTATTTTGGATGATAATAATATCCCTCCTCCCACGCATCATGAAATAGTCATTCCACTAAAAATAGTTTCATCTAAACATAAACATAGTGCCGAATATTTGGATCCTGTATACATAAATGGGGAATTAAGAAATGATAATGACTTACCTTCATTACAGTGGAAACCTATCCCCTGCAAAGTTGACCATTTAGTCTTAGCACAGATTGATAATTTGTGGGACATGTAAACTAATTTGAACCATCAATACATTACCAATCCGTTTAGATAATGGTAGTCATAGACAACGATAAATTCCATACATTTCAATTCCATTGAGTCCCATGATATTTGAATGAAATCCATGGAAAGGGGATGAACACCTATGCTGCCTCAAAAAATCCATATCTTGAATTGGTGGAAGACCCTTTTCCCCAACCCAATTATACAAATTATAATTTATCCAATATGGATGGTACTATAGTTCTAGTATAGAATATCAGAAACATCATGTCCAAATGTGGTCAAATTATGGGAACTCAAGAGTAGTAGAATGTGGCCATGTTGATATGTTTTGTATAGAGACTAATAGGGTAACCTTTTTTGTATAGCAGCCTCCCTGTAAGACCCATTGTTGTATTGGAGGACCTTCATCATTGATCATGTTATCATTTAAAATCTATTCTATGGAAAATGAAATTTTTTTACTAGAATATTTGAAAGATACACCAAAATTAGAGGGTTTTTGGCTTCATATCAAGATTGAAACATTTAACCAATTCACTCAGAATCCCAATCTCCAAGCAGATATTTCAAAAACAATGTGATGAAAATCTATGGGATGAGCTATAAAAACCTCTGATCCTAATGAAATTATTTGTTGGATTCAATGAATTTGAATAAATAGAACAATACCTAGAAGATTCCATTATGTAGATCCAGACCAAATCCCAGCCCATGCCATCATCAGAGGGGAAAATTCGATGAGAGGTATAAAATACTAATGCTACACTCAAACTAATTGTAGTTCCTATTCAAGCCCAAGGTAGTCCCAAAATCACCAAGTACCTCCAATATATTGGTTGAAACAACAAAACAACCCTCTTAGTGATTAATAAGTGGTCAAGGTTTCTTAGAATTTGAGGAAAAGATGAATAAAGAATACTCCTTCCGAAATGAGTGGGCCACCAGTTATTTCCTTTTAGACATGGAAAATAACATACTCAAGATTTTGAATTCCATGAATCCTAATGATTTCAACCAATGTGGTCATCCTAGTTACCACCCTTTCCATAAGAGGATACTTTACACCAACTATGATTGATTCATATACAATGATGTCCTTCAATGCATTGTTAATTCCAAATAGGAAATTTTAGATAACTACCTTGTATAAGTGAATTATATATCCATATCTAAATAATAAAAATAGGGTAATTTTCATGATTTTTTAGCTGGGTGTTGTTCAATTTTAGATAACTAGATGACAAGAAAAATATTTTACCAAGCTCATTCCACCTTTTTGAGAATATCTTCAAAAAACCATAGTGGATATATAACCTAGTTATGTGAAACAAAATATTCCTCCTTGTAGTGGAAATAATATTAATAAATATGAAGAGATGAAATATGAATAGTCAACATTATCTCATATTCAAGAACTAATGCTTGTAGAATTATTTCTTATAAAATCGGAAGCTTGGTCACTGCCCCTCAAAATGGAACCCTCATAAGATGGCGATATCATATTTGGTCATATAAACATAATAAAATTTGAATACTCCTTATGAAATGATAGATATACCTATGTTCGTGATTTTCTCATACCTGAGAAGGGAATTGAAGGCCAAAGTTATAGGAACTGAAGATACAATGGACAATACTGGCATTGTGAGACCAAATATCTCGATCACATCCCCATAGAGGAAATATATGTATCCAAGAACCAATTGAGAGAACTCCAGAAATCACAATAGAAACATTGATATTACTTTGAGACATATACAAGTAATCCTAACCTATGTATCTTACATGACATACAGGAAGAGGTGTGATTGAATAATCAAAATCTACAAAGGAGAAGACTAGCATGACTTACACCACAGGTAGATGATGATACATTGACCTATTCTCATGAACTCTAACCATCCAACTCCAATTCCTCATCTCCCAAGAAACATAATAAGGTTTCAAAAATTATTGGTATGATGATAAATCTAGTTCAAAAGTACGGAATTCTAAAACAATTACCGGTTTTCTCTTCCATACTCTATATCATAGATTCACTCCATCATTCAAAAGAATTGAGAGAGGCATCCATCAAATCCCTCCATAACCCATAGAATTTTTAGATATAATTTGTTTCATATAAGTTTTTTATTAAATTGATATTGTACCATCATAATTATATTTCCCATCTCATTTAAATAGAAGTATTAGGAAGAGATCATATAGGGACATATGGACCCCTATATGTTTCTGGAAGACTTGATGATGTTCACTTCTGAAGATAACTAATTGAAATTATATATTGGATCAACCTCATCATAATTCAGACCCTTTCACAATTAGGATATATAGAGGAAGATTAATCACCCATAAATCTAACCATTCAAGGGTATGATAAAAGAGATAAAAGACCTCTCAAGATGATAAATCTCAAGGAATAGTTTGGGAATCCCACAACTGACACTCAGTTCATGGTTATCCAATAAGACACTTCATATAACATTCTACTCAGAGGGACATGGATTCATATCCACATGGTTGTACCTTCACCATTTCATCAATGCTTGAAATATCACCTCAATGGGAGGGTCTACATACTACAATGTTATATCCCTCCATTCAAGTATTGTGGAGTTGTATATACTAAGGATGGTTTTTATAAAAGGGAAGGGTGAAACCAATTTTGATAGCTCTTACATATATTATCTATCTCACTTGGGGTATACACACCTTAAAAAATATTTTACACTCACCTCCAATAATTTTATGTGTTGTCTCATCAAATGAAACTAGTATGGGAATAGATCCCTTGTACCCTTCCCTAACATGTACATTTTTTAGTGGATTGTAGAACCTCATTATAACTCAACCCAAATGAATAGAATCTCAATTCAATTCCCTACACTACCATACCATGCCCTCATGATTATACATCCATTCAAAACACATAAAAACAAAAAACCATACACAAAAATACAAAATCCATAACTATAAACAAGGTAATTTAAATATTTCTATAATCTATTTACATAGTTACCATTTACATTACATATCCCATTTATCAAAATTCCAATTATCATATGTCGCCCCATTAGGAATATTCAATAATTCATTTATTTTAACACATTTAAAATATTTCGCAATTATTTTATGAAAAACCCATTGAACATATTCCTCAACTCACAATCCATTACCAATTTAATATATTCAACAATTAATATAAACTAACTCTATAGATAATTTTGACATATATCATAATCCATTTTTCATATACTAACTTTATCTTAGTTAACCAATTTCATTCCATTCCAAAAAAACCCTTATAACATTTTTAAAACCTAAGAAAAACCTCCAGTATCACATTTTTAAACTCAATTAAACAAATTAACACGTTCAACAAGGGGTATATATTACCACAAATCAATTCTACACTTAAATTTACCAATTACTTGTTGTGGGAATGGTAGTGCACCAAAACAGCGTCCCTAAATTATTCTTATCATCCTCAATGAATCCCAAGGGGATCATAGAGGGATCATTTTTTCATTTATACCTAAATTTTTACCAAGTATCACTAATGTAATAACATGAAAAACAATATGGAACCAAGAACACAATCCCACATTCACAAACCCTCATAAAAATTATAGGATATAACTTGTAGACCACCTACATTGAATCCAATGATGAACTCACTCATAAACGTAGCCTAATATTCTGATTCATACAACCTTTGACGCCTCGACATAGTTTTCTTCAGAAAAAAGAGGGTTTAGGGATATTGAAGGATATATATGGAAATCCAATACTCAATCTAGAAATGAGAATTAATAATAGGATTATACTTACTCAAAACATCAATCTATAACAATCAAGGCACCGAACACCCTAGAATTGAAGGAGAACCACCCTTGAAAAATTTGGGTAATCGAAGATCATCAATAGGGTTAAAAGGGAGGAAATGGGGGAGATAATTTGGTGATTGTTTTAAAATCATCAGGAAAAAAACTGAAAACTCCCTCTTTTTAAAGGGAACACGTTTAGGCCTGATGGTTTTCCACACTATTTTCTAACCTTTGCACCAGCCTTTTTCCAAGAGGGGGATGAGTGGAATAATTACTTGGTGAACCCCACAAGGTTTGAAAAACTATGCAACAACCATATGGAACACATATTTTCAAGGATATATGGTTTTCATCTCCCTATTTAATAGTTTTCTTAACCATTTACCCCACCTTATTGGTAATATGTTTTGGGCACTAGTTTTCAATAATTGTGCGCCAACCATGAAACATTTAATGAATTTCCTTTTTTCTTTTTTATTTCATCTATTGAACCCTCAGAACAATTCCAAGAGACCTTATTGGCCAAATAGACAACTAGTTAACCAAAAAATGATTTAATCAAAAAATTAAATAGGTACATACACCCACAAAGTCGTGTATCATATATTTCCCAAAGAAGAAAATTTGAGATTATAAACCCTTATCAAATTGGAAAATTTTAAATTAAATCCCCTTGGATGAAATAATTAAAAATTAAATAATATATTTAATCATTTAATAAGGATCTGTGTTATAAAGCAGAAAAGTATCATCATAAAAGCCACATAATCATAAATAGGAAGATAATAACAAACATGTCTCAATGAAAAAAATGAGATGAAAAACTCTTACATTTTGTTTGAATTAATTCATGACCATGATACCCTGAATTATAATAAATTTTTATTTATTATAATTTATATCATATCATTAATCATACTTATAATATAATTAATTTTACACTTGTAACATTCCATCTCAATTTTAAAAACAATTATATATTAAAATCATCATTTTTAGTGTTAACCGCTTTGTTTCTCACATAAGACTTATCTAAATAATTCCAGTCTTTGTACATTGATCATGGTTCCATCATCACCAAAATATTAATATTTTCATATGTAAAATATTTTATAAATATATATACTTTTATAATTCTTCATACAATGTGGTGATGATAAATGAATTTCATCACATTTTGGGGACAATAATCTGTTTGTACACACAAGTGATGTTCCCAATTTTCAAAAAATAGAGAGAAATAACGATAAATAATAATTCCCATTAATAGAATCATTATAGCACTCCAATTCTAGATTCTTAGATCTAGTTTCTAATAGAATAAAAATTTCATGATTATGTGGAATCTAATCCTGAAGGACCAATCATTTTAATAGTTTTTGAAAACCATATTATATAAATGATACCAATTTTACATTGGGGATAGAAAATAAATTACTATAAATAATAAAAATAATAAATAAAACACGGGAAAAAATTCTAATAATTTATATTCATGTCTTGAGGAAAGGAAAAAAATATGGGTGAGCATAAATACTCAGTATGTGAATAATAAAGTGGAAAAATAATTAATCAATGATAATATCCAACATGAGAAGGTAAGTAACTAAAATACAATCTATATAATCAAGAAAATGATAATAAAACATACCCAGAGATATTATAACTAATTAAATAATCACATGGAATATCAATTAATGAATTCATAATGATAGAATAAATAATTATGGATATCTAAAACATATCATCGAGGCATCGGGCCAATAATATAATACTACCAAGGCTTCATGAAAAAAAATAGTACTTTCAAGCCATCATTCCAAGAATCTAATAAATGGAAAGTCCTTATAAAGAACCAAATCTAGGTTGTCTCACAAATCCTAATGAATCTTATATGGGATATAGAGAGCCCCTCCCCTCACATAAAAAATCTAATTCATTCCTCATATATTTAATTATATATTTATTTATCAATACTCTTTATCATCAAATATCCACATTAAATATAAGATAAAATTTTATCAGTATTTTTCTGATTACTAAAATAGTTGAAAATGTGAACATTGTATGTAAAAATGCTATACTGTTTAGGAAAAAATCATACCATTGATAATTGATATGGATATTTATTAGAAATTTAATTTATAAAATGATATTACAATAAATTTATTGTTTAATGGTAAAGTTATCAATCAAAAAATAATGTGAGTTTCAAAATATAACTTTTACTACATGGGGTAATTTTCAAATCGAAGACATTGGATGAGGTAATCCAAATTGAAACAAAAAATTCCATGAAGAATGAATTAATAATCATATTAAATGTAAAATGGAATATATATATTCTATATAGAAGTGAATTGGTGCATAAATAATAAATAATAATCAATAGACAGAAAATTGAGATAAAATCTCGTACCTTGAGTCAACAATGTAACATATATCTTTATCTTATGGAATAATAAATGTATGATAATTATTTACATTCATGATAATTTATTTTATTTTTATTATTTCATTTATTTAACTTGTTACGATATTTTATAAAACTGATTTAAAACATTATGTTTAAGTCACATGTTTTGAAATGATTCGATTCATTTTTAAAAAAGGACTTTTGTAGGTCGACAATGGTCAAAAGGCTAATTATATAATAATATAAATATTAAAAATAAATACATAATATTCATATTTTATACACCAATTAAAATTTTATAACAAATCATGAAATAGGTTCTTTAAAAATGAACTAGCATTACAGTCATGAAGACGGTAGGTCTTACATATGTATTGGTAACGTAACCATTTTTTATAATCACTATGGAAAAAAGGTGAGTAAAATTAAATATTTATAGTATTATCATCATATGATAAATTTAATTTTATTAAATAATAAATTTTCATATATACAATTCTTGTGATTTAGGAATAACACCACATCGGGGTGGCAGTAGTCCACACATCAACAAACGCCATTATAACATTTTAATGTGTTAAAAGGGTAATATAAATGATGTATTATATTTCTTAAAATGTAATTATGTCCTTAATGTAATATATATTTAATTTATGTACAATATTTATAATTAATATTATCTTTAATACATTCCATGTAATGTTTGAAAATATAAAATTGGTTTTAGGAGATGGTAGTCTGCACATCCAGAGAGGAATTTATTGTATTCCAAAAAAATGGAATATGTAAAGTTATGTGTTTTATATAAATTCAATAAGAATACAGAAATAATTAAAAAAAATACATATAATATAAAAAAGTGTTTTTATAATAATTCCCAACAATCAAGGGTGGTAAAAGAAAAATGAACAACATCATTTCATGAGGCGGTAGTCCACCATACTCACGAATAGTAATTTCATTACCCATTTGATGAAAGTGTGTGTATGTGTAGGTAAAGATAGTTACATAAAAATCTCAGTATATATTGTATACTTATTTTATTAAATAAGCATGGAAGAAAAATAATTTAATGGTTTTAGAAATAAATAAAACAAAATTTATCATTAAAGAATGTTACCTCTTTTTTGGGTAACTTATTTAGGTTTTCAATAAAAGAATTTATTGGATTGTTTTATTACCAAAGTGATGATTATATGTTTATCGTATTTATTTTTTAAGCTTATTTGGTAATTCTTTGGATGATCCAAAGTGTATTTAGAGTTTTGAGGAAGGGTAATTATCACGACCCCCTCCCACCAAAGATTCCCCTCCTGAGCTAGCAATGGTGAAATGAAGATAATGACCCTCGAGTCCCGCCTCCAGTAGGCCCCAGGGTGGTGACTAGCACCAAGGGTATGAGTTTTCACAAATATGGGAGGCATTAACCTTTTTATTTATTTAGGATCGGGAAAAAGGACAAGTGAACCACCAAAAAGGAAAAGAAACAAGTGTATGGAAATAAACCCAAAACAAGCCCACATTCATGTTTAAACAGTTTATAATAAGGTACAAGTAAAAGAAAGCTCAAAGTACAATACCAAAACAAAACAAAGGTACATCAACAACAAAAACTCCAACTGTCCGACTAGAAGGGTCCTGCATGGCCCTGGTAGTCCTCCTGGAAACCTGAAAGTAAACGTAGGGTGAGAATACAGGAATACTCAGTAGGGAAACCTAAAGCTCTCTTGAACAAGTGGGGAGACATCCTAATGTCCCGTGAGAATAACAGAAGAAACCTAGCAAGAAATTCTATCCACCCAACCTCACTAGCCACACTCACCAAAACACAATCACAACAGATAATAGTAGTATATAAGAACAAGAGTATTTGGGCACCCGCACCATTTCCCTTTAGTTAGCTACTCTTCCTAACGACGAACATCCTGACGCTGCCACACTCTCCCCACCCGTACACACCTGGGCCTCACAACCACGTATCCCGCCCACACACACCAGGGCCTCACAACCACGTATCCCAGCCGCACACACCTCAGCCACACAACCATGTATCCCACCCACACACACCTGGGCCTCATCCCGAAGATTCTGGGGAAACAGTAGAACCTGCCTGAAGAGTCTTGGGATTAAATTACCCCAATAGAAACCTACCCAAAGAGTCTTAGATGTAAGGCCTCCTCAAGCCATCCCAGCCTAGGGGAGAAGGAGCAGGAAGGAGCTAGTAACTAAAGGAAAAACACCCTCTCCCATGAAATGGGAGTGTTCAGCACTAAGTGATCAGCATGGGTGGGGTGCGATAAAACTCAAAAGATACAGATATATATATACCAAACACAAAGCCCAACCTATTGCTTCTAAACAGAAAACTGAGCATGTTCCACATCATTGTTACCACTAAGTATGCATACAAAAAACAATCCCAACCCCATTTAGGTTTTCAAGTTTCAGCAGAAATAGTTTATTTAGTTCCTTAACTACTGGGCATCTATCCACAACCAACCACATCAATCATTTTTAAAACTTATCCCTTCCATCCACAAATCAAGTTAGGAAAAACAAGAGTAACACAACAAAGCCCTTCTTATCAACCAACCAACCCCATTGATTATTATTTCTGTTTCATTACCACACCCCACCATTAACTCTTCCACTTTTATTTAATATTCACAACCCAAAGCCCGTTAATATTCAACCCATCCCTACAGCCCCGCTGCCAACCACCATAACTACAACCACACTGTACATCATTATCCCTTTAATACCAATTATTGTAGCCCCTCTACCCGTTACCAACACAACATACACACCAACCCACAACCAAGACAACCGCAGCCCCACTGCTCACCCGATCCACAACAACCCACAAAACACCTACTTCACATGCCATGTAACCAAGCCAACACCCACATGTTCATTATTCCATTTTGTTTAACAGGGGTGATCACACAAGGGTTCCAGATTTTTAACATCCAACTTTACGTGACTAACCAATTTCCAAATTCCACAAGGTTTCCACCCATAAGAAAATCTATAAGGAGAGGGAAACATTTAATTGCTTAAGAAAAGGCCCCCAACGACTATGATTTTTAGTAGGTAGAAGCTCATTCAATTCACAACATAATATCACAGGATATAAAGTAACAACAATCACGACTTCCCATCACTATTATTTAAGCCAGTTATTATCTTTATTAAACTAGTTCAAAGGTTTTTCACATAGACAATAGAACACCCACCCCGCATGATGCACAAATTAGAGAGGAGAAGGTAAGATCCATACCTCAAAAGGTTGTGATCACAACGCTCCCCCGAATCAATGTTAGAAGACGTCTGTCGGCATTCGTCACTTCTATAGGGTCCCGGAAAAACCTGCTCAGGTGAAAGTCGGAAAGAAAAGGCCAAAGGAAATAAAACGGATCCAATCTTGGAAGTTCTGCCTTGTTGTTACGATCCTGTAGATGCTGACGGATCATAAATCAGAGCTCTGACGTAGAAGATATGGAAGGGAGAGCCTTCGAGTCTCTTGAGAGAGCTCTTCTCAGAGGAGAGGGGAGGAGAGGGGTGAGGTGAAAGGAGGAGGGGACCCCTCCTTTTATAGGCGAGCAAAGGAAAAGTACACGGCATGTACTTTATGGTACACAGCCTGTACTCGGTTATTTCACACGGTCACCACGCGACTTCCAACACGGCTCCGCGGCCGTTGACTGGTCAACACATGGTTTGAGGGTAACACATATGCGGGGAGGGACTACACGGTATGTAGTTTAGACACACGGCGTGTACTCATTTATTTCACACGGCAAGGATACAGCTCCAACATGGGGTATACCCGGAAAGGGGGTACATGACGTGTACTCAAACTACACGGTGTGTAGTTTCAAAAATTCTGGAAAGTGTGGGAAAAGTCCATTTTACCCTCCAGAACACTTCTTGACCTTCTTTTGACAATGAAATGGGCCGGAGAGGTCCGAGACTTACCATCAGATACCTCATAAAACATTCTCGTCCCCAAGAATTCAAAACCAACCCAGAGGAAACCCAACAAGATACCTCTTAGGGTTCTCGTTATAACAGGAACCCAACTAACATCCCTAATCATATGTGTTAGGAATTCCTTCTCCTATATCGAGATATAATCCGCCTTAGGTGGCACTGACTCGCTTGCACGGGTTTAATCGCATCCTCATTAATGCGTCTTGATTAAGAATTGGGTCTTCCCACTTTTATACATTACGATTTTTCAACTCAAACCACCCCCAACACCACACAACCAACACACTGCCCGAACACGTGGTTTTGGGAAATTCCTTCTCTTATGTCAAGATATTATCCACTTTAGGCGGTATTGACTCACCTCCACAGGTTTAATCATATCCTCATTAATGCGTCTCGATTAAGAATCAGGTTTTCCCCTTTTCCCACGCATCCGGACATGTTACACATTAACAGGGAACAAGGAAACAAAACTTCTCACAACTAACAAGCCAAGAATTCCATATATCAAAGGTATAGAGTACAACATCTACACAAAGCTCAGAAAAACCAAGGAAAACACAAGTCAAAACAACTCCGGGTACTGAGCGTGCATCCGGGTCTCCCGCTCCGAAGTGCTCTCCTCGAGGCCGCCATGCCTCCACAACACACGAACCAAGTGAATGGTTCATCCACAGAGAACCTTCTCTTTACGATCATCGATTCTGACTGGTCGTTCCTCAATGGTCACGTTGTCCCCCATATCTAACTCTCCCCAGTCGATAATGTGGGAGTCGTTGTGTAAGTACCGATGAAGCCGGGAGACGTGGAAGACGTCATAAACCTTCTCCAACTGAGGTGGAAGGGCCTGCTGATATGCCACCTCACCGACTCGCCTCAGCACCTCAAAAGGTCCGATGAACGTAGGTGAGAGCTTGCTCCCTTTATCAAACCTCCGCTGCCCCCGTCGAGGGGAAACATTCACGAACACATGATCTCCCACCTCGAACTCCAAGGGCCTCCACCGATGATCATCATAAGACTTTTGTCGGTCCTGAGCCGCTTTCATCCTCTCACGTACAAGATGGACATTCTATGTGGTGCTCTGCACTACCTCTGGCCCAAGAGCACCTGTCTCACTAACCTCTGCCCAGAAAATGGGTGAACGACATGGCCTTCCATACAGAGCCTCAAACGGTGCCATGCCAATAGTAGAGTAGAAGCTGTTGATGTAGGAAAACTCTAATAAAAGAAAGTGTCGTACCCATTATCCTCCGAAATCTAGAACACATGCTTGCAGCATGTCCTCCAATGTCTGGATAGTACGCTCTGTCTGCCCATTGGTCTGGGGGTGGAAGGCAGTGCTAAGGCATATATGGGTGCCAAAAGCATTTTGTAACACCCTCCAGACTCTTGAGGTAAACCGAGTATCCTGATCTGAGACGATAGTCTTCGGAACCCCATGAAAATGCACCACCTCGTCTACGTACCTCTGTGCTAAGGTACTCACCGGGCCTGACTCCTTGATTGCTAAGAAGTTAGCTGATTTCGTCAGACGATCCACCACCACCTAGATAGCATCATAACCTCCTTGAGCTCTAGGTAGTCCTATGACAATGTCCGTTGAGATGTCATCCCACTTCCATCGGGGACATCTAAAGGATGCAACCAACCACCGGGAACACGATGTTCAACCTTCACTTGCTAACACACTAGGTATTTAGCCACAAACTCCGCCACTTCCTGTTTCACCCCGGGCCACCAAAACTGTTCCTTCAGGCCTCAGTACATTTTCAAAACTCCTGGATGTACCGCCAAGGCTGAGCTATGGAACTCACAGAAAATTCCCTCATGCATTGACTCTGGAACAAACAACCTTCCATGGAAATGAATCTGATGTCGGCTGTCCTCGAACCATCCTTCTGGAGAATTCCCCTGATCGACACGATCCCGCCTCACTTCCGCCTCGGAGTCCCCCCACTGAGACTCTTCCACCTGCTACAACAAGGAGGATTGCACTGTCATCTGAAACAAACAGCCTCTATCACCTTCTTTCCTTGCATCAAAGTACAAGGCATCCAACTATCCCATCGCTTTCCAAGCATCAGCAGATTCATGAACCACTTCCTGATTCGACTTCCTGCTCAGGGCATCAGCCACAACGTTGCCCTTACCTTCAGTGTAAGAGATCTCAAAGTCATAGTCTTGGAGAAACTGAACCCATCTCCGCTGCCAAAGGTTCAGGTCATGCTGGGAGAAGATATACCACAGGCTCTTGTGATCTGAGAAGACCACAAAATTCTCCCCAGAGTGGTAATGTCGCCACAACCTCAGTGCGAACACTACTGCTGCAATCTCCAGGTCATGGGTTGAATAGTTACGCTCGTGAGGGTGAAAATTCCTAGACCCATAACAGATCACACCCTTCTTCTGCATCAGCACACACCCCATACCAAGGCCAGAAGCATCACAAAACACCTCATACAACAACCCTTCCTCAGGCAACCTGAGGATGGGAGCACTGACCTACTTCTCCTTCAAGTAGTCAAAAGCTTTATGGCACTACTTGCTCCATAAGAAGACCTGGTTCTTCCTTGTCAAAGCTGTCAATGGAGTAGCAACTCAAGAGAAGTCCGAAACAAACCTCTAATAGTAACCTGTTATCCCCAAGAAACTATGATCTTCTGCCACGCTCTTTGGTGCTGCCCAAGAAACAACTGCCTCCACCTTCGACCGGTCCACGGACACCCCATGATGAGACACAACGTGCCCAAGGAAGTGTACTTATTGTGTCAAGAACATACACTTCGACAACTTCCCGTAAACTGGTGATGTCGAAGGACTCCCAAGACTTCCCTGAGATGCTCAACGTGCTCCTCCTCTGATCTTGTGTATATCAGGATGTCATCGATAAACACAATGACGAACCGGTCCAGAAACTCCCGGAAGACAAAGTTCATAAGTCCCATGAACACAGCTGGTGCATTCGTAACTCAAAACGGCATCACTACAAACTTGAAGTGCCCATACCTGCACCTGAAAGCCGTCTTCAAGATGTCACTGTCCTTTACCCTCAACTGATGATATCCCGATCGCAGATCAATCTTAAGGAACCAACCTGCTCCCCTCATCTGGTCGAAGATATCATCTATCCTTGGAAGGGGGTAGTGGTTCTTGACCGTTACCTGGTTCAACCTTCGGTAGTCTATGCATAGCCTGAGACCACCATCTGCCTTCTTCATGAACAAAACTGGAGCACCCTGTGATGACATGCTGGGTCAAACAAAACCCTTCTCCATCAGATCGTCAATCTGAATCCTCAACTCCCGCAACTCTGAAGGTTCCATCTGATAAGGGGCCATCGAGGTCGGATGGGCACCAGGCTGTATGTCTATCCCGAACTCAACGTCAAGTCAGGGGGGTAGCGTCACAACCTCCTCAGAAAAAACATTGAGGAACTCCCCAACAACCTCTGGGACATCCATCATCTCTGTATTAGTTGGAACCACTGATAACATGCCCAACAAGGAAAGGAGAGGCTCCACACGCCAGCTTACCGCCTGATAGCTCCTCTCACCAACAAAGACTACGCACTGTCCATCCACATCGGAGAACACGACTCTTTTCCGGAAGCAGTCGATAATGGAAGTAAAAGAAAACAACCAGTCGACACCTAGGATGACATTGTATGGCTACATCTGTAACAGAAGAAGGTCCCCACTAGATTGATGTGGTCCCAACGTCAGTCCACATCCCCAGAAAACACATGATACACTGGTCTGGCCCCCAACTGTTATACTCCGTACCAGTGGTACGGAAAGTCTCTCTAAGTCTAGTCCCAAAGCATGGGATAGACTAGGTGAAACAAAGGAGTGCGAAGCTCCCGAATCGAACAAAGCAAAAACAAGAGTTCTGAAAAAACAAATTGTACCACGCACCACCTCTGGTCCTGCTGGAGCCGCCAAATCTGCTGCATGCAACTATCCACGCCCAGCTCCTCTGCTTCTATGATGTTGTCTGCTTCCCCGACCATGCCCTGGTTGAGGCCCCTGAGGAACACCCCGAGGTCGGCCTCCTCCTGCAAATTCTGCCCTTGGAGTGGCATGGTCCTGCTGCAGCTGGATGGGCCTCGCCGAAAACTGGTGCTGCGGAGGTGGGTGTTGAACCTATCCACCTCTACCGTACTAAGCTCGGGTCGGACACTGACTCTAAACGTAACTGAAACCTCCACATAAAAAACACCTCGGTCTCGGGCTCGTTAAAAAGGGATGAGGACCCGAAGATCTGAACTGGAACTACTGGGGCCTGCTCCCCACTGGCCTGAACCTGGAAGGTCCCGTCGCAGGAGACCTGCTGCTGACTGCCTTCCCCTTCGACGAGCCAGGCTGGTTCCCCTCTTGGGGTGCATCTCCCAGCGAGTGCATCCTCTCTACAACCTCTGCCTTCTTCTGTACCACCAAGTTATTCGGAAGGGTGAAGGGGGTGACAACATACTAGAGCGAAGGACGAAGTGCCTCCTCCAAACGTCTTGCCCAAGACTCCTCATCCAGAAAGAGATCCGGAACAAAGCGTAGGAGGTCATTGAACATGATCCCCATCTCTTGTACCGACATACTCCCCTGCTGAAGGGAGAGTAACTCATGCCGCTTCTATGCCTTGATCATGGAAGAAAGGAATTCCTCTCGGAATTCCTCCTCAAAGTCATCTAATAGAACCACTCCCTCTATCCTCTCTCCGAGGTAGAGCATCCACTACTGTCGCATCGCACCTCTCAGCTGATTGACTGCTAGGGGAACCTAGTACTCCCTCGGAGCACGAATCAAGGTAAAAGCAATCCTTAGCTCCTCAAGCCACCCCTCCGTCTCCGTATCCGAAGTACTACCCTTGTACTTCTTGAGGGTCTGCCGCTGTAAAGAATGGACATACTTCTGCCACTGGATATCTTCCTCCTCTCGGTCAATCCTCAGCTGAGCGACTGCCTGAATCTGCTGGGCCTCGTCCATCTGAGCCACCTGGGGACAACGTCCAGGTGCCATAGCGGTATGGTAAACAAGGATGGTCTAAGCCCAAGTAGTGAGGAAAAACTCAAGGTTTTATTTTTATCATTTTATTTAAATTTCTTTCCCAGAACACCCAAATCAAGTAAAACACAGTCATGATGATGCATGTACATTCCGTAGGGTCTCTACCCTGCAATAAATGTAGTCTCACTTGGTCGTTCGGTAGGCTCAGAGTCCTTGCATCGGATCATGGGGGCCCTAAAATCCCATGTACTAGCCGGTCTTCCCTGGCCTATGTCACGCACCAAGATTAACTAACATTGTCGCCCTACCAACCCATGGAATCCTCACTGTGCCTAACTCCAGGCTTCATCCTATCTCTCAACCATCACCTCTGATACCATTCTGTCATGACCCCCTCCCACCAAAGATGCCCCTCCTGAGCTGGAAATGGTGAAAGGGAGATAATGACCCCCCGAGTCCCATCTCTAGTAGACCCCGGGGTGGCGACTAGCACCAAGGGTATGTGTTTTCACAAATATGGGAGGAATTACCCTTTTATTTATTTAGCATCGTGAAATATGACAAGTCAACCACCAAAAATGAAAAGAAAAAAGTGTATGGAAATAAACCCAAACCAAGCCCACATGCATGTTTAAATAGTTTATAACAAGGTACAAGTACAAGAATGCTCAAAGTACAATACCAAAAGAAATAAAAGGTACATCACCAACAACAACTCCAAATGTCCGACTAGTAGGGTCCTGCACGGCCCTAGTAGTCCTCCTGGAAACCTGAAAGTAAACGCAGGGTGAGCATAAAAGTATACTTAGTAGGGAAACCTAAAGCTCTCATGCACAAGTGGGGAGACATCCTAATGTCCCGTGAAAACAACAGAAGAATCCTGGAAAGGAATTATATCCACCCAACCTCACCAGCCACACTCACCAAAACACAATCACAACTGGTAATGGTAGTATATAAGAAGAAGAGTATTTGGGTACCCCGCACCATTTCCCTTTAGTTAGCTGCTATTCCTAATGACGAACGTCTTGACACTGCCAAACTCTCCCCGCCCACACACACTTGGGACTCACAACCACGTATCCCACCCGCACACACCTGGGCCTCACAACCACGTATCCCACCCCCACACACCTGGGCCTCACAACCACATATCCCGCCCGCACATACCTGGTCCTCATCCCAAAGATTATTGGGAAACAGTAGAACCTGCCCGAAGAGTCTTGGGATAAAACCACCCCAATTGAAACCTACACAAAGAGTCTTAGGTGTAAGGTCGCCTCAAGCTATCACAACCTAGGGGAGAAGGAGCAAGAAGGAGCTAGTAACTAAGGGAAAAACACACTCTCCCATGAAATGTGAGTGTTTGTCACTAAGTGCTCAACATGGGTGGGGTGTGATAAAACACAAAAGATAAAGATATATATATATATACCAAACACACAGCCCAACCTATGGATTCTAAACAGAAAACTGAGCACGTACCTTGGAATTCCTACCACGAAGTATGCATACAACAAACAATCCCAATGCCATTTAGGTTTTCACGTTTCAGCAGAAATAGTTGATTTAGTTCCTTAACTACTGGTCATCTATCCACAACGAACCACATCAATCGTTCGTAAAACTTATCCCTACCATCCACAAATCAAGTTAGGAAAAACACGAGCAACACAACAAATCCCTTCTTATCAGCCAACTAACCCCATTGATTATTATTTCCATTTCATTACCATGCCCCACCATTAACTCTTCCACTTTTATTTAATATTCACAACCCACAACCCATCATATTCAACCCATCCCTGCAGCCCCACTTCCAACCACCATAACTGCAACCACACCGTACATCATTATCCCTTTCATACCATTTATTGCAGCCCCGCTGCCCGTTACCAACACAACATACACACAAACCCACAACCAATCCAACCACAGCCCCACTGCTCACCCGATCCACAACAACCCACAAAACACCCATTTCACATGACATGTAACCAAGCCAACACCCACATGTTCATTATTCCATTTTGTTTAACCGGGGTGATCACAGAAGGGTTCCATATTTTAAACAGCCAACATTACGTGATTAACCAATTTCCAAATTCCACAAGGTTTCCCCCCGTATGAAAATTCAGAAGGAGAGGGAAACATTTAATTGCGTAAGAAAAGGCCCCCAACGACCGTGATTTTCAGTAGGTAGAAGCTCATTCAATTCACAACATAATATCGCGGGATATAAAGTAACAACAATCACAAAATCCCATCCCTGTTATATAATCCAGTTATTATCTTTATTAAACCGGTTCAAAAGTGTTTCACATAAACAATAGAACACCCACCTTGCATGATTCCCAAATTAGAGAGACAAAGGTAAGGTCCCTACCTCAACAGGTTTTGATCACATCGCCCCCCCTGATCAACTTTAGAAGACGTCTGTCGGCATGCGTCACTTCTGTCGGGTCCTGGAAAAACCTCCTCGGGTGGAATTCGAAAACAAAATGCCAAAGGAAAGACAACAGATCCATGCTCAGAAGTTCCACCTCGTCGTTACGATCCCATAGCCACTGATGGATTGTAAATCGGAGCTCGGACGAAGATGTTTTGTAAGGGAGAGTCTTTGAGTATCTTGAGAGAGCTCTGCTCAGAGGAGAGGGGAGGAGAGGGTGAGTTGAAAGGAGGAGGGTACCCCTCCTTTTATAGGCAAGAAAAGGAAAAGTACACGGCGTGTACTCGGTTATTTCACACGGTCTCCACACGGCTTCCAACACGGCTCCGCAGCCGTTGACTGGTCAACACACGGTTTGAGGGTAACGCATACGCAGGGAGGGACTACATGATGTGTAGTTTAGACACACGGCGTGTACTCATTTATTGCACACGGCAAGGATACGGCTCCAACATGGGGTATACCCGGAAAGGGGGTACACGACGTGTACTCAAACTACACGGCGTGTAGTTTCAAAAATTCTGGAAAGTGTGGGAAAATTCCATTTTACCCTCTAGAACACTTCTTGACCTTCTTTTTGACAAAGGAATGGGCCGGAGGGGTTTGGGCCCTTACAGTAATAATGAATTCTTTTTTATAGCGCAGGGGAAGTAGAATTCATATAAATATAAGATGGCAAATACTATTTGGATATCCCTATCACGTCATGTGCCAAAAAATTGGAAAATAATATATTGAATTGAAATTATTTTTGATAAAAACCTCCACCACAAAAAAAGATGTTCATATTTAAAAAAAATCCTTAACATCTAACTTTCCCCACTAATACAATTTCTGTTTTTATAATGTTAATTGTTTTCTATCCTATGTAATTTAAACATTATGACTAAATTAAAGTGATATTTCATAGAAAATATAGAACCAATTAATCTTAAATATTATTTATAATTTATAAAATAAAAAATCCAACGTGTGTTGGTAATTAATTTTAAAACAAGAGTATGTAATGCATAAAAACACTACATTAACTTGAACCATGTTGAAAAAGTTTTTATTATTTAGGGATTAATATGTTCATTATAAAAGATCAATTTCTTCCTAAAAAACCATATTATATATTTATAAAAAATTTAAATCAAGTTTTAGAATATATTATTTTTAGTAATTTTAAATATATTAATAAAATATAAAATATTTTACAATAACATTAATGTCAATTTTGGAATTATAAATTTAATTTTAATTTTAAAATATCATGACACTAGATAAATTCAAATATATATTTTTTACAGCTATTATTTATGGTATATTCATATAAAATTATAATTAAAACCAATACATCAATCAATTTACTACACATTAAAAAAATTTAGTATCATTTATTTTATTTAATTAATAAATAAATAATTACAGAATTGGAATTCATAAAGAAGTTAATTTAAGAAATTAATCTTATGAAATTAAAAAAATTAATATGATGAAAAAATCAATTAACTTTCGAAATAATGTGTAAAACATAATTAATTTTTTTTTCACATCTCAAGGATTTATATTTGTTAATGGTAAGGAAGGTTCATTTTTTATCTTTTTCCATACATAACCATTTATATTGGTTAGTAACACTACATAGTTTCCCATTAAATCATTACATTCTAACAAAGATGGGATATGGTCTAAATATGGGCATCCGGTTGCTTTTGGACAAGTGTCATTGTCATTTTTCCCTTAATATTAATGTTTAACCACTAAGTGAACTAAATCTCACCATAATTGATGCAATTAATTTTAATTACATTCAGTAATATTTTTTCAAAAAACAATTTATCTTATTAGAGTATAAATATTATACTTATTACAAATATATATATATATATATATATATCAATTTTTTAAAATTAAATTAACATTACTGAAAAAATTAATTATAAATCTAATCCCATAGAAGTGGTGAGGAAAAAAAATTAAAGAGAAAATATTCAAAAGTTCTTTATATTTCTTATTTTATTCAATATAAAAATGATTCCAATGACTTAAATTGTATTAATTGAATTATAATTGATTCATTGTTAATTTAAAACATATTTAAAATATAATTTAATCTTAAAAATTATTAAAATGATAAAAAAAATCAACTAAAATTCAGTATCTGTCACTTTTCACGAAAAAATTTTTTATAGAAAAATACCAAAACATCCACTCAACCAAAATTTTAAATCTTGAATTAGAACAAGATGATAATTTTTTAAAAAATAATTATAAGTGCGAAAATTTAGTTTTAAAATATGACTTCCATTAAATGGTAGAAAAATGTGATCTTGTGTGTAACATAAACTAACTCAGTTTTGTGTGTTTCATAAGACTAACGTGATTTTACATATAAATAAAGATAGAAATACAATTAAAATTATTATAAAATTAAAATAATGTAATGTATTAGGTCATTACATTCCCTACACCTTAATTAAATTGTTTCCTTTAAATTTAAACATGATCTTGATAATAAAAGGTTTGATATTTGAAAATAATATTATTGAAAGACCCACATCGTGAATAGGGTGAATAATAATAATAATAATAATAGGGAAAAGAAAATTTTAAGGTCACCACAATACTATGACTTCAAATATGAGAATGTTAATGAATACATTGACATCAATGATAAATCTGATTATCATATTCTGATAGAGATTGATTGAGAACATGTTCACCTAGAAGTTGATAATCACAAAGCTGTAAACAATAATTATGAAAAATTTCATTCATATCATAAAAAATGATGATAATAGGAGACTATTATTATTTCCAGACTATCTTTCATATATTTAATGAATTATTTCTCTCTATATGAATATATATAAATATATGTTTCTATTCTATAAACATAATATTATCCTTTGGTTGTGTCGTGAATAATTTCTACATTATCTATCTTCACATGCTTCATCATATGGTGAGGTGTTAAATTAATCTCTGAAACCATTTACAAATTTCAACATAAACCATTTCATAAATGGTTTAACTCATGAACCTCCAAAAATATAATGATCCACAATATTAGAAGGTAACTAAATCATTTTTCTTGGTCATCAGTACAATTCTTCATACACTATCAAATCCATAATGAAAAATCACTTGATAACAACCCTTATACATTTCCTAATTTTTAAAACTAGAATATCATTTATTATAGTAGGGGTTTAACATAATTATTTAATCCAAACTCAATAACATTAATATAAGGCCCCAGCCTTAAAGCTTACTTAATCTTGAGTTATTACAAGATTACACATTGAGGATATTTTCAGGTTTAGAGTTTTAGAGAATTAGATCATGAAACTAGCATTACATTCCACATTTAAACAAAGTGGTTACATAAAAGATAGTATTCATTCTTCCCATCAACGGAAACATGTTTAAAATAAAACATGGATTCTTTCTTGACACATCCTTGACACTATCATCACATCATGTACCTTTCCCTTGACCTATGAAAAACATTTCAAAAACTTGGTATGAGCATAAAAATCTCAGTAAGGGTTATAAAAATATGGAAAGGAAGCATGAGTTCATATATACATAAGAATGAAATCATAATTTACCCATAAAACATAGGCACTTTAACATACCTCATCAAATCATGAATAAATCGTAGAAATCACAAGACATAAAAGGTAACACGAGGCATTCATAACATTCTTACATAGGGAGTAAACCCTCTTGGTTACGTTTGGAATACCCACCATAGTATACTCCCTAAATCTCTTCAGAGAAACCTTAATGTTTCACTCCTTCGCGTTACCCAATGCATTGGAGAGCTATATCGGTCTCACCCGCCCTTAGTATATCACAGAACCAACTGTTTTCATAACAATTCCCAAGAACCATAACATAAACGTATCACATAAAATATGCATAAAATAAACATTACATTTCCACATTTCAATCACAATATAACATTTTAGTATATTGAAATAATGAATCCATTTAAAGAGAAACCACTTCCAAAACCATTTAAAACATTTAATAAAGATATTTTTGAATCAAAGTGTCCCATACCACCTTGAAGCTTTTAAAATTTTAAACGATTAATATCCATATAAATAAATCATTAAAACCATTTTGAAAACATGGATATTAATAAGAACAAATAATTAAAACATTTAAAGCGATATTTTGGTTAAAGGGGTTCTACCAAAATTAGAGACACTTGAATACAATAATTGAGGAATAACATTTAGTCAGAACTTTATAATATCATGAGAATAATTGTATTCGTGATATAATATTCCAAAGTACAGTATATACACCATATAAGAGTGAATTTGTGCATAACAACAATGAAGACTCAATAGAAATGTCAAATGTGATGAAATCCCTTATAAAGAAGGTATCCTTAAATTAAGGATAATTCAATCTAGAAATTTTGTGTGAAAAATATAAATACACCCAATATAAGTGGATATTAAGTGTAAAACAATAAAAGTTCATTCACACATATTCAAAACATGACATATTCAATAACTACATGTTGAACCCAAAGAAATCGAAATTTGGTTAAGAAGTTTACTTGACAGCCTAACGACTCACATAAAAATGAGTTGATGAGAGATAAAAAGTGTATGTCATCACTTGATAAAATTTACATCAATAAGGATATATGATAACATATCCCAACATAACAATATGTAAATTAAAAGACCCAAAAAAAGAAGTCTTTTAAAAAAGAGGAGGGTGAAAGGTTCCCTTACTGACTTGGGTATCTTTCAAAACATACACCCCATGAAAGAAGGACAATACATCAGTGATGTAAATACTCATAAACGAAATTTTATTACACAAAGAGTAGAATAATGGGCAGTACCTACACCACTCATAGGAAATTGTTGCAAATGTAGCATAAATCTCATGGGAATAAATGTGAGATGAAAAATCCCTTACGAAAACTCGGCAGCCTGACGGTGCCACATAAAACTTACAAAAATGGATTGATGAAATCAAATAGGGTATCTCATCATATTAACATAAATTTCATAGAAATAGTAATAAAAAATAATATCCCCCAACATAAAAAATAGGAGCATAAAAG
The DNA here is from genome assembly GCA_963277665.1 of Viscum album. Classification (NCBI taxonomy): domain Eukaryota; kingdom Viridiplantae; phylum Streptophyta; class Magnoliopsida; order Santalales; family Viscaceae; genus Viscum; species Viscum album. Next base: position 554,590,467 of record OY728131.1, read on the forward strand.
AAGTGACATAAAGGAGAGTACTTAAAAAGAAAGAGAGAGGTTAGATCTCTTACGCAAATTCGGCAGCCTAACGGCACCACTCAAAACTTCCAAAATGGATTGATGAGAGAGAATAGGGTCTATCATCACATGAATATAAAAATTACAGTATTATTAACATAAAATAACATACCAATAACAAGAATGATGAGCTTTAAAAGGAAAGACATAAAAGAGTGTACTTAAAAAGAAAGAGAGGAGTAGGATCCCTTACCTCAAGTCCAACTTGTCTTGTTCGTTTCTTTATATTCCTGAATAATAAACTTTGGTCAATTTATAATTTTTATGGAACTCCTATAAAGATTATTATTCAGTTCATATCACATATTTTAATGTTATAATAATTGGTTAATAGTATGAATTCATATCAGATGTTTTTGTCGAAGTTTGGTACATGAGTCAAAAATTCAACTTATTGGAAAATAATTTTCCATGTAGTTATTGGTACATCATATCCAGAATAGTATTGGTTATTTAAATATCATATATATCCAGTATATATTCATTTTATACTATTCCATAGCATTTGGAGATAAAAATTAAAAGCACCGTTCATGGAGACGGTAGGCCGTACGTACGCATGAACGCTACTTTCATTTTTTGTCATATTAATGGAATTAAAACAAAATGAGAGAGATATATATATGTTATAATTACAGAATTATATCCATAATTTAGATGTAATATATTAAATATATATCCATTATATATAAGTACTTATAATATTACATAACATTTTGAGATAAGAAATGAAATGTACCGTTCATGGAGACAGTAAGTCGTGCGTACGCATGAACGCTACTTCCATTTCTATTTCATATTTAATGGAATTAAAACATGATGATACATAATAGTATTTTAATTCCAGTATGTTATCATATATAATATCATTAAATATATCCTTTATACATACCACATATGGTATTAACGAATCAAATCACTTTGAGGGGGTGGTAGTCCGCACTTCCTTAAATGAAGATATCACGTTTACCCATAATGGAAACCATAAAGGTATGCCATAAATGAAAAATACATAATCTTAAGTAAAACATAAACATATTAGATATCATATATAACTATAGTGTCATCTTAATGGCCACCTTTGAAGGTGTTAGAAGAATTTTGAACAATCATCGTTTCGGGAGCCAGAAATTCACCATCCACGGAAACAGTATGTTCTTTAACCATTAGATGTAGGTGTGTGTAATTTTAGCTCGAATCCTTCTTATAACAACATCATAGTATATTTAAGATACTTTATTTTTTACAAAATAAATGAATAAAAAGATTTTAGGGTGTTGGAGAAGCAAAATAAAACAAAAGGACACAAGTGAAGACATTACCTTAAAATCGGGTAACTCCCTTTGGTTTGAGCTCAAAGGCTTCCTTGGGAAGACTTCTGCCCAATGTGAGGCTTCAATGAGTTAGAGAGGGATGTGGAGAGACAAAATGGGCAGGTTTTGGCCGAGCCAAAGGCTTTGGGAGTGTGGGTAAGGAGGTATAGGTGGGGGCCTTTTATAAGAGGAGAGGAGGGGCACTCTTGTAAAGTTACAAAATGTTACTTTATTTTCAAAAGAGTTTCGGATTTTAAAGGTCCAAAATTGATGTATTTCGAGGATATAGTGATAAGGGTTCTAAATACACTCATACAATAGGTTTTGGACATGTGTAGGTCTTATATTTTACATTATATTTCCATTTTATTTAAATCGTTAAATAATGTGGTCATCGCTGCATCATCGTGATGTCATAAATAATTTAATTTATTTAATGTCTAAAAATTATAAAAACATACTATGATTTAGGAAATCTTTTTAGCTTTCCAATTGCTATTTATAGTCAAAAATATTACATTGTATAACCCCATGTAAATTTTTTTTTAGTAAAACATCTCATGTTTGTGTCATTTTTACTTTAACATTAAATAAAAAGATATTTATGTCATTTTCTAACCAAAGTGGCTCCATGGGGTCCCCAAGTTGACCCATGGATTTTCTTGGTCGGCCATGACACATCCAATGAGGGTAGTACAAGTTTCTAGGTCATTTCATTTTATTAAAACATTATTCTTACCATAAACTACACTAATTACCTTTAATCGCGATTAAAAACTTAATAAGTTACTATTCACCAAAAAATATTTTTATCCCATTGAACCACATTTTACTTCTTAATGACAACCATGTATGTTGGATTTTTTAAATTAAAAACACAAAGATGGAAAAATTCCATTTAAACGGAAAAATCAGTTTTTATAAGTACCACTTAGTGGTTTCACTATTAATCAAAAATTGAAGTTTTTCAGAAAAATCCCAAAAATTAACCCTAAGCTATATTTGATATTCCGATATAAAAAATGAATTATATTTTACAAAATTCAAAACATATAAGTCACATTAATTAATTTAATAATTAATTCCCACTGTCAGAGAAAATAGCGTGTTTTTATGAAACAATAAGTTTCAAAAGATTGACTCTAGTTTAAGTCTGATTTCAAAGTGAAATTAATTCCAAAGACCAATATTGGATTTAATGGTAAAAATATATTCTAATTTCACTTTAAAACCAATTCAAAAGATAATCTAATCATATAAATAAATTAAATTAAAAATATGGTTTGAATTAAAATACAACATTTTACACTATTCATTAAAAATGAACTTTATCGAAAAGACACAAAAATTTACACAAAGTAAATTTTGATGTCCCGATTATTAAGAAGAGTTTTTTTTTGGTCCAATAGAATGTATAAGAGTGAACAAAACTATATTTAATGAATTTTCTCCATCAAAAGACGATAAGTAAACCTTTAGTGAAAATTAGGGCATATACGCCTAAAATTGAATTCTTTCCGTATTTTAAGCCTTTATCTTTTATTGGATAAATGTAAAAACATTTAAAAACATATATAATCATATTTTAGTTATTTCTATCCATTCCCGCCAATACAATGGCTACATGTTAACTACCATTTAAAATAATATTATTTTATTATTAGAGTGCAAAGTAAGATTCCCAAGAAACTAGTTGTTGCGTGTTGGGTACGCCATCGAGCATAACATCCCCTTTAAAGTCATTTTAATATTTTATTCAAAAATATGGATAAATATGAAAATGTCATATTCTTTATTTACCTGGGGTGTTACATCCTTCCCCCCTTTTGGGAATTGCGTCCTCGCAATTTTTAAAATTGTTCTTGGAAACATCCTTGAAAGTCCCACATCGGAACAAGAGTCGGTAAAACAATCACTTTAAAATAAAGGAAGATAAGTAAAAAGGTCACCCGAGTTAACCCATACTAGGATTCCATGTAGAAAAACATGGACATGGAAGAAAAAAAAGGGTCATGTTCTTGAGGGAGAGTGATAGTAAACATGTCTAGGAGAAAGTTAACCATAAGAAAATCACAAACTTTTGATGGGTTAAACGGTATTCGATTCCCCAGTAGGAAAAGTTAATAGACAACATTTTTGTTTTAAGTTACTTTTTATTGAGGAATTTATTCATAAGGAAACATAATCACTTATCATGTTGACTTTCAACTTTTACTAGATTCCTTAATCAAACTCATATTTTTTTCCAATAGACGAGTATTTGGGGAGACTTGTTCACATTAAGAGTACTATAATCAACTTCTTGATAATCACCTAATCTACCAAAGAGAACTATATACTTCCCATATCTTTAGACCTTAACCAAAACCAAAACCAAAAAGGTTAGTACAAGGTCAGATAATCCAGAAAAGGATAACCCTTTAAAAAGAAAATCTATGCTTAATCTCCAAAATTTGCCCAACTAAACCCAAAGTTCAATGAGGACCATCTGATAAAAAATTTGTCCATAAAATTCTTCAAAATAAACCAAAATAAGATTGAAACCCAAATATTTGAAGGTTTTAGTCACATAGTCTTCCAAGTTAAATCGTAACATTTATCTCCAATCAACATCAGTTCCTCCTAAAGTCTCGTATTGAAAAGTAATTAACCTAATCACATATCCTCCATGATAGGTTAATAAATTTCCATAGATAACCCAAAATCATATTACTCCTAATTCATAAAATCATCTAACTAAAAACAATCAGTCAGACTAACTAGGGACTTCACGTAGTCCAGTGGTAGGTGTTAAATACCAGCTGCACTTTGGTTGTGGGTTCGATTCCCGCAGCATTGTCCGATGCGACGGGTTGTCACACGGTCTGCGTGTTGTCCTTTTTCCAAAACTATATAATTCTCAAAAAAATTCCCAAAACGAGATAAAATCTTCAAAAATAAACATAACATATTTTAACCTCATTTTTATCTCATGCCTTTCATTTTCCATCATAACATATGATAACCCATAATTACCTCAAAAGTAAGGATCATATAAACCCTAATGGTTACCTTTATAATTATTACCTGATCTTCCACATCGATTGGTCATCTCGTACATGATGCATTATAGAACATACCAAGGTTCAAGTGGTTGATCATGACTCCTTTATAGTTGGTTTAGAACAACCACGAGTTTCCTCATTGAATACCCCATTTCATCTAGTCTCTTAATCAGAGAACCACCACAGTTTCCTTCAAACCAATGGTCACTTTGGTGCCTGCTAGATCCAGCCATTTACTAAAACCAAAAAGGTCAGTGTGAGTATATAAAAAAACCATCATGTACTAATGAGTAAGATAAACAATAAGATATACTTACTCATTCACTTTATCTAAAACTAGTACTCTTTCTGAAATCCTAACCATTATGGTAATGCCACTTATGCTTAAAGAATAACCTAACATCTAAAGTTATCTAAACCGACCTTTGATACCAACTATAAGGGAACAGCCTTAAACCGTAATTAATCTTGAGTTATTATAAGATTACACATTGAGGATCTTTTTAGGTTTAGAGTTTTAGAGAATTAGATCATGACACTTGCATGAAATTCCACATTTAAACAAAGTGGTTACATAAAAGACAGTATTCATTCTTTCCATCAACAAAAACATATTTAAAATAAAACATGGATTCTTTCTTGACACATCCTTGACACTATCATCAAATCATGTACCTTTCCCTTGACCTGTGAAAAACATTTCAAAAACGTGGGATGAGCATAAAAATCTCAGTAAGGGTTATAAAAATATGGAAAGGAAACATGAGTTTATATATACATAATAATGAAATCATAATTTACCCATAAAACATAGGCACTTTAACATACCTCATCAAATCATGAATAAATCATAGAAATCATAAGACATAAAAGGTAACTTGAGGAATTCGTAACATTCTTACATAGGGAGTAACCCTCTTGGTTACGTTTGGAATACCCACCAGAGTATATTCCCCAAATCTCTTCGGAGAAACCTTAACGTTTCACTCCTTCGTGTTACCCAATGCATTGGAGAGCTATATCGGGCTCACCCACCCTTAGTTTATCACGGAGCCACCCGTTTTCATAACAATGCCCAAGAACCATAACATAAATGTATCACATAAAACATGAATAAAGGAAACATAACATTTCCACATTTCAATCACAATATAACATTTTAGTATATTGAAATAATGAATCCATTCAAAGATAAACCACTTCCAAAACCATTTAAAACATTTAATAAAGAGATTTTTGAATCAAAGTGTCCCATACAACCTTGAAGCTTTTAAAATTTTAAACCATTAATATCCATATAAATAAATCATTAAAACCATTTTGAAAACATGGGTATTAATAAGAACAAATAATTAAAACATTTAAATCGATATTTTGGTTAAAGGGGTTCTACCAAAATTAGAGACACTAGAATACAATAATTGAGGAATAACATTTAGTCAGAACATTATAATATCATAAGAATTAATGTATTCATGATATAATATTCCAATGGACAGTATATACACCATATAAGAGTTAATTGGTGCATAAAAACAATGAAGTCTCAATAGAAATGTCAAATGTGATGAAATTCCTTATAAAGAAGGTGTCCTTAAATTAAGGATAATTCAATCTCAAAATTATGTGTGACAAATATAAATACACCCAATATAAGTGGAGATTAAGTGTAAAACAATAAAATGTTATTCACACATATTCAAAACATGACATATTCAATAACTACATGTTGAACCCAAAGAAATCGAAATTTGGTTAAGAAGTTCCCTTGACAGCCTAACGGCGTCACATAAAAATGAGTTGATGAGAGATAAAAAGTGTATCTCATCACTTGGACATAAAATTTACATCAATAAGGATATATGAGAACATATCCCAACATTACAATATGTAAATTAAAAGACCCAACAAAAGAAGTCTTTTAAAAAAGAGGAGGGTGAAAGGTTCCCTTACCGACTTGGGTATCTTTCAAAACATACACCCCATGAAAGAAGGACAATACATCATTGATGTAAATACTCATAAACGAAATTTTATTACACAAAGAGTAGAATAATGGGCAGTACATACACAACTAAAAGGAAATTGTGGCAAATGTAGCATAAATCTCACGGGAATAAAAGTGAGATGAAAAATCCCTTACGAAAACTCGAGAGCCTAACGACGCCACATAAAACTTAAAAAAATGGTTTGATGAGATAAAATAGGGTATCTCGTCATATTAATATAATGTCTATAGAAAGTGTAATATAAAATAAAATTTCCTAACATAACAAATAGGAGCTTAAAAAAAGTGACATAAAGGAGAGTACTTAAAAAGAAAGAGAGAGGTTAGATCTCTTACGAAAATTCGGCAGCCTAACGGTGCCACTCAAAACTTCCAAAATAGATTGATGAGAGAGAATAGGGTCTCTCATCACATGAACAAAAAAATTACAGTAATATTAACATAAAAGAACATCCCAATAACATGAAAGATGAGCTTTAAAAGGAACAACATAAAAGAGTGTACTTAAAAAGAAAGAGAGGAGTAGGATCCCTTACCTCAAGTCCAACTTGTCTTGTTCGTTTCTTTATATTCCTGAATAATAAACTTTGGTAAATTTATAATTTCCTAAGGAAATCCTATAAATATTATTATTCAGTTCATATCACATATTTTAATGTTATAATAATTGGTTAATAATATGAGTTCATATCATATGTTTTTGTTGAAGTTTGGTACATGAGTCAAAAATTGAACTTGTTGAAAAATAATTTTCCATGTAGTTATAGGTACATCATATCCAGAATAGTATTTATGTTTTAAATATATTATATATCCAGTATATATTCATTTTATACTATTACATATCATTTGGAGATAAAAATTAAAAGCACCGTTCATGGAGACGGTAGGCCGTACGTACGCATGAACACTACTTTAATTTTTTGTCATATTAATGGAATTAAAATAAAATTAGAGAGATATATATATGTTATAATTCCATAATTATATCCATAATTTATATGTAATATTTTACATATATATCCATTATATATATGTACGTATAATATTACATAACATTTTGAGATAAGAAATCAAATGTATTGTTCATGGAGACGGTAAGCCGTACGTATGCATGAACCTTACTTCCATTTCTATTTCATATTTAATGGAATTAAAACATAATTATAAATAATAGTATTTTAATTCCAGTATGGTATCATATATAATATCATTAAATATATCCTTTATACGTACCACATATGGTATTAACGAATCAAATCACTTTCAGGGGGCGGTAGTCCGCACTTCCTTAAATGATGATATCGTGTTTACCCATAATGGAAACCATAAAGGCACGCCATAAATGAAAAATACAGAAGCTTAAGTAAAGCATAAAAATATTATATATCATATATAAATATAGTGTCATCTTAATGTCCACCTTTGAAGGTGTTAGAAGAATGTTGAACAATCATCGTTTCGGGAGGCAGAAATTCGCCATCCACAGAAACAGTATGTTCATTAACCATTAGATGTAGGTGTGTGTAAGTGTAGCTCGAATCCTTCTTATAAAAACATCCTAGTATATTGAAGATACTGTATTTGTTACAAAATAAATGAATAATGATAGTTTAAGGGGTTGGAAAGAAAAATAAAACAAAAGGACACAAGTGAAGACATTACCTTAAAATCGGGTAACTCCCTTTGGTTTGGGCTCAAAGGCTTCCTTGGGAATACTTCTGCCCAAAGTGAGGCTTCAAGGAGTTATAGAGGGATGTGGAGAGACAGCATTGGTAGGGGTTGTCCGAGCCAAAGGATTTGGGAGTGTGGGTAAGGAGGTAGAGGTGGGGGCCTTTTATAAGAGGAGAGGAGGGGCACTCTTGTAACGGTAAAAAATGTTACTTTATTTTCAAAAGAGTTTCAGATTTTAAAGGTCCCACATTGGTGTATTTCTAGGTTAAGGTGATAAGGGTTCTAAATCCACTCATCCAATAGGTTTTGGACATGTGTAGTTCTATGATATTACATTATCTTTCCATTTTATTTAAATCGTTAAATAATGAGGTCATCACTGCACCATCATGATGTCATAAATAATTTAATTTAATTAATGTATAAAAATTATAAAAAAAATACTATGATGTAAGAAAACTTCTTAGATTTCCAATGACTATTTATAGTAAAAACTATTACTTGTATAACCCCTAGTAAAAATTGTTTTAGTAAAACATCTCAGGTTTGTGTCATTTTTATTTTAACATTAAATAAAAAGATATTTATGTCATTTTCCAACCAAAGTGGCTCCATGGGGTCCCCATGTTGACCCATGGATTTTCTTGGTCGGCCATGACTCATCCAATGGGGGTAGAACATGTGTCTAGGTCATTTAAGTTTATTAAAACATTATTCTTACCATAAACTACACTAATTACCTCTAATCGCGATTAAAAACTTAATAAGTTACTATTGACCAAAAAATTATTTTTATCCCATTGAACCACATTTTACTTCTTAATGAAAACCATGAATGTCGGATTTGTTAAATTAAAAACACAAAGATGGAAAAATTTCATTTAAACGGAAAAATCAGTTTTTATAAGTACAACTTAGTGGTTTCACTATTCATCAAAAATTGAAGTTTTTCAGAAAAATCCCAAAAATTTACCCTAAGATATATTTGATATTATGAATTCAAAAATTAAGTCTATTTTACAAAATTCAAAACATATAAGTCACATTAATTAATTTAATAATTAATTCCTTCTGTCAGAGCAAATAGCGTGTTTTTATGAAACAATAAGTATCAAAAGATTGACACTAGTTTAAGTCTGATTTCAAAGTAAAATTAATTCCAATGAACACTCTTGGATTTAATGGTAAAAATATATTCTTATTTCACTTTAAAAACAATTCAAAATATAATCTAATAATATAAATAAATTAAATTAAAAATAGGGTTTGAATTAAAATACAACATTTTACACTATTCATTAAAAAATGAACTTTATCAGAAAGATACCAAAAATTTACACAAAGTAAATTTTGATGTTACGATTCTTAAGAAGAGTTTTATTTGGTCAAATATAATGTATAAGAGTAGACAAAATTATATTTAATGACGGTTCACCATCAAAAGGTGATAAGTGAACCTTTAGTGAAAACTAGGGCATATACGCCTAAAATTGAATTCTTTCCGTATTTTAAGCCTTTATCTTTTATTGGATAAATGTAAAAACATTTACAAACTTATATAATAATATTTTAGTTATTTATATCCATTCCCGCCAATACAACGGCTACATGTTAACTACCATTTAAAATAATATTATTTTATTATTAGAGTGCAACGTAAGATTCCCAAGAAACTCGTTGTTGCGTGTTGGGTACGCCATCAAGCATAGCATCTCCTTTAAAGTCATATTAATATTTTATTCACAACTATTGATAAATATGAAAATGTCATATTCTTTATTTACCTGGGGTGTTACAATTAATCATTCTACATCATTAGTAGTAATAAAACAAGCTTGACATTGTTCGCTTAGCTTCATATTGGATATATTATACTACGGCTTGGGGAATTCATTTTTATAGATCCCCATATTCTTGTATTTGAAGTATTGATCATTATAAAATTATTTATTACCCATATAATCTTGAACATGGTGACCTTTTTCTCCACACCTATAGAAAACCCCTTTCCCTTTTAAGAATGCTCCAAGGTGTTTCCGACCACCTATAACCCATGTTGTAAAATCTATCTTTCCCTTCATCCCAATATCCATATTTTTTCCCTCTTATTCTCATTCTTACCTTAAATTCCATAAATGTTGTATAATTATTTAATTTCCTTGATATATCATAAAATTATTCTACTGTATCAAGAAAAACATTGAGGGACCAGTTCCCTTCGGAGGCTTGGCTTAATCCCATAGAAGAAATTGTCAATCTTTCATTCCATGATGCATATGAAATCGATAGAATACCTTTCTATCCTTGTAAATATGATTTCATACTCAGTGATACATTCATCCACATTTTTCATCAATCTATGGGACATTCTCATCATCTCAATTTTTTTATAATGAGGAAAGTATTTATGAAATAATTTCTCTTTAGAATCATTCCATTTCATGAGTTCAACCTCCTATTCCTTCCAAGTGATTTAGATCTATAACCATCATTGATTTTCATAATCATTGATAAAATACACTACTAGTTTATCCTTTTCTTTTTCACCATATACCAATGTTGCAAATATATTCTAAAAAGACTTAATCCATTAATCAAATATAATTGGATATGTATTCCCACTAAAGGATGGGTGAATCTATCACATATAGTGATCCAATATAGAATAATATAATTATGGAATAGTTTTATCCATATAGGAAAGGTTATTTATCATAACTTGATTAAGCTATTCAAATATATCCATAACTTTCTAAGTCTCAATACTAGATATATCATCTTCGATGATAGGGGATCCTATACATTGTCCCTGAGTTTTTATACATTTCAACCACTACATGTGCCATATCTAAACATTGGAATATACTGGATTAAATATTAACACAATGAAACATAATTTATAATATCAAAATTAGTGAGATACATAACATAAATTCAAGATGCAATAAATATCTAATATTCTAATAATAATCGAGGTTTCCTTAATATTTTATTCTATAAATAATCTAAAATAATAAATTCGGGTTGTGTTCCCTAATCTATGTGTTCTAAATCTAGTTTATAAGGTTGGTACTAAGCTTACTTTGATACCAACTATAACACCTTGACTCCAGAATCTGAGAGATGGTGTCTACTATCATTAAATTGGCATGATTACAAGGAATCCAATCTGGATGGATTGATCAGTTTAGTAGTTTTGGAAAAATAGATGACATACATGATATCTATATTACATTCGGGATAATAAATACTATAAAAAACAAAAACAATGAAATGAATTCATGAAAACAATTCCATGAATTTATCTTGATATCCTAAAGAAGGAAAACAAAATAAGGGTGATCTCAAATGCTCAGTAAGGGTAATATATAGTAAAAGAAATAATAATTCAATGAGGATAATAAACAAGGAAAGTTAAATAACTAAAACACAGGAAATATAATCAATAACATGAGCATGGAACAAAATAATGGATATTCTAACTAATCGAATAATCACATGGAATATCAATAACTGAAATCATTATGATGGAATTCATAACATTGGATATCTAAAAACAACCTTTGAGGCATCATTCAATAAATTTAATATTGTCAATGATTCTTATCAAAATCTAATATTATTAAGGCTTCATCCATAGAATTTAATAAATTGGTATGGCCTCGGCCAAAACTGTATGTAGTTTGTCTCATTAAACCTACTAAGGCATCGAGGGACTAGAGTGGACCCTTCCCATCACATATGAAATCCAATTCATTCTATAAATGTTGAATAAAAATTTTAAATAATAAATACAACTTATCCTCAAATAACATTATTGTATAGAAGATACAGGTTTTTAAATATTTCTCAATATTACTCAAATAGCTATAATGGGGAACCTCATATGAAAAAATTGAATATAGTGTGGGAAATATTCATACACATGATAAATGATATGGGTATTTAATAGAATGTTTATGTCCAAAAAAATGATTACATTAAATTTATTGTTTAAGAATAAAGTTAAAGATCGCAAAAAACAATGATATTTCAAAGATAATGTTTACCACTTGCGTAATGACTTGGATTTTACAAGATTTAATTTTAAAAAATTAGGAAAATTTTGAGACACGGTGTTGAGAGGGGATGAAATTATGAGGCTTGGTGTGCCTGGAATGGTTCGATGAAAAATGTTACATTTTTAATAGAGTGTGTTAGTGGTTTTATTGAAAAAGTGGAATAACTAGTAAATGGGGGCCCAGATCAAAAATCCCTGTGAACCATTACATTCATGATGGCAGTTTTACTCTAGTTGATACTAAACATTAGTCGACACAGGCCTCCAGTGATAAATCCAAAAAAGGATCTAACCGTGAATACAATAATTAAATAAAATTATTATTTTTTAAATATTTATAACTCATGAATGGTGACTCACATTTGAAATCTGAGACTACCGTAGAGTTTGTAATGTGGTTTGTTCCCTAGGCGAGGCATTATGTGGATCAGTGTGGTCGGCTGTGAGACTTAATTTTTGGATTTTTTAATGATGAATAAAAAAAATTAATGAAGTATATTTTATTTATATTTAAATGTCCTGTAGAGATAAAATGAATCGATGATGTAGTGATAATTCTGATCGGTTTGTTTTTTAAATAAAATTGCATGACGACACTATAAGACTACAATTTTGGAATGAAATAAAGTGTTTTATTTTATCCCTAATTAAATAGGAATTTAGGGGTAATGAATAACCCAATGAATTATTAGGAATCCCTATAGAAAGGAGTTGTTGGTTCCCTCCAATTATTGAACAGAAAATGATGACAAACTAATGCATATTTTGGATCCCATATCTCCGATCATAGATTGGGGATCAAAGATTGAGGTTTGACGAATGATGGCAGTGCAACACCTTTATTCACCAATAACATATCCAAACATAGAGGTAGGTGGTTTATTTGTTAATGGTACTTTCATTCCCCATTATTGATTCAAATGATGAACACGGACCAACCCATGAATAGGTTCATCCGCAATTCAATCATTTTTGTAGGATTGATAAACTATGGGATTAAATGGAATAGACTAATGATTATTCTTCTTTGTAATCCTGTTAAAATGAATGGTCAAGGCCAACATGAATAAGGTAAAGGTATTTTCTATGGTTCTTAATGTGCCTTTACATCTATCATCGTTCTTCATTCTTCATCAGTGGACCCTTGAGTTTATGACGTATTTTTTCAGGTGGTTTTGAACGTAGCAAGATGCCCAGAGCATTGGAAAGACCATTTGGATCCCACAGTAAAAATGGTGGAACCCAATGATCACAATAGTGTCCCATTTAAAAAATAGTGTCACTGGAGGAAATGTGGATGTCCACAGAGTAGAGGCCACTAATGGTGGTGATGGGGAGCCATTTTGAACTGTGGTAGCAGAAGACCTCGCAACGACCAGCTGCAAACAACGATTGGGGCCGCCATATAGTGGTCGCGAAATCTGTAATTAGGATGTTGTAGGAGGTCTCATTGCACGGTAGGATCCACGGTCCAGTCAGGACCCATGGTGATGACCACATGAGGGACATGTGGCCGCCAACCCTGTTGACCAGACGGGGATGGAGTACTGGCCACATCTGGTGGAAAAAGTTGATCTACACCATGTAGTCCAGGTGGGTAAGCTCAACTATGTGGGTTGGGCCAGAGAAAAGTAGGTTGGGCAAGTGGAATGTTCAGTCAGCTTAGAGGGTTGGGTCAGACCTAGCAGATCATGTCAGCTGGACCTGAGTCAGGTCAGGTCGGGTCAGACCTAGACCCAACCGACCCCTTTCACTAAAATTCCCATAACTCTTAAACCGTGTGTCTCCTGGAAGATCCATTAATTGCATTGGGGCCCTAACAATGAGGTATTATTTTTGAGATACTCTACATAATGTTTCATGGATGTTGTAATACAATCTATTGGCTCAAAGATTAAGAGCTCTTGGAATGATCGTGTTAAGAGCGTAATCCTATGGCTGAGTCCTATGCGGAGTGTGTCTTATGTTGAATATGAAATATGTTTAGTAGGACTTTTTCAAAGATAGAAATTACATCTCATGTGAATATGGGTAGTAGGTATCCTTTGAAGGTCCCAAGTAGGTCTCATATGAAGATGCACTGTAGGTCTCCTGTAAAGTCTTGGGCTAGGTCTATTGTCAAGATGGGTAGTAGGTCACCTATGAGGACGCATAGTAGGTCTCTTATAAAGATTCATAGTAGGTATCATATATATATGTGGAGTACGTGTCATGCGAAAATGTAGAGTAGGTGTCCTGTGAAGACGCAATGTAGATATCCTACAATGATGTAGAGTGAGTCCCCTAAAGAAAAAAATAATTATAAATGGATTTGAATATTCTAGGACTATCATAAGTATTTTCATGAAATATACATGTACGTATGTGAGAAGGTTATAGTGAGTCGATGGGTTGTGATATCATTGCTCTTTGTCTTAGGAAGATAAGATATCTTAGGGGAACATCATGACATTCTAGGACAAGGTGTTGTCTCAGATACATTTGGAAGACTAGTTCTTTGTGCTGAATATGAAATAGCTCAAAGAGTTATATCTCTTGGATTTATCATGCTACGAACGAGACCATATGGATGGAATGGGATGAGACTTTGAGGATTTGAATCCTTTACGAGTATTCATAGACATTCGTGTTATATGTGTTGTTGACACATGCCTGTGTTGAGATTACTATATCATCATAGTGGTGCTTCCTTTGTGGTATTTTTAATTGTGATTTGGGGTTCCCTTCTGATTATTGTTTTACTCACTCCTACATGGGATCTTCCCACACCTGTCATGTCTTTTGTAGATGATTGATGTTTTGATGTAGTCCATGGTGGACTGGTGCCAGGTGGTGCTTAGAGTAACCCAATAGATGAGGTGTGCCTATGCGGTTTCAGGAAGCTATTTATGTCCCTACCCTTCAGGTAGGGTTCTTTGAGGAGTTCAATATTCATGTTATGTACAATTCTTATTTTTGGTCCTGAATTTTGTCCCCATTTACCCATAGTTTTCTACTATCATACGTGGTTTTTTTTTTCATAGTGTATTCACTTTCCAGCATATATGGATTAGAGTTATGTGCATTTGTATATGTACATAGACAAATACCTCCCATTTCTTGGGGATACTCTTACTTGGTGATATTCACCATCCCTGGCCTATGGGAGGCATGTTTATGGTAGTCACGACACGAGCCCCATGGGATGGGTCATGAAAACATGGGGAATTTAAAAATTAAACCACTAAGATGAGATAATTAAATGTGAAAAATAAAATTACTTGAAGAACGAATTATTCATCATATTAAATTTCAATGGGATAGTATATACTCCCCATATTAGTGAATTGATGCATAAATAATAAATAAGCATCAATAGATTATAAATTGATATGAAATCCCTTACCTTGAGTCGGACTTATCACGTGTGTATTAATCTTTCTGATTAATAAAATTTTATTATTATTTTCATTCTTTAGAAAATATTTAAAATTAATTATTAAATTTATTTTAATTATTAAATTATTTATGAAACTACATTATATAATTAAGTTTACATCATGTTTTTGGACTAAATTTGGTTCATGTGTCAAAAATGTCATTGTCAGGTCGACTACGGTCAAAGAAGTAATTATATAAAAATCATTTGAATAAAAATATTTACATAATCAATATATTTATAAATAAATAATACTTTTAAAAATAATAACAAAGGGATGTTACAACAAATGAACCAATGTTTCAATCCCGCAGAATGTCGGTTAAACGTACACATGAGTAATGTTAACATTTTTCAATGATCGGTATTGAAATATGGAGAGTAACATTTTATATTTATATAAATATAATTATATCATAAATACAAGTTTATTTATTTATATAAAATTAAATATGGTATTCTTAAAAATTAAAATTAATCACATCGCATTGAGGTGGTAGTAGTCCACACATCCGTGAAAAACATTATCAATTTTCGCTACTTTGTGAAAAGGGTAATGAGGAAAATGACTTATTATATTTATATGATGGTTAATATGTCATTAATATTATATAGATATCTTGTATGTAATATTTTTGTAACTAAACCTATCTTTGATACATTACATGTAATGTGTGAATGTATCACATCTCTTTGAGTATGTGATAGTCCACATGACTACAGAAAAAGTTAATGTGTTCCAACAAAATAGAAAAAAATAGCCTGTGTTACATAAAAATATCAAATTCATGTGGACCTAATAAATATAATATATATAATATAATAACATTTCACCATAATTTTAACCCATGATATGTGCTAATGGAAAAAAGAACTATATATTTTTATCATGGTGGTAGTTCTCCGTATTCACAAACGGTAAATTCAGTACCCCTTCAATGGAAGTGTTTCTAGGAGTATGTTGAAACCCTAACATAAAAACATATAAGTATATTTAGGATAATAATTTTATTATATAATTATGGAATAAAAAAATTTAATGGTTTGGGAATGAAATAATACAAAATGGATCGCTGATCAATGTTACCAATTTTTCAAGTCACTCCTTTTAGTTTTCACCAAATGGCTTCCTTGGATTGCTCTTTTCAAAAAATTACTATTATAGGTTTAGTGGGGAAATTTTGGGATATTATTTGGGAAGTGTTCGGATGATACAAATTGTCTTGAGATGTGTGAGGAAGGGGATGAGTGAACTCCTTTTTATAGTTGAGGGGAAGTGGAATTCTCGTAAATATAAATATGTAAGCACTATTGGGGGGTCTCCCATAACTAATGTGCCACCAAAATTTATTATTAATGGATTAAAGTTATATTTCAGTTGATGAAATAATCCTCCAGACAAAAATAAGTGAATTTTTATATATTTTTCCCTAACATCTCAAATTACCTACTTTTAATTTTTTGTTTTTTTAAAGAAACAAGTTTTCTATCATAAGTAAATCATCCATTAAGTCAAAATTAAAGGGATATTTATTACAAAATAAATAAATTATTAATTAAAAATATTATAACTAATTTTAAAAAATTTAACTAACATGTGTAATGGAAATTAATTTGAAAATAAGATCCTGAAATGAGTACAAAGCATACTTTAACCAAATTCATGCTAACAATGTTTTTACTATTTATGGGTCAATATGTTCACTATAAAATAAAACTTAGTTCATAAATAAAAAATATTTCATATTAAATATTATTTTTAAACCAATTTTAATAATATATAAATTTTAATAATTTTAAATCCATTGATTAAAATATCATTTATTATAAAATTGTACTAATTCGAATTTCAAAATTATTAATTTAATTTGAATTTAAAAGTATAGATACACTACTATAATTAAAATATATTACGTTAATATCTATTTATCATGATATATTCATCTATAAAAATATTAAAATAGAATAATTCAATCAATTTACTTCACTTTTAATATTTTCAAAATCATTTATTTAAGTTTATTATTAACTGAAAAATTACAGCATTGAAATGGAGTTGGGTTGGTTCTTGGGTGGTAACACCTATAATCCTTCATCCAAAATACTGGTGTTTAAATACTAGAAATCATCTTAGGGGATTCATGAACTAGGTGCATACACAAGTTCTATCGTTGGGATGGTGATTCAGGCCTGACGTGGGCAGGCGGTAACGTAGACATAATGTAGGAAACTTTTATTTGGGCATGTGGGTAATGTAATTGGCATCCCTCTACCTAGTTAAAAAACTATTTTTATTTCATAAAAAAAAATTCTTCAGACACAAATTTATAAAAACATCACTATATTGGAATTTCTTAAGTAGTTTATCTTAATAATTAATATCTAGAAATTTAATATAAAGTAATATGGTGACCAAAACTCATTTATCATTAAAAATAATGTGTACAATTGAACTATTGTTGATTTTTATATCTTAATAATATATAAATGTTTGTGGTAATAAAGGTTCAATTTTTTGTCTTTTTTTGTTAACTTTTAATATGGATACCAATCATTGGAGAGTATCCCAATAAATCATCAAATTATATCCATGAGGGGATATGGTAGAAATATTGTCATCCAATGAAATTTGGACATGCTTCAATTTCATTTTCCCCTTAATATTAATGTTTAGCCATAATGTAAACTAATTTTTACCTTAATCATTGTAATTAATAATATTTATAATAACTAATATATATGGTAAAACCACAAGTTGATGTTATTATAAAATAAATATTATACTAATTCCAAATATGTATGTACACTTTCAGAAATTTAAATCATAAAATTGAAAAAAATTGAAATCGCATCCCATAGATTTGGTGAAAAAGTCGGTTTTAAATGTAAAATTATTCAATGGATCATTATGTTTTTATATCTAAATTCAATATAAAAATGATTCAAATGAATATAATTGAATTAATTGATTTATAATTGATCCATTGGGACTTTAAAAAAATTTAAAATATAATTTAGCCTTATTAATAATTTAACCTAAAATGAATTTTTTATCAAAAATCAGTATTTATCACTATTCATAAAAAAAATGAATCTTTTCAGAAAAATACTAAAAATTCATCCTATAATAATTTTAAAATTATTAATTCAAAAATAAATTTTATTTTGAAAAAAATACGAATGTGTAAAAATTTATTTTGAAAATAGATTCACCATTAAAAGACGATAAGACTCAGTCTTGTGTGTAATGTAATCTAACTCAGTGTTACGTGTAGTGTATGTTTAACATGGTGTAACATATAATTAAAGCTGTCATAAAAGTAAATTTATTTTAAAACGAAAATATTTTAAAGAATTACGGTGTTACGATAATTATTATTACATATTTATCATATATATTCAATTAATATTTCTTTATTAACATCAAATTAAATTGGAAATGAAAAAAGAATCACATCACCTTGTGATGGTGGTTGTCCACACGCACGAACAAGTGATGTTATCAATTTCAAAAGGATCATAAGGTAATATGGTGGATAAGATAATATAATTTTATAAGAATAATTATTTCATATACATGACATATAAGAATTAAATCCATCATAATAACTGATCATGAATGATGTTGATAGGAAATGAATCATATCCTTATTTGGAGGTGGTAGTCCATGTGTACGCACAATCCGTCATTTTATTTCCCATTTGATCTACAAGGTGTTAAAATAATTTTTAAATAATATTAAAAATAGATAAATATATTTATGATATATATTAATCACGTTATGATGGATATTGCAGGATTAGTGGAGGTCGAAGTAGAAATAAAATTGAAAGAGATTGGTTAATATTTATAACACTTCATTGGGGGACCTCCTTTGGATTACAACTTAATCCTATAAAGATATAAATTAATGTAAGTAATGAATATTTAGGATATAGTTAATGAATATATTAATATTTTTTAGTAGGTCTTGGAAGATAGATAATGCTGAAATTTTGTGGATAATGGGGGAGAATTGGTGCCCTTTTATAAATAAGGAAAATGAATCACATTGAATTTCGTAAATGATATAAATAATATAAGGTTAAAATCATGTGAAAGGGGATATAAATAGACTTGAATTAAAAGTTAGGATATGATAATGAGAATTTATCTATAACCAATAATAATTATACTTTTTAGGTGACAATCCTACTCGTATCTCATGGTTTAACACACCTAATAAACCTGTTATATATTTCACCATTATAACAAATATTTACAATTTTTACTATTAAAATTGATCAGATATATAGTTGATACTATTATTGTTTTTTAATTATTATGATTACAAATAAATATTCCATTTATCTTGAGTTAATTTCTATAACTGCCATAATATATTTTTAAATAACCACACATACCACAATGATACCCCATTTTTGAATAATCCATTTGTAAGCCTAAAAAAATTACTTCTAGTCCATTCCTTGTAAAAACCATAAAAATATTGATAAAATATTTTTATTTTATATATAACAAATAAATTTAAATAAAACGTTTAATCAATAGTTAATATTTAAATTCATTATGATAAAAACATATTGCGTGAAAAGAAATAGTTATTAAAAAAATGTGTTTTTAAGCGTAGATATGAACTGATACCAATGTAAAGTAAAATAATGATTCATATGTATCTAATTTGATTATTTATAATTATACAATAATTATGTTAGTTTAAGATAGAATTGAAAACCTAACGTGTATTTTACTTGATAATACAATAAAACTTATATAGAAATATGTACTTCTCACTATTCCTAAAAAATATAGTAGAAAAATCCTAATACTTCTTTCTAAGATAATATTGAAATTATATATTTAAATATTATTCCAATAAAAGTAATTAAATTACAAATAATTAAAATAAATTCATCATAATTTTCCTTAATAAAATGTTAGAAACATCATTTTTTGATGAGAATGTATTTTTTGACCGTAAAATGACTATAATGATTAATTCATATTTATTTATTTATAATTGATCATTACATTATCATTATTATTAAAAATTATTTAAATACTTAATAATGTTTTTATTATAATTATATTTTTCAAATTTAACAGTTATTTTAGAACTCTCACTTTTAAATATTTTTTTTATAGTATATAACTGTTCGCATAAATAATGTGATTTCTTATTAAGAAAGAAATTAATCATAATATTCTTTTAAAATAAGTATTCACACTGTTACACCACTCATATATATATAATAATATCAATTGAAAATCATGTACTTCTCTCTTCCATTCCTCATCCTCCTTTGATAGGTCGATACACTGATAATCAACAAGATCATCCTATTAATACTTTATATCCTAGGTTTTATATGGACAAAAACAATGAACCATTCTTAAAAAAGGGGAAAACCTAAACCTAGTAATAGGTTTTTAAAAAAAATCATCAATTCATTTTATTACCACAATATCACCAAATTAGTACAGTAATATATATAATCATGATGTATGTTCCTCTAATAGGTCTCATCCCAATACATTCCACCACAACCCAATGATGGTTGATAATATTTCAGTCCTTTGGTTGGATCATGGTGGAGCAAAAATACTAGAAACTCATTAATACCCCAAACCTATGTGATGCACCTAGATCTGTTGGCACAGATTCCCCACCAACCCATGTGATCCTAATGGTGCATGAAACACCCCAACTCCAGAAGCCCAGAGTCAGTGCATTATTACATAAAATTGGCATGATCCATATGAATCAATTCCCAAAATACTGATTAGTTTAGTATCCATGGAAGTACTAGATTCATTCAAAAGTTCAACATTACATCATGAAAAGAAACACAATGGTAATTTATTCCATTAGAAACATCCAGGACTCCTAAATTATGCCTTCAAGTCACTCATAACTAACTACTTCAAATCCTGGGAAAAATAAATAGAAGAAATTTGGGATCTCAAAATCTCAGTAAGGGTAAGAAATATAGTGAAAGATATCATAAATATTAACCATGATGAATAATTTAAAATAGATGCCTTTAAAAAAAAAATATGAACACATTGTGGAAGGAATATGAGATGAGTAAATAATGCAATAATATGACATAGTCATGGGTATTCTACTAGTCAAATAACCACATGAACCATCAATAATATTTTCATAATGAGGGAATGTATAATGCATGACATTCTGAAACATTTTGTCAATGCCTTGACGAAGACGTCTAAAAATGATTATCACTTTGGACAAAACCATATAACAAATTTGAAAAGGCCTTATCCAATTCCATGTATAATCGTCTCATGAGACCTACCGATGTATTGAAGAGCTATAGAGGGCTCCACCCTTTACTAACTAAGTCCAATACATTCCTCACAGGAAATGGTTGAAACATTATATAAACATTCATATTAAAACTATAATACCAAATAACAATACATTTACCATAAACCATGAATGCTATAAAAATAATACATCCACAATCAAACATATCACAAAACCATAAATAAAATATTGAATATTTGTATCATAATACATCAACTTCAAACAAGTGTAAATTTTATCAAAAGATGTTGACATAGATGGAAAAAACTATTTGAGAGAAATATCACATTCAATTTTGAAATCATTTCAGAGTCAAATAATTAATATAGAAAATATTTATTTTGTAAATATTCTTATAAGCCTGTAATGGATGATTATATGACGTTATAATGGTGGAAAATAGCAGCACCCACTGTATAAGTTAAAAAAGTCATTTTTACCTTAATTTCATCGAAAAAGGGTCATAAATTACCATGTTTGGAAAAAGACGAAGAGATATCTTTTTCAAACATATAAGGTAAAATAAGGATTTAAATTACTTTAACCTATTGTCTTGTAAATAGTAAAAATGTTCAGAAATACATTTTTATGAAAAAATGGATCTGGATGATAAAGAGGTCCCAATAAATACTTACGTAAAAACAACCTCATATAATAAAAAGATTTTGAGAATAAACCTTACCATGTACTTTTCCTTGGTTGAGGGTATGTTAACATCTTTTATAATAGTTATGTAACACCTCGACCCTAGATTACCAGAGTCGGTGTATTATTTTAATACATTAGCATGATTGCAAGGAATCAAGTCCCGAAAGACCGATCAGTTTTGTAACACCCCAGGTAAATAAAGAATATGCCATTTTTATATTTATCCATATTTTTTTAATAAAATATTAATATTACATTAAAGGGGATGCTATTCTCTATGGAGTACTCAATATGCAACAACGTGTTTCTTAGGAATCTTACGTTGCACTCTAATAATAAAATAATATTATTTTAAATGGTAGTTAACGCCTAGCTGTTGTGATGGCGGGACTGAATAGAACTAACTACAAAATGATTATATATGTTTGTCAAATATTTTTACTTTTTACAATAAATGTTAGAGGATTAAAAATGCGAATGAATCCAATTTCAAGCGTAAACATTCTAATATTCTTTAAAAGGTCGATTAACCAACTTTTCAAGGAGAACCTCTTTTAAATCCCCTTTTTGACAATTTTATGTGTTATATTTGAAAAAATAAAATTCTTCATTAGAATCGGGACATCAAAATTTACTTTGTGTAAATTTTTGGTATTTTTTCGAAAAAGTTCAATTTTTAATGAATAGTGAAAAATGTTGTATTTTAATTCAAAACCTATTTTAATCTAATTTATTTATATGATTAGATTACCTTTTTAATTGGTTTTAAAGTTAAATTAGAATTTATTTTTACCATTTAATCCAATAGTGGTCGTAGGAATTAAATTCACTTTGAAATCGGACTTAAACTAGTGTCAATCTTTTAATACATTTTGTTCCATAAAAACACGCTATTTGTTTTGACAGTGAGAATTAATTATTAAATTAATTAATGCAACTTTTATGTTTTGAATTTTTTAAAATATACATCATTTTTGAATTCAGAATATCAAATATAGCTTAGGGTGAACTTTTGGTAATTTTCTGAAAAACTTCAATTTTTGATGAATATTGAAACCACTAAGTGGTACTTATAAAAACTGATTTTCCGTTTAAATGAAATTTTTTCCATCTTTGTGTTTTGAATTTCAAAAATCCGACATACATGGTTGTCATTAAGAGGTAAAATTTGGTTCAATGGGATTAAAATAATTTTTTGGTGAATAGTACCTTATTAAGTTTTTAATCGCGATTAGAGGTAATTAGTGTAGTTTAAGGTAAGAATAATGTTTTAATAAATCTTAATGACCTATACACATGTCCTACCCTCAATGGATGTTTCATTTCCGACCAAGACAATCCATTGGTCAACTTGGGGACCCCATGGAGCCACTTTGGTTGGAAGATGACATTAATAACTTTTTATTTAATGTTAAAGTAAAAATGACACAAACATGAGATGTTTTACTAAAACAATTTCTACATGGGGTCATAAAAGTCAGATATTTGACTATAAATAGTAATTGAAAATCTAAGAAGATTTAATACATCATATTATTTTTTTATAATTGTTAGACATTAAATAAATTAAATTATTTATGACATTATGATGATGCAGTGATGACCTCATTATTTAACGATTTAAATAAAATGGAAAGATAATGTAAAATCTAAGACCTACATATGTCCAAAACCTATTGGATGGGTTTATTTAGAACCCTAATCACCTTATCCTAGAAACACATCATTGTGGAACCATTAAAATCCGAAACACATTCTGAAATAAAGTAACATTTCTTTACTTTTAAAGAGTTCCCCTCCCCTCCTCTTATTAAAGGCCCCCACCTCTACCTCCTTACCCACACTTCCAAAGCCTTTGGATCGGCCAAACTCTGACCATTTTGTCTCTCCACATCCCTATATAAATCCTTGAATCCTCACTTCGGGCATAAGTCTTCCGAAGGAAGCCTTTGAGCTCAAACCAAAGGGAGTTACCCGATTTTAAGGTAATGTCTTCACTTGAGTCCTTTTGTTTTATTTTGCTTCTCCAACCCCCTAAACTCTATTTATTAATATATTTTGTAACAACTACAGTATCATCAATATACAAGGATGTTGTTATAATAAGGATTCTAGCTACACTTATACACACCCACATCTAATGGTTAAAAAACATATTGTTTCTGTGGATGGAAAATTTATACCTCCCGAAACAATGATTGTTCAACATTCTTTTAACCCCTTCAAGGAGTCCATTAAGATGACACTATAAAAATATATGATGTATAATATGTTTATTTTTTACTTAAGCTTCTGTATTTTTCATTTATGGCATAACTTTATGGTTTCCATTATGGGTAAACGTGATAACTTCATTTAAGGAAGTGCGGACTACCGCCCCCTCAAAGTGATGTGATTCGTTAATTCCATATGTGGGATGTATAAAGGATGGATTTAAAGTTAACATATATGTTTTTATACTATAATTATAATATATATTTATATCATTATTATTTTCTTCCCATTAAAGTATGAGATAGAAATGAAAGTAGCATTCATGCGTACGTACGACTTACCGTGTCCATGAACGGTGCATTTCATTTCTTATCCCCAAATGTAATTTATTATTATGAGTACATATATATAATGGATATATATGATGTATTTTACATATAAATTATTAATATAATTCTGGAATTAAAATATACATACCTCTCATATTGTTTTAATTCCACTAATATGACATAGAAATGAAAGTAGCGTTAATGTGTATGTACGGCTTACCGTCTCCATGAACGGTGCATTTCATTTCATTCCTCTAAATGATTATGTGATATTATAAAAACATATGTATTCTCGATATATATGATATATATGATATCCAAATAAGTAATGTCATTCTAGATATAAAGAACCTTTGACCCCACGAACAACATGTAATTGTAAGAAGTCCACTTTCGACTTAAGAACAAAATATCGACAAAACAAACATTATTAACTTAATGATTACATAATGTTTATAACATGTAAATAAGATATATAAGAGGAATAATAAGCTTGAAAAAGGTTATTAATCATGTAGAAATTAACTCAAGTTTATTATTTAGGAGATTAAAGAACGATCGAGTCAAGTCAGACCCGAGGTAAGGGATCCTACTCCTCTCTTTCTTTTTAAGTACAATCTTTTATGTCATTCCTTTTAAAGATCATATTTCTTATTATTGGGATGTTCTTTTATATTAATATTACTGTAATTTTTATGTTCATGTGGTGACAGACCCTATTCTCTCTCATAAATCCATTTTGGAAGTTTTGAGTGGCGCCGTTAGGCTGCCGAATTTTTGTAAGAGATCTAACCTCTATCTTTCTTTTTAAGTACTCTTCTTTATGTCACTTATTTTAAGCTCCTATTTGTTATGTTGGGGGATGTTCATTTATATTCCCCTTTCTATAAACTTTATGTTAATATGATGAGATACCCTATTTGATATCATCAATCCATTTTTGTAAGTTTTATGTGGCGCCGTTAGGCTGCCGAGTTTTCGTAAGAGTTTTTTTACCTCACTTTTATTCCCATGAGATTTATGCTACAGTTGCCACAATTTACTTTGAGTGGTGTATGTACTGCCCATTATTCTACTCTTTGTGTAATATACTTTCGTTTATGAGTATTTACATCAATGATGTATTGTCCTTCTTTCTTGGGGTGTATGTTTTGAAGGATACCCAAGTCGGCAAGGGAACCTTTCACCTTCTTCTTTTTAAAAGACTTATTTTATTGGGTATTTTAATTTACATATTTTTATGTTTGGATATGTTCTCATATATCCTTATTGATGTAAATTTTATTTCCAAGTGATGAGATACACTTTTTATCTCTCATCGACTCATTTTGATGTGGCGTCGTTAGGCTGTCAAGGGAACTTCTTAACCCAATTTCGATTTCTTTGGGTTCAACATGTAGTTATTGAATATGTCATCCTTTGAATATGTGTGAATGACCTTTTATTATTTTACACTTAATATCCACTTATATTTGGTGTATTCGTTTTTCACACATAATTATGTAATTGATTTATCCTTAAACCAAGGATACCATCTTTGTATGGGACTTCATCTCAATCTCCTTTCATTGAGGCATATTTTATTTTATATACAACCTTATTTTATACGGTGTATAAACCACTTTGACTTTTACGTTTATCCAAAAGGAATCTTTCTTTATACGAAGCGTTTTACTAAATGACAAAAGGGAATTTTTTTTGTCATATGTATGCGGCGATAACGACTTCTCCGCCGCTGAGACCATTATTTGAATTTCGGCTTCCTCTACAAGCCATACCTTTTTTTAAAAGAAAAATAAAAACCATATTTTACTTTTCTTTTATTTTGGTATTGAAAATGGTTTTCATACTATTTTTATATCAATGTGTTGTATTGATATATTGTGATTGAAAGGTGGAAATGTTATGTTTCCTTTATGCATGTTTTATGTGATACGATTATGTTGAGGTTCTTGGGCATTATTATGAAGACGGGTGGTTCTGTGATAAACTAAGGGTGGGTGAGCCCGATATAGCTCTCCAATGCATTGGGTAATGCGAAGGAGTGAAACGTTAATGTTTCTCTGAAGAGATTTTGGGAATATACTGTGGTGGGTATTCCAAACGTAACCAAGAGGGTTACTCCCTACCTAAGAATGTTATGAATGCCTCAAGTTGCCTTTTATTTATTATGATTTCTATGATTTATTCATGATTTGATGATGTATGTTAAAGTGCCTATGTTTTATGGGTAAAGTATGATTTCATTCTTATGTATATATGAACTCATGTTTCTTTTCCATATTTTTATAACCCTTACTGAGCTTTTTATGCTCATCCCAAGTTTTTTAAATATTTTTCACAGGTCAAGGGAAAGGTACATGATGTGATGATAGTTTCAAGGATGTTTCAAGAAATAATCCTTGTTTTATTTTAAATATGTTTCCGTTGATGGGAAAAATGAATACTGTCTTTTATGTAACCACTTTGTTTAAATGTGGAATGTAATGCATGTTTCATGATCTAATTCTCTAAAACTCTAAACCTGAAAAGATCCTCAATGTGTAATCTTGTAATAACTCATGATTAAGTAAGGTTTAAGGCTGGGGCCTTATAGTTGGTATCAGGGGTCGGTTTAGATAACTTTAGAGGTTAGCGTATTCTTTAAGCATAAGTGACATTACCATAATGGTTAGGAATTCAGAAAGAGTCCTAGTTTTAGATAAAGTGAATGAGTAAGTATATATTAGTGTTTGTCTTCCTCATTAGTACATGATGGTTTTGTTGATATACTCACATTGACCTTTTTGGTTTTAGTAAATGGCTGGATCTAGCAGGCACCAAAGTAACAGTGGATGTGAAGGAAACTGTGACAATTTTTTGAGAAAGCAACTGAATGATATGGGAGCTACAATGAGAACTCTTGTGTTTATCCTCAACCAACTATCTGGAGTCATGATTGACCACCTAAACCTTGGTGATTTCTATAAGGCATCATATATGCGAGAAACAAATCCCTACGGGACTATGGGTAATAATCATAAAGGTAAATATGTTCAAAAACCTATGTGTCAAAGATGTGGAAAGAAACACCTAGGAAAATGTTTCAAAGGGACAGAAATATTCTATAGATGTGGAAATGAAGGTCATAAAGCAAGAACCTGCCATGGATCGAGGAAGCATCCAGTTGACTCGAGGAAAGGGAAAGAAGTTCTTTCTGAGGGATCAATTGAATTTTTTAAATGTGGTGTGCATGGTCTTTATGAAAACACATGTCCTATGAAGAAGTTTCGTGAATGGGATCACCAAGATCATACAAATATTTGTTTACCAATACCTAATGTCATTCCGATTGAGGATGAAGAAACCGAAAATGACCAATCAAAGGTATGGATTATTTCATAACTTTTGTTTTCCTATTTTGGAATCATAGGATATGATTCATGATTTTGTTTGTAGGAAAGAAGTATTTCAGAATAAGTTTGAAAGGAATGGATAGTGGATCATGAAGAATGTTGAATGAGTAAGAAGTCAACATATAAGGGCTTCAAGAGTTATGGTGAAATTCTTAAGAGTATTAAGTCTGTTTTGATGATGGGGTTACATTAGAAGACTTTTTATAGTATGTGTAACCCTGATGTTTAATATATGAAAATTTTATTCAAAGAATAGTTATATGTTCATTTGTGGACATAGTTATAAAGAACCATTTGGGTTTATATGATCCTTAGTTTTGAGGTAATTATGGGTTACTATATGTTTTGATGGAAGTGAAAGGCATGGGATTAAATTTTGGTTAAATTATGTTATGGTTATTTTTGATGATTTTATCTCTTTTTGGGAATGATTAGAGAATTATATAGTTTTGAAAAAAGGACAACACGCAGACCGTGTGACAACCCATCGCGTCGGACAAAGTTACGGGAATCGAACCCACAACCAAAGTGCGACTGGTATTTATCACCTACCACTAGACTACGTGAAGTCCCTGGTTAGTTTGACTGATTCTTTTTAGTTAGATGATTTTATGAATTAATAGTAAGTTGATTTTGGGTTATCTATGGAAATTTATTAACCTGTCATTGAGGATATGTGATTAGGTTAATTACGTTTCAATACGAGACATTAAGAGCAACTGATGTTGTTTGGAGATAAATGTTACGATTTAAATTGGATGAATATGTGACTAAATCCTTAAAATATTAGCGTTTAAATCTTAGTTTGGTTTAATTTGAATAATTTTATGGAAAAATTCTTTATCGAATGGTCCTCGTTGAACTTTGGGTTTTTTGGAAAAAATTTGGGGATTAAGAATAGATTTTCTTTTTATAAAGGGTTATCTTTTTCTGGATTATCTGATCTTATACTAACCTTTTTGGTTTTGGTTTTAATTAGAGTCTAAAAACATGGGAATTATATAGTTTTCTATTGTGGATTAGGTGATTCTCTAGAAATTGATTATAGTACTCTTAATGTGAACAAGTCTTCCTAAATACTTGTCTTTTGGAGAAAATATGAGTTTGTGTAAAGAATCTAATAAAATTTGAAGGTCAACATGATAAGTGATTATGTTTCCTTATGAATAAATTCCTCAATAAAAAGTAACTTAAAACAAAAATGTTGTCTATTAACTTTTCTTACTGGGGAATCGAATACCATTTAACCCATCACATGTTTGTGATTTTCTTGTGGTTAACTTTTTCCTAAACATGTTTTCTATCACTCTCCATCAGAACATAACCCTATGTTTTCTCCTCCATATCCATGTTTTCCTACATAGAATCCTAGTATGGGTTAACTCGGGTGACCTCTGTACTTATCTTTATTTATTTTAATGTGATTATTTTACCGGCTCTTGTTCCGATGTTGGACTTTCAAGGATGTTTCCAAGCTCAATTTTAAAATTGCGAGGACGCAATTCCCAAAAAAGGGGAAGGATGTAACACCCCAGGTAAATAAAGAATATGATATTTTTATATTTATCCATATTTTTTGAACATAATATTAATATTACTTTAATGGGGATTCTATGCTCGATGGCGTACCCAATATGCAACAACGAGTTTCTTGGAAATTTTACGTTGCACTCTAATAATAAAATAATATTATTTTAAATGGTAGTTAACGCCTAGCTGTTGGTATGGCGGGAATGAATATAACTAACTAAAAAATGATTATATATGTTTGTCAAATTTTTTTACTTTTTACAATAAATGTTAGAGGATTAAAAATGCGAATTAATCCAATTTTAAGCGTAAACATTCGAATATTCTTTAAAAGGTCGATTAACCGCCTTTTGAAGGAAAAACTCTTTAAAATCCACTTTTTGACAATTTTATGTGTTATATTTGACAAAATAAAATTCTTCTTTAGAATCGGGACATCAAAATTTACTTTGTGTAATTTTTTTGGTATTTTTTTGAAAAAGTTCAATTTTTAATGAATAGTGAAAAATGTTGTAGTTTAATACAAAACCTCTTTTTATGTAATTTATTTATATGATTAGATTATATTTTTCATTGGTTTTAAAGTGATATTAGAATATATTTTTACCATTTAATCCAATAGTGGTCGTTGGAATTAAATTCACTTTGAAATCGGACTTAAACTAGTGTCAATCTTTTGATACATTTTGTTTCATAAAAACACGCTATTTGTTTTGACTGTGGGAATTAATTATTAAATTAGTTAATTCAACTTATATGTTTTGAATTTTGTAAAATAGACATCATTTTTTAATTCGGAATATGAAATATAGCTTAGGGTGAACTTTTGTTAATTTTCTGAAAAACTTCAATTTTTGATGAATAGTGAAACCATTAAGTGGTACTTATAAAAACTGATTTTCCGTTTAAATGAAATTTCGCCATCTTTGTGTTTTGATTTTCAAAAATCCGACATACATGGTTGTCATGAATAAGTAAAATGTGGTTCAATGGGATTAAAATAATTTTTTGGTGAATAGTAACTTATTATGTTTTTAATCGTGATTAGAGTTAATTAGTGTAGTTTAAGGTAAGAATAAGGTTTTAATAAAAAGAAATGACCTAGACACATGTCCTACCCTCATTGTATGTTTCATGGCCGACCAAGACAATCCATGGGTCAACTTGGGGACCCCATGGAGCCACTTTGGTTGGAAAATGACATAAATACCTATTTATTTAATGTTAAAGTAAAAATGAAACAAACATGAGATGTTTTACTAAAAAAAATTTTACATGGGGTTATACAAGTCAGATATTTGACTATAAATAGTCATTGGAAATATAAAAAGATTTAATACATCATAGTACTTTTTTATAATTTTTATTCATAAAATAAATTAAATTATTTATGACATCATGATGATGCAGTTATGACCTCATTATTTAACGATTTAAATAAAATGGAAAGATAATTTAAAATCTAAGACCTACATATGTCCAAAACCTATTGGATGGATGGATTTAGAACCCTTATCACCTTATCCTCGAAACACATCAATGTTGGACCATTAAAATACGAAACTCATTCAAAAATAAAGTAACATTTCTTTACTTTCCAAGAGTGCCCCTCCCCTCCTCTTATAAAAGGCCCCCACCTCTACCTCCTTACCCACACTTCCAAAGCCTTTGGATCGGCCAAAACCTAACCATTTTGTCTCTCCACATCCCTCTCTAACTCCTTGAAGCCTCACTTTGGGCAGAAGTCTTTCCAAGTAAGCCTTTGAGCTCAAACCAAATGGAGTTACCCGATTTTAAGGTAATGTCTTCACTTGAGTCCTTTTGTTTTATTTTTCTTCTCCAACCCCCTAAAATCTTTTTATTAATTTCTTTTGAAACAACACCAGTATATTAAATATACTAGGATGTTGTTATAAGAAGTATTCGAGCTACACTTACACACGCCTACATCTAATGGTTAAAGAACATACTGTTTCCGTGGATGGAGAATTTCTGCCTCCCGAAACGATGATTGTTCAACATTATTTTAACACCTTCAAAGGTGGCCATTAAGATGACACTATACTTATATATCACTACTAGAAATGTAGTCTATAGAAACGGTTTAAAACCATTGTTATAGGCTGGAAAACCGTTCGTATAGACTATACCAACGGTTTTCCAAACCGTTGGCTAGTAAGCCGTGAGGAAAGCCCTATACCAACGGTTGCACTTAAACCATTGGTATAGGTGTTCCATAATTCTGGGAAAGTCTATACCAATGGTTTTGAACCGTTGGTATATGCTTTCCAGAATTCTGGAAAAACTTATACCAACGGTTCAGAACTGTTGGTCTATCTTTTCCAGAATTCTGGAAAAGGCTATACCAATGGTTGAGAACCGTTGGTATAAGATTTCCCGAATTCTGGAAAAAGCTACACCAACGGCTCTAAACCATTGGTATAAGCTTTCCAGAATTCTAGAAAAGGATATACCAATGGTTCTAAACCATTGGGATAACTTTTTTCTGGAACATCTTATACCAATGGTTCTGAACCGTTGGTATAGCCTTTTCCAGAATTCTGGAAAAAGATATACCAACGGTTCTGAACCGTTGGTATAACCATTTCCAGAGTTGCTGCACAACAGCCCCCCAGAAGCCCTCCAGTAGCCCTACCATCCACCTGCATAAAAAAACATTGCACAACAGCCCTCAATATACCCTCCACTATACACCTGTATAAAAAATATCACAAAAACCACATACATATTTCAAACAGTATAAAAAACACCAAAAATAGCCCAAAAAACACATATGACAACAATCATCCGGTGGTAATTCACCTCACCCATGCAGAACCCCCAACCAAAACACCTCCCCATCAAATACTAATAGGCAGAATAGTTTGATAAATATCTCTTAGAGTTGAATAATAATTTCAAATTGGCTAAAATCCCTTTTTTTGTGATCCTAGGTTTGGGTATGTAATGATTTGTGATGAATTTTGCATTGAACTTGTATTTTTAATAATATATGGTGAAAAGGTATTTTCTTAGGAGTCTCGTCACTTATGACCCCATTAGTGAAACTACCCAACTCATGAAAAATAGTTTGTGAATATCGTTGATGAGGGGAAATTTCAGTTTTATTCACTTAAAATGATTTCCTTTTGAAATAAAAGAGAGACTTTGAGTGGTGTTGTCCACACCGCGCCTCGGATTGAGGCGGAGTTGACTCGTACACATCACAAATGACCCATGAATCATTTTCCTAAAGTATCCACACAATCCGAATGTGTTTGGTTGGTTTCCCATATGCTGGTTGTTTTTAAATAAAAGTATATCCATTTTAAACAAAAGAAATACACTTTGAGTGATACCGACCACACCATGCCTCAGATTGAGGAAGGTTTGACTCCTACACGTCACAAATGACCCATAGATCCTTGTCCTAAAGTATCAACAGCATCTGAATGTGTTTGGTCCGTTTTCCGTATGTCAGTTGTTGTTTTTACTTAAACTGTTGTCCATTTCAAAAAATAGTTGGACACTTTGAGTGGTGCCGCCCACACCTCACCTCGGATTGAGGCGGGGTTGATTCCTACATGTCACAAATGACCCATGGATCGTTGTCCTAAAGTCTCAACAGAATCCGAATGCGTTTTGTCGGTTTTCCGTATGTGGTTTTTTTTACTTAAAAGCGCATCCATTTTAAACAAAAGAAAGACAATTTGAGTGGTACCAGCCACACCATCCCTCGGATTGAGGCGGGGTTGACTCCTACACATCACAAATGACCCATGGATACATGTCCTTAAGTATCAACAATATCTGAATGCCTTTGGTCTGTTTTCCGTATGGCAGTTGTTTTTTTAACTTAAACTGTTGTCCATTTCAAAGAAAAGTAACACACTTTGAGTGGTACCGGCCACACTGGCAATCTGATTGAGGCAGTATTGACTCGTACACATCACATATGACGCATGGATCGTTTTCCTAAAGCTTTAACAGAATATGAATGCCTTTGGTAGGTTTTCCATATGTTAGTTGTTGTTTTTACTTAAACTGTTGTCCATTTCAAAGAAAAGTTAGACACTTTGAGTGGTGTCAGCCACACCATGACTCGAATTGTGGTGGGGTTGACACATACAAGTCAAAAATGACCCATGGATCATTGTCCTACAGTTTCAACAGAATCCGAAAGGGTTTGGTCAGTTTTCTATATGTTAGTTGTTGTTTTTACATAAACTGTTGTCCATTTCAAAGAAAAGTTAGACACTTTGAGTGGTGTCGGCCACACCGCGCCTCGGATTGAGGTAGGGTTGACTCGTACACGTCACAAATGACCCATGGATACATTTCCTAATGTATCAACAGTATCTGAATTCCTTTGTTCCGTTTTCCATATGTGGGTTTTTTTACTTAAAAGTGCATCCATTTTAAACAAAAGAAAGACACTTTGAGTGGTACCGACCACACTGGCCCTCAGATTGTGGTGAGGTTGACTCGTACACGTCACATATGACCCATGGATCCTTGTTCTATTGTTTAAACAGAATCTGAATGCGTTTGATCTATTTTCCGTATGCCAGTTGTTGTTTTCACTTAAAATCATGTCCATTTCAAATAAATGTTAGACACTTTGAGTGGTATCGGCCACACCGTGCCTCGGATTGAGGAAGGGTTGACTCCTACATGCCAAAAATGACCCATCGATACATGTCCTAAAGTATCAATAGTATTTGAATGCCTTTGGTCCGTTTTCCTTATGTGGTTTTTTTACTTAAAAGTGCGTCCATTTTAAACAAAAGAAAGCCACTTTGAGTGGTACTGGCCACACCAGCCCTCGGATTGAGGCGGGGTTGACTCGTACACGTCACATATGACCCATGGATCGTTGTCCTATAGTTTAAACAGAATCTGAATGCGTTTGGTCTATTTTTTGTATGCTAGTTGTTGTTTTCACATAAAATCATCTCCATTTCAAATAAAAGTTATACACTTTGAGTGGTTACAGCCACACTGCACCTCGGATTGAGGCGGGGTTGACTTTTACACGTCACATATGACCCATGGATACATGTCCTAAAGTATCAACAGTATCCTAATGCGTTTGGTCCATTTTCCGTATGTGGTTTTTTTACTTAAAAGCGCATCCATTTTAAACAAAAGAAAGAAACATTGAGTGGTACTGACCACACCAGCCCTCAGATTGAGGCGGGGTTGACTCGTACACATCACATATGACCCATGGATCATTTTCCTATATTTTTAATAGAATCCAAATGCGTTTGGTCTATTTTCTGTATGCCAGTTGTTTTTTTCACTTAAAATCGTGTCCATTTCAAATAAAAGTTAGACACTTTGAGTGGTGTCATCCACTACTTCAAATCACATTTTCCATATCATTTTCCACATTCATAAAAATGAAATACATGGATAACTAAGAAATCTATGTAAAAAAATAGAAAAATGAGTATCAAAGTACCAAGGAATACTAAAGGTCTAGGTAGTAGACTAATCATACAATAAGAATCAATTGCAAAAAACAGAATCCGAATGCAACGTCCCTATGAAGCAGAGGAAAACCCCAAAGTGGAAAACCATGTTCAAAAATAAAGAGTAATATAGAATTCAAAAATGTAATGGATCAATCTACCTCTGATCACCATCACCATCACCACTATCATCATCAGCCTCATCCTCACCGCCATCTCTATCCTCTTCCTCGTCCTCATTAGCGTCCCCATGCCCATCGTCGGCCTCATCCTCATCCTTGGCATCATCCTCGCCCTCGGCCCCATCCTCGCCCTCAGCTCCATCCTCTCCCTCTTCCACATCCTCATCCTCGCCCTCTTCCTCTTCAGCATCCTCGTCATCACCAAGAATGTCATCATCTCGATTGCCACTAGATCTACCTACTGGTGCATTGGATGATGCACCCATCAACGACATAAATGTCTGATAAGCCGCACTAGCCTCTGGTGGATGTGATGAAGATAATGCTTTCATCAGTTTCATAAATTCTCTGTCTCTTGTTTGAACTTGTACTTCCAACTCTGTGACCCTTTTATCAGACTGGCTTGCATGCTCCTTGACCTGTTCCAACTCGGTGGTACTAGAATGGATACCTAGAGATGACCAATACCTCGTCAGGACTATATTCTTACCTGGTCGGCAGTGTACTCGACCAGAGTGCTCATCTCCCAAAACCTGATATAAATGATAGTGTGGCCCAAAATTGTCAGGCTCCTGGGAATCAAGAGCCTCTAAATCAGCTGGTAAAAAATATTAATATATTATTAAATTTCAAATTAGATATTAAACTTTGAAATAATCAAATTAAAACATACAATCTTCTCTTGGGTCGGTTCATTTACCACAGTTCCATCTTTTTTTCTTCTACTCGAGCAAAACAATTTTTCTCGAGGGATACGTCCTCCAATATTCATTTTGTGCTTCTGTAATGACATTGAAACAATATAAAGTGAAATTATAATCATATATTCATTATTCAATAAATCACATAATTTAAGTAGGATCCACTAAAAAGGGAAAGTCCTAAAGAAAAATTATAAACAACTATATCGTATCTGCTGCCTCTCATGATCTGACATAGTTGTGCGCCCCAAAGTGTGGAGGTATTTCTTTGAATCAATGTTTTTTTTGTTTTTTCAGAAGATTCCTAAATAATTATTAATAATTAATAATATTATATTAATGAAAAATATGAAAACTCTCATTTAAATAACTCAAATGAGATTAATACCATAAATTTTGCAGTCGCCCAATGGGTAATCATTTGGCGATATT
The DNA here is from genome assembly GCA_963277665.1 of Viscum album. NCBI lineage: Eukaryota > Viridiplantae > Streptophyta > Magnoliopsida > Santalales > Viscaceae > Viscum > Viscum album. The sequence continues at coordinate 554,627,284 of OY728131.1, forward strand.
GATCTATCGGGCAGTTATCCACGATAGGTAATGTCTCTAACTCCGTGCCCACTCTATCACACCATCCAACAAATAGCTCATGCTTATAAGCTCTCCAAAACTCTCCTGGCTCTTTCAAACACACTGGTCGTGCACCTTCGCCATCAGGGAAGTTAAAGTGAAGCTGAAAGCAAATTGATTAGTTCATTTAAATACAAAAATATACTACATTAAATCCAATAGATTTTTTACCCATATTTGTGCCCACGCGTTATCCTTGACTTCGGGTGGCAGATGTCTCCAAGAGAGAGGGGTGATCAGAATGATATCGGAGTATTTGGCTAGCGTCGCAAAAAAACCCCAACATTGCTACCCAGATTTCTCAATCATTTGTCCATCAACATTGTATTCAACCAGAAACTGTGTCTGGCGGTTCCATACCGCACGCAAGCGAGTACTCTCCCTCCCCCACCTCCAATCTGTAGATGAATCTATTATTAAAGAAAAATAAAATCAATACAAGTTATAATAAAAAAAATTGGTATAAAAATTTGATAGAGTTATATAAATATACCTGTGGTAGTCGGATCAATGGGTGTAGAAGCTGAAGGAATATCCTGTACAGGTTGAGTGTCCCTCAGTGTATGCTCCTCAGCCACATACTGTGTTGCAGTAGGAGTCGAAGAAGGTTGAATATAATTTCCTGGAGATAATGAACCAGAAGCAAAATATGATGGCATAGACGTTTGGCCAGCTGGTATTGTAAACATCGGAGGTCTAAATATCTCATATGTCCCTAAATACACGCCAGGATCAAAATAGGGCGTAGAAGATACGTCTGTGGTAGTGGGTCGTCTAACTCTCGCCCCACGAGCCCTCGTACCACCGGCCTCAGTAACGGGACCACTAGATGATCGTCCATATCTGACACCACCCCCTCCTACCACCAACCTCTCTACTGGGAGCAATATCAGGCTCCTCGTCAGATATCTATCGTCTAGGGGGTGGATCCTGAAAAAAAGTTTGACAGAAAAGTAAACACATGATATTATAAGTTATTGATATATTTATATATGAAATAAAATACTCACAACAAGGACGAGTTTAGGAACACCCATCTGTACCATGCGATGATTATTATCTGTCATCTTTTTCCGCCACCTCTCTTCAATGGGTGTCATTTCCTGCAATGAAAACAAATATGGAAGTAATTAGAAAAAGATAACTAATGTGTAACCCAAAAAACAAAATATAGAATAACCATTATGATAAAAAAACATAATGAAACAGAAGATTTATGGTGTTATGAAGGTAAGTACTAGGATACACACTCTGAATGATGTAGGTGAAACATTTAGGTGAGAACACGACTGTATGATTCTATATATTTCCCACCATAACTTCGGGTTCACAATCAACTCTGAAAATTGAGCTGTTGGGGTCATCATAAGTAATAAATGGATTGCTTCTAATTGCAGTAGGGATAGTGTCAACTTCATCATCACCATCATCAAAAACATGTATGGGATTTACTTCAATAATTACACTGAATTTAGGATGACAATGATCTTTGACATAAAAAAACTTGTTTCACCATTGATACTAATACATATGATTCATCGGTGGAAAGAGTGCGAGTCATGTCAATAACTCGAAATCCACAATCATCAATAAAGGTTCCTTGCCTCGTCATTGAATCAAACCATTGACATTTCATCATCGTGACTCGACCATGCGAGTAATAATCCAAAATTATTATTTTCTCCACAACACAATAATAAGCAACACTTTCAGAATGAGGTCTAGTGTCCGATGAACTGGCATAATAGTTTGTTGTGGCAGTTAGCATAACACCATTATGCTGTGTTCTCATGTTTTTTGCTCGTTTAGTGATAATAAATTTGTATCCATTGATCCCAAGTGATTTACAAGCACGAACCATGGTATTAGGACCAAAAGTTAAAGCTCTTATTTCCTCAGAAACAGAGTCTGTAGGCAAACTCGATAACTGAAATATAAAAAAATAGTAAACTTAATTAAATATTATTTTTATTTAGTTATTATAGAAATATTTTTACCTTCAATTTCAACCAAGCAGAAAACCCTTTGCTATGCAAAGTCTCCTTCTTTCTCAAAGATAATAAACGATGCATTCTATATATCAATTCTTTATGTTCCCTGTAGATAAAAATAATAATAGTTTAACAAATATTTAAAATTACAAGAGATAAGATAAGAGATACATGTACAATTAACTAACTTTATATACTCATCGATCAAATCACAATTGAACAATACTGTGCCATGTGCCATCTCTCGCTCTACAAGGCTTAATGTTGTCAATGTATATGATCCCGGAATTCCTCCTGTCTGAGGAAGTGATGGAAAACTGGGTTCAATTTTCCCATACTGTTCTTCTTCATTTCTCATTGGTCTGTTTATTCTCGTAGTATGATCATATAAATACATTGAGCATAAATCCATACATTCTTGATCCAAGTAACCGTTCACAATAGAACCTTCGTATTAATTCCTGTTCCGAACATATGATATGAATGTGCACATGTTTCTTTCAGTTGGATACATCCAACAGAAAGAAATGGGTCCTCCAAGAAGTATTTCGGTTGGAAGATGGACAGTCAGATGCAACATGCATGTAAAAAATGATGGAGGGAATATTTTCTCTAACTCACACAAAATTAATGGTGTCTCTGCCAACAATTTTTGCACGAGGGATTTGGACAACCTCTTAGCACAAGGATCTCTAAAAAAATAGCACAACCGAATAACTGAGACTCTAACATTATTGGAAATGAGATGACAGATTGCTATTGGAATCAACTCATGCAAAAGGACGTGATAATCACGAGTCTTCAAAGATTTCAAATTCAACTCTTTTCTGTTGAACCATTTTGATATATCGCATGAATAGACATCAGGAACTTTAATAGTCTCTATCACTTCCTGAAATTGATTTTTTTCAGTAGGAGTCATCACATAAGAAGCACATGGAACTTGCCATTTATTTTCACTGATACAGGCATGATGCAATTCTGGTCTGATCCCCCAATCTACCAAGTCGCGCCAAGATCGTAAATCATCTTTTGTCTTCCCCTTGACATTTAGAAGAATTGAAATCAACATTTCACATATTTTCTTTTCAACGTGCATTATGTCTAAGCAATGACGTAACAAGTTGGTTGACCAATATGACAACTCAAAGAATATACTCTTCTTCTTCCAATTGTAACAGTTATCATTGGAAACATTTTTCCTCTTTCTATATTTCATTAAACTCTTCCCAAATGAATAACTAAAATCTATCAATTCATTAAGCACATAAGTTCTAGACATACGCTGATGTGGATCTTCATTCTCCATGGTATTGTCAAATCTTCGACGATTGTTTCTATATGGATGGTTCATTGGAAAGAATTGTCGATGTACCATAAAACTAAAACTACGATGATATTTCAGTCTTCTCGATCGAGTATTCTTCATACAAACAGGACATGACAATTTTCCTTTTGTGCTCCATCCAGACATCATTGCATAAGCAGGAAATCATTGATAGTCCACATAAGTGCAGCACACATCTGAAATATGTCTTTCGAACATGAATCGTATGTGGGCACACCCACATCCCAAAGAAGTTTCAACTCTTTTATTAAAGGTTGCATGTATACATCTATATCACTGTCAGGATCCGAAGGGCAAGATATCAGTATACTCAAGAAATTGTAAGGCTTTTTCATACACAACCAAGGGAGAAGGTTATAAATGTGTATGAAAACCGTCCATGTGCTGTGCGAAGTAAGAATCTGCCCAAATGGATTAAAACCGTCACATGAAAGGCCCAGTCTCACATTACGCACATCGGCTGCAAATTCGGGATATCGAGTATCAAATCTCTGCCATGCAAATCCATCTTCAGGGTGAACCAACTCTATATTATTCTTTTTTCTCTCGGTGTCATGCCATCACATTTTTACGGATATTTCATCAGACATGAAAAGGTTTTGTAATCTGGGGATCAATGGAAAGTGCCACATTACTTTTTGTGGCACACGAGATGGTGTTCCATCATCTTTTGGCTTCCATCAGGAGGTTCCGCATTTTATACAATCATTTCTTTCAGCAGTTTCCTCCCAAAATAAGCTGCAATCATTCGGGCAAGCATTAATTTTTTTTGAGAATCCAAGTTCATCAACCAACTTCCATGCCATATAGTGGTTTGAGGGAATATCTTCATCATCTGGAAGTAAGTCGTTCAAGATGGTAAGAATGTAATCAATTGCGGTATTTGAAATCCCATATATAGTTTTCCCATGAAACAATCGGATTAAAAATTCCAACTTTTTCATTTAATCTCATTTCCGATATACTGGAGTCGTCGCAACATCATTCAATTTTTTCACCCTATCAACATCATCATTTTCATTGGACGCATCATGTGTGCTTGTATCGAAATCTTGTTGGCTGGACATCCTTCCCTTCTCATGATGTCGAATAAATGGAAACCGATCATATATCAAACTCTCCAATTCAGTCCTATCATTTGGATCATCAACATTTTGAGATTCCATTTTCTCTCCATTGTGATACCACACATAATAGTTTGTTTGGAAACCATATTTGGTTATATGATATCTAATTGCTTCACAGCTCAAACAAGGTCTTCTAACACAATTAAAACATGGGCAGTGTATGCGACCATTATCTGAAGCCTTGTCAAATGAAAAATCTAGAAAGCTGTTCAAATTATTTTGAAAATCGGTTGAAATCCGATCAGTTTCGTACATCCAACTTCTATCCATTCTGTAAAAAAATCTCAATAAGTCATTTCAAAGCAATTCAATAATATTAAAGTTTAATAAAAAAAATATTTACGTAAATGACAATTGTTTACTCTATATAAAAGCATAACTGACACATTACTCTATATGAGAATCATATTAAGAAATACAAAAAAATACAGTGTATATAAGAAAATAAGATACAAAATTTCTAATGCCTATATTCAAGGATTGACCAGTAAGATATTGGAAGTGGATGAAGGAATACATAATCGTTAAGGGTCTTGTTGGGAGTATATGAGTTTTATACTTTAACTTCTTCAAGTAGATCAGGATGAGGAGTAGGATGAGGATCATGGGAGTGGCGGGACTGTCCAAGGGGGGTGTGGCATGTCCAGGGGGTGCGGGGTGTCTAGGGGGTGGTGGGGCCGTCCGGGGGGTCGGAGGTGTCCAGGGGGTGGGGGCTGTCTAGGGGGTCGGGGTGTCCAGGGGAGCGGGCTGTCCGTGTGGGTGGTCATGTTGTCCAAGGGGGTCGGGGTGTATAGGTATATTTATATGAAAATAATACCCCCACAATAATCATGCAACCCTGTCATTAGTCTAAACCCCTAGAACACATAAAATAATCTAGTATGGACATTTACTAAAATATTTAACACTATACGAATGAAAATACACTCTAAATATAGTTTGATAGGATATAATGGTGTGTGTGAAAAAAATGATATTAAATCAATTTAAATGAATTTGGAACAAATGAGGGTTTATAATACACTAAGAGTACCTCAAGCAATCCAAAACCACTATAGCACAACATATTCAACTTCATGAAACAGGAGTTGAAAATCTTACCTATGACTTTACTGATGACCACCTAATTGGAACACTCTATTTATGGTTCTTGAACACAAGGAACAAACAATGTTTGGTCTCTACCAACTCAATCACCCCCTTGTAGATCATAATCTCGTTTCCCCTTATACTAAAATGGTCCCACTGAAATCTACTATTAATACCGGACCTAAACCATTCATTCTCCATAAAATAATGATCAAAGAACCATCGGAGGTATCTCTCATATAACCACAACCATTTTATCTATGATGTAACGAAATTCACAAGAATAACTTTTATTCAATAACATTTTGGTATATAATTTGTATCAACAATGGTTCAATTATATGGTTTATCACATTCCAATTTATTAATCACCCATACATGATAAAAATTGAACATTGAATTTCATTTAATTACAACCGTCATATTTCATTTAATTCTTAACATGCATAGAAGCATGGAAATTGGAATCTAATAACTTTAATTAGTCCCCAAAACCTTTTAATAAATTTAACATGAAAAATAAAACACATTGAAATCTAAATAATCACTATAAAGTAACATGAGCTTGGAATTCTATTTCACAAGTAAAAACACTCAACAATGGAATATATGAAAAGATTATTAATATAAATTATTGTCACAGGATAATAAAGTAACTATGAATGTTAAAACTAAACATGTGATTGAATTTTATAACATAGAATAAAAATTTCGTGGTAATGAAACATGAAAGTCACATCAAAAAATTAGACAACCGTCTAATGCAATCTATATGGGCTGGAATATGCAAGGAATTTAATAAAGAACTGAAACATAAATAGGGTTGGAACATAAATTGGGTGGGAATATGAGAATAGAAATTGGTCTTATCCTAAAGAGAAACATATACACATCAAAATCGAAAATAAAAACTGAAAGTTAAAGAAAAAAACTCACCTTGGATGGGATGGAGGAAGAGAACCGGAAGCGCCTCCAAAATCGCCGATAGCTCCCGTTTAGGGATCTGGATCGCGAATGGGGGAGAGGACGGGCTACTGCAAATTTGGGGGAAATTTTTACCAACAGTTTTTAAAAACCGTTGGTATATACATTCAGCCCAAACCTTTACCAATGGTTCAATGAGAACCGTTGGTAAAAGGTCACCGAAATCCAACTTTTACCCATGGTTCTCATTGAACCGTTGGTAAAAACTCCTCTATACCAACGGTTGTAATGAACCGTTGGTGAAAGTGTCTATAAAACCATCTATACCAACGGTTTCTGAGAACCATTGGTATAGATGGCTATTCCCAACGTTTTAGTAAACTGTTGGGATATAACCATTGGTAAAACTAGGATTTCTATTAGTTTATGATATATAATATGTTTATGTTTTACATAAGCTTCTGTATTTTTCATTTATGGCATACCTTTATGGTTTCTATTATGGGTAAACGCGATATCTTCATGTAAGGAAGTGCGAACTACCGCCCCCTCAAAGTGATGTGATTCATTAATGCCATATGTGGGACGTATAAAGGATGGATTTAAAGTTAATATATATGTTGTTATACTGGAATTATAATATACCTTTATATCATTGTTATTTTCTTCCCATTAAAGTTTGAGATAGAAATGAAAGTAGCGTTCATGTGTATGTACGGCTTACTGTCTCCATGAACGGTGCATTTCATTTATTATCCCCAAATGTAATGTATTATTATGAGTACATATATATAATGGATATATATGATGTATGTTACATCTAAATGATTAATATAATTCTAGAATTAAAATATACATACCTCTCATATAGTTTTAATTCCATTAATATGTCATAGAAATGAAAGTAGAGTTCATGTGTACGTACGGCTTACCGTCTCCATGAACGGTGCATTTCATTTATTTCCTCTAAATGATTATGTGATATTATAAATACATGTATATGCTGGATATATATGATATATATGATATCCAAATCAGGAATGTCATTCTGGATATAAAGAACCTTTGACCCCACGAACAACATGTAATTGTAAGAAGTCCACTTTCGACTTAAGAACCAAATATCGACAAAACTAACATTATTAACTTAATGATTACATAATGGTTATAACATGGAATAAGTTATATAAAAGGAATAATAATCTTGAAAAATGTTCTTAATCATGTAGAAATAACTCAAGTTTATTATTCAGGAGATTAAAGAACGATCGAGTCATGTCGGACCCGAGGTAAGGGATCCTACTCCTCTCTTTCTTTTTAAGTACACTCTTTTATGTCATTCCATTTAAAGCTCATATTTCATGTTATTGGGATGTTAATTTATATTAGTCTTACTGTAATTTTTATGTTCATGTTATGAGAGACCCTATTCTCTCTCATCAATCCATTTTAGAAGTTTTGAGTGGCGTCGTTAGGCTGCCGAATTTTCGTAAGAGATCTAACCTCTCTCTTTCTTTTTAAGTACTCTCCTTTATGTCACTTTTTTTAAGCTCCTCTTTGTTATGTTGGGGGATGTTCCTTTATATTCCTCTTTCTATAAAATTTATGTTAATATGATGAGATACCCTATTTTATCTCATCAATCCATTTTTGTACGTTTTATGTGGCGTCGTTAGGCTGCCGAGTTTTGGTAAGGGATTTTTCATCTCACATGTATTCTCATGAGATTTATGCTACATTTGCCACAATTTCCTTTGAGTGGTGTATGTACTTCCCATTATTCTACTGTTTGTGTAATATAATTTCGTTTATGAGTATTTACATCAATGATATATTGTCCTTCTTTCATGGGGTGTATGTTTTGAAAGATACCCAAGTCGGTAAGGGAACCTTTCACCTTCCTCTTTTTAAAAGACTTCTTTTGTTGGGTCTTTTAATTTACATATTGTTATGTTGGTATATGTTCTCATATATCCTTATCTATGTAAATTTTATGTCCAAGTGATGAGATACACTTTTTATCTCTCATCAACTCATTTTTATGTGGCACCGTTAGGCTATCAAGGGAACTTCTTAACCCAATTTCGATTTCTTTGGGTTCAACATGTAGTTATTGAATATGTCATCCTTTGAATATTTGTGAATGACCTTTGATTATTTTACACTTTATATCCACTTATATTTGGTGTATTCGTTTGCCACACATAATTATGTAATTGATTTATCCTTAAACCAAGGATACCGTCTTTGTATGGGACTTCGTCTCAATCTCCTTTCATTGAGGCATATTTTATTTTATACACAACCTTCTTTTATATGGTGTATAAACCCCTTTGAATTTTACGTTTATCCAAAAGGAATATTTCATTATCTAAAGCATTTTACTAAATGACAAAAGGGAATGTTTTTTGTCATATGTATGCGGCGACAATGACTTCTCCGCCGCCATGATCATTATTTGAATTTCGGCTTCCTCTACAAGCCATACGTTTTTTTAAAAGAAAAATAAAAACCATGTTTTACTTTTCTTTAATTTTGGTATTGAAAATGGTTTTCATAATGTTTTTATATCAATGTGTTGTATTGATATATTTTGATTGAAATGTGTAAATGTTATGTTTCCTTTATACATGATTTATGTGATACGATTTTGTTGAGGTTCTTGGGCATTATTATGAAGACGGGTGGCTCTGTGATAAACTAAGGGCGGGTGAGCCCGATATAGCTCTCCAATGCATTGGGTAACGCGAAGGAGTGAAATGTTAAGGTTTCTACGAAGAGATTTAGGGAATATACTGTGGTGGGTATTCCAAACGTAACCAAGAGGGTTACTCCCTACGTAAGAATGTTATGAATGCCTCAAGTTACCTTTAATGTATTATGATTTCAATGATTTATTCATGATTTGATGATGTATGTTAAAGTGCCTATGTTTTATGGGTAAAGTATGATTTCATTCTTATGTATATATGAAATCATGTTTCCATTCCATATTTTTATAACCCTTACTGAGCTTTTTATGCTCATCCCAAGTTGTTGAAATGTTTTTCACAGCTCAAGGGAAAGGTACATGATGTGATGATAGTGTCAAGGATGTTTCAAGAGAGAATCCATGTTTTATTTTAAATATGTTTCTGTTGATGGGAAGAATGAATACTGTCTTTTATGTAACCACTTTGTTTAAATGTAGAATGTAATGCAAGTTTCATGATCTAATTCTCTAAAACTCTAAACCTAAAAAGATCCTAAATGTGTAATCTTGTAATAACTCAAGATTAATTACGGTTTAAGGCTGGGGCCTAATAAGTTTAGTAGTCTTGGAAAATAGATTACACACATGAATGATACATTACACTTTTTAACATATAAAAAATAATCCTTGGAAAATGCATTGTTCCCTTAGCTTAACCATGCTTCTCAAATATAAAACACTTCTTGGGATCTTTGGAAAATAAAACATAAGAACGGGGTGATCTTAGATGCTCAATAAGGGTAAATAATTTAGCATAAGATAACATAAAATATAGGCATGGTGAATAATTGAAAACACATGCCATTACAAATAATAAACATGAAAAATTTATGGCAGAAATATGATCTGAGTAAATAATTCCATAATAAAACATAGTCATGGGTATTATACTTGTCTAATAACCACATGAACCATCAATATTATTTTCATAAGGAGGGAATGTCTCATTCCAGACATTCTGAAACATTTTGTCAAGGCCTCGGCCAAGACATCTAAAAATGATTAAGGCCTCGGCTGAAACAATATATCAAATTGGGAAAGGCCTCAGCCAATTCCACATCTTATTTTGTCACGAGACCTATCGATGCATCAAGGAGCTATAGTGGGCTGCACCCGTCACATACTATGTCCAATACATTACTCATGTGAAAAGGATGAAACATAACATAAACATTCATATTAGAACAAGAATAAAAAATGTCAATACTTTAACCATAAACCATGAATGATATAGAAAATAACACATCCACAGTCAAACATATCACAAAACCTTCCAAAATACATGGAATATTGGTATAATAATAAATCAACTTCAAACAAGTTTAAAATTTATCAAATGATATTGACATTGATGAAAATGATTTCTAAAACACTTTGAGAGAAATATCCTTTTTCATGAAAATGTTTAAAAGTCACACAATTTGGAAAGGAAGACATTTAAAGATATTTTTGAATAAATTTGTCCCATACCACATTGAAACTTTTGAATGAAATTAACATTTTAAAAACATTCATGTCTATATAAATAAATCCGCAAAAAACCATTTTGAAAATATGGAAATTAGTGAGAATGATTTAGAATAATAAATATTTAAAACATTTAAAATGATGTTTTAATAAAAGAGTCCCTTAAAAAATCTCCTTGAAAACTCTTTGAGGAAACATGGACATGGATAATAAACATGTCCCAGTAGATACATACGTAAAAACAACCTCAGATAAAAAAGTTATTCTGACGAAAAACCTTACCTTGCACTTTTATTTAGTCGAGGGAACGTTTATCCTCATGTATAAAGACAGTAGTACGTTATTAAATTATACCAGAACCAAATTAATATTTATGATATCATACATGATTCATTTGTGACTTTATACTACCAATTTAATAATAATTTCATTGTTAAATTAACATTTCATGTAATAATCGATTTCTTTATCGTACGTTTTTAAACATGTTACTCTGGATTGAATCATGTAGATCATGATTTAAATAATTATAGAATATAAAACATGAATTATATATCATATATATTTGGAATATATATATGTATAATAGTAATATATAAAAAATGGAAAACACCATTTATGGAGACGGTAGGTTGTACGTATGCATAAATGTTGTTTCCGTTTTCATATCGTATTGAATGGAAGTAAGTTAATTAGATATACGTAAGTACATAAATATATATATATATATATATATTCAGTAGAATTATTATTTCATATATTACATACTTATTAATGATATATATTTTTATAATCATCATTGAATGGTGAACGTGGAAATGAATCTCATCACGTTGTGGAGGCGGTAATCCCTACGTATGCACAAGTGAAAATGTCATTATATTGATGGAAAAATCGTATTTAATTGGATGGTATATCATATATATAGATTCATTGACATTTTATATTTATTATTTATATCATTTATATTCATTATTATACCCATCCAAATTATGAAGTGTTTGAATAACAAACTACACCATGACGTGGAGATGATAATCCGTACATATGCACGTATGGTGACTTTGACATTGATATGATGAATAAAATAATAATAATTAATATGGTTGTAACATTTTTATAATAACATAAAAGTATATAGAAGATACTGGAGTTATTATTTTATAATGGAAACAACAATGAATGAGGAAGTGGAAGAAGAAAAGATATTGAAAGAGGTGATGAAATATTTACCTCTTATTCAGATTTGTCCTTTTGATTTGCTCAAAAGGGCTTCGTAGGTTGGATTTCAGATGAAAGGAATTCCTTGAGGATTAATGGAGGAATTTTGGGTGGATATTTGGGAAGGTGATGGCTGAGCCAAATAGATATGGATGTGTGAAATTAAGATAAGGGGAAGTACCCTTTTATAAGAAGGGTGAGGGTCACTTTTGGAAAAGCTTGAAATATTATTTTATAATAACATCATTTTTGGTTTCTTGTGGCTAAAAGATTATTTATTTATAGGATAAGGTTGGGATGGGTCTAAAACAACTAAACCAATAGGTTTTAGTAAACTTTATGTCACCATATAAAACATATCATTAATATTTTACTATTAGTTAAAATGTTTAAATTTTACCTTGTCTTATTGTATTTTTAAACTATATGTTTAATAAACACACTATAATATTGAAAGAGAACCTAAAGTGGTTAATTAATGACATATATAATATTATTTAAGCCCTTTGGCCGAACATTATATTTTTAGGAATATAATATAATTTAATAAAATATTATTTGTTTTAAAAACTCATTTATGTCAATTTTCTCACTATTTAGTATTTTGTTTTTGTGAAAGTCATCGAATCTTTATTACTTAAAAAAAGATACATTTAATCAACCCTAACATGTATTTTTCCTGTAGAAAATTCATGTATGTCATAAAAACATTAAAATTATATTTATTTTCTTATTTATAATTCCATTTATTTGAGTCTTTCATTAATAAGGTAATTACTTCATAATCGTTATATAATAAATATTTTTAATTATATAATTTCTAAAAATTATAATTAAAATAACATTATGTAGGAAGTCATTTTATCTTTATAATGAATATTTATAGTCGAATTTATATTATGTATAAACCTATATTAAAATGTTTTAGTTATGAAAACCTGAATTTAACCCTTTTAACTCCTTTAAATTAAATAATAAAAAGCGTCCTAATATAATTCAAGTGGACCTAAAGGGTCATATATTATTTATATGGTTGTTTATGGTTGAATTAAAGTTATAAAATAGTATTAGGACATGTGTTATGGTAATAATATTATTATTTTTACCTTTAATTACCCTATTTACTTTTACCGTGGTAAATAAAAGTCAAAAGTTACTATTCGCCAAAAATTATTTTTAGCGTATTGAACCAAATTTTACATAATGATATCAACCGTGTCTATTTTATTTTTGAAATTCAATTCACAAAATTGGTAAAATTATGTTTTATGCAAATTTTCAAATGCTCCTAGAAGGTGGGTAAAATACAGTAAAAAGTTCAGTAGAGATTTGATATATCTAAACTTATTATAAAATGACTCCAATGAATTAAAATTAACTCAAATAGGTATTATGTATCAATTTTTACTTAAAATAAATTTAATTAAAATAAATAATTTTTTAAGTAAAAAAGTCCATTTTAAATAATAACTCAATGTTCTCACTATAAATCCAAAATAGAAAGTTTTCAGAAAAATACCAAAAATTCACCTTATACTAATTTTTATATTCTGAATTCAAAAATGAAGTCTATTTTTCCAAATTTAAAACATAGATGTATCATTTATTAATTTTAAATTAATTCCCGTTGTCAAAATAAAAAAACGGGTTTAAAAAAAAAAACTATCAAAAGATTAACATGTGTTTAAGTCAAATTTAAATGGGAAATTACTTATAATGAACAAAATTGTATTAAATGTTAAAAAATATAATAATAATATACTTCCAAACCATTCAAATTTATAATTTAACACTATAAATTATTTTGATTAAAAAAGTTTTTTTCAGTTAAAATTTAGTAATATTCAGTATTCCCCCAAATATTAAAGTAATCAGAAAAACACTAAAAATTTATAAAAACTAAAATTTTATGTCCTGATTCTAAATAATATGTTTATTTTGTAATATTAAATATATAAAAGGGTAAAATGTTGGATTTAAAAAGCGTTTTCCATTAAAAGGCTTTAAATAGTTTTTTTTTGAAAAATACTTTTTTTTTCTGAAAAAAATGAATTTTTTCTTATATTATGTCTAAGAAACAAATAATATTGATTTTAAACTTATATAGAGTTTATATGATTTAATATAAATTTTATACTATTCATAACATCTTTTTTAATGGCTAGTTTGGAAATGTTGTGGTGCGCTCGAACTCGGTGTTGTGTGTAGCGCAAGTTATTAAATTACATTAATGAGATAACGTTTTGTGAGATGTTGGGGTGTTAAATTATACCCTCTTTAAATAAATTTCATCCTCATAATTTCAAATTGTTCTTTGAAAAAAAAGTTTAAAAATAGATAAATACATTTGTAGAAAACCCACATCAGAAATTGGGTTAATAAAATTTAATCATAATAAGTGGAAAAGGGAAAAAACTTTACCACCAAATTATAATCTCGATTATGAGAACATTGGTGTAAATTAAATAAACATAATTTTAGGGAAAAATAAATATTTATATGGAGTGATTGAGTTCATCAATCACAATATATCATTTAAATATATTTACATAACAAATCCATTATCAAAACCAATTTCAATATCAAAATATGTAAAAAGATTATATGATATTTATTTTCCTTTTTAGAAAACAATTTGGTTTTTTAAGGAAGCCAAAGATCAAATAATACTCATGGATGTGGAAAGGTTGTTTTCACTGCTTAAATAAAAAAAACACTCCTTTTTTGTCTTTAGTAAAACAGTTCGTAGAAAAATATTCTTCTTAAAATGAAAATTCAAAGAGTTTTATACACCGTATAAAAGAAAGTCATTTAGAAATCAATGGATTCCTCATTTAAAGGAGATTGAGATGAATTCCCTTAACAAAAGTTTAATAATTAATTTTGTCATAAAATAAGAGGGAATATATATATATATATACACATGACAAGTAGTGTTACATCGTTTAACTAATTCCTACCACAAACTCATATTTCCCTTCAAAAGATTTCAAAAAAATATTCTATTTATCTAATCATTTAGGGTTCCAAAAATAATGAATTTATAATTCACCTATAAAACCTTTTAAAAAAGAAACTACATTATACAATCCATTACATCACATAGGCCAGTGGTAGGTGATGAACCCTTGTCGCCCTTCAGTTTCGAGTTCAAGTCTCATGACCTTGTCGGATGCGACTGGTTATCGCACGACCTCTGGGTTGTCCTTTTTATAACAATCAAAAAATAACCTTAACATTTGAATCAAATTTCAAACTTAATCCATTCCAACTTTTAGACTTATCCAAAACACTTCTATCTAAATTCGTAGTCCAAAATTTATAAGGATGTTAAACCCAGTGAAGGTCCTTTTGGCCACATAATAACATGTGAATACTATTATCATGTATTCTTTTAAAACATGGTAACACCCTTATTTACCATAAAACTCATTGATTACATTCATTATCCCTTATTTTTTATAGAATAATGGATTTATTTCTTATATACAAAATTTTTGAATATTACAACAATGATGAAATAAAAAAACTAGTAATCAGTTCTATGGAAGTCAACAAATATCCAATATAATTTATCCAAATCAACTATCTCTTATTCCAAAATCACTACCTCATTATCAGGACCATATTAAGGATTACATTTCCTTTAGCCATGTATTTTCCAAAAAGTGTAGCTTACTATTTAGTCACTTTTCATAGAACCATATAATCTCAAATACTTAATAAAATAGTACTGCATTACAATACTTATATATATTCATTATTCATATAACAAGTATATTATTGATACGACACTCAAATTAAATAATCCAATAATAACAACATAAGAACACTAGTCATTCCTCTATATCTGAGGTAGTATCATAAGTTGATTATTATCCAATAACATCATTTGTTTAATACTCTGATGACTGGGACATTGATTCGTGTAGTGTACCAACACCTTGTAGATGAAGCATTTTACATTTGAAACACTTTTCTTACCATTGAAATCACCTACATGGTGTCCTTTTTCTCCACACTTATAAAAAACTCTCATTCCCATTCAAGAATATACCAAGTTCATTCTTTCCACATTTATCACATATGGAAAAATCCATATTTCCCCTCTTCTCTTTATCTATCATTCTCACTACCATCCTTTTCTTCTATTGCTTCCATTCAAATCCATAGGACTCAAAGAGTTCATTACTTATCTTATTAACACATGATATTATTTATTCATATGATGAGAATACATGGGAGACTATTTCCCTTCTAAATGTTATCTTAATACCATCTAATATATGATCTTCTTACCCTTTTGATCATACATATTGTTGTAGTTCTCGTTCCTCCTACTAGGAACAATTTCTAAACAATGGCATACACTATGTCAGTTTATGAATCGCAATGAATAATTCCAAACTAGTAAAATATCTAATGCAAATTGAACCGTTTATAGATATAATCCATAATAATAATAAAAATTCTTTGAGGAAGTATTCACTTCTCAATCCATCATAATGTCTTGTAATGAAAATGTAAATTATTTTAAGGATACCCTCTGGGAGTGTCGTAACAAAGAGTACATCAAGGCCCAATTTTGGGCACCAGTTCCTATTTGAGTCTAGTGTAAAGCGGTGTTTTCGGGTTTTACCACTAGCTACATCTGTGCCAGAGCCTCCTCCACCTGCATGTATCTAGACCGAGATGTATTTCTTGGAAAACTCACAAAATCTCTAAATTACCAAAATTCAAGGATGTTATTATATAGTAATACTCAATGTATATCATAGGGTAATGTTATCTAATCAGAGTTTATCTAAATATATTTCAAAAAATTTTGGTAAACATTCCCTGATACCAACTGTAATGCCTCGACCCTAGATTCCCAGAGTTGGTGCGTTATTTTAATACATCAGCATGATTATAAGGAATCAAGTCCCAAAAGACCAACCAGTTTAGTATTTTTTTAAAATAGATTACATACATGAACGTTATATTACACTTTCTAACATTCAACAAAAAATAATAATCCTTTGAGAATGCCATTGTTCCCTTAGCTTAACCCTGCATCTCAAACATAAAACACTTCTTGGGATCCTGGGAAAATAAAACATAAGAAAGGGGTGATCACAGATTCTCAGTAAAGGTAAATAATTTAGCAAAATATAACATATACAATAGGTATGGTGAATAATTGAAAACACAAGCCTTTAAAAATAATAAACAATAACACTTTATGGAAAAAATATGAGCTATGTAAATAATGCCATAATAAAACATAGTTATGGGTATTATACTAGTTGAATAAGCACATGAACCATCAATATTTTTTATAATAGTGAGGGAATGTATAATTCACATCATTTTGAAACATTTTTTCAAGGCCTTGGATAAGACATCTAAAAATGATATTGGCCTCGGCCAAAACCATATCTCGAATTGGGAAAGGCTTTAGAAAAATCCACATCTAAAAATGATTAAGGCCTCAACCAAAGCTATCTATAAAATTTGGAAAAGCCTCAGCCAATTCCACATTTAATTGTCTCATGAGACCTACCTATCCATCGAGGAGCTATAGTGGGCCCCGCCAATAACTTACTATGTCTAATACATTCCTTGTGTGAAAAGGTTGAAACATAACACATAAATTCGTATTATAACTAGCATACGAAATTTCAATACATTAACCATAAACCATGAATGGAATAAAAAATAACACATCCATAGTCAAACATATCACCAACCCATAAATAAAATATTTAATATTTGTATCATAATAAATCAACTTCAAACAAGTTTAAAATCTATCAACGGATGTTGACATTGATGAAAATGATTTATAAAACTCTTTGAGAGAAATATCTATTTTTCATGAAAATATTTTAAAGTCACACAATTTTAAAATGAATACTTTTAAAGACATTTTTGAATCAAAGTGTCCCATACCACATTTGAACTTTTTAATGGAATTAACATTTTAAAAACATTCATGTCCATGTAAAGAAGTCCTTGAAAATCCATTTTTAAAACATAGACATTAATGATAATGATTTAGAAGAATAAATATTAAAACATTTAAATGATTTTTAATAAAAGAGTCCCTTAAAATAATCTCTTTGAAAACTCTTTTATGAATCATGGATAGGGATAAAAAATATGTCCTAGTAGATACTTACCTAAAAACAACCTCATATAATAATGAGATTGTGAAATTGACCCTTACCTTGCACTTTCCTTAAGTCGAGGGTATGTTTAACCTCCTATATAAAGACTATGTTATGTTATTAAATTATACCAAAACCATATTAATATTTATGATATCATATATGATTCATTTATGACTTCATACTTCCCATTTAATAATAATTTCCATGTTAAATTAACATTTCGGTTAATAATCACATTCTTTATCATACGTGTTTTAACTTGTTACACTTTATTGAATCACTTAGATCATGATTTAAATAATTACAGAATATAAAACATGATTTATATATCATATATATTTAGAATATAAATAAGTATAATAGTCATGTATATGAAATGTAAAAAAATGTTTATGGAGATGGTAGGTCGTACGTACGGATAAACGTTGTCTCCATTTTCATATCGCATTGAATGGAACTAAGTGAATAAGATATATGTATGTACATAAATAAATAAATATATATAAATATATATTGAGTAGAATTATTAGGACATATATAACATAATTATTAATGATATATACTCTATAATCATCATTGAATGGTGGACATGGAAATAAATCTCATCGTGTGGTGGCGATGATAATCCGTACGTATGGACGAGTGACAATATCATTATATTGATGGTGAAATCATGTGTAATTGGAAGGTATATCATATATACAGAATAATTAAATTTTTATATTTATTATTTAAAACATTTATACTCATTATTATACCCATCCAAAAAATGAAGTGTTTGAATAACAAACTACACCACGACGTGGAGACGGTAATCCATACGTACGAACGTATGATGACTTTTTCATTTATAAGATGAATATAATAATAATAATAAATATGGTTGTAAAATTTTTATAAAAACATCACATTATATAAATGATAAGGTAGTTCTTATTTTAGAATGGAAACAACAACTAATGTAGATGTGGATGAAGAAATGAACTTGAAAGAGGTGATGAAATATTTACCTTTTATTTGGATTTGTCATTTTGATTTGATCAAAAGGGATCCTTAGTATGGATTTCAAACCAATGGAATGCCTCTAGGAAGAAGGGAGGAATTTTGGGAGGATATTTGTTCTGGCTTTGTCTCAGCCAAATGGCTTTTGAGGTGTGAAATTAAGAGAAGGGGAAGTACCCTTTTATAAGAGGGGTGAGGGTCACTTTAGGAAAAGGTTGAAATATTATTTTATATTAAAATTATTTTCTTTTTATAATGGATCCAAAAAGATTTATTTATAGTCTAAGGTGTGTATGGGTTGAAAAATACTAAACCAATTGGTTTTAGAAAATTTTATGTCATCATATTAACATTATCTTTTAGATTTAACTATTAGATAAATAGTTTAACTTTTATCGTGTCTTCCTGTATTCATACACTATATGGTAAATAAACTTACTCTAAACTTCAAAGAGAACATCAACTGGTTCATTAATGAAATATATAATATTATTTAATTACATTGGCCATCCTTATATTTTTAGTAATATTATATAATTAAATAATATTATATTAGATTAAAAAACTCATTTATGTTAATGTTGGCACTATTTAGTATTTGGTTTTTGTGAAAGTCATCAAAACATGATTACATCAAAAAAGACACATTTAATGAACATTAAGAAGTCATATAACCTAGAAAATTCATGGATGTAATAAAATCTTTGAAATTATATTTATTATAATATTTATAATGCCATTTATTTGATTCTATCATAAAAAAGCTAATTACTGTATCATCATCATGAAATAAATAAATTTAATTATTTAATGTATAAAAATTATAAATAAAATACCATTATGTAGGAAATATTTTTATATTTCTAATGAATATATTTAGTCGAATTTATCTTATGATTAACCCTATATTAATTTTTTTTAGTTATGAAAACATAAATTTAACACTTTTAAATCTTCTTTATATTAAATAATAATAAATGTCCTAAACTAATTCATGTGAACCAAAAGAGTCATATTTTTTTTAATAAAGTTGTTTTTGGTTGAATTACACTTATCCAATATAATTAGGACATTTTTTAGGGTAATAATAATATCTTTTTTAACTTTAATTACCCTTTGTACTTTTAACCATTGTAAATAAAAGTCAAATATTTCAATTCACCAAAAACTATTTTTTCCTTATTGAACCAAATTTTACTTACTGATATAAACTGTGTTTCTAGGATTTTTAAAATTCAATTCACAGATGATTTAAAATTACATTTTATTAAAATTTTCAAATGCTCCTAAGAGGTGGGTAAAAGATGGTAAAAAGTTCAATAAAAATTTTTATATATCTAAGCATATTATAAAATGAATCCAATGAATTACATTGAACTCATATAGTTATTATGTATCTATTTTTACCTAATATAAATTTAAATAAAATAAATAATTATCTAAAAAAAGTTGGTTTTAAACAATAACTATATGTTTTCACTATCCATCAAAAATTGAATGTTTTTAGAAAAATACCAAAAATTCACCCTAAGCTAATTTTGATATTCCGAATTGAAAAATGAAGTCTATTTTACCAAATAGAAAACATAGAAGTTCAATTCATTAATTTAAAATTAATTCCCATTGTTAAACCAAAAAAATGGGATTTTAAAAAATGTAAAAACATTCAAAACATTGACATGTGTTTATGTCAAATTTAAATGTGAAATTACTTATAATGACAAACATTGTATTAAATGAAAAATATATAATCTAATTATACTTAAAAACAATTAAAATTTATAATTGAACACTATAAATTATTTTGATTAAGAAAGTTGTTTTCAGTTAAGATATAGTGATTTTCACTATTTACCCAAATATGAATGTAATCAGAAAAACACCAAATATTTATCGAAACTAAATTTTTTATGTCCTGATTCTAATAAAGAAGTTTATTTTCTAAAATTAAATATATAAAAGTGTAAAATGTTGGATTTAAAAAGGGGTTTCCATTAAAAATCTATAAACTTTCATTTTTTGAAAAATATTTCTTTTATTTGAAAAAATTAATTTGTTCTTATATAATGTCTAAGAAACACATAATATGGATGTAAAAATTATATAGAGTATATTTGATTCAAAATGCAGCTATTACTATTTATAACCGCTTTTTGAACAGCTAGTTTGGTAATGTTGTCATGTAGTCGAACTCGATGTTTCATGTAACAAAAGCTCTAAAATTACATTAATGGGATATTAGGGTGTTTCATATTAAATAATTTTTATTAAATTAAAAAAATAAACATATATGTAAATATGATTTCATATATGATCTTCTAATATTTCATTGTTAATAATATTTTAGTATTATTGTCGTTCCAGGTGTTAACTGATTCATTTTCCTTTATATATTTCATTACATAAGTAATAATTTTTATGGATTAGATTTATTTGATTCATATACATAATGATATTATTTTCACAAACATTATTTTTATTCATTTATCCTTGAATGGTTACGATGGGGAAATCATTCTCATCGTGTTCGTGGAGACTGTAATCCGTATATAAGCATGAGCAACAATATCATTATATTGATGGAGAAATAGTATGTAATTGAATGGTATATCATATATAAATAATAATTAACATGATATATTAATTTTTTATATCATTTATACTTGTTATTATAACCATCCAAATAATGAAGTGTTTGAATAACAAACTACACCCTGACCTAGAGACGGTATGCAGTACGTACACACGTATGGCGACATTGTCATTTATAGGATGGATAGAATAATAAATATTGTTGTTACATATTTATAATAAAATCACAGCATGTTGAAGGTACTGTAATTATTATTTTGGTATAGAAACAACAAATAAAGAGGATGTGGAAAAGGTTAAGAACATGAAAGAGGGTGGTGAAATTATTACCTCTACTTCGGGTTTTTCCTTTTGAGTTGATAAAAAGGGATCCATAGGTTGTATTTACGATCCAAGTAAACACTCTAGGTTGAAGTTAGGGAAGTAGGTAAGATATTTTTGTAGGGTTTGTCCAAGAAAAATGGCTTTGGTGTTGTGAAATTAATATAATGGGAAGTTCCCTTTTATAAAAGAGATGAGGGTCACTTTAGGAAACGTTTGAAATATTATTTTATAATAATAAAGTTTCCAGTTTCTAATGGCTCCAAAATAATTTATTTCTAGTATAAAGTAGGTATGTGTCGAAAACCTATAAACAAATAGGTTTTAGATTGGTTTATGGTACCATATTAACCTTATATTTTATATTTAACTCTTTGTTAAATAGTTTGACATTTATCATGTCTCTTTGTATTTTTATATTATATGGTTAATAAACATACTATAACAATCCCAGAGAACCCCAAGTGGTTTATTATTAATATATAAAACCTTATATATGTAATTTTGTCGATCCAAATATATTTTTGAAATATTATATCATTTAATAATATAATATTTGTTTTAAAAACCCATTTTTGTCAATTTTGAAACTATTTAGTATTTGGTTTTAGTGAAAGTCGTCACAACATGATTACATTGAAAAAAATACATTAAATCAACCCTAACCTATCATACTCACCTATAAAATTCGTTTATGTCATAAAAACTTTGAAATTATATTTATTTTAATATTTATAATACCATTTATTTTATTTTTTAATTAATAAGGTAATTATTGCATCAT
The DNA here is from genome assembly GCA_963277665.1 of Viscum album. Taxonomy (NCBI): domain Eukaryota; kingdom Viridiplantae; phylum Streptophyta; class Magnoliopsida; order Santalales; family Viscaceae; genus Viscum; species Viscum album. The sequence continues at coordinate 554,650,117 of OY728131.1, forward strand.
CATTGTGTCATGCATAAATTTAATTTTTTAATGTCTAAAAATAATAAAAAAACTACCATGATTTATTAAATATTTTCTTCTTTCTTATGAATTTTCATAGTCGAATTTATCATATTAATAACCCCATATTAAAAATGAATTAGTTTTTCAACGTTGAATTTAACACATTTAACTCTTCTTTAAATAAAATAATAATAATATCCAAATGTAATCCATGTGAACCAAAGAAGATCATATTTAATTCATAAGATTATTTTGGTCTAATTACACTTATCCAATAGAATTAAGACATTTGTTAGGGTAATTATAATATAATTTTTACCCTTAATTACCGTATTTTCTTTTCACCGTGGTAAATAAAAGTCAAAAGTTACTATTCATCAAAAATTATTTTCATCTTATTAAACCGAAATTTTCTTACTGAATTCAACTGTGTCTCTATGATTTTTGAAATTCAACTCACAGAAGCGGTAAAATTACATTTTATTAAAATTTACAAACCCTCCAAGAAGGTTCTAAAAGATGGTAAAAAGATCAATAAAAATTAATACATCTAATTTTATTATAAAATGACACCAATGAATTATATTTAACTTATATAGGTATTATATATCTATTTTTTTGAAAATAATTTTAAATAAAAAATTAATTATTTAAATAAAAAGTCAGTTTTAAATAATAATGCAGTGTTTTTCACTATTCACCAAAACTAGAAAGTTTTCAAAAAAATATAAAAAATTCACCCTAAACTAATTTGGATATTTTGAATTAAAAAATTAACTCTATTTTAAAAAATTTAAAACATTGAAGTTTCATTTATTAGTTTATAATTAATTCCCATTATCAAAACTAAAAAAGTGGGGTTTTAAATAATAAAAAATATCAAAACATTGGCATGTGTTTATGTCAAACATAAATGTGAAATTACATATAATTACCTAAATTATATTATATGATTAAAATATAAGATAATTATACTTCCAAACCATTCAAATGTATAATGGAACAATATAAATTATTTTGATTAAAAAAGTGGTTTTCAATTAAAATTTAGTATTTTTCATTGTTCACCCAAATATGAATGTTATCAGAAAAATACAAAAAATATATATTGAAACTAAATTTTTATGTCCCGATTCTAGAAAACAAGTTTATTTTATCAAATTGAATATATAAAAGTGTAAAATATTGTATTTTGAAAGGGTTCTCCATTAAAAGGTGGTACAATTTCATTTTCAGAAAAATACTTCCTTTATCTGAAAAAATGAATTTGTTAATATATTTTTTCTAAGAAACACATTATATATATTACCAAATTATATAGATTATATAAAATTCAAACATCAGTTAATGCTATTAATAACTTCTTTATGAACGACTAGTTTGGTCAGTCATGGTGCGCTCAAACTCGTTGTTGTGTGTGGCACAAGTTATTGAATTATATTGAAGAGATAACATACTATTAAATCCTGGGGTGTTACATTCTCCCCTGCATCAACAAATTTCTTCCTCACAATTTGAAATTGTTCTATGAAAATAAAAGGTCAAAAATAGAACAATACATTTGTGGAAAACCGACATCAGATATTGGTTTAATTAAAATTCATCTTAATTAGAGGGAAAGAGAAATGAAAAAGTCACCAACAAATTATGATCTCAATTAGAATAACATTGAATAAAATTTGAGATACATAATTTGATGAAAAATGTAAATATCTAGTGAGAGTGATTGAGGTTATCAATCAAAAACAAGTGTACAATTGAAATCCTCAAACCGTCAATCTATGATGATTTAAAATATCATCAGTTAAAAAACATAAGGTATTAGGATAACACATATTTGGTTTTAAGATCCCTTCCCTAAATTTTATGAATTAATTTATAAATAGAATAAAAGGGAAAAAATTAAAATATACTTGACTTGTAGAGTTTAATTCTTCAAATAATTTCAACCAGAAACTTATCTTTCACTCTAAAAGATAAAAGAATTCAAAAATATTTTACTTATCCTAACAGTATAGGGTTTCAAAAATAATAAATTTATAATTCATTTTTCATACTATTTAAAAAAACTACATTATACAAACAAGGACATCACATATTCCACTGGTAGGTGATCCACCATTGTCGCCCTTCGGTTGCGGGTTCGAGTCTCATGGCCTTGTCAGACGGAACTTGTTATCACCCGACCTCCGGGTTGTCCTTTTTATAACTATCCAAAAATAATCTTAACAAAATATTTAACCTTAATAATAGTATCCAATGTAAAACATAATCCATTCCAACCTTTATACTTATTCAAAATACTTCTATCTAAACTCACAATCCAAAATTTATAAGGAAGGTAATCAAAATGAAGATCTCTTTTCCCATGTAATAAAATATGAATACCTTAATCATGTATTCTTTTAAAACATGGTATCACCTTGAATTACTATAAAACCTTTTTGATTAAATTCATGCTCCCTTATTCGTTATAAAATACTAAATATATTTCTTATATCCAAATTTTTTTAATATTCCAACAATGATGGAATAAAAAAACAAATAATCAGTTTCAAGGTAGTCAAGAATATCTAATATAATTTATCGAAATCAACAAAATATTATTCCAAAAACACTACCTCAGTATAAGAACTATATTAAGGTTTATCTTTCTCTCAACCATATATTTTCCAAAATATTTAACCTACCATTGAGTAACTTTTCTAGTTTCAAACAATCTCAAGTCCGTAATGAAATTGTACTATAGTACAATCCTTATATACACAATAATTATTAAAACATGTACATTATTAATACAATACTTAAATGACACAATACGTTAAAAAACATAATAAATCAAATCATTTTTCTTCATCTTTGGTGGTATCATATTTGATTATTATCCAATACCCGCATTTGGGGTATACTCTGATGATTTGAATATTGATTCACGTAGTTACCCAACTCCTTGATGATGATGTACTATGCATTTTATTCATTTTTATTACCCTTGAAATAACTTACTTTGTGTCCTTTTTCATCACACTCATAAAAATCGCTCATTCTCTTCTAGTATTTACAAAGGTGATTCTTTCCACAGTTATCACATTTGGGTAAATCCTTCTTTCCCATCTTCCTTTTATCTATCTTTCCCACTTCCATATTTTTTATCTCTTGTTTCCCTTAAAATCCATAGGACTTAGATAATTCTTTACTAATCCTATTAATACAGGATACTATTTCTTCATATTATGTTAATACGTGGGAGACTATTTCCCTTAAAAATGTTGGATTAATACCATGAAATATATGATACTTTTTTATCATTCGATCATGTGTATTATAGGAATTCATGTCCCTTCTACTAGGTGAAATTTCTAAACAATGGAATACACTAGGTTAGTTTATGAATCGAAAAGAATAATACCAATATTGTAAAACAATTAACAAAAATTGAACAATTTATGGTTATAATTCATAATCATAAATGAAATGATTTCATTGAGGAGGTAAATACTAATAAATCCTGCATTATTGTTTTTAAGAAAATAGGACTTATCTTCAGCATATCCCCCATGAGGTTCATACCCAAGAGTGAAGTTAGTCCCATTATTGTGCACCAGGATACCCTGAGTCAAGCCTGAAACTCCTTATCAGCATTTTCACTCCAAGGTAGATTTGTGCCAGAGCCGCCTCTACCTACTCGTATCCAGACATGGATTTATTTCATCTAAAATACACAAAATCTCTACATTACCAAAATTCTAGTATTTTCTTCTATACTAATCCTCAACATCTATCTTTGGGTAATGTTATCTAATCAGAGTTTTTTTAAATCTAGTTTCAAGGTTTGTACTGGACATTCTCAGATAACAACTATAATTCCCGGATTGTAGAAGCCCATAGTCAGTGCATTATTAATTAACATTGGCATGATCGTAAGGAATCTCATCCTGAAATAACGATCCGTTTAGTATCCTTGTAAGTACTAAAAACATTTATAAGTTTAAAATTACAACATGAAAAGAAATACAACACTAATTTATTTCAATAGAATCATCCATGTGTCCTAAATTATTCCTTTAATTCACTCATAAATAAATTCTTTATATCTTGGGAAAAAGAAAAATAAGAATTGGGTAAGCTCAAACACTCAGTAAGGGTAAGTAATATAGTGGAAGATAACATAAACATTTTTCATGGTGAATAATTTAAAACACATGGCTTTACAAATAATAAACATGAAAACTTTATGGTAGAAATATGATATGGGTAAATAATTCTATAATAAATCATAGTCAATGGTATTATACTAGTATAATAACCATATTAACCATCAATAAAATTTTCATAATGTGCGAATGTATAATGTGGGACATTCGGAACCATTTTGTCCAGGCCTCGACCAAGACGTAAAAAAATTATTAAGGTTGCGACCAAAACCATATATCAAATTGGGAAAGGCCACTTCCAATTACAGGTCTAGTTGTCTCATGAAATCTACAAATGAATTGAGGAGATATAGAGGTCTCCAACAATAAATTACTGATTCCAATACACTCCTCATATGAAAATGTTGAAATATAACATAGACATTCGTATTAAAACTAGCATAAGAAATGTCAATACATTAACTATAAACCATGAAAGGAATAAAAATAACATATCCACTATAAAAAATATCACCATACCTTAAATAAAATTTGGAATACTTGTATCATAATAAATCAACCTCAAACAAGTGTAAAATTTATCAAAGGATGTTGACATAGATGAAAAAAACAATTTGAGAGAAATATGTTTTTCTATTTTAAAATCATTTAAGAGTCACATAATTATAAAAGAAAATATTTATTTGGAAAAAATTCTTATATTATTGTGAGGGATTATTTGTATATGTAATAATGGAAGAAAATAGCTTCACCCTCTATATAAGTTAAAAAAGACATCCTTACCTTAATTTTTTCGAAAAAGGGTCATAAAGTACCATGTTTAGAAAACTAGGGAAAGATTAATTTCAAAAAATATAAGGTCAAATAAGGGCATAAATGACTATAACACATTATCTTAGTAAATATTAAAAATGTTTTGAAATACATTTTTATGAAAACATGGATGTGGATGATAAAGAGTTCCCAGTAGATCAGTACGTAAAAACAGCCTCAAATAATAAAGAGACTGTGAGATTAACCCTTAACTATTACATTTCCTTGGTCGAACATATATTAAACTCGTGTATAATATTTAAATAATTTCTATTAAATTATACACGAACGATATATTTAAAATTGATATCATATATGATCTTCTAATATTACTTTATTAAAAATATTATAGTATTACTTACATTTTCGGTGTTAACTGGTTATTTTTTCGTTTATATGTTTTGTTACATAAGCCATGTTTGTTATGGTTAAGATGTATTTGATTCATATCACAAATTATATTATGTTACTAAACATTATTTTTAATCATCAAATGGAAATTTTTCATGAATGGTTACGAAATGGAAATCAATCTCATCATGTTCTTGGAGACAGTATTCCATATGTACGCACGAGTGACAATAAAATTATATTGATGAAGAAATTGTATGTAATTAGATGGTATATCATATATATGGAATCATTAACATGTTATATTTATTATTTACATCATCTATGCTAATTATTATACCCAACCAAATAATGATGTTTTTGAATAAAAAACTACACCACGACATGGAGACGGTAAGCCGTACGTAGGCACGTATGGTGACTTTGACATTTATAGGATGGATAGAATAATGAATATGGTTTTACAAAATTTATAATAACATCACAGAATGTAGAAGGTACATGATTTATTATTTTGGGATGGAATCAACAAAGAAAGAGTAAGTGGAAGAATAAAATAACTTGAATGAGGGTGGTGAAATTATTAACTCTACATCGGGTGTTTCCTTTCGAGTTGATCAAAATGGCTCATAAGGTTGGATTTATGGTCAAAGTAAGGCCTTTAATTTGTAGTGAGGGATGCTGGGAGGATATTTGGGCAAGTTCTGGATGAGAAAAAAATTCTTTTGATGTGTAAAATTAAGATAAGGGGAAGTTCCCATTTATATGAGAGGTGATGGTCACTTTAGGAAAAGTTTGAAATATTATTTTATAATAAAATCATTTTCGGTTTATAATGGATCCAAAGTGATTTATTTAGAAGATAAGGTGGGGATGGGGCAAAAAACTCTCATCCAATATGTATTATATAGATTTATGATACCATATTAACCTTATCTATTAGATTTAACTCTTAGTTAACAGTTTGACAATTACCGTGTCTCTTTGTATTTTTATATTATATGGTTAATAAACATACTATAACCTACCAAGGGAACCTTAAGAGGTTAATTATTAATATATATAACCTTATCTATGTAAATTGTCAGAACCATAAATTTTTATGAATATTATATCATTTAATAATATAATATTTGTTTTAAAAACACATTTTTTCAAATTTGAGACTATTTAGTATTTGGTTTTTTTTGATAGTCATCACATCTTGATTACTTAGAAAAAGATACATTGAATCAGCCCTAATATGTCATACTATCCATGAAAATTCGTGGATTTCATAAAAACTTTTAAATTATATTTATTTTAATATTTATAATACCGTTTATTTGATTCTTTCGATAATAAGGTAATTATTGCATCATCATTTTTTCATAAATAAACTTAATTATTTAATGTATAAAAATTATAAATAAAATACCATGATTAAGAAAATATTATTATCTTTCTAATGAATATTTTTAGTCGAATTTATTTTATGTATAACCATATATTAAAAATGGTTTAGTTATTAAAAATTGAATTTAACACTTTTAACTCTTCTTTAAATAAATTAATAATAAAGGTCCTAATCTAATCCATGTGTACCAAAGATGATCATATTTTATTCCTAAGGTTTCTTTTGGTTGAAATAAGCTAATCCAATAGAATTAGGATATGTGTAAGGGTAATTATAATAAAATTTTTACCCTTAATTATAATATTTACTTTTAACCGTAGAAAATAAGTCAAAAGATACTATTCACCAAAAATTACTTTTATCTTATTGAACCACATTTTTTTAATAATTTCAACCATGTCTCTCAGATTTTGGAATTCAACTCATAGAATTGGTAAAATTATGTTTTATGCAAATTTGTGTGTCCTCCTAAAAGGTGGGTAAAAGACGGTAAAAAGTTCAATAAAAACTTTATACATCTAATTTTATTATAAATTGACTCAAATTAATTAAATTGAACTTATATTGGTATTATATATCTATTTTTACTTAAATTAAATTTAAATTAAATTTAAATTAGATAAATAATTATTTAATTAAATATTCTGTTTAAAATAATAACGATGTGTTTCTCACTATTCGCCAAAAATAAAAAGTTTTTAGAAAATACCATAAATTCATCCTATGATAATTTTTATATTATGAATAAAAAACATAGAAGTTTCATTTATTAATTTAAAATTAATTCCCGTTGTCCAAACCAAAAAAAAGGTTTTTAAAAGGTAAACACTATTAAAATATTGGCATGTGTTAATGTAAAATTTAAATATGAAATTAATTATAATGACCTATATTTTATTAAATGATAAATATATAATCTAATTATACTCATAAACCATTCAAATTTATTATCGAACACTATAAATTATTTTGATGAAAAAATTTGTTTTCAATTAAAACATAGTATTTTTCACTATTCACCCATATATGAAAGTTATTAGAGAAACACCAAAAATTTATCGAATCTAAATTTTTATGCCCCAATTCAAAAGAAGAAGTTTATTTTGTCAAATTGGATATATAAAATTGTCAAATACTAGATTTTAAAAGGATTCCCCATTAAAAATTGGTAAAATAGCATTTTTTTAAAAATACTCCCTTTAGCTGGAAAAATGAATTTGTTCTTATATTATGACTAAGAAAGACATAATATGGATTCTAAAATGATATGGTGTATATAAAATTCAGAATTCATTTAATACTATTCATAACAATTTTTTGAATAGCTAGTTTGGTATGTCGTGGTGCGCTCGAACTCGTTATTGCGTGTAGCACAAGTTATTGAATTACTTTGATGACATAACATACTATGAAATATTGGGGTGTTATAGTGCTTAATATCAAACTCCATCATATCTCTCATCCTCCAAATGATATAACTTTATCATGTCCCCATCCATCAATAGCTACCCCTCATGGGTTGATAATGATGTAATACAGATAATGAACCTTGATTCTTACCTTTAGTAAGACTTGTGATAGATACTATAAATGTATGTATGAGAATATAAAAAATGGATGGAATTAACTTCAATTATTTAGCAAGGAAGTAGAGATAGATGGAAAAAAACCAAGTTACTAAATATCAAGAATGGAAAAGGGAAACCTTAACCACACCATAATGAACACAAAAATTAAACATATAGGACATAAATCTCCAAATATACACTTAAACAGATCCTAAGTCCATGACTCAGTGTAATCTCTAATGAATATGCTCATATTGTTTATATAATTCCTAGTAGTCATAATAGAAGCATAAAAACTGTTTGTATATAAATAGGCTATGTTTAACATTTATACTAAATATAATCATACCCAAGGCCTGTTTTAAACATGTGAGAAAATAATAATAATTCACCATTTAAAAAAACTCACATGTAACTAAACAAGACAACTAACAAATCTAATCTATCCCATCTCACACTCCCAAAATAACACATCCCATATATTAACATAATATGAAGCATCTGTAAAAAAAGGTACCCTACACAACATTCCAACCCAATGTATACTCTCATGAATCAATGTATTATGTCCTAGAAATCCCATCTATTCCATAATAATCATTCCCAATGACAGTTGGGAAACTACATTACATCCCGCTGAAGTACAACAAGGTAACCACATCACAACTTGCCTATATATTTTGAGGAATCAACATTAAATCTCTATCCATCCACAAACATTTGAATATAAATATAATACTATGGTATAATGAACAAGATGAAAAAACCTCAATCCTTCCTCCTAAAAGTTATGACCCCCACCCTGTATCATCACATCCCCTCTCTAATCATCACCTCAAGTGCACTATTGAATTATATCCATTACGGCCAATTCACATCATACTCCGATAGAATAGATATTTTGGTGAGGTGGTAACCATAAATAGATACCCACAGTCATTAATGTTCAAAAACAACATATGGAACCCCAAATCATTAGGTGTCTTTGTAAACACATTTTTTGAGTGAGGTGTGTAATGAAATTTTATAAAAATAAAATATTGACAAATAAAAAAGAAGCCCATCCAATGGGATGAATATAAGATAACCAACATATCTTACAACATCACCACAATTTATCATAACCTCTATCACTATAGTTACTACCTCTAAATTCATTGTACCATGAAACCATTCCACGTTCCAAATTCCTTTTCAATTCATCCCATTCTATGATATTATATTACCAAACATCTTGATTTTTCATGATCTTTCATTTCATTTATAATTCCATACCATTAATTACCAATTCCATACATTAATTTATTTATTAGAAATATTAATGTCCACCCATTTTCATTTCAATTTTATCATTTTAATTTCATTCGAAAGCTATTGGGAAACTACAAAACACTACAAATTACAACTGATCCACCTCAGGTTAGAAACTTTCACCTCACAAACACCTCACATCACCACCATTGTACATAAAAGCAAGTACATATCTCAGCCACCACACATATAAATCACATTACATTATCACCACAACACATCTTTACCACTTCATGTCACACCCACTACATGTCTCGTTATGTTTCATCGATGGATTTTATCATAATTACATATTTATTTTCAATGGAATTCTCACCAGAATCTTATATTACATGGTTAAACAATTAATTATAATAATATACATCCATATCTATTTTAATATGTGTCATGTTTAATTAAAATCACAATGGGTTTACAAACATTCAACAAAAACAAAAATGGACAAAACTTTGTAGATGTAAAATTTAGTAGGGCATAATAAAATAAGAGAATTATAAAAAATTAATATGGACATGTAAAATACCTAAAATATCACCCCCACACTTTAATTTCTATTAATATCATTATGTGTCTTATTTAATTAAATATATATCATCTACCAAATGAAAAAAATTATGATATGCATACATGTAAAACTAATGAAGGAGAGATAAAGGACTGCATACCTCAATAAAGATTCATTGAATAACCCAACAACAAATAAGGTTCACATGCCAAATTTATCAAAGGAATATAAGAAGGATCTTATTTAAAATAAAGAATCCATTAAAAATCGACCCAAAATATATAAGTGCTCCCAATACAGGGAAATATTTGATATAAGGGAAAAAGAATAATGGAATAACGGGGCAATATATGGTAAGATAAACAAAAAGAATTCAAATATGAATAATCAATGATGATCCAAGGTGTTTGAAAACAAAATAGGGTTTATTAGAGAAGTGGAATATGAGTATTGATCCTTCAATAGATAAGGGAAGGTATAGAATTAGAAACAATTTTGTAGGAGTCCTCTTATATGTAAACAAATAATAAATATTCTCACCATGGCATTTTTATTCCTCCAAAAAATTATGGTGACCCTTAGTCAACAAGATACCCAAATCCTCCATTCCAAATCCTCTTTTCCACTCATTTTTAAAATGGTATTTGATCACCACCATGTGTTACAAGATTTGGTTGTAATTCCAGTGTTTCTCATGTATGTACACCCTGACCTAGTAATAATTACAATATATTTTTACCCCCAACATGCCCATGTCCAATGTGCTGTGATATCCTCTTCCATATTTTTTATAGGTTCTATGCCTAATAATAATTCACGATTCCATTCCCTTTGGAGGCATTTTCAATTGCATGTTTTAGAAAAGGTAGTCTCATGTCAAAAATGGTATCCACCACACACTCCACTAGGACGCAGTGACCCTAAAAATGGCCCATGTACCTCTCTTAACCTCTATAACACCCCATAAAATTTATCCTTATCACTACCATTCCATATGAATCCATAAAAAAGAGTTTAGTATATTGTAGACCATTAAATATTTAAATTATTTCCATTTAAAATGCTTAATGTATTTTTTGGAAAACCATTATTAATTAATGGGTTTCATTATAGGGTTTCCAAGTTGTCTTCAAATTGGATTTTAAGGATAAAAATAGATTTTGGAAAGGATCTACATATAGTATTTTTTTATTTAATGAAAATAGGATAATAATGTTTATAAAATGGTGTAGGTATTTATATTTGTTTCAAGTGATTTTGTGTTAAATACCTATTTAATAGTTAAAATTTCAATGATAAATTTTTTAATATCAATATGAATGAAAATGCATTGATTTATTAGTTATATCATACTAGGACTAGTATCCTATAACATACATATACATATGTATGTTTTAACTCTTACCTTGTATACAAGTTACATAATTTGCCTTTTTCTTGTTCTTCTCCTTATAGTGATGTGTTGGGAAACCCGAGGTTTCATATAATAGATTTGTTGAGGTTGGTTCATTATACATTTATTCATGAGATTTTTAATTAGTATACTTATCATATTGAATGATTTATTATACTTCTACTATAAATTATTTATCAAATTCAATTTTATTTATTTTGGATATATTTTTATTTCAGATTAATTAGATTATTCAGGTATATGATTCTTTTTATTTTTTGCTACATATACATGTAATGTATATAAAGTCAATACCAATTCAGTAGTGCTTGATTTATTGTCATTAAATCTAAATTTAGAACTAAATTGTTCCCATATATTGTATCTAGGATGCCCGATCTTTAGTTTCTTGCCCATGGGGATCATGATGTAGATTTTGAAGAAGAGAATCCTTTTTTTGGGTGACATGTTTGGTAATTATAATCCAGTTCATTAAAAGTTTAATCAAATCCTAGGTTCTTAATTAGGGGACTTGGTTTTTTAATAACCATCCTATTATTATGTTTGTTTCATGGTAGAAAGGAGATATGAGTTATTGTTACATGAGATGTATGGACATGAAATGTCTAGATAATTCTTTCTTGGCCTTGACCAAATATTTTTAGGGGTAGTAATGGATTTGGTTGGTCACTTTTACAAAGAATGTTACACCATTAATGTATGTTATCCAAACCTATTCATCCAAACCATGCACATAATTGTTTCTTCCCTGGTTAAGTATTTTTAATCCTCTTATTTCTAGAATTATCATATAGTTATTCTATCATTTTTTAAATAAATTTAAGAATATTTTTATAACATTTTGATATTTTTGGATTGATATTTTTAATATATTTTTTTATTTTTAGATTATGTTTATCTTGAAGTAGTTTTTTAAGTGAAAATTTATATTTTTATAAAATAATTGAGTATAAAATTAATTAAATTAATTTTTTGAAAATATAGTTTCCCGTGTCATTCAAAAATTATTTTCTAAATTTTTTTTTCATTTGGGATTTTGTAATATGTTTTAATTATAAATTTTAATTTTATATAAAATCATGAAAGTTAAAACAAATCAATTAGAAATGAATTTAAATGATAATTTTTTAAATTATTTTATTGTGTTTCAAATATAATGATTTGTTTTACAATTATTAGTTAGTTTTAAAATTTGGGATAGAATTTATTTAATGATTATGCCTTTTTGGAGTGTATTTTTGAAAAAAAATTTGTTGAAGTTGGTTATCTTGAAATAGAATTATCATTTATATTATGGAATTCATATGTTTTTCTATGCGATTCATTTTGTTTATTTATACTCTAATTATATTAGGATGGATTGATTTTTGTTTTTCCACATTAATTTATGTTAATCATTTCTTTGATAGTTATTGTATGCCTCTAAAATATTATGGATTAAATTACAAAATCCATTCATCAAGGAAAATCCTCTTGGTGAGTCCTCTCTTTACTTGGAGGGAGTTCCTTCAGTTCTATAACTTTCCCAAACATTGAATAGAGCTGTTTAATTTGAACATTATATACCCTCAAAACCTATTTTATAAATTATAGATCAATATATTCCCTCTTTATATGGTGACCAAGGATGGCTAAATTAGTGGGATTGTTGGAAAGGATTGAGGGAATCATCAATTCTCTAAGAATACCTAACTCTTTATTAGTGACAGAAGCAATGATCCTTTTTATTGGGAAAAGATGAGTGTGGTTGGTGACTATGGTACACTATTAGTTGTGTGAAGTTATGAATTGGGATATTTTCTAGATGATATTTACTCTGAGGTTTTATCTTGATATTATGATGGTAGAGATAGCTTACGAGTTTGCGAGCTTGTATTAAGAATGAATGTTAGTAAAGGAGTATATAAAAAACATTTCTGATTTTTTCTTATTATTTTATGATCTATTTTCAATGATTATAAGAAATACCTATTATTCGGTTGAATTATTCACCAATGTCTACTATTATTTTTTCTTGGGTCTATCTATGAATCCGTTATGGAGGTTTTCAAATGGGAAATTTGGGTTGAAGTTCACAACTCTAGGAATTTGATACAAGGTGATATATTTTTTCTAATAGATGGGAATGAATGTATAATTATAGGTGTTGAGAAAAAATGGGATTCACCTGAGTTGGATGTTATGGTACCTCCATGTAGGAAGAATATTTTTCTCATGAGTTTCTAATGTGTTCCTCTATGTAGTTATAAGACATAATGCCTTAAATTGTGAATTAATTACCTTTTTGTGTCCTTCTTGGTCAACATCATATGGTTTTTATGATGGGTTATCCTAAGAAGTATTTTTAAGGAATGTTTGGTTATGATGGGTTTTTTGGTGATCTTTTTTATCGATACGAGATAGGATGAAATTTTGTGTTTTTATTTTTGTATATTTTGAATATATTAGAATGTTCTTATATTGATGGTTTTGAATTTTAATGTCTGGTGTGCCTTTTTCTTAGCTGTTTATACATTTAAATTTATGGTTATTTTTTATTGGTTGTGTTGAGCTGTGAGGATGTTATTGTTTGGACATGGTGAATGACCATGGGTTCATATTTATGTAACTAGGATTTGAGACTCGTATGTTGATATTATTCATTGGCTTGTATTTGCCTCAAAATTTAATGGATTCTACGAGAGATGGTGATATTGTTTATAACCCTTGGATATAATGTTGTGATATAGAACAATTTTAAAACAAATATTATTATTTGAGGTTTTCTATGGGTTGTTCATCCGTTTCATTACATGGAAGTGTTAATGGAAGGTGGATGAGTTTCTTTCATGGTTTCTTGGATTTTGTTGACTATGTGTATCTTTGTAGTTTCTAAGTGGTAAACCTTATTTTTGAAATTATAATTAGTGGGATGAACACAATTTGTCCCCTGTCTAATTAGGGTTACAGTTTAATGGTATTTATTTTGTTGGTATTGGTAAGAACATAATATTTTAGATGATTAGTTCTGTCATTTCAATAATTTTATAATGGTGATTAGTTATTCCAATTTTGTAAAGTGGTAGAGAATTGTTTGGTCTTTTCTAAATCATTCCTAAACCTATCCACCACGTATTAGAGTGTGGGGAATTTAATTTTCTATTACCTTTTACATTTTACTACAGAAAAACTAAAGGATAAATTGGAGAGGTGGGTATAATTGAAATAGAAATATTAAGTATAGTTAGTTTTTTATAGTATTTTATATTATTTTAAGTCACATTAAATTATGGATATATTTAGTCTTTAAATTTTAAATGTTTTAATAGTTATATGTGTTTTGAAAATATCAAACATGTGTAGTTGCATCTAAGTGTAAATAAAATAAGACGTGTTGTAATGGAGACATTGTGGTTTATACAGTTGGCACGTAGTTTTTCCAATCATTTAAGACAACAATGTGTCTTTCCTAGTTCAGTTAAAAAGTGAAATTTCGTTGTTTCCATTACCTAATATTATCCCATAAACCCATATCCTATTATAAATATAATAGGCCTCCAAAAAAACAATCATCCCTCTTGTTCCATTTTACTTATATGGAATTATTAAGATTCTCTTCCCAGTTTGACATTGATTCCTCAATGTAATCTTATCTAAACTCTTCCCCCCTAATTGTTTCTCTCTTTTACCATGATTTTTATTTATCCCATGGGTAATAGGGGTATTTTTGTATGATTTATTATTTTTGGTGAATTTAATTTTACTAATTTTAGTTTATAGACACTATAGAAACTGTCTTCATCATTATTTAGGTTCTCACTATTAAAGGCAACATGTTCTGGTTTCTCAGATTGATTTCAATTATTTTTGGTAGGTGTTTCTATGAAGTGTATTGGTTTTATAATTTCAATTTCTCTTATGTTACATTAATACATTATTAATAAATTTATGTTTTTAAGTGATATGTATGTGGTGTTTAAAAATTGGTTCTATAAATTTTTTTCTGGGAATAAAAAGTAACAATTTTTAATTTAAAAAATCTATTTAATCAATTTTTTTCTATGACAAGAACAATATTAAAATCACTAAATTTATCTTTAATGTCTGTGTAATGTAAATTAATGTATTTTAGCCTTGTTTGGGTTTTCAATGATGAAATCCATGTTGTGAACATGGGTGTTTTCAAATAAAAATGTAGTGTGTATGACCTTAAAGGATCATTCTGAACTTGTGAGTAAAATGGTTTATCTCATGAGGGATTATCAATGATTTCCCCTTTTTGTTTCACTTGTTAATGTGTTTTTTATTTATATGTTATGTTTTTATCATGTTTAAAGTATCTTCTATAAAATATGGTGAGGGATAGTTATTTTTTGTGATTTTTTTATCTTGGTGGTGTCATTCACTCACCACCTCAATAATATGGTCATCAGAAAATATGTCAATAAGTTGGAGATCTATATTTATTATAAAAAATCTGGTACTCACACTTCTAGATTCTCACTTATTTTAAGGTAAATCTTGGTAGGGTGTTCCACCTTTATGATGAAATTGTGTGATTTTTAGGGTTTTTGTGTTAGGTGGATAGAATATTGTCTGATGATTATTCCAAATTTTGGTTGGGAATGGATTGATTGTCTCATATTACAACCTAAGAAAAATACCCAGACACATACATATTATTTTATGGATTATATTTTAAATTCGTATTTTATGATCATTTCTTTCCCATTACATATATTTTTACTGAAACACTATTCTTGTTTACCTAAATTATTTATCTGTAGTGTTTTGGTGACTAAATTCTAGTATGCCTTACCCATTTTTCCTTGTTTGATTCATTTTAAAATGTTTTCTTGGATGTTCTAGAAATCCATTTTTAATTAAAGGATTCATTATGGGTTTATAATGTGGTATTAAAAGGTGTTATTTAAAAAGAAATTTACTTGGATGAGGATTCACTTTAAAATCGATTTTTTTCATATAATGAAAATAAAAAAACATATAAAATTGTTTTGGTTTTGATATTCAGGTGATTTTGTTTCAAAAATAATTTTACTAATATGAATGTGTGTTTGGGTGTGTGTTTCTCCTACCTTATATACATGTTATAAGATTATCCATTGGATTGGTTATCTATTTCAATATTTTTTATGGGTGAATGAGGATGAGATGAGAAAACTGAGGTTTCATGGGGGAGATCAAGTGGGGTCCATTTTTTCAATTTATTTTGGCATGGGATGTTGTATCACCTAACACAACATGGTTCCTGTTTGATTTTTATTTTATTTTACTTTATTTATATGATTCATTTTTATTTATCAAAGGTTTATACATATTTTGATTAATTTCGATTATTATTTTACCTATATTAGTTAATTTTATGTTCCATGGATTCGTAATGTATGGGAGATCATATCGGATCATAAACGATTGATCTACTATCTTTAAAGATTATTTTATAGTGAAATCAACCACAAATATGGTCTCTATAATGCCCAAGAACTACTTTACATCCCGTAGAGATTAGGAATTACCTCCATCCCTTGAAGATGGCTTGGTTGATTGACAAGTCGGGTCATCCAATACCAATTAATTACATTACATGTATAATTTTATGTAAAATTATATTATTGTTTATGTAAAGAAAAAAACATTCTTATAGCTTGTAACATCATTCCAAACAACATATTTTTTTTAAATATGGGATTAATTCCCATTCAAATTCCACTTGAATAAAATAAAAATTACTTATAATAATTTATTTATAAATAAGGGTTATTAGTAGATATTTATTAACAGTACTCCTACGTACTATTACATTTTCCCTTCAATTTATTTCTTGTATCTCCCATTTTATTATTATTTATAGATCAATATCATTAATAATTTACAAAAGATAAAAATTGATTTGAGCCAATGGATGGTAAACTAAAATAATAAAATATGGTGGGGGTATACTAAAGAGGCCCATACCCATTTAGTTATCTTAAAAAAGTCCAAGAGACTAAAGTAGGTGTCAGTGGTGAGTGTAATTATCAACTCATACGTTAGATTCATCCTAACAAAATAAAGTGTCAACAAGTATAATTGACCAAATGGATTATTTTCCATTAATATATATCTTCATAAGGATACCAACAACCATATTTTATTATCTATATGTGTTTTAATTCATGTATTGGATTCTGTATATTTGGAATAGAAACACTATAAAATATCTATAGTATTTCCATGAGACCATAGTTGATCTCATTTTAATGATATTGACCACAAATTGAGAAACATATTTGGTGAATATTTTTTCTTATCTGAATTTTTTCATAAAATGAATTGTATAAATTTATTCCGACTTTTTTTCTATAAAGGAAATCTAAATACAGAGTAAAATAGATAATTAACCCTTGATGAATCCCATTGATATCCATAAGCCACTGGCACACCCTACAAGTCGAGGATTAACTTCTTCTACACAACCATTATAAGCCTTGATCTAATAAGAAGAATTAGGTAACCATCTAATATAAATATTTGGGATACGATTAAATGATATTTAATTAACTCCAAAATGTTTCGTGGGGATGAGTACCTAACAAAAATAATTCATATTTTTTGATTAAATTTTTATATCTATGTTAATGCATTTCACAGTGCATGTGATAGTATATTTACTATATAATAATTTTCTTTAAATTTTGTATGCATCAATTCCCATATGAATATTTTATCGGAAAATCCAATGGAAGCTACTATTTGTTTTTTGAAAGCATCACACATCTAGAGATGGATTTGAGTATGACTATGATTCCCTCAAACAATAATCAACAGCTCTTTGACTAGAATTGGTGGTATAAAAACTTATCAAAGGAGAAATTTCCACATTAATAAATATGAATAAAATAAATCTACCTACCATCACAATATAAATAAATAAAAATATCATAGTAAAAATAAAGTGAATATGTATGTAATAAAAAATAACCAAATCAACTACTGATGAAATTCTAGAATCCAGCACAAATAATTAAATATCATCCTTCAAAAATAAAACACCATGGCATAATGAAGTTAAGATATATATATATATATATCTATATAAATATATTAAAAATTGAAAACCTATTATATAGAAATAGGGGTGAGTATATAACTATAATCAGAAGGTTCATCCCTATAATGCATACTGAAAATGATGTTGAATCAAACTAAATATGTTATACCACCAATTCTAGTCAAAGAGCTTTCAATATCTAGGAATTTTGATCAAGTGATAAATCATCACAAATATAAATG
The DNA here is from genome assembly GCA_963277665.1 of Viscum album. NCBI lineage: Eukaryota > Viridiplantae > Streptophyta > Magnoliopsida > Santalales > Viscaceae > Viscum > Viscum album. The sequence goes on from OY728131.1 coordinate 554,668,904, forward strand.
AATATTTAATACATTGTATATTGATCCACCATTTCCAAAGTGAAATTGAGTCAATTTGGGGTATTGGTATATCCTATGAAAAAAATTATATTGATGTTATCCCATTTTCTTATTGACACGGGTAATGGATATATTATGCACATTGATAAAATGGAATAATAAGTACACTATTTATATCCAAAATTCACACATTAAGAGATATTGTTGTTGTTTCACCTTTCTTAAGGTATTATATAAAATCATAAAATAAACTATAAGTTATTCCTTAATCATGTAATTTATTTGATAGTATATTCAATAAATAATATTAATAGATTATTAACATGATTTCTAAAGACTATATTTATCATATTCCTAAAGAAAGTATGTTCATTTTTATATATGAAAAGTAGCACCATGAATTAATATTTTATATTCATTCTACATATTATGTCATAGTTATATCATCAATTTTCTCCCCATGTTGATGATAAATTTAATGAATGTTAACAATTTTGATGTATCGGGGGCCACTATGTTAATCAAACAGGTTGTCAATATGGGTCAAAGGATTTATGTTATTCATCAAGTTCATGAAAAGCTATAGATAATAATGAAAAGGCACATTTACTAATTATTATTATTATCAATGAAAAATCTAACACCCTATAGTGAAAGTATTACTAATTTAAAACCCATGTCCATGTTATATTTATTTTATTTCTTCAAATTACCTAATTTAATTTGGACCATTCAATAAGGATTTTCTAATATAGTCATTGAACCATATTTGAGTTCATATGAAACATTCACCGCACATTCTAAGTAAATACCTAAACTCCCTTAAAAAATATTATAATAAAAATGGAATTCCTTCAATTCTAGGTTTCCCTTTGAATGTTTTATCCAAACATATTTCATTATTTTCTACCAAAGACCCGTATTGAGGAATTAATTTCACAGAGATATTTATAATAATACATGTATCAATATATGATAATGAGATGATGTAATATATGAAATGGGATTTAACAATCCTTGAAATTGACATGATCTACCCTTAGAGAGAGAAAATACAATACAAATATTATTTAAAATTATTATAATGGTGTATCAATAAGATTTTTATGGTATATATACTCAAAAAATCACAATTACAGAAGTTTTAGATAATTTGGTGAAATCATTACACTATAGAGTGTTTTAATGGATAAAAAATTCATAGATATAGGGAGGATAAATCAATAATCATAGTAAACATCTGATACAATATAAAATGAAAATTACTAATTTAAAAATCAAAGATTATGTTTTCATGTGGATAATGATTGTAATATTCACATATTTTTTATATAATTTACAATAGTGGTTGTAGTTCTTTAATATCATTTATACAGAATTTTTTAGGAAGGGTTTTGTTGTTTACTTCCCTTGTTAACCCCAGTATCAATGTATTTTATTTATTATTTTTAAAAAAATACACTAGAAAAATGAATTAATGGTTCATTGGATTAAACTTTGACATCCTCCATTATTTTAATTTTCATCTTCATATATTTTTAATATAATTATTTTTTATCATCTATTCTACCCAATATGAAACATTTCCCCATTCCATTAAGGTAATTTTTAGTTATACATCTTTCACCTTCAACATATAGAATATATAATATTCTTTTTACAATGAGTTTATTATTTGAGCAACCATGAAACAATATTTTCCATTTTATATCCTCAAATTCACATGGAAAAGGGGACTTAATATTATATTTCCATCTTATGAGCATATAAAGAAATATCATACAAACTAATAATGTCCATTACAACTAGTTCTTTCCAGATACATGGTTCTATTCCAGAAAATAAATGATTATTTTTTGGGATCAATGGTAAAACTACAAGAATACATTAAATTTCACATAGAGTTTAGCTCTATGAAATGAATATATTCCTTCTCATTTTTTCAAAATACAAACAATTAGAGCTCTATTTTATTCTAAATAATTCAATAAAAATATTTATTGTCAATATGTTTCATAAAATCCACCCACTCTATGGATATTATATTATTATTTTCCCCCATATTAATAGAAATTGTTGGCGCCAAAATTGGGGAAGAGAAGGAGAAAACGTGATGCCCTTGGGGTTGCCACGCGAAGCTCATCCGCAGAGCCCCGCAGCTCCATGGCCAGCACGATGCTACCCCCTCTGCGAAGCCATAGTAGAGAAAGGAGGTGGTAGGATCTATGAATCAGATTTACGTTTTGTGAATCCACCACAGAACAAGGAAGAGGGAGGCACCATGATGTGATATGACATTTGTGAAGTTGTCACAGAGCAAGGAGGCAGGATGCTCTTCGGTTATGACAATGTGCCCTTTGTCTTGGTGCCGAGTGAGATCTGAATCGCTTCACCTCATGCCTATAAATACCTGGCTACCTCGAGCCCAATGAATGGATCATCAGACCTTTCTCCTTCTTATCTCTCAAATAATGATGCAATTTATACTCTACGTACCATGAACTCTTCAAGGTAACTTAGCATCATGAAGTGCCTTCCCATTTTCTTAAATTCAACCCATCTTCAAAGGGGAATGCCCTTCTCGGATCCCATGGTCCTTCGTAAAGGAAGGATATCCCCATGGGCACTCAGGTCTTCGCAGAGAACTTATTCTTTGCGATGTAAATTCTGTGCACATGCAACCCACATGCTAAGGTGGTCCACTATTCTTTGCGAAGCACCTTGATTTTTGATGCTATGATTCACTTGGCACCATTTCTTGATGAAGAACTGCTCCAAAAAATTCTTTCCACTTAGTGAAGAACCTTCCCCATGCACCTATTCCCTGTGCATAGGCTAGGCCACATCACTTATCGAAGCATAACCCTTCGTGAATCCCCTCCACTACATGGAGTACTAGAGTTTGTTGAGGCTTCTTCCTTTGAATCCCTTTGCTCTGCAACTCCCTTTTCCATTACGACCCTCCAAGATTGCACGAAGTGATTTCAAAGTCCCTTGGGCGGCGCTTCATGATCCATTTATTCACCTCATGCATCTGTGTATTGGCACACTAATTGCTATTTCTTATACACATAACCACGCTTATGTGGGCCCATAAATGGATCACTCCACAACACCCCCTCACCATGGAATTGCAGATGCTTTCCCATGACCAAGGGTTGAAGATCACTAGTTATGTAAGTCCTAGGGGTGGGGAGTTAATCCTCATCGTCTAAGCTAAAAGATGATAAACTTCCAAGAAACATCATCCTCAGAACATGATGTTAAATTGTGACCTCTCCCCATGAATCACACTAGGGGTTCCCCCACCTCATATATTCATCATTCCCGCTCATCTCCACTGGAGTGAGATCTTTCTCACATGGAATGAGGTCATCTTTTCTGGAGCGGCGTCTATCCACAGGAAAATGGAAACAACCGTGGTGTAAGCAACTAGCCTATCTAGTGGGAGGCAGAATCCCTGCTCTTCCTATATTCTTCCTACCCAAAGACCATAGGTGGAGGGATGGGAAATGAAACCACCTCTCTTCACATCCAAATCCCTCTCTCGTTGGGATTTTTTGAAACTCGGGCCTCCATACATGAGTATGTCCCAATCTCCATCTTCCTGGGATGCTAATCATGCGTAATCCCCTATGTCTTCTTTGGACAGCTAACCATGCGTAAGCCCCACTGCACTTCCCACAGATTCCCCATTCATGAAATGATCGTTTGGTCTTTTCTTCCTATTGTTTCTCACACTGATATTGACTCATGTGGGCTTAGAGTTAGCATGGACCATGACATCCTCTCTGAGCCGCCTTAGTCTGTAAGCCTCAAACCTTACCATCCTGAACTACGTGAACATTGATCCTTGCAAAGGAAAGCTACATAAGACACCTTCCCAAGGTTCAAGACCAACAACAATTGGTCCTGACATCCATCGTGTCAATTCTCCAACACCCATTCCAAAATATGCAGACTTTGATCCTTTCCCATGAAAGGTATGTTGGAAGCCTCCATGAGGTTCAATCCCAACAACCATTGGTCTTTACCTCCTTCAATTAAGTTTACCAAACCATCCTGAACTACATAGACATTGATCACTGCCAAGACAGGGTACGTAAGACACCACCCCAAGGATCATTTCCCACAACCATTGGCCCCGACCTCTTTCATGTCAGTTCAATAACAACCTTTTCGAACTACGTGGAATTTTATCCTTTTAAGGAATGGTATGTAGGAAGCCTCCCCAAGGTTCAAGACCAACAACTACTAGTCACGAACACTTCACGTCAATTCATCACCACCCATTCCAAACTACCTGATCATTGATCCTTGCCAAGACAAGCAACGTAGGAAGCCTCCCTGAGGTTCAAGCCCCAAAACTATTGGTCCTGACCCCTTCACGTCTATTCTCCAACACTCATTTTGAACTACAAAAAATTTGATGCTTTCCATGGTGGAGTACATAGGATAACTCCCCGACGATCAATACTAACTCCCATAAACCCTGAAAACTTCATTTCAGTCTACCACCTTCATGCATGGCATTAAATTGTACACCAATTTTGGTCCCGCATGACACAAAACTATACCCAAATCAGCAGTAAGCTGATAAACCTCAATCAGAGGTAATCCATTTCACCTCAATAAACAGTAAGCTATTGTAGTCCCATTTTTTGGGACCCACATCACTAGTCTCCCCTGTGATGTTAGACCAACCAGGGTTTCCAGCCACGCATAAGCCCTTGGATATCATCGGTAATTTTGTTATGTGTACACTAGGTTTCTATACCCCAATCCTAAACTATGTGGACTTTGATCCTTGCCAAGGAATGGTACGTATGAAGCCTCCCCATGGTTAAAGCCCATCACCCATGTTTCATCCTGGTCTTTCCCTCGAGACTATATGTTTCAGGTAGGTCATTCCCCAACCCAGTGAATCCCCTTCCTCTAGGTCCCCTTCAAACGGGTCGTCCCCTTAGGTGTCATATCACCCCACCAAACAACGCAGACATTGATTCCATACCACAGGGATACATAAGAAGTATCTTTAAGGCTCATTACCAATATTACAATAACCTTTATGATGGTTCTGTCTCATTCCCCCACCACTTCACTCAACTTTCTATCAACCATCCTGATTCTTAGCCAGGCCGCCACATCTAAGTGAGATCATTTCATCCATGTCTTTACTCCTCCTATGAGTAATCGGGTAACCAACCATTCATTAGCCAGTGTATCAGTGCTTCCTCCAGGGGTTTCACTCATCTAATCATATCCCATCAGTGTTCTGATTAGTCCAATCAATCTCCTCTAGACGTTAATCTCACGGCATACCCTGTTTCAAACATGGGATGTTGAAAAAAACCTCAGAGACATGCCTGTGGAATATAATTCCCTGAATCCAATGTGGGATGCAATGGGCTTATGCACCCTTGAGAATCCTTATCAAAAGGAAATGAATCCCAGCCGTGCCATTGTTCTAGTGTCTAGACACACTAGTGATGTCCAACATGACTACTCCCCCGACTAGAGGTTGATGCCCTGGACGGACCCCTTGGAAGGTCTTGACAGAAGTAGTGTAACTAACAAGCATCCATGAAGACATGACACCAGGAATAGTTTCACGAACAACATCTTAATCTATGAGGGAGACCCATACCAGGTAATTAGTTTCGATTAGGAATCCATGGAATGAGGAACCGACATCCCATTATCCTATTTTGATCAAGAAGAAAATGTCATGGAATAAGCGATGGATGTCACCCTTCTATAGAAACTAGAAATGTGGGTAATAAATCAGTGCATCCTAAACCTCGAACAGATGGATGTGCACACCTTAGACAGAGCATCAAAAATAGAAATGGTGAACATGACTAAATGTTCTTCTCCTCAATGGAGATATTAGTAGCGTTTGAGATATCAGTGTACTGGCGTGTTGCGTGATCTAGTTATCTGGCCCCAACTACCGCCATGAAAATATTGGACCTAGTGTGAAACTCCCCAAAAGTAGGGGCAGTTGAACGATTAACATCCTGGTTTGCAACATTGTCATCAAAGATCCTTCTTACCAGCTATGAAAGAAGGAATGTCACTGACGAATTAGACATTGATTTCCTTGTATTATCACTAATGGATTAATTTTCTTGACTTTTAGGACCCAAGCTATTCTAATATTAAACTTATCATCACCCAACCACTAACGTAAGTGCTGGGGAAGTGCCAATGTGGAAATCTTATAAGGCTCCACCACCTCTGTGACTGATTCCAGGCCCACAACAGCTGGGTTCCCAAGAACCATCTCCCCTTCCGAAATTTCTCATGGAAGGGTGACAAATAACCTCGTCTACCGATATGAGGAGGAGGGGATTAAACCAACACGAGACCTGAACCATCAGGATTTAGAGACATATGTGCCTCGTCCTGACTACTAACCAAAGGGTTGTGTAGGGAGCTAGTGCTCCCCACTACGATGAACAACCATTTGGGGAGCCTCTCCAAATAATGCACCTATGAATCCCTCCCCTACGCTATTGTTGTGGGGGATATCAAGGCCATCCCGACTGGGATCCCTTTCAAGGGGCTTCCAAGGAGTTCCCCCACTAGGTCATGCTAGCATTGCCACCGAGCCCCCTGAGTTGAGGAGTAGGTAAGCTATGCGCCAGCATCTCCACGGGAGTGATATCTTTCTCACATGGAATGAGATCATCTTTGATGGAGTGGCGTCTATCCACAGGGAAAGGGAAACAACCTTGGTGTAAGTACCTAGCCAATCTAGTGGGAGGAAGAATCCTTACTCTTCCTATATTCTTCCTACCCAAAGACCATAGGTGGAGGGATGGGAAGTGGACCCACCTCTCTTCATTTCCAAATCCCTCTCTCATTTGGGATTTTTTGAAACTTGGGCCTCCATCCATGAGTATGTCCCAATCTCTATCTCTCTCGAATGCTAATCACACGTAAGCCCCTATGTCTTCTTTTGCCAGCTAACCATGTGTAAGCCCCACTACACTTCCCACAGATGCACCATTCATGACATGATCATCTGGTATTTTCTTCCTATTGTTTCTCACACTGAGCTTGACTCACGTGGGCTTAGAGTTAGCATGGACCATGACATCCTCTCTTGGCCACCTTAGCCTATAAGCCTCAACCCTTACCATCCTGAACTTTGTGGACTTTGATCTATGCCAAGGAAAGCTACATAAAACACCTTCCCGAGGTTCAAGACCAACAACAATTGGTCCCGACTTCCATCTTGTCGATTTTGCAACACCAATTCCAAAATACATGGACATTGATCCTTTCCCAGGAAAGGTACGTTGGAAGCCTCCATGAGGTTCAAGCCCAACAACCTTTGGTCTCTACCTCCTTCAGTCAGTTTACCAAACCATCCCGTACTACATATACATTGATCACTGCAATGGCAGGGTATATAAGACACCTCCCCAAGGATCATTCCCAACAACCATTTTCCCCCGAACTCATTCATGTCAGTTCACTAAAAACCTTTTCGAACTATGTGGAATTTTTTCCTTTCAAGGCATGGTATGTAGGATGCCTCCCTATGGTTCAAAACCAACAACTACTAGTCACGACCACATCACATCTATTCATCAACACCCATTCCAAACTACCTGGACATTGATCCTTGACAATTCAAGCAATGTAGGAAGCCTCCCTGAGGTTCAAGCCCCAAAACTGTTGGTCCCGACCCCTTCACGTCTATTCTCCAACACTCATTTTCAACTGCACAAAATTTGATGCTTGCCAAGGTGGGGTACATAGGATGCCTCCACGATGATCAAGACCAACTCCCATCAACCATGAATAATTCAAGTCGGTCCACCACCTTTATGAATGACATTATACTGTACCCCAATTTTGGTCCCGCATGACACAAAACTATACCCAAATCAGCAGTTAGCCGGTAAACCTCAATCAGAGGTATGCCATTTCACCTCAATAAACAGTAAGCTATTGTAGTCCCATTTTTTGGGACCCACATCATCGGTCTCCCCTATGATGTTAGAACAACTAGGGTTTCTAACCACGCATAAACCCTAGGATATCATTAGTCATTTTGTTATGTGTACACTAGGATTCTATACCCCCATCCTAAACTATGTGGACTTTGATCCTTGCCAAGGAATGGTATGTAAGAAGACTCCCCGTGGTTAATGCCCATCACCCATGTTTCATCCTGGTATTTCTCTCAAGCCTATATGTTTCAGGAAGGTCATTCACCAACCTGGAGAGTCCCCTTCCTCTGGGTCCCCTTCATACGGGTCGTCTCCTTAGGTGTCATATCACCCCACCAAAATACGCAGTCGTTGATTCCCTGCAACATGGATACATAGGAAGTATCTTTAAGGCTCATTCCAAATACTAAAATCATCTTTATGATGGTTCCATCTCATTTACCCACCACTTTACTTAACTTTCGATCATCCATCCTGATTCATACCCAGGCTGCCACATCCAAGTGAGATCATATCATCCTTGTCTTTACTCCTCCTATTTGTAATCAGGCATCCAACCATGCATTAGATAGTGTATCAGTGATTCCTCCATGGGTTGCACTCATCTAATCTTATCCCGCCAGTGATATGATTAGTCCAATCAATCTCATCTTGATGTTAAATTCGCGGCATACCATGTTTCAAACATGGGAAGCTGAAAAAAAAACCTCAGAGACATGCATGTAGAATATAATTCCCTGCATCCAATGTGGGATGCCATGGGCTTCTTCAGCCTTGAGAATCCATATCATAAGGGAATGAAACACAGACGCGCCAGTGTTCTAGTGTCTAGACACACTAGTGATGTCCAACATGACTACTCCCCCGACCAGAGGTTGATTCCCTGAAAGGACCACTTGAAATGTCTTGACAGAAGCAGTGTAATTAACAAGAGTCCATGAAGACATGACACGAGGAAGAGTTTCATGAAAAACGACTTAATCTATGAGGGAGACCCAGACTAGGTAATGAGTTTAGATGAGGAATCCATGGAATGAGGAACCAAAATCCCATTATCCTGTTTTGATCAAGAAGAAAATGTCCTGGAATAAGCGATGGATGTCACCCATCTAAGGAAACTAGAAATGTGGGTAATAAATCAGTGCATCCTAAACCTCAAACAGATGGATGTGCACACCTCAGACAGAGCATCAGAAATAGAAATGGTGAACATGAATAAAAGTTCTTCTCATCAATGGAGAGATTAGTAGCGTTTGATACATCAGTGTACTGGCATGTTGCGTGAACTAGTAATCTGGCGCCAGCTACCACCATGAAAATAGTTGGTCTAGTGTAAAACTCACCAAATGTAGGGGCAGTTTAACGTTTGACATCCCATTTTGCGACATTGTCAACAAAAATCCTTCTTACCATCTATGAAAGACGGAATTTCACTGGGGAATTGGTTGTTGATTTCCTTTTTTTAGCACTAATGGATTAATTTCCCTGAATTTGAGGACCCAAGCTATTGTAATATTAAACTTATCGTCACTCAACCACTAACGTAAGTGCTGGGGATGTTCCAATGTGGAAATCCCACATGGACCCACTGCCTCTGTGACTGCTTCCACACCCACAATAGCTGGGTGCCCAAGACCCATCTCCCCTTCTGAAATTTCTCATGGAAGGGTGACAAATGACCTCATCCGCCAATATGAGGAGGAGGGGATTAAACCAAAATGAGACATGACCCATCAGGATTTAGTGACATATGTGCCTCGTCACCACTACTACTGAAAGGGATTCGTATGGAGCCAGTGCTCCCCACTATGATGAACAACCATTTGGGGAGCCTCTCCAAAGAATGCTTCGATGAATCCCTCCCCTATGCTGATGTTGTGGGGGATATCCAGGCCAGCCCGGCCGGGATCCCTTTCAAGGGGCATCCAACGAGATCCCCCAATAGGACGTGATAGCACTGCCACCCAACCCCCTGAGTTGAGGAGTTGGTACGCTATGTGCTTGAATCTCAAGCCTCAGTCTGTCTGACCCAAAACCAGCATCGGGCGCAGGCTGAGGAGGACGCCCGTCAAGGGGTATCACCATCAGCAACAACCATGTCTCTTGCCTCCACCAAAGAATTCCATTATTCCCCTATCTATGTTTATCTAGGGAACTCATATACTTGACATAGATCGAGGCCCCAAACACCCCATGGGTAGGATTGGTCAACTATCCAAATTTTCATTGTAGGTAGTCTCTGTCATAGACGGACCCACAACTATTACACCTAGTTCAAAGGTCCTCCCCGTACTGCCACCATGAAGAAGGTGGATCCCCTACTTCCAAACTCAGCATGGAAGTCCGCCCCGGGCCACTGTCTATCCGAATAAGGTTCTTCCCTGTTGTAGTGACATTTAGTACAGAAGCCTCTTCCTCCCTAATGACATCCGGTGCAGAGTCATTACTCCCTCAACAAGCTAACGGTATGAAGATGTTATGCATCTGGTCAATCTCCAGCGTGGGGGCCATCCCCATGTCCATACATCAGTCGAGAAAAGACCTCCTCACCTTAGAAATCAGAGGGGTGAAAGTCATATTTGCTTCATCGACTCCCATCACAAAGGTCGTACCCATGTTCGGCTTGACCTGTATGAGGACCCTCCTCACACTGATGCTACTAGGGGAAATAATAATGGAGGCCCTACCCCTACTTCTAATAGATCCGACAGAGGAGCTACCCCCTCCATAACATAACATGGAGATTCCATCCAAATTACAACTACTGGACATGAACCCCCCCCCCCCCCCCCCCCCCCGTGTTCCCTTCGACATCTGTCTGGGGGATCCTCACACCCCAGCTCACTCAGGCTGACTTCCTCTCTGCCAAAACACAAGTTCAGCTGAAGGTTCTCCTCACACCAGACATATACCCTATCTAGAAGAGCGATCCTGAGGTTGCAGGTCAGGTCATTTCCCATATAAAAATAATGCCGAGAAGGTTCAGACCAATATAAAACCAGTATGCTTCTTAGATTCTGAGCTGGAATACGACTCAGTGATGTAACCCTCACCTCGATCCTTTATGCCAAGGGATGGGGTACGAATGAGTCACATCAGCCTCATACTTTCGGAATGTGAGGTACACCATATCCAGTCTTCCCTCCACAATGTAGGTTGCATATTTGGAATCTCCTCATGGTCTAACCATGTAATCACCACCATCATCACCAGGATTATTCTCTAACTCAACAAGATATCACTAGGAGTTATTCCGTGGATCGATGACGTATGATAAACATCTTCATCCACTGCCAGTAGCAATGGTTCTTACACCAAAAACTCTGGGCATCATCCCATATTATCATGATGTTGTGGCCAAGTCACTTCTCCCTTCGGAGGATATCTTGAGATATAGATGTTGGTCAGGCCACTCACCCTATTCTACACCATCAAACATACTATCTCAATGGTCTTCTTCAATACTGATACTCTTTCCCCATCTGCCCTTAGTCGACAAATGGGGTAATGAAGGGCTAGACCCAGAGTTGAACCAAGGATCATGGGGACATTCTTGCATCAGACCACTTCCCAGAGATGTTTTGTCCAATTGCAGCACCAAATTTCAGTGTGCTAAATTCACTCACCTAGGAGGAGGTTGGATGCCTTCACCATACCCTCTGGGTGATTCACTTTCCTCTTCTTCATTAATGATTGGCCTACCCAAATAGGCAATCACAATTCAAATAAATTGGTAAAAAATTCTGTTTGGTTGATATGTTTGTGCTCGATGGGGCCTAGCAACTTAAGTCACAAGGCCGCCATAGAACCCTCCAAAAAAGATGAGTCCAGATATTTATAGTTCTTTACATGATTATCAAGGAGGTTTCACCCCATGTGCAGATCTGTGGCTGGGGAATTATGTTGCCCTCCACTATAGTTCCATTCAATGCCATCCTGAATTTCCAGGCGATATCAAAGATATGCCTCTAGGTGGAGTCACGATAAAAAAGGCTGACCTATTAGAGGGAGAGAAGGAGATGGAAGGGTCACTAACCAGGAGAGAAATATACTGGGTCTTCCTGTACCCAAAGTGGCATTAGTCCTTAGCTAAAATCTAAACAAGAGTAAGGAACACCTTAGAGCTATTAATCCCTCTGACTCGTCTGGCTTAATAAAAAAGATGAAGGACTATCCCGAGAAAGCAGTGTCTCATAAGCAAAACGCAGAACACAAGAAGATGGTCGATGACTTATTTGCTGAATGCGTTGTAGAGTGGAGACCAGATTACGGTGATCCACGGCTGGGGTAGCAAGGCAAAGCACAATTCCCCCCAATAAAATTGCATCCTGCTAAACCGGACCACCCTACCCACACTGATAGGGTATAGGCAGGAACTGATGGAAAGGGGGCACGATATGTGTCACCCATTCCACCTGAGTAGTATGAAAATCCTCAGGTCATGACTCTGGTTCCCCCAGCCACTCCGAAGGTCCTCCCACTAGCCACTAAATGAGTTACTTGGCCTGCTTATTGGTTCGAAGAACCTACCAATGTGTTGGTGTTTAGGGATACACATCAAGACATGAACCCCCACCCAGATGATCAAATTATCTCACTCATTGCCAACCTCAAAGCTTTAGAAACTCGAAATATGGAAATCCCAACATATGGAAATCCATATTCGGCATGGGTTGATGATATGCCAACACCACGGGTTTTGGAAATCCTAACTTATCCCCCATTTATTGGGATGGGTGACCCTATGTAGCATCTTCCCCCACTTCATTACAATGTGCAGACCCATGTTGGGAACTCCAGTGCTACAGGAGGCTGTGAATCCTCGATTCTTCATACAGACATTGGAAGGGCCTACATTCGTCTGGTATAACCAGCTATACATTGAATCTGTAGTGAGTTGGGATGATCTTGGTAGGAAATTACTTTACCAGTTCTATTCCACCACTCAGAAGAGAAGTATTTCAGAACTCTTCAAGTGAAAACAGAGGCCTGATGAGCACGTTACATACTTTTTATCCTGGTGTGAATGGATCACATTCTTTATGGAAATGCCACTAACATAGGAGAAACTACTGATGATGTGTGTGGGGAATGTCAAGACCGAATTGGTCCCCTATTTGATCACCCAAAATTACCTTGGGTGAATTTCCATACTTCTCTAATAAGGCCTAGCACCTTGGGGAATCGCTATAGCAAGCCAAATCAATATGACTGTTGCCTCCTGCAATTCCTTCAAGTAGGGCCTCTAAGGATGAGCCCGCTACAGACACCCAAATAGAGGCCCCCAGACAATTGGAATTGTTTCCAGTGGAGCCACCTCCCCAGCCTTGTAGAGGTCCTCCACTAGAGGCGCAAATTCTGACCTAGCAGTGCCCACCTCCAAATCAGTATGCACCCCTGAAAAATGCACCACCACCACCTAGGCAAGATAACTAGGTCATGCATCCTCGATAGGCGCATTTGGACCATCATCAGGGATAGGATCCCAACCCCCCCCCCCCCCTTCCAAGACAAAATAAACCAGACCTAATCATTCAATGAGGCTCGGGTTCTCAGTTATTTCTATAGTGACTTGGAAGAGGGAATTGTTTGTTTTCCTGAATATAAGAGACCAAAAGAGGTGGGTCTCACTAATCACTCCAACTACTGCCCCGATCACCGGATCATGGGAAACACCCTAAAATAGTGAAATGTGTTTAAATACTAGTTTTAAGACAATGTTGAAAATTATATAGTCAGGTTGAGACAAGCTCTAGCACATGTCGCATGTGTGTTCGTGAAGTCTGATTGCAGCAGTGATAGTGACGATGAGTTGCATCAGATTTTTAACTGCAGGTCTTAGAATTTCTATTACTAGATGGATAGTAATGCAATCTCCTAGGGACATGGTATTATCTTTGCATGTCTGAATCAACTCAAACCTTTAGCAGAAACCACGTCACACACAGCCATTACCTCGACATCAATGACTCAGTCGTCCTCTTCCTAGTAGAGAAACCATCGGTGACACAATGGGAAGAAAAGTCCCCTACCAATACCGTCGTTATCCAGTACTCTCAGAAAAATTATTCACCTACAGAAGGAGATTCCCACCAGTATCCGTCCAGTAGTGTATGGTTCATGAAGTTATCATCAAGGGTATGCCTCAGTTAACATCTTAGATTTGGTAAATCCCTACGTGATTTATCACTGTGAGGAGCGCCAGGGGGATACTCCCCAATGTTCCTAGTCATCATCGGCATTAACAAATCCACGTTAATATGGTTTATCATAGAGCCTCGATTAGTATTTCTATATAGGCTATACATGCTACCGAAACTAGGAATCATGCCCTGCACAGAGCTCAGCATACACAACCTTCTCTTATGGTGTCATTAGATCTGCCTTCACCCCTGATTGTGTTACTTTGTTAGGTAGAGCCACCTCGACCGCGCCATGGTCATCCACTCTCTGATCCTGGCTAGTCTTAGTCATTTGGCCCTCATCTGAGGGTCTTAACACATGCATCTACTAGTGAGCAATGGGATATTCTTAGCACCTGTCAGTCGCTGGTCTAGCCAGTAGGGCCCACCATACATCTTATTGCAGAGCAACCTTCTGTGAGCCGAAGATCAAGACTAGCATGTAAGTATGATGTCCTCAAACATCATGTGAGCATTCCAGCGAGGATCTCTATCGTTGAGGCCCTTTTCATGTCATAATATATAAGTAAAGACCTTGTCAATCCCTTAAGAATCCCCCAGGAGTTTGAGATGGAGGTAGCTGCCGCAGAAGCCTTCGATGCAGAGGCAGTCGAGCATGATGAATGCTAGGACATCATCTCGTTCTCTAGAGAATATGAAGGCTCTCCCTTAAAGAGTAAAATTTTCCCACTGTACATCATTGTCCAGTTCAATGGAATTAATGTTCATCATTGTCTTGTCGACATAGGCTTTGGGATCATCCTAATCCCAACTTGGACATTGTGAAAATTGGGGTTTTATAAGGAGGACCTGAGTCCGTCTGACATGAAAATCCATGGCTATGATAGGACATAACAGAAACCTCTTGACAAGATCATCATAAAAACCAAATTTGGTGGTCTTCAATCCATCACTGAGTTCATGGTTGTCTCCCAGGACACCGCCTAAATTGCATTGATAGGCTGGCCATGGTTCCACATGTTGATGTAGTTCCTTCATCATATCATCATTTCCTCAAGTACTCACTTAATGATCGAGTGGGAATACTCCCAAATTACACATCTCCCTTTGCCTCATGTGAATCCCGCTACCTGGATTCTGACTATTACATGGGAAAGGAAAAAAAGATTCAGGATAACGAGGTTGAGCACGCCAGGCTGCGACCGACCAATGGACAGATCTGGATAAAGCCTACACCTTTCTAATCCTCTGATTGGAGGCCACAACCCCAGACATGGGATAATGATTCATTGTTTCTGGAATGAAGTGGGAACACATTCCCATGGCTATAAGACACCGGATAACCACCTCATACTCCAACACGAATCTGGATCGGCTGATCCCAGAGCCCCCAACACCCATAAGATATTGGTATGTCCACCCCATGGCAACAACAATACACCATACATTCTTCTTTCACCAGGCTGGGATAAACTGGATCAAGCCGACAAAACAATATTGGTAACTCCTCTACCCTAGCTACCCAGAGGTGGTACATTATTACATAACATTTTCATTATCACAAGGGATCAAATACCTAAAGACCGATCAGTTTAGTAGTGCTGTATTTAATAGATACATTCATAAGTTTTACATTCCATCATGAAATAAAAATTTTAAAATCATTTTTCACCTTTTGAACACAATTATATCCTTATTCTATCCCTACAGTTCAACCATAAAATACTTCTTCATAACCTGGGAAAAATTAAACATACAAATGGGTGACCTCCAATGCTCAGTAAGGATAACTATATAGCGAAAGAATTCATAAATAATCATAAATATATAAGGTAATGTATAAGAATAAAACAGAAGAATTTTAAACATAAACTTTGACATAAATGTAAATGTTAAAATCAAATAATTACATTTACATATTCACATGGATATTCTACAAGTTGAATAATCACATGCAATATCCATATCCACATTCATAATGATGGAATGAATAATTCTAGACTTCATAAGCACAAAGTCAAGGATTTGTGCCAATACTACATATAATATTTTTGTCAAGGCCTTTTTCGAAGAAACTAGTTTATCTCATGAGACCTACTGATGCGTCGAGGAGCTATAGCGTGCTCCACCCATCACTTACTAAGTCCAATTCATTCTTCATACCAAAAGGTTTACACATAACATACATATTCATATTAAAACTAGCATAAAAGGTCAATACATTATCCATAAACCATTAATGGTGTAAAAATAACACATTCAAAGTCAAAAATATCACAAAACCATCAATACACTATGGAAGTTTTGTATCATAATAAATCAACTTCCTACAAGCTTAAAATCCATCAAAGGATGTTGACATAGGTGAAATCAAAACTTTTTAGAGAAACATCTCATCTGATTTTGAAATAATATAAAAGAAATAAAATTATAAAAAAACCTTCATTTAAAAAATATTCTTATAAGCTTATAAGGGAAGTTTCGACGATGTTATAATGGCAGAAAATAGCCACACCCTCCATATAAGTTAAAAAAAGACATCCATACCTTAATTTTGTCGAAAAGGTCATGAAGTACCTTGTTTGGAAAACGATGGAAAGATTATTTCAAAACATATATGGTCAAATAAGGGTAAAAATTACTTTAACCCATAGTCTAGTAAATATTAAAAATGATTCGAATTACATTTTTATGAAAATAGGGATTCAGATGATATAGAGGTCCTAGTAGATACTTACGTATTAGAAACCACAGATAAGTAAAGAGATTGTATAATTAACCCTTACCTTGTACTTTTCCTTAGTCAATGGTATGTTAAACTCTGTATAATAGTTAAAAAATTGTTATTAAACTATAAAATATCCATATACATAAATATGATATCATATATGATCCTCTAATATACTTTTTTTAATAATATTTTTGTAGTATCATCGTTTCGGGTGTTTACTTATTCATTTTCCTTAATATGGTTGGTTATGTATTCCATGTTTTTTATGGATAGTATGTATTTTATTCATAAAAAATGATATTATGGTCATAAGATTTTTTTTCAATCATCAAATTAAAATTATTCTTAAATGATTATGATAGCAAATGAATCTCATCGCGTTCATCGATACGGTAATCTGTACATACGCCCGAGCGACAATATCATTATATTGATGGTGAAATCATACGTAATTGAATGTTATATCATATATATTGAATCATTAACATGATATATTTATTATTTACATCAGTTATATCCATTATTATACCCATCCAAAATAATGAAGGGTTCAAATAACAAACTACACCACGACATGGAGATGGTAAGTCATACGTACGCACGTATGGTGACTTTTTAATTTATAGGAAGGATATAATAATGAATATAGTTGTACCATATTTATAATAAAATTATAGTATGTAGAATATACTATATTTATTATTATAAAATGGAAATAACAATGAATGAGGAAGTGGAAGAAGAAAAGAACTCAAAAAAGGTGATGAAATATTTACCTCTTCTTTGGGTTCTTCCTTTTGATTTGATAAAAAGGGATCCTTAGGTTGGCTTTCTGACCAAAGAAAGGCCTATAGGATGAAGGGTGGATTGTTGGGAGGATATTTCGGTAGGGGTTGGCCAAGAAAAATGGATTTGGGGGTGTGAAATTACGATAATGGAAAGTGCCCTTTTATAATAGGGGTGGTGGTCAGTTTAGGAAAAGCTTGAAATATTATTTTATAACAAAATCATTTTTACTTTTCAATGGATGAAAAATTAATTATTTAAAAGAAATGTTTGGGATTAGTCAAGAAACTCTCAACCAATATTTTTTATACAGGTTTAGGTCATCTTATTAACCTTATCTTTTAGATTTAACTCTTAGTTAAATAGTTATACATTTATCATGTATCATTGTATTTTCATATTATATGGTTAATAAACATATTATAACAAGCCAAGAGAACCCCATGTGCTTCAATATTAATATATATAACTTTATTTGAGTCCTTTTCCTGAACCATAGATTTTTAAGAATAATATATCAATTAATAATAGAGTATTTGTTTTAAAAACATAATTATTTGAATTTTGACACTATTTTGTATTTGGTTTTGGTGAAAATCATAACAGAATGATTACCTCAAAAAAATATTATTTAATCAACCCTTAAAAGTCATATTAACTTATAAAATTAGTGTAATTCATCAAAAGTCTCAAATTACATTTATTTTTATATATATAATATCAATTATTTTAATCATTCATTAATAAGGAAATTACTACATCGTCATTGTGTCATAAATAAATTAAATTATTTAATTACTAAAAATTTATAATAAAATATATTTATGTCGGAAAAAAATTTAGATTTGTAATGAATATTTATAGTTGAATTTATTTTATTTATAACCACCTATTTAATTTATTTTAGTTATTAAACAATGAATTTATCTTTTTTAACTCTTCTTCAAATTAAATAATAATAAATGTCCTAATCTAATCCAAGTGGATCAAAGAGGATCATATTTTATTCCTAAGGTTGGTTTCTGGTTAAATTATACTAATCCATTAGAATTACGACATGTGCTAGGGTATTTATGATATCATTTTTACCCTTAATTGCCCTATTTACTTATAACTGTGGTAAATAAAAGTAAAACATTACTTTAATCCAAAAATTATATTCATATTATTGAACCATATTTTACATACTAATGTCAACCGGGTCTCTTGGATTTTTGTAATTCAACTCAAAAAAGTGGTAAAATTATGTTTTATGCAAATTTGCAAATGCTCATTGGAGGTGGGTAAAAGACGGTAAAAATATCAATAAAATTTTCATATATCTAAACTTATTATAAAATGAGTTAAATGAATTACGTTGAACATATATATATTATGTATATATTTTGACCTAAAATAAATATAAATAAAATAAATAATTATTTAAATAAAAAGATGGTTTAAAACAATAACTCATCATTTTTCACTATTCATAAAAAATTGAAAGATTTCAAAAAAATACAAAAAATTTACCAGAAGATAATTTTGATATTACAAATTCAAAAATGAATTCCATTTTTAAAATTAAAATTTATAAAATTTTAGAAAGTTGGTATTACTATTCATAACAACTAGTTTGATTGGTTGTGTTGTGTTAGAATCTCGAAATTGCATACAATGCAAGCTATTTCATTATTCAAAGGGAAATGTACAGTGGATGCTTGGGTTGTCACGTTCTCTCATCCTTAAAATAATTTCGTCCTCAAAATATATAAAATATTATTGCATAAAAATATTCAGGTGGTTCATCATTATAAATTACTTAGGTCCCCATGTTGCATCTTCCATCTTATGATTTCTTCATACAACATTCACTAGATAATTCGTCTAGTTTTTCAACACCTGTTGTCTGGTATCAAAAATTATGATAGGCGCTTCACAATAAGACAGACCAGGTTGCAGTTATAATTCTTCATAGGTGATTACATGCGTCGGGTCAGGCATGTATTTTCCCTACAGTGATACGTTGAACTAATCATGAACTTGGGAGAGACTTGGAAGCATTTCTAATTGGTAAGATACAAACCCAATTCATTCTAGAATTTCAAAAGGAGCGATGTACCTGGGAAATAATTTACCCTTCTTACAGGATTGTATAACTCCCTTCCATGGAGATACCTTCAAGAATAAATGGAATCCTACCTGAAATTCCAAATCCTTCTTTTAGTTATCGGCATAGATCTTCTACCTACTTTGATCATCCTCGGTGTAGGTTTGGATAACCATCACCTTTTCCATCATTTCATCAACATGTTCTGGGCCTATGAGTTTTCATTCACCAAAATTATCCCCAAAAGTTGGAGTGTCACACCTATTTCCGTATAACGCTTCATATGGGGCTATCTAAATAGTTGAATGGAAGCTATTTTTATAGCAATATTCTACCATAGGTAAATATTGATGCCACATACTATGAAAGTCAAGTGAGAAAGATCTCAACATGTCTTCTAAGGTTTTAAGAGTCTATTATGATTGTCCATCAGTTTGAGGGTGGTAGGCAGTGCATAAACGAAGTTTAGTATCAAGGGCCTTTTAATGAATTTTCCACAATCTTGATATAAAATAGGTATCACAATTAGAAACAATAGATAGAGTTACGCCATTAAGTCTTAAAATTCATTAATATATAGTCTTGGGAGACGTTCAAGTGGTAAATCTTCTCTTATATCAAAATATTGTGCTGACTTGGAATGATGATCAACAATGACCCATATTGCATCATTCCTTCTCAGAGTCTTTGGTAGGCCCATGATAATGTCCAACAGAATATTATCTCATATTCACTCAGGTATGGGAAGAGGTTTCATGATTCCTCTAGGATGCTGCCTTCCAACATTCACTTGTGGACAAACCATACATGTTGTCAAAAAATCCAAAATCTCCATCTTCATGTTGTCCCACCAAAAATGTTCCTTCAAAAAACTATACATCTTAGTTCTCCCAGGATGTATAGAGAAATTGGATCTATGAGTATCATCCGACAATTCCGTTTTTAGATTAGGTATATCGGGAACACAAAGTCCTTTCCCAAATTTCAATATTCCATCTTCATATACGATGTACCTCAATCTCCCATCATTCACAGCTTTAATCTTCTTTTGAAACTCTTTATCATCAGTATGAGAACTCTTTATCCATTCTAGTAATGATGGTTGGGATACCATGGAAAATTTAATGATGTTTCACCTTCCATAGTTATTCCCATATCCATCTCTACTAGATCCATGAAAATAGGATCCCTTTTAACTCTCATCTTGTTAGGAACTCCATGATTCATTCAACTAAAAGCATCAACCACCTTATTTTTCTTTCCCGGGTGGTAGTGTACAGTGCAATCTTAATCCTTGAGTAGTTCATTCCATCTCGTTTGCCTCATGTTGAGTTCCTTTTGAGAGAAAATATACTTCAAACTCTTGTGATCTGTATTAATCTCACATTTTTTCACCATAAAGATAGTATCTACAAATTTTTAGATCAAAGATTATAGCTTCTAACTCAATATCATGAGTGGGATAGTTTTTCTCATGAATTTCTAGCTATCATTATTCATAGGTAATAAATCTATCATTCTATATAAGGACATAACCATGTCCTTTCTTTGAAGCATCACAATAAAAAACAAACCCATTGTTCCCTAATGGTAGAGTCAAGATAGGAGTGTTGACTAATATTCTTTTAGTTCTTCAAAACATTCTTCCCACCCTTTTTTCCAAACAAATTTAACCCCTTTACATGTGATCTTCGTTTATTGGTTTTCCAATCCGGCAAAATTCTAGACAAAATGCCGATAATAACCTACTAGACCAATAAAACTGTGTACCTTAGTTATACTCATTGGTGCGGGAAATTCTTGGATTTCCTTGGTATTTCAAGGATCAACATAGATTCCATCCTTAAAGACAATATGGCCTAGAAAATAAATCTCTTGAATCCAAAATTCACACATGATAAACTTCCCATATAATTTATTTCTATTAAGAGTTTTTAGAAAAACATGCAAGTGATTTTCATGATCTTCTTAGATTTTGGTGTATACCATGATATCATCAATAAATTCCACTAAAAATCATTAATATATTCCATTAAAATTATATTCATTAGATCCATGAAAACCGAGGGTGCATTAGTAAATCCAAAAGGCATTTTTGTGAACTCTTAATGCAAGTACCAAGCTCAAAATTCTATTTTCAGAATTTATTCCTTCTTCACACAAAACTGAGGATATATTGATCTATGGTCAATCTTTGAAAAATATTGATCTCTATGATGTTGGTCAAATAAATCATGATTGTGAGGTAGGGGATACTTGTTCTTTATTGTTATATAATTGATCTCCCTTTAGTCAATGCACAACCTCATAGATATGTCTTTCTTCATAACAAAAATGCAAGGGTCTCTCCATGGGGAAAAACATGGGTGAATAAATCTCTTGTTACTCAATTCCACTTTTGGTTTCTTTAGTTCCACTAATTCAACAGTTTCCAATATATTTTGTGTTTTCAATATGGTCCTTGAAATAGGAATTAAATCAATGGAATCCTCAATTTCTCGGTCTAAAGTATGTCCAGGTAAATCCTCTAGCAACACGTCAAAATATTCTGGCACAATAGGTACATCCTCTATTCAAACATTCTTTTTCTCACCCATAGTTATTTTATTCTCTTCCTCCACAATAATTGAATTTAGTAGAGTTAATGGGGCTAGATATAGAAAATAATCAGGTTGTGATGTTTCTAATGTAAAGAAAAGTTACTCCTTATCATCATTGAAAATTTTAACCGCCTTCTTCTTAAAAAAAATTCACATTATGGTCCAAAAGCCGATTCATTATGAGGATTATATCTATTTATATCATAGGTATAATGATGTGATCAGAAGATAAATATCATTTATATACCCTAATGGGAACATATTCAAAAAAAATTGTGATGATACTTCCCTTAGCTGTTTTGACTGACAACTCTATTGTAAAGTCAAATTGAAAATATCTAATTTTCTTAACAAACTGTGAATATATGAAACAATGAAATGATCAAAAATAAAATAAATCATTTTCTAAACATGATGAAACCATTAAATTACATGCCACCATGTCTTTTGGAGAATCAACCTTAGCAGTAGTGATAAAATAATCCTTCCCTTGATCCTTTGGACTTTTCTGAAGCAAGCTTATTTAATTCTTATGAAATTAAATTGCATAATTTCCCATATCCCTGCAATTGTATCATTTAAAATTGGTAGCTTCTTTATTCCGCTTACAATAAAAAGCTTGGTGGACTTTTTCAACACACTTTTAATAGAATCCCATTTTCTTTAGGAATGTACCGGGGTGTTTCATCACCCATTTACTGTAGGATGTATGTTCCACATTTCCTTTCTTCCTAATATTTCCATTTCCATAATGTTCAGCAGATCAATTTTTCTATTGCTTTGCATAAAATCGCAAGACGTAGAGAATAATTTGTGTTTCTTGATAGGGCATGAGACTCTATCTTCATACGATGAGAAGGATTGTGAGACTAATGCTCGATAGAGAAATAGTTTTAACCCATCAAGGATTCGATCAATATTACTCCATGTTTAACGTATATAAATTACTGCATGCCTCGCTAACCATGTAAATTTAACCTCATACTTTGCGACATTCTCATCCTCATTTTTCCTCAGACTCAGAAATTGTCTTTCTATATCAACTCGACTGTCACAAGGAAATTATTTTTCAAAGAAAATTTCTTTAAAATATAACCATTCCATGTTCAATACTTCTTTATCTTACTTTTTGTTTTGAATTAATGACCAACATTGATCTTCATCTCACGTGAGGCGATAATATTTTATGTAAAATATTTCTCTTTCGCTACTCCCCAAAGCATGAAATATTTTTTCTAGGGAATTTATCATTTTCTGAACTACTACTACATTTTAATCCCATTGAATGATGGTGGTTATTTCCTCATGAAGCGATCTAACATTGATCATCCACGTTGTGGATCAAGGTGCCCCATATGGGTAAGGTTATTATTCATAACCTGAGTGAGTTGTCCCAGTATGGTGATAAGCTGATCGACACCAGTTTCTTCTCCAGATCCACTATAATTATCTTGAATATGAGGGAAATCCCTACATGAATTGTGCCCGTTGATACGGTTTCCATTCCATCCACTAGGAACCATTTCAAAACAATGTTATACACTATATTATTTTATGAATCGCGATACACAATTACAAAAATGTAAAACACTTAACATAAATTGAACAATTTATGGATATAATTCCTAATCATAAAAATGTTTTCTTTGAAGAGGTATATACTCATAAATATTTCATAATAGTTTGTAAAGAATATGATAATTATCCTAATCATATCCCATGGGAGTGTCCTATCCAAGAGTGCAATAATGCCCGTTGTTGGGCACTAGTTCCCCTTCATGTCTAGATCAAAGCGATGTTTTTAGGTTTTACCCTTAGGTTCATCTGTGTCAGAGTGGCCTATAACTTTTGATATTCGGATATAGATTTAATCCATTGAAAACTCACAAAATCTCTATAGTACCAAAATTCTTTGAAGTTCTTCAATACTAATCCTCAAAGTCTATATTAGGGTACTATTATCTGATTAGAGTTTTTCTAAATCTATTTTCCAAGGTTTATCCTAAACTTTTTTTGATTCCAATTGTAATTCCCCAACCCTAGTTAACCAAAGATGGTGAATTATTATATAACATTGTCATGATCACAAGGGATAAAATCCATAATGACTGATCTGTTTGGTCGCCTTGGAAGTACTAGATACATTCATAAGTTTTACATTACATCATGAAATAAAAACCTCAACAAAATTTTGTCCCCTTTTGAACACACTTATATCCTTATCCTATCCCTTCATGTCAGCCATAAAATAATTCTTCACATCCTTGGATATGTAGAACATAGAAAGGGGTGAGATTAGATACTCAGTAAGGATAAAAATATAGAGAAAACATTCATCAATAGGATAAACATTTAAGGAAATGTATAAGACTAAAACAAAAGGATTTAAAACATAAACTTTAGAATAATAAGGGAAATATTAAATCAAATAATTCCATTTAATTATTGACATGGATATTCTACTAGTTGAATAATTATATATAATTTGAATAGCCACTTTCATAATGATGGAATGCATAATGCTAAACTTCATAACCACATAGTCAACTTTTTTACCAAGACTACAAATAAGATTATTGTCAAGGCCTTTTAACAAAAGAATAGTTTTTCTCATGAGACCTACATATGCATTGAGGAACTATAGTGGGATCCACCCATCACTTACAAAGTCTAATGCATTCCTCATATAAAAAGGATTTGACATAACATAAACATTTGTATTAAAACTAGCAATCAAAATGTCAATACATTATCCATATACAATGAATGATGTCAAAATGACACATCCACAGTCAAACATATCTCAAAAACATCAATATAAGATGGGATTTTTGTATCATAATAAATCAACTTCAAAATCGCTTGAAATCCATCAAAGGATATCGACATAGAGAAAATGAAAAAAAAAATAGAAAAATATCTCTTTCTATTTTGAAATCAATTAAAAGTCATATTATTATTAAAGAAAACATTTATTTTGAAAACATTCTTATTTTCCTGTATGGGATGTTGTGATGATGTTATAATGGGGAAAAATAGCCACACCCACTGAATTAGTTAAAAAAAGACATTCTTTACTAAATTATGTAGAAAATGTCATAAAGTACCATGTTTGGAAAACAACAGAAAGATTCCTTTCAAAACATATATGGTCAAATAAGGGTATAAATAAATTTAACCAATATTATAGTAAATAGTAAAAAAGTTTTGAATTACATTTTTTAGAAAACACGGATGTGGATGATAAAGAGGTTCTAGTAGATACTTATGTATTAACAACCTCGGATAAGTAAAGAGGTTGTATAATTACCCCTTACCTTGTACTTTTCCTTTGTTTACGGTATGTTAACCATCTGTATAATAGTTAAAATATTGTTAATAAATTATTCATGAACCATATACATAAATATTATATCATATATGTTCCTTTAATACTTCTTTGTTAATAATATTTTAGTAGTATTATCATTTCCGGTATTGACAGATTCATTTTCCTTTATATGGTTTGGTTAAGTAAGACATGTTTTTTTAAGAATACGATGTATTTGATCAATATAAACAATGATATTATGTTCATAAACATTATTTTCAATCATAAAATGAAAAGTAATCTTGAATTATTAAGATGGGGAACGAATCTCATCGCGTTCGTGGAGACGGTAATCCGTACGTATGCACGAGCGACGGTATCATTATATTGATAGTGAAATAGAATGTAATTGGATGGTATATCATATATAAATAATAATTAACAAGTTATATTTATTATTCACAATATTTATATTAATTATTATGCCCATACAGAATAATGAAGTGTATGAATAACAAACTACACCATGACGTGGAGACGGTAAACCGTACGTACGCACACATGGTGACTTTGTCATTTATATGATGGGTAGAATAACAAATATGGTTGTAACATATTTATAATAACATCAAAGTATATAGAATATATACGAGTTTATATTTTATAATGGGAACAACAAAGGAAGGGGAAGGGGAAGAAGAAAATAACTTGAAAGAGGTGATGAAATATTTACCTCATCATCAGGTTCTTTCTTTTCATTTGATAAAAAGGGATCCATAGGATGGATTTATGACCAAAGAAAGTTCTCTAGGATGAAGGGAATAAATTTGGAAGCATATTTGGGTAGGGTTTGGCTGAGCCCAATGGCTTTGGAGGTGTGAAATTAAGATAAGGGGAGGTTCCCTTTTATAAATGTGGTGAGGGTCACTTTAGGAAAAGAATGAAATATTATTTTATGATAAAATCATTTTTGGTTCCTAATGGCTCCAAAATAAAATATTTCTAAGATAAGGTGGGGATGGGTCGAGAACTTCTCAACTAATAGGTTTTAGAAAGGTTTAGGTCATCATATTAACCTTATATTTTTTATTTAACTCTTAGTTTAATTGTTTTTCATTTACCATGTCTCCTTTATTTTTATATTATATAGTAAATAAACACACTATAATAAGACAAGAGAATCCTATGTGGTTCCTTATTAATATATATAACCATATCTGAGTCCTTTGGCCGAACCTTAGATTTTTAGGAATATTATATCAATTAATAATATAGTATTTGTTTTAAAAACTCAATTATGTCAATTTTGACACTATTTAGTATTTTGTTTTTGGGAAAATCATAACAACATGATTACAATGAAATAAAGTTATTTAATCAACCCTAACAGGTCATATTAACCTATAAAATTAATGGAATTCATGAAAGGTCTCAAATTACATTTATTTGGATATTTATAATATCAATTATTTTAATATTTCATTAATAAGGTAATTACAACATCATCATTGTGTCATAAAAAATTAAATTATTTAATTTATAAAAATTGTAAATAATATACCATTATATACAGAATTTTTTTATCTTTCTAATTAATATTTATAGTCGAATTTATCTAATGTATTACCCTATATTAAAAATGGATTAGTTATTAAACATGGAATTTAAATCATTTAACTCTTCCTTAAATAAAATAATATTAAATGTCCTAATCTAATCCATGTGGACCAAAGAGGATAATATTTTATTCCTATGGTTTTATTGGTCGAATAATACTTATCCAATATAATTAGGACATGCTTTTGGATAATTATGACATCATTTTTACCCTTAATCCCTATTAACTTTTAAATATGGTAAATAAAAGTAAAAAGTTACTATTCACCCAAAATTATTTCCATCTTTTTGAACCACATTTTTATTACTAACGTCAACCGTGTCTCTCAGATTTTTAAAATTCAACTTACAGAATCGATAAAATTATGTTTTATGTAAATTTGCAAATCCTCCTTGGAGATGGGTTAAAGTCAGTAAAAAGTCCAATAAAAAATTTTTATATCAAAAATTATTATAAAATGACTCCAGTGAATTACATTGATCATATATTGGTATTATGTATCTATTTTTACCTAAAATAAATTTATATAAAATAAATATTATTTAAATAAAGAGTTTGTTTTGAACAATAGCTCGGCGTTTTTCACTTTTCATCAAAAATTGAATGTTATCAGAAAAACACCAAAAATTCACACTAAGTTAATTTTGATATTATGAACTCAAAAATTATGGCCATTTTGAAAAATAAAATTTATAAAATTTCAAAAAGTGGTGATTACTATTCATAACGGCTAGTTTGATTGGTCGTAGTGTGTTAGAATCTTGAAGTTGTTTACAATGAATGCCATTGCATTATTCAAAGGGAAACGTACCATAGAAGCTTGTGGTGTTACAAAATTGATTTTATATCATCATGTATATACCCATGTGCCAAAGACTCAATGGGATTAGATCGACAGCTTTCATTGCGATGGTTTCAGCAGCACAAGAATCCCTCAATGTAGTGTCCACCAATGCACATGATAGTACTAGTCTCCCATCAGGATCTGTTGACTCAAAGAAAACTCCTCCTAATAGGAATTCCACCTCCATAAGTGAATAAGAGGTTTCAGCGGATTCTCCCCTAGCCATTGAATATGGCATCTCCACCACGGTCGATGAATTGGTACAAGTGATCCTCGGTAGCAAGGTGAACCTGAAATCCACACTGATCAGTACTGCTTTGGCCCTCAAGGAGAAAAAATAGTACGAAGACATTCTCAAACAACACCGTGATGTAATTTATAAGAGCTATGATGATATTCTAGGACTAGATCCTCATGTAGTCGTTCATCACCTCAGACTCCCAGAAAATCATCGCGGGATCAAGTAGCCTCCCAGAAAGATGCTCCCTTCCCATGATGCTATGGTCGAGGACGGAATTAATTAGATCATTAGATCCAATTTCATTGAAGAGGTCCAGTACCCCAAGTGGGTGGCTAAAATTGTTCTAGTCAGGAAGACGAACAGATAGATCAGAGTTTGCATTGGCTTCCGATACCTCAACCAGATGTGTCCAAAGTATGATTTTCCCCTTCTTATGGCGAAATTCTTGATTGATTCTACAATTGACTTCTAGAACTTCTCCTTTTGATATGGGTACTCAAGTTATAACTAGATCCTAATGGATCCTAAGGATGAAGAGTCTACGGCCTTCTGGGCACCACAAGGTACATTCAGTTACCAAGTCATGCCCTTCGGTCTA
Source organism: Viscum album (assembly GCA_963277665.1). Classification (NCBI taxonomy): domain Eukaryota; kingdom Viridiplantae; phylum Streptophyta; class Magnoliopsida; order Santalales; family Viscaceae; genus Viscum; species Viscum album. Next base: position 554,697,831 of record OY728131.1, read on the forward strand.
AAAAATGCTTGTGATTCCTACCAACGAGCTATGCATTGCATATTTAAGCTGATCCTCAGGACACTTGTTGAATGATACATGGACGACCTGGTGGTCAAATATCTCCATCGTGAAGACCATATCAATGACTATGAAAACGTGTTTGGATTCCTTCATTCCCCCCACCTGAAATGAACCCACTGAATTGTTCTTTAGGGGTCACATATGTAATGTTTCTCAGCTTCATTGTCATGTACAGGGGCATCAAAATGGACCTGTAGAAAATCAATTCCATTAAACAAATTTCCCACCAAGAAACCTATGAGAGCTTCAAGGTTTCCAAGGCCACTAGTCCTACATATTCCAATTCATTGCAAATTTATACGGCAAGTGTAATCCCTTTTCACGGCTTTTGAAGAAAGGTAGTCTCTATCTAAGGGGAGAAAATGTGAGACTGCTTTTAAGGAAATCAAGTAGTATCTTCTAAATCCTCCGGTATTAATGAGACTTGTCTCCAAAAATCCACTAGTCCTTTCTGTGACCACACAGGAACAATCCTTCAGTGCCCATCTCACCCAAAAGAACAATAAGGGAACATAGAATAGTCCCGACTATCTTATTCACGTGCTCCTTGATATGGATACCAGATACTCCTCTATCGGGAAGAGCTTCCTTGCAATGGTATTTTCAATCTAGAAATTATAGCATAACCTACATAAATATGAGGTACAATTGGTGTCTGGGGTCGATCCACTGATGTACATATTGAATCTACCAATGTTGATATATCATCTGGATCGTTGAGCAGTAATCCTCCAACAGTTCAACATCAAGTTTGTCCCTCAGAAGGCTATTAAGGGTAATGCATTGGATTACTTCCTTATTGCCCATCCATCTTCTATGGAATGCTCCCGGGACCTTGATTTTCCAGATTAGAAAATTATTTTGTTAGACCATACCATCCCATGTTGGAAAATACACTTCGATGGTGCTTTTAAAATCCCTAACGGAAGAAGGTTCTATGACTCCTGGCTCAACAGAGTAGGCATGGGTATCGTCTTCATCCTCCAGCACAAACCGTTATACCATATTCATTCCTGTTATCAGAAGGCTACCCCAACAATGAGGCGGAATACATGGATTTCATCATTGGCTTCGAGCTAGCCCTCAAGATTGATGTTCCCCACATTCATTTGAAAGGGGATTTTGAACTAGTCATCAAGTAGATCAACGGTAACTATGTCGTCAGAAGTCTAGAGCTCATACCACTATTGGAATGCACTTTTCAACTCATGGCCCAGTTCCCATATCCTCCAGAAGTTACTCATGTCCCTCAGTCTTAGAATGGTTGAGATGATACCTTGGCCATCCTAACTACATCACTTGTAGAGCATGAACATGATTATTTGATTTTCCACATGGCACAACAAAGAGTCATCACTCCTGCCACTTTAATTAACATTGAACACCCGCAGGTAATCCAAATTATCATCGATGCCTCTATTTCCGGACCTCCAGGTCCCCATGATGAAGTGATTTATTTGACTATTGACTAGAGAACCTCATATGTCGAGTACCTCCAAAACTATAATCTCCAGGAAAATCAGGCCGAGCGCGAGCGAATATGATGCCACACGCTGCAGTTTACCCTCCATGGTGGTCCGGATCTTGAGAAGATCCTTTATAGGCACGAGTTTGATGGGGTTTTTCTCTGTTGTATTCAAGGAGTCTAGATTTATCAGGTCATGCAAGAAATTAATTCCAATTCTTGCGGGGCTCATCAGAACATGCCGAAACTATCTCACAAGATCCAGAGACAGGCGTATTTTTTTCCCTCCCCGATCTGCGACTACATCGAGTTTTCCAAAAGGTTACATGAATGCATTATTCTTTCCAAATTTATGCATTGTCCCCCCGAGCCACTCCACACCACCAATTACTCTTGGCCCTTTGCGTTTTGGTGGCTCAACGACGTGGGACCATATCCATCAGTGACATATTTTCAGTGCAGGTTCATCCTTACCAGTTTGGATTTATTATCCAAGTGGGAAGAGGTAGTACAACTCACTGAGTTCAAGGCCTATTACATCATATAAATTGTGAGCTCCAACATCATCTACTGATTTGTATTCCCTCATGTTGTCCTCACCGATAATGACACAATCTTCCGAGTAGCAGAGTTGAAGAAATTGTATGCCAAGTACAACATATGTTCTAACCATACCTCCTGCTACCACGTGCAATAAAATTGTAAGATTGGGGATTTCAAAAAACCTCTATCTAACATACCACATAAAATGCATGGTCAGAACAAGAATATTTGTTCATACATACACCCCAATTCCCTCTTGGCTTACCGGACGATGAGTCGTAATTCCACATAGGTGAACCCATACACCCTGGTGTACGGAATAAAGGTCATCCTTCCCATTGAGATTCAGTCGCCTTCATTACGCACAACTGCCTACAATTAGAAAGATCCGGATAATTTATTTGATGTCCTTCAGGATGAAGTGGAATCCTTCAATGAGAACAGGTTGTGTTCCCTACACAATCTAGAGATGTATCAAAACAAGATATCTAGAGCTTTCAACAATAACTTTTGCCTCCAATAATTCGTATAAGGTGACTTGGTGTTGGCCTTGAGAACACCAATGATACCTGGGCAGAAACCACCCAAACTGAATCCCAAATGGAAAGGATCTGACACCATTCACAAGGATCATCCCAATAGAACATAATCTCTAGTTACCATGGATGGTGAGCATATAATGCCTCCCACCAACACCAAGATCAATCAATAATTACTTATCTTGAGTAAGTAGGGTCCTACATTACCATAAACTACTATGTCCCACATTAAATTAACTATATGTCATCTCATAGGATGTTAAATGGTACCTGGTACCACATGACCATAAACTATTCAGTCCCTTCCACAAGACGTTAAAATGTGTGGTTCGTCAAAACTGATGGGTGTAAAAATATTCATAATTTTTCATGCATGACATTAAACTGCGAGTGGTAGATGTACCATTATGGTCCTACATGACCTTAAACTATAGATGGTCCCAAACAACCTTAAACTTTATGTCATCTTCCAAGACGTTAAACTATAAGAACTACATATGTATTGATTCCCATTCTTATGGGTTATAAAGGAACGCTCAAACACTTTATCTTGAGTTCATCCCCTGGATTCCTCTATGACCACCACCCCTAGGTATAGTTCTCATGGAGGATCCTGCATGGTGTCGTGTACACTTCTTTGGCCCCAATCATGTCAGAATCACGACTATCACACCCTGTTAGGCTCCTCATTCTACAATTCTCCCACATCCTCATCGCAAAAAACTAAACTTCATGACTATCAAGAACTATGTTTGTCTTGATTCCAATCCTTATTGGATTCATAGGAACTCTGGAATATTTTGTCTATTGGCCTAGCCCCGACATCAAAATATCCTGGTCTTTCATCATCCTGCTAAACATTAAATAGCACGATCACATTAATTCTCGACACACTCCATGTATATGGGACTCTGTCATCATTCACATCAAAAAGGTTCCCCAAATAGTATGGATACATATCCTAAGGAAAATCCTATCATTTTGGGCCAACTCCCTCGATGACCTCGAATGAAAAATTGATACAAGTCCCCACGTTGCGAATATGGTTAGCAGTCGATGGTAATTTGTTGATTCCCATTCTTGGTCACATGATATGGATGATGTATTTCGAACCTAGTCAGTATTTAGACTTTGTTGTTGTTTCCACCCCATATGTCCCAAATATTGGGTGTAGTGGTTCAGTCTGTCACACAGTCTCTTCAAGCATGAGTCTTCTATAGGCAGGAGCATGAGTCCATCTGTCGTACCCCTATATTCTAGGGAGAGCCCAATCCTACTACATGTTTCCCACAACAAGAATTTATCATGTGGTTTTAGGATATTTGGTAAGACAATAGCCTCATGAAGGGTCATGTGGCTACAATTTGCTGGGACACCCAAGCTTAGGTCACTCGACCCATTCGTCCCACTTTCCCATGTTCTCATCTAGGATTGGGTGGTGTGGTATGTGCTCATATCCAAATTCACGTTGGTTTATATTTCCCTTCCAAACATATCCCCTTGAGATATCCATCATCCAACTATCTTACTTTCCATGAGCACAAGCCCCACCATGCATCTCACACCCCATTATTTGGGTTTTCATCATCTTTCATATCCAAAAGGACCCCTGAATGGCTTGGATGATCAGCCCAAGGGATTTATTACAATTTAGGGCCAACATCCACAAGTATTTTGAGAAACAATTTGATACAAGTCTCATGTTGCAAATGCGATCAATGATCGATGCTCAATTGCCTTCCCCTAAACCCTGGTCACAAAAATACAGATACAGTTTTGCGAACATGGTCAACAGTTATCCTCTATCATTTTTTCCATTTTTTGGTTTTTCACTGGTTTGATAATTCTCCCTCTCCACTTATCTTTCCCATGAATATGACATTAAAGTAGGCATATATGGTCTGATCCCTATGACCATAATCTAGGAGCACCATCATCCTTACTGCAAGACATTAAACTGCAAACAGGTTGGGACTTACCATTTCATGTCCCTCAACCTTTTCAGACCCTTAGTCGAACTGTCCATTCCCGATTGTGTGATGTGGTATGATCTGCTTCTCTCATTCACCCTATACTACTCGTCGTTCCATACACAGCCCTCTTTGGGGTACCTTTCCCCCAATTGAGTTCTTGCTGCATGATATTAAACTACACAGCATCCTCCCTCATAAAAATGTGTGGCATGATTCCCATCCTTATAGTATATGTTGGACCACCCGAACATCTGGTCTTCATGTCCAGCCCCATCTCTTAGAAACCCTTTTACCATTCTAGCCTATTGGCCTTAGTCATTCCAGGGGAAGGGTACACGGTGTGGTATGTTCTTGTGTCCCCATCCACATTGGGTTTGTAACAACCATGCCACATACCTCTCTCTCTAGAGAAACCTTTTCTCCATTTACCTACACTCATCTTTTCAAGTCGGATACTCTTATGTTATGTCAATCAACCCTTTTTGGTGATTCATCAATGTGCATAAGAGTACTCTTGTTCAGAACATAAAGTTCCAGATTCTACATGAACATTCTTTCACCCATTTTTTAGGCATTTTTTTCCCCTACATTTATGATTTTAAAACCATTCACATCCAATAGGACCCCTTGAATGGCATGGATGCTCAACCAAAGGGCTATCCAACTAGTACAGGGAAACTTCCTTGAGATTTTCAAAAAAAAGTGTGTATGTCCCACATTGTGAATATGGTCAGCTGTGGACATTCATTTGTTATTCCCATTCTAGGTCACATGATATAGATGCTGTGTTTCGATCATAGTCAATAGTTATCATCCATCGTCACGACAACACCATTAAGCTGTCTATGTTGGTTACATGATTCACATCATTCTCTACCCCACCATGTCTAAGTGGAATTTTGACACTCTTGGTATTATCCCATAGTGTGAATTTTCATGTTAGGATGAAAAAGATGCAATAAGGCATCATTGGGGGCTCCGCATCAATTCCCCCTTACATGAATCCCATGTGTTGCACAAAACCTCTTCCACCCCACACCAAGTTTGACTCACATGGGCTTAGTGACCGGATCGAGGTCTACATTCTCTTGGATGAATTTTTATTCTTCATGGTCCTTGATATAAGACCTTAAACTATGACATATTTATACATCCTATCCTCAGAACTATGTCTAGATTTATTCCCATGCTCTTGGGATACGTCGGAACACCCATGAATCTCGTCATTATGTCCAGCTCAAGTTCCACTTATTGTCCCTTTTGTTCAGATTTTTGGCCCCGACATTTATAGGATTTTGTGGTCTGGCGTGTGTGGGATTATACCTTCACTCTCATTGGGTTTTCAATAGCAACACAATGTACTCCCCTTCTTGGAGCTAGTATCTCCTACCACTTGTCTCTCATGACTTTAAATTGTACCCTCAGAACAACACATGGCTTGATTCCTGTTATCTTGAAATATTTAGGAGCACCTAGAAATTTCATCCACAGATCCAGTTCCATATTTTCAGGCCTTTTATGCCACTTTGTCCCAAGGTTTTCCCCTGGAATTGTGTGAGGTGTGGTATGGGCTTGTGTCCCCATTCGTGTCGGTAATTCATTGTTATGTCATGCATGTTTCCATTAATTTCTGTACCATATGATTCTAAAATAGGCTGCATAGTCCCAAATAAATTAAAACTATTGTGTCTTTATTTCATGACATTAAAATTCATGGTTGGTCCTATCACACGACCCTAAACTGTGACATTATCGTCCTGGAAACATGATAATAAACTGCACTGCATCATGGTGTCCTCGCACAAGGGGACATCATGTAGGGTATTGGTCATGCACCATACCATTGGTCAATGACTACATATGGAATGATTATTGTATCTATACTAGGATTCATTGTCCTAGTTTGATTTCATCACAAAGAAAACACACTTATATCCTAAAGGAAAAACAAGATCTATCAAATGTCACTTCTTTTCATGCATGGACTGGATCTACATGACCTTATCATCCCTGGAACTGGTACCTTACAATGCTGCTCTTAGAACTAGGTGTGGATAAATTCCCATTCTTATGGGGTACCTAAGAATTTCCATGAACTTTCCCTCGGGCCCATCCAAACAATTATTTTTTCTCCCTCGATCTAAAATCTCCCCAAAGAACTTGTGGTGATGTGAGTACCTCCTGGGATCTCATTCACATCGGGTTTAATAATTACCACGCCACATGTCTCCCTTCATCATTTATATCTTTTGTATATGCTCTATGACCCTAAATCTACGATTTCTCTGTGTCCTTGTCGTATGACATTAAACTACACAGCAGCTTCTATAACTATGTATGGCATGATTCTCTTTCTAATGGGATACGTAGGAATGCACGAACATTTAGTCTGTGGGTCATACCCGAGGAATACTAAATCCTACCCCCCCATCATTTTCATCACTTTTGTTGAACTCTTTTGGGAACATGTGATATGGAATGTATCCCTTGGGTTATCATTCACAAAGGGTTTTGAAACAGCCATGCCATGTGCCTCCCTTGTCGTTTCTCAATCTGGTTTGAGTCCTATGACCCTAAAATAAGATCTCCCAATGAGAACTATGCTTCAGGGTTGAATACTTCTCCTCCATGTTCGTAGTCCATTAAATCATGTTCCCCCTTAATGGTTCACCCTATAACCTTAAGCTAGAAGAATATGATCCTAGGACCCTTTTCCTCGGAAAGGGACTCAACACCCTCTATCTGATATGTTTTATTGTCTTACATATATGTGTTGTGACAAAGATCCAAAAGTGTGGAATTTTCACAGGGAAATTCCATCATTCCATGTCCTAGCATCGTAAGTCTTTTATTTGGATCTTCATCTTTTATCATTTCTGAAGGGACCCTCTTTACAGCCTCATCCCATGCCACATTGGCTCACCTATCATCCTGGTCCAATTCCACTTAAGACCCCAGACAACATTTTTGATAAGTCCTATGTTTCAAACATGGTCAGCGGTTGACCCTCATTTTTTTTATCCCCATTCTAGGAAAATATGTAATGAATAATGTGTTTCTATCCTGGTCAACATTTCTCCTTTATCTCTACATCAGTATCATTTTGGTCCAGATCTCATGCTTCATGGTTGACATCTCTCCACTCTCTTATGTTCATGTGGAATTCCAACATACTATTATTTAACCCTTTGCACATCTAGGTGTGTCATGTAGGCAAGTTAGTATTATTAGTACGTCATTAACCTATCTTCCAATAAATCATAATGTGTGCCTCCTAATACAAGGAAAGTCAAATCATTACTCTTTGTTTCCCACATTGAGCATGACTCATGTGGGATTAGTAGTATTAGTGGGACGTGTACTCGCACATCCGTGCCACACATGCCTTTCATCTCGCATGACATTAAACTTCACACTCAAGAACTACATTTGGCTTGATTCTCATCTTTATGGGATATGTAACGATTCCTAGAAATTTTTCCTCGATCCCAGCCTCAGGTTCGTTAACCCTTCTTGTCCCTTGGCCCAGATCACTATACTGGCAGTATGACCATTAAAACTATGTGCATCGTACTTACCATATGATGTTAAACTATATGTCTATCATATTTTTTGGCATGATGTAAAATCACAAGGCACCCTTGGTCCTCACCAAAGATTTCATGTCTGAATGTAAGACTGATCCCTGATCAGACCGATATGCCCACCTAATGTGTTTTCACCATGGTGGTGTTATTTCACTAGTGTTGGAATCCCTTCGAAAGGCCCGTAAATCCACCCTCCTTTCTTTTCATTCCCTTTATTTGGACCCTTGTGATATTTAACTTCTAATGGAACCCCATTACAGTATGGATTTCTGACCTATGGCTCGCCTACTTTCCTGGTCCAATGCTCGGGAAGACTAATGGAAGAAATTTTGATTCAGGCCCCATGTTTCGAACATGGTAAGTGGTTGGCCCTCATTTGTTATCCCCATTTTAGGCTAATAAAATAAGGATACTGTGTTTCAAACATGGTCAATAGTTTGTCTTAATCATCACGTCATCCTTATAGTGTTCCAAATATTGGGTATTATGATACACAATTTCCACTCCTCTATGTTGGGATTGATTCCAATGTCTCATGCGTTACCCCATTCCAGCATCAGAGCACGCTAGGAAAATCGAAATTTTACTATTTCGAGAGCTTCATTATCCAGTTAGGCCTCCCCTTCCCTTTGGGAAATCTGGAATGGTTTTCCAAACCCTGGATTCCTGAAGCATGGTTTGTGCTCCCATATTCAGGTGGAATGACAAGGTGGTCACCCATTGTTTCTCACATCAGGTCTGACCCATGTGAGCTTAGGGATTAGTCGATGGATTTTTCACAAATGTGATTTTCAAGTAGAAGAATGATGAAAATAATAGAACTCATGCATGAATCCATCATAAATAATCAAATCAATAAAGTGCGTTCAAAGGTTACTTGCATCACAACAACTGAGGATCGACCCCTCCTATGGACGGGTGGACCCCATCAAAAGAGCATTGTAACTCTGCCACCCTCTAGCTTGTGACATCCATGATTCACTGATTCCTATTCTGTTCCTTCTCCTCCTCAACAACAATGGGGTGTAGTTCGTCAACCATGATATGGGCCCACTCTTCATTGGTTCAGATGACAGTCCTCTACTCAGAGGCTTGCTTCATATGCTCTTCGGACTCTACCAGCTGGTCCTTCAAATGGGATTAAGCCTTTGATTACATGGTATGTAGAGAATAATTTTCATGTTCCTGGACCTATACCCATTGAATTTTATTTTTATGCTCATGGAGACTCTTGATGTTCACCTCTTTTCTCTACTGCCCACCAACACTAAGGCCACATTCATATTCCTGAGTATTTTCCACCATGAGATCTTTGAAGAGTATGTGAGGATGATAGAAATCCACTCCCCCGGTGCATAGTTCATGCATTAGGGACCAAAGCCTCACCATCTAGTTTATCCATTGAGTTTGAGGGGTATCATCGATGAAGTTCTTAATCATCTTCCATGATCGTTGATAGATGTTATTGCTATAATCCTCATCCGAGGCTATCTTTTACTGATCCAAAAAGTCTTTAGATTGTAATATGGGAAACTCCCCAAAGAACAAATTAGTAGAGTATGAATCATGTTTCTGATCGGGCATGGTAAGACATGTGTTGTCCAATAGATCTTCATCAGCGGATCCCACCTCAATGATATCAGGTTCTATCCTGTTAGCAGTCCCACTAGTGATCGGGAGCACTAAATCTCGGTCTATTTGGGTGTCTGCTTCCACAACCACAATCATTCCCTTTGGAAAGGTGCATCTAGGATTACCGACCATCCTTTCTATGGAATATCATTCCATTTAATGAACTATGCATACCAAAAAGTGAAGGATGTAATTTAACCTGATCAATGGGTGGTAGTCATGAATTTCTTAAAGGATACATATAGAGATCATATTGTTCGTGACAATTCTAGGTTTTTTCCATGGGTACTTTGAGGCATGGCCCCCCATATATAGTTTGGATGTCTAAAAAACACCTGAAGAACTACCCTGGGTGTCCCATCCCTACTGGACGCAGTAATCTCCATAGCCACATGCTTAGATCGAGAAGGCCCTACAACTGCGTCTACTATAGGGAGGGAATAGGTTCATTGTATGAGGCCCTCTTGCATAATTAAAATATTGGTGAGGAGTCCAAATTAAACAAGAAGTGGACCCCTGGGAAGGGGCTTAGGGTTTTTACCTCAAGAGCCTCTCCAGACCCTTCAAGTTCTGGGTTTGAATCACCAACTTCACTATCCTCTAGAGGACACCCTCTTCCAGCCTCCCCCCCTGGAGGACTAGTATGATTCTTCTAGCAGAGGGAAGAGTTCTCTCAATTCAGTATCTTATAAATGAGAAACATATGTTTGATCCAGCAATACTTTTACCTGATTCGTCATTGGACGCGTGGAACCCCAGGAGTGCACGAAGTCCTCTTACTCACCCCAGTATTGCTCCACCTCCACTTGTGATACTAAAAAGACGAACGCGACATGGACAATCCTCAAAAAAATTATCCGAAGATGGTTTAGGTGTTTCCACAGCTCAGACAGGTTGAGGAACTGCCTATTGAAATCCCATATATCAAAGGCCTCTGTGAATACATCATTCTCCCACATGTCTATATAGAAAAACTGCTTCCCCAGAGCCTGGGTGGCTATCCAGTGGAACCCCCTTGACGACCTCCGCTCCGAATGACTCTGCTCCCCAGAGACCACTGGATTTTCCACTACCACCTCTCTTTCGACTGGTGCATATGTTGTCACCTCTGCAGCCCCGCCACCACGAGATGTCATCGCTACCTTTGGGCCCCTACCTCGAGGTTGGGGAGGCACCCCTTCGCTAGCCCAAATGGTTGGATGCTTCTGCATCTCCCTGGTGTCAGCTGCCTCCCAGATCTTGGTGTACTCTTTCACCAGCCTCAAGACTATACGGGCGGAGGCATCTCATTCAGAATTTCCCCATCCTCACATGTGAACATGAGCCACATCCGCCTCATCACACATGGATAACCCTCACAGCGCACCCCCAAATAGACCTGTGGGGTCAACCGCTGCATACCCTAAAACTGCCTTATGAATTGGTAGAGAGTGTACGACTCACAAAAAGATACATGGTCCACTCACGCTACCAAGATTCCACCCCAAAAGTCTAGGAGGTAGGACCGTTTCTCTTCCATTCCCTATCTGACATCAATGAATACGCCTGTTGGCAACCAGAACAGGTGGAAATTGAACTTGTCTGCCTTTCAGACCCGGTTCAGCACTGCCTACACAGTCAACTTGGCTAGAAATCTATCCACAATATTCAAAATGGATTGGTGATATTTTTACATGGATGGAAAATGGGGTATAGATATTCAGATATTCCCTTGACGTGCACCGTTGTCCACCCATACAAAAGGTGGAACGGCTCGTATATCCTTAGTGGAATCTTTCACTCACTGATATGCCACAACATCTTGTACAACATGGAATGAATTGGGATCCCTAGGATGAACTATCCCCCTATTGCCAACATGGACGCCAGGATAAATGTGGTCAATCGCACACACATGTTCATGGGTCTTACTGGATGGATCAAACCAGAGATGAGCACCAAAATGAATGCATCCAAAGAAACTATTACTTTTTTCTTAGTACTAATGTTGAATCCCCACATCTTCTACTGGTTATCCTCCAAGAGCTGCAATTATGGCTGCTCCTTGCCTTGTTGAGCCCCCTTTAGGAAAGTTAGAGACCTCACATGGAACTGCCTATTTTCTAGGAAGTTCATGAACTACTTCGACCACCATTTAGAAACAACATTCCTCAATGACTACTTGTCCTCTCCTTGCACTAGGACCATCAATTCCATAACCATTGGTGGCATATTCTCTGGATCATCCCATGCACCCATAATGGGGAGGAACTAATCATACATCACCCCCAATGTTGGAAACCCTGGTATCTGATGCATGTCCCATAGACTGATGCCGACCTCATTAGGGTGAAAATGCTAGGTATTGGTCCTTAAAAACCATCTACTATGCAACTCCAGCGTCAACGTTTTTGGAAAATTGATATGTAATTGGGGGACCAAGATTCCTCTCACAAGATCACTCTTCTCAGATCTACCTCAAATTCTTCGCACGAGGTGCCTACCCAGTAGGCACAAGCACAATCATCTGTGAAGTTGCCACCCGAGCATAGACCCCACTTCTATGAGAACCCCATCATCAGGATCCCTTGGGATGCCTTTTATATAGTATGGTACATTGGGGGAGAGGTATCTAGGAGCAGTTCCTTCCTGTTGATGTTATTCACATGATATTATAGACAATCGGTGTTGACAGGTGTGAAGTCCTCCCAGGTGCGACCGTCAGCCTTCAAGAACCACTAGCATTGGCATGACGGGCACCTGAACCAGTATAATGGCTCATCCCTGGTCACTTTAGGTATGGGGATTTCTTCTCTTAGGCCAATGTTTTATAGAGTCTTCCTTTATCATAGTTGATAATACTTCAGACTATCTTACAGTATCTCTTCCAGTGAATTATGTTCAGAATGTCTTCGCATGAACTCCTCTATACTCAACTTATCATCCTTTTCATCCCTTCAGGTAGAATATGCAAGGACCCCCTAGAAGCCTCCTGTTGAGCCATTCATTTTTTTGGAAATTTGTTTTTTTTGGATCTTGTTCGTGAAACACCTTAATGAAGCTCGTCCGCGAATCTCGTTTGTAGAGCTCTGTCCATGCAAAGGAAATCATAGAGTCCTGCCCCAGCCTTCAGGCACAAGCTGTAGAGCACACTTCCGCGAAGTCGAAGACTCAATGTGAACCACGAAGTAGAAAGCCCGATTCTCGAAGAGAAATCGTAGAGTATGTGGTGCTTTGTGAATCAAGATTACATAATTCCAAAACGTGGAGGGGAAATAGGATAACAGAGGGTTTGGTATACACTATTTATAGGCGATGAACCTCTGAAATTTGTGGTACATCTGACAATAGTATGCTTCACAGCACACTCAGTCCATGTATTGCCTCTCACCCTTGTGAGTCTCCTTCATGAGCCTGCAACATGATTGAACAAGGAGTTTTGGCGGTTGACCCTTATACATTTACCCTAATTTTTTCACGTCTCCAAGTCAAAGGGGGAAATTTTAGGGCACCAAAATTGGGGAAGACACTACTATAAAAACAGGTATTTGCGACGGGTCATTTACAACGGGATCCCGTCGCAAACGGCTTTTTGCGAAGGGGCCCCTTCGCAAATGACCCGTTGCTGAAAACGGTGTCGCAACAACAATTTTTTGCGACGGGCCCATCGCTAAAGCCTTTTTCCGCGACGAGGAGAATCCTCGTCGCAACTAGTACTCGGTATATTTGTAAAAAACTTTTCAAAAACTATTTGCGACGGGTCCCGTAACAAAAACTATTTAAAAAAAATAAAAAAACTATTAATAAATTATTTTAATGCATATAATAATAATACTATTTGCGACGGGCATAGTATCCCGTCGCATATACTATAAAAAAAATAAATTATTAATAAATTATTTTAATTAATATAATAATAATCCAATTATAATTCAAAAATAAAAAATAATAAAATATTAATAAATGATTTTAATTAATATAATAATAGAATTATAATTCACAAATAAAAATAATAAATTATTTTAATTAATATAATAATAATAGAATTATAATTCAAAAATAAAAAAATTATAGAATATTAATAAATGATTTAATTAATGTAATAATATTAGAATTATAATTCAAAAATAAAAAAAATATTAATATGTTATTTTAATTAATATAAAAATAATAGAATTATTTTACATTCAAATATTAAAATAATTCAAGTATTACAAAAAAATATAATTAAATTATAATATTATAAAATTTTAATATATATATAAATTATAATATTATAAAATTTTAATATATATATAAAATTTAATATTATAAAATATAAATAATATTATTATTCAAATTAATATTGTTATTTAAAAATATAATATTATTAATATTTTATAATGAGACAGAAACTATACAAATAGAAAAAAAATCATATTTTGATTTCACAAATTTTATAACATAAATACAAACTCTAATCGGAAGGAGGGGGAGGGGGGGGATCTGCAGATGGTGGTGGAGGAAACTCCATCCCTAAAGCATGAGTGAGTCGGCGCATGTACTCCATCTGCTCCTGATGCTGCTGCTGCCACCGACTCGTCTGCTCCTCGTACAGTTGTTGCTGGCGTCGACCTTCCTCCTCATGCTGCTGACGCATCTGCTCCTGCTCCTGTCGGAGACTCTCTATCAGTGCAGTCTGAGATCGCAACTGATCCTCATACTGTGTAGAAGAAGAAGATGCACGAGCTCCTCTCGAGCTGGACGCTGACATCGCAGCACTGCCATAATAATCTCCGGGAGTCAGTCAAGAGCTGATACCAACTACCTGGCCCTTCTCGAAGGCATACTGGGTGGCCTGCATCCATGCCGCCTCATCAAACTGACAACCAGTGGTCTGATCTGATGACTCGGCCTGACTCTCAGGTCGGGCCTGTGATGCTGCGGCCTCATATGACTCCTGTAGTTGCAATTTAAAATTAAAATTGTGAATATATTATATGCAGTTAATTTTTAAACTTGAAAACAAATAATACTGACCACGATGTGATGCTGATGATCACCTCTGAGCTCCCCAGTAGCAGGATCACTATACAACCTCCGATATACGTCGTACTCCGTAATATCGGGGTGCTCGACAGCCTCTAAGAATATAAAATAAACTGTTAATATTTATAGTTATATAAAATATTTATAAATAATGTACGTACCAGATGTTGTCTATGAGTACTGAATGAACGACTCCCCTCTCGATGAGTCACCTCCTGTCTCCCCTAATTCTGCCTCCCCACCGATGATCTCCTCTGAAAGGCACCACTCAACCAGTGCGCACATAATCCATCCCATACATGGGATGAAATGTACTCTGGTCGGTGTGCTCTACATGACTCGTCAGAATCTGACACTCCTGCTTTCTTCATCGTAGATTTTCTTAAATTGTGAAAAAACTGTCGAAGGCGATCACGCATGGCCACCTCCCATGCCTCGTGGATGGCGTCACGCATGGTATCCTCGATCGGATACCATAAACCCTACAAATAAATCAAAATATCAAGTTAGAAATGAAATAATTTTCAAAATAAAAATTATTTATTTATGTAGGTACCAACCAATGGCCGAACATGGCCTGCTGCACATCAATGGAAATCTGCTCCCATGTGGTCCACGGCTGAGAGAAATAGTTGCGCAAAATAGCGCTGCCCTGTCCGACTGCTATATGCGGAAAACTGTAAAAATAATAATCATTTATTATGTGAATAGATTAATGAAATCTTAGTCAAATCCACAGGTTATCACACAGGTTATCACACCTCCGTGTGCGTGGATCAAACCCAAGACGTGGACGTCGCTCGGGGATGGGGTCAGGAATCATCAATCGTGCAAGACCGCGCCCCCTCCGTGTACTCCCTGGAGCGCCTGCAGGCTGAGGGTCATCTGGCAGCAACTCATCTGCATCGAATGTCAGGTCAGCATCCGCCAACTCACGAAATGTGGCATCGTCCATCTGAAACAGAAAATGCTTATTTTGTTAGAAAATAATTGATAATTACTATTATATATACATATATACATATTATGATTGTATATAAATACCATGGAATTCTATCAGTGTTCATCTTCATCATCATCTTCATATATGTCAATGTCATCTTCATATTCCTCCTCAACATCATCGATATCCATTTGAGTTACAGTTGCTTCATCTCTTACCATTTCAAATTCATATGTGACATCATTAACATCATGGTCATCACCGACTCTTAAATGTGGGGTGTCGTCATCGATACTCATGTCTCTTTGTAAAAAAGATTGATTTTGAGTTCTCTGTTGAAAAACTTCAATTCTTTGCACATCAGTGAAAGCACATTCACTTTGACTAAACTGATTGTCTCGAATTTTGATTTTTATTACACTCCACTAATCAGTCAAGTCTCTTGACGTAGCATAGTACTTTGCGTAATAAACTTGATATGCCTATTGAGCCAATAAGAATGGTTCATTTACTGATAGAACACTTTTACTTTTAATATCGATGATTCCATGAGTCGGATGAACATGCACGCCTCTCTCTGTATCCAACCACCGACATTTGAACATGGTTATGTAATGTTGTCCAAGATAACAGAGTTCAATGATTTCATCAAGTATGCCATAAAAGTCAACACCATTTTCTCGATGATGAGATCCTCTCAAGCTAACTCCACTGTTCATTGTTTTTTTCGATTCCCCATATGCATGTGTGTGGAATCGAAATCCATTCACCACATATGCATTATATGTTTTAACAAGTTTAGAAGGTGGGTTACTCAATACACACAGCCGTTTGTCAATTTTATCAGCATGTCGAGACACCTGAAAATTTGTGAAATAATTATCAATATGGTAAACTATACATTGAATGAGTTGCTAAAAGATAAATAATTCATGTTACCAGTTTTTGAAACCACTGAGAGAAATTTTTCAGTCGACGTTCTTAGAGAGCAGCTGCTGTAATTTGTGAAATTTGTTTCTTGATATGATTATCATACAACCTATAAATACCAAAGTTATTTACTGTAACATAAATGATAGAATAAGTGATATAAACACTTACAGTACAACTGATGTCATATCTTCACAGTTGAGCAGAACATACGAATGAGCTCTATGATGTTCATCATCTGAAAGCCAGCGTTCATAAACTCCACCAAAACCAAGCTCTGACTGGTTGAAAATAGATAATTGATTGTCGATTTCATCAATATTCCTCTCGTTCCGTCCCATTAGGTTGTGTTTTGAAGGATACTCAGATTCAAAATAATGTGATCAGAAAAAAGATATTTCCTCTTGAAAATAAGCTTCTCCAATAGATCCTTCAGCAGATGCTTTGTTTCGTACTTTTCTTTTCAATTTTTGCATGCATCTTTCAAATGGGTACATCCATCGAAACTGTACTGGACCTCCACATTTGGCTTCATATGGCAAATGTAACATCAAATGTTCCATTGAGTCGAAGAAAGATGGCGGAAATATTTTTTCCAGTTTACATATAATTACAATAACATCTTTTTCACGTTTGCCTAGAGCATCATAATCTGCTGTAGCTGCACAAATTTCCTGAAAAAAATGAGACATGTCTGTTATGGAATCCCAAATCACAGAATTCAACAGACCTCTTAATCCAGCGGGTAGCAGTCTTTCCATTATAACATGACAATCATGACCTTTTAATCCAGTAATATGACCATTCTTTACACATCTACCCAAATTGGAAGCACAACCATCTGGAAGTCTCAATTCTGCAATCCAATGACAAAATAATAAACTATTTTCTTTAGAAAGTGTATAAGCTTCTTTTGGTTTCAGTAACCTTTCTGTTCTGACATTCTCAAATAGTTCCAATTCTGGACGCCTGCAAATTTGGGCCAGATCTAAACGTGCATTTACATTGTCTTTGCTCTTTCCTGGCGTATCCAACACTGTATGAAACAAATTATCAAAACAGTTCTTTTCAATATGCATGACATCTAACATGTGTCGGACCAACAAATCAGACCAATATGGCAAATCCCAAAATATGCTACATTTAATCCAATTGTGTTCTTTCCCAAAACCAGAAATTTTCTGTTGGTTTATTGTGGGACCAAAAGTGATGGGAGGTAATGAAAATAAAACTGATTTTAACTCCGAACCTGATAGCATTTTTGGAGGTCCTTCCCTTTCAAATGTTACTTTTCTGAAATGAAATCTGTTTCTGAGAAAAAGATGATCAGCTGGAAGAAATTTGCGATGACAGTCAGAATAACAAGGTTTCTTTCCATGAATGAGAATAAATGCTTTGTTCTCTCTCATACAGTAAGGACATGATTTCTGACCATGTGTACTCCAGCCAGATAACATCCCATAAGCCGGGAAGTCACTTATTGTCCACATCAATGATTCTCTTAGTATGAAATTATGTTTCGTTTCAACATCATATGTACTGACACCAGTACTCCATAATAAATTTAATTCATCAATCAATGGTTTCAAATAAACATCAATATTTTTCTTCGGATGTCCTGGAATTAGTAAATTCAAAAAGATATATGGCTCCTTCATCAACATCCATGGAGGTAAATTGTATGGAGTTAAAAAAACAGGCCAACATGAATATTGTCTACCATAAGATCCAAACAGACAGAAACCATCAGTGGAAAGGCCCAATCGAACATTTCTAGCTTATAAAGCAAAGGATGGATGCACTCTATCAAAATGTTTCCATGAATCACCATCGGCTGGATGATTCAAGCTTTTATCGGTTGAAATATTCTCTTTATGCCATGACATCATTGTCGTTGTATTCTTAGACATGAATAAACGCTGAAGTCTGGATGTAAGCGGAAAATATCTCAACTCTTTTACAGGAATCAAACCAGACTTCCCGTGTTGTCCTTCTTTATATCTCAGTTGCCCACATGTGGGACAACTATCCAATGACTCATTTTCCCCAGAATATAAAATGCAAGCATTTGAACATGCATGAATCTACTGAAAAGTAAGTCCCAAATTTCGAACCAAAATCTTACTCTCATAGTAATTTGTAGGTAAAGCATTTCCTTTGGGTAACAGTGTTTTAAGCAAAGAAAATATCTGGTCAAAACAGGTGTTTGACATTCCGTTATCTGATTTGGTAGCCATAAATTTTGCAACGGCTTCTAATTTGCTCATCTTGCAGCCAGGATATAATGCATCCTCAGCAGACTTCAACAACTCATAAAATTCAGACGGTGCCAACTCAGGATTTGAAGCTATATCAGCCAGAGTTTCTGTATGTTGAACAGATGAACTTGCAACATCATGTACTAAATCTTGAAACCGGGATGGATCCAGAATCAAGTTGGTATCACTTGCTCTGGAACTGCGTTCACCGTGTTGATCACAAAAAACATAATCTGGTTGAAAACCAAAACGCAAGAGATGTTCTCCCACTTTGTCAAACGTGTCAAACGTTCTCAATGCACATTTTCTACAAGGGCATTTTATTTTTCCTTCTGAAACAAATTCTGGATTTGATGCTTCAAATGATAAAAAAGTCTCCACACCCTCTACATATACTGGATTTAAACCAGAACCATTTGGATTTCTACGTTGATTTATCCATATGCAGTCACCTAATAATGATTGTTGACGACCTCGTTGTTCCATATTTCTCTATAAAATATAAAATCATTACTGGTTTTGAATAATTTGTTAGAAAAAAACACTCAAACTAGGACAATTATAGAGTTTAGATCATACACGACTGACGAAAACTTTTTATTGAGATAGAACTAAAAATTGACCCTTTAAGAATTAAATATGTTGAGAATAAAGCAAAACATGTTACAAATATTGATAATTTTAATATTATATAAATTTTTTATTGTAACGCCCCGACCCCAGCTACCCGAAGTCGGTGCATTACTTCGTAACATTGGCATGATCACAAAAGATCAACTCTCGAAAGACCGATTAGTTTAGTAGCCTTGGAAACACTAGATACATTCATAAATGTTACATTACAACATAAGGTGAAAAACTACAATAACAAAAGTCTTCATAGTCCACACTCATATCCTCTTATGACTATCCCTGCAGGTCATTCATAAAATACTTCTTCACATCCTGGAAAATATTAAAACATTGAAAGGGGTGAGCTCAGATGCTCAGTAAGGATAACAATAATGCGGAAGCTTTCATAAATAAACATTAACATTTAAGGCAATGTATAACTAAAACAAAAGCCTTTTAAACATGAACTTCAACATAATATGGCAAATGTAAAATGAGATAATGCCATTTACTTATTCACATGGATATTCTACTGGTCGAATAATCACATGCAATATCAATAACCACTTTCATAATGATGGAATGCATAATGCCAGACTATCATAACCACATAGTCAAGGCCTCGTGAAAAGACCACAAATAAGATTTTGTCAAGGCCTCATGCCAAGACACTAGTTTGTCTCATGAGACCTGCCGATGCATCGAGGAGCTATAGCGGGCTCCACCCGTCACTAATTAAGTCCAATGCATTCCTCATATGAATAGGTTTAAACATATCATAAACCATAACATAATCGTATCACATAAAACATGCATAAAGAAAACATAACATTTCCACATTTCAATCACAAGATATCAATACAACACATTGATATGATAAAAATGCTTTCAAAACCATTTTCAGTACCAAAATAAAAGAAAGTTAAAACTTTGTATTTATTTTTTATTAAAAAAAATGATGGCTTGTAGAGGAAGCCGAAACTCAAATAATGGTCACGGCGGCGGAGAAGTCATTGTTGCCACATAAGTACGGAAAGAAAAACATTCCCTTTTTGTCGTTTAGTAAAACGCTTCGTATAAAAAGATTCCTTTTGAATAAACATAAAAGTCAAAGGGGTTTATACACCGTATAAAAGAAATTTGTGTATAAAACCAAATATGCCTCAATGAAAGGGGATTGAGACGAAGTCCTTAAAAAGATCATTTTTTTAAATAAAGTACATCTATAATGTGTATTCACTATAAGTACACATAAATAATGTACAAATACAATATAGGACATAATAATATCATGACATAATTTGAAAGTAGGAGATTAACCCAAAGAATGTAAATTGGGTTAAGAAATTCCCTTACCTCGTGTCTGACTTGACTCAACCATTCTTTAACCTCCTGAATAATAAACTAGAGTTAATATATACCTTATTAAGAACCATTTTCAATTTCATTATCCTTATTATATCACTTATTACAATGTTATGAACATTATGTAATTATTTAAGTTAATAACGGTCGTTTTGTCGATTTTTGGTACTTGAGTCAACAATAAACTTCTTATAATTACAAGTTGTTTATGTGGTAGAATATCCATTATCTCCAGAATTATATTCATTATTTATATGTCATATATATCATATATATCCAGTACATACATTCATTCATAATATTACGTAACATTTGGAGGTAAGAAATGAAATGCACCGTTCATGGAGACGGTAAGCCGTACGTACGCATGAACGCTACTTTCATTTATATTTCGTATTTAATGGAACTGAATCATAATGATATAAATTTATAATATAATTAAAGTATAATATAGTGTATAATACCATTTAATCCATCCTTTATACATCCCACATATGGCATTAACGATTCAAATCACTTTGAGGGGGCGGTAGTCCGCACTTCCTAAAATGAAATTATCGCGTTTTACCCATAATGGAAATCATATAGTATTACATAAATGAGAAATAAAGAAGCATAAGTAAAACATAAACACATTATATATCATATATAAATATAGTGACATCTTAATGGCCACCTTTGAAGGTGTTATATGAGTGTTGAACAATCATCATTTCGTGAGGCAGAAATTCGCCATCCACAGAAACCGTATGTTCTTTAACCATTATATGTAGGTGTGTGTAAGTGTGGCTCGAATCCTTCTTATAACAACATCCTAGTATATTGAGGATACTGGTGTTGTTACAAAAGAAATGAATAAAAATAGTTTAGGGGGGTGGAGAAGAAAAATAAAAAAAAACAACATTAGAGAAGACATTACCTCAAAATCGGGTAACTCTTTTTGATTTGAGCCAAAGGCTTCCTTGAAAAGAGTTCTGCCCAAAGTGAGGCCTCTAGGAGTAAGAGGGGGATGTTGGGAGAGTATTTGGGAAGATTTTGGCCGAGACAAATGGCTTGATGGTGTGAATAAGGTGGGAGAGGTGGGGCCTTTTATAAGAGGAGAGGAGGGGCTCTTTTGGAAAGATTGAAATGTTACATTATTATACAGTGCTTTTCGGATTCTAAAGGTCCCACACTTATATAATTCGTGGATAAGGTGATAAGGGTTCTAAATTCCCTCATCCAATAGGCTTTGGACAAGTGTAAGCCTTGGATTTTTCATTATCTTCTCATTTTATTTAAATCGTTAAATAATGAGGTCATCGCTGCATCATAATGATGTCATAAATAATTTAATTTATTTAATGTCTAAAAATTATAAAAAAAATACTATGATGTATGAAATCTTTTTATATTTCTAATGAATATTTATAGTCAAAATTTGGACTTGTATAACCCCACTTAAAAACTGTTTTAGTAAAACAACTCATGTTTGTGTCAATTTAATTTTAACATTAAATATATATATATATTAATGTCATTTTCCAACCAAAGTGGCTCCATGGGGTCCCCAAGTTGACCCATGGGTTGTCTTGGTCGGCCATGACTCATCCAATAGGAGTAGGACAAGTGTCAAGCCCATCTCATATTATTAAAACATTATTTTTACCTTAAACTACACTAATTACCTCTAATCGCGATTAAGAACTTAAAAGTTACTATTCACCAAAAAATTATTTTGATCTCATTGAACCACATTTTACTTCTTAATGAAAACCATGTATGTCGGATTTTTGAAAATCAAATCACAGAAGTGGATATATTTCATTTAAACGAAAAATCAGTTATTTAACTATCACTTAGTGGTTTCACTATTCATCAAAAATTGAAGTTTTTCAGAACAATGCCAAAATTTCACCCGAAGCTATAATTGATATTCCGAATTAAAAAATGATGTCTATTTTACAAAATTCCAAACATATAAGTTGCAGTAATTAATTTTATAATTAATTCTCGCTGTCACAACAAATAGCGTGTTTTAAGAAACAATTTATATCAAAAGATTGGCAATTGTTTATGTCCAATTTCAATGTAAAATTAATTCTAATGACCACCATTGGATAAAATGGTAAAAATATATTCTAATTATACTTTAAAACCACTAAATAGTATAATTTATCACTATAAATTATTTTGATTAAAAAAGTTATTTTTAAGTATTTTTCACTGTTCATAAAAAATTAGAAGTTCTCAGAAAAATACAAAAAATTCAACATAGGCTAATTTCGATATTCCGAATCCAAAAATGAAGTCCATTTTGAAATATAAAATTTCTATAATTTTAAAAAGTGGTTATTACTATTCATAACGGCTACTTTGATTAGTCGCGGTGTTTTAGAACTCGAAGTTGCGTACAATGCAAGCTATTGCATTATTGAATGAAAAGTGTATCATGGAAGCTCGGGGTGTTATATTTATTATTTTCATAGTACTAATATTATTGGTAATTATTCCTAATTATTGGTAATTATTACTAATTATTACTAATTATTGGTAATTATTACTAATTATTATTAATTATTGGTAATTATTACTAATTATTACTAATTATTACTAATTATTGGTAATTATTACTAATTATTAGTAATTATTTCTAATTATTACTAATTATTACTAATTATTGGTAATTATTACTAATTATTGGTAATTATTACTAATTATTACTAATTATTACTAATTATTACTAATTATTGGTAATTATTTCTAATTATTACTAATTATTGGTAATTAATACTAATTATTGGTAATTATTGGTAATTATTCCTAATTATTGGTAATTATTACAAATTATTGTTAAGTATTACTAATTATTGGTAATTATTCCTAATTATTACTAATTATTGGTAATTATTACTAATTATTACAAATTATTACTAATTATTGGTAATTATTACTAATTATTACTAATTATTACTAATTATTACTAATTATTACTAATTATTACTAATTATTGGTAATTATTACTAATTATTACTAATTATTACTAATTATTACTAATTATTACTAATTATTGGTAATTATTACTAATTATTACTAATTATTACTAATTATTGGTAATTATTACTAATTATTGGTAATTATTACTAATTATTACTAATTATTGTTAATTATTACGAATTATTACTAATTATTGGTAATGATTACTAATTATTACTAATTATTGGTAATTATTACTAATTATTACTAATTATTGGTAATTATTACTAATTATTACTAATTATTACTAATTATTACTAATTATTATTAATTATTATTAATTATTACTAATTATTACTAATTATTACTAATTATTACTAATTATTGGTTATTAGTACTAATTATTACTAATTATTGGTAATTATTACTAATTATTACTAATTATTGGTAATTATTACTAATTATTACTAATTATTACTAATTATTACTAATTATTACTAATTATTACTAATTATTGGTAATTATTACTAATTATTGGTAATTATTACTAATTATTGGTAATTATTACTAATTATCGGTAATTATTACTAATTATTACTAATTATTACTAATTATTAGTAATTATTACTAATTATTACTAATTATTACTAATTATTACTAATTATTGACAATTATTGGTAATTATTACTAATTATTGGTAATTATTACTAATTATTACTAATTATTGATAATTATTACTAATTATTGATAATTATTGGTAATTATTACTAATTATTGGTAATTATTACTAATTATTACTAAATATTACTAATTGTTACTAATTATTACTAATTATTGGTAATTATTACTAATTATTGGTAATTATTCCTAATTATTACTAATTATTACTAATTATTACTAATTATTACTAATTATTACTAATTATTACTAATTATTGTTAATTATTACTAATTGTTGGTAATTATTGATAATTATTACTAATTATTGGTAATTATTGGTAATTATTGGTAATTATTGGTAATTATTACTAATTATTACTAATTATTACTAATTATTACAAATTATTGGTAATTATTACTAATTATTACTAATTATTGGTAATTATTACTAATTATTACTAATTATTACTAATTATTACTAATTATTACTAATTATTGGTAATTATTACTAATTATTACTAATTAATGGTAATTATTACTAATTATTACTAATTATTACTAATTATTACTAATTATTACTAATTATTACTAATTATTACTAATTATTACTGATTATTGGTAATTATTACTAATTATTGGTAATTATTACAAATTATTACAAATTATTACTTATTATTGTTAATTATTACTAATTATTGGTAATTATTACTTATTATTACTAATTACTACTAATTACTACTAATTATTGGTAATAATTACTAATTATTACTAATTATTACTAATTACTACTAATTATTGGTAAATCTTACTAATTATTACTAATTATTGTTAATTATTACTAATTATTGGTAATTATTACTAATTATTGGTAATTATTACCAATTATTGGTAATTATTACTAATTATTGGTAATTATTACTAATTATTGGTAATTATTACTAATTATTTGTAATTATTATTAATTATTACTAATTATTACTAATTATTGGTAATTATTACTAATTATTGGTAATTATTACTAATTATTGGTAATTATTACTAATTATTACTAATTATTCCTAATTATTGATAATTATTGGTAATTGTTCCTAATTATTAGTAATTAAATGAATAATTTCCAATAATTACGAATAATTACCAATAATTAGGAATAATAACTTTATTAGTATATTTTATTATTAATATTAAAATAATATAATTTTCTAATTTATATACAATTCTCCTTTCATCTGTGTGTTTTCTATCTCCACATACAAATAATACATGTGGAGACAGCAAACACACAGATGAAAAGAGAATTGTATATATATAAAAAATTATATTATTTTAATATTAATAATAAAATATACTAATAATGTAATAATGTTATTATTCCTAATTATTGTTATTTATTACTAATTATTAATATTTATTCTTAATTATTAAAAATTATTACTAATTATTCCTAATTACCATTAACTATGAACAATACTAATAATTTAAATTTATTAAGTAACAAAACAATGTAAACATAATTAAATTACAACTAATTAAGAATAATTGGAACTAATAAAAAATTAAAAATAAATATTAAATTAAAATGAACATAAATACCTTGAAAATTGATCTGAGGTTGAGCTCAAATCGTTTTTAAAAACTTCAATATCAACTCCGGAGAAAAAAATTAAACTTGAGAAAAACTGAACTTTAGAAATAAAATTTTGAGAGAAGAAGAAGATGGAGTTTGAGAATAATTTGAAAAAAACGGATGGGGGTATTTATAGGTTAGATTATTTGCGACAGGTCCATTTGTGACGGGATACCCATCGCAAATAATATTATTTGCGACGGGTACCGTCGCAAATACCTTAGCCATCATTTATTACGGTCAACGGTTAAATAGTTATTTGCGACGGGTCCCGTCGCAAATAACCACCTGCCGACATACTATTTGCGACGGGGGAATATTCCCGTCGCAAATACCTTTTACCACCGCCAGTTATTTGCGACGGGAATATTCCCCCGTCGCAAATATGTTTCCGGTGATTTGGCGCGCAAATCGCGTCATTCCTTTTGCGACAGGGAAAGCTATCCCGTCGCAAAAGGCTACTTATTTGCGACGGGCAAATACCCCCGTCGCAAATAAGTTTTTAACGGAGCTATTTGCGACGGGATTTATTCCCGTCACAAATAACCCGTCGCAAATACCCATTTTTCCCGTAGTGAGAGGAGGAGAAAACACTAATCCCTTGGGATTGCCTCATGAAACTCTTCTATGGAGTCCTGCAGCTCTGTGGACATCGCAATGCTACCCCTCTGCCAAGCCGCCACAGAATAAAGATTGTGGAGGCTCCACGATCCGGATTGATGTTTTTGAAGAAGCCATGGATCAAGGAGGTGGGAGGCTCCACGATGTGATTTAATGTTTGTAAAGTAACTACAAATCAAGGAGGAAATAGGTTCCATGGTCACGACAAAGTGATAGATGGCTCAGTGTCGAGCAAGCTCTGATTTGTGGTGTATCGTGCCTATAAATATCAGGCTTTCCATGATACAAAAGTATGGATCCTCTGACCTTTCTCTTTCATAGCACTCAAATAACGACGCAATTTATATTCTAAGAACCATGATCTCTTAAAGGTACATTAGTACAGATATGTGTCTTTACCTTTTCTTAAATTCAACATATTCACAAGGGGATGCCCTTCGCATAGCCCATGGGCCTTCGCGAAGGATGGGGATCCCCAAGATGACTCAGGTCATTGTGGAGCACTTATGCTTCATGAAGTACCCCCTTTTAAATGTAACCCATGTGCTAAGGTGGGGTCACTATGCTTCATGAAGAACATTGCTTCGTAATTCTACACTTTGCAGGGAACCCTTGATTCGCAAAGCACTGCTTCGTGGAATCCTTTACCAATCGTGAAGCACCTTCCATTTGAACCTATGACCTATTCCTCGGCTAGGACACTTCACTTTGTGAAGAATACTCGTTCATGAATCCCCTCCACTACATGGATTACCAGAGCTTCATAAGGAATTTTATTATTAACCCATTTTCTCCGCAAATCCCTTTCTCATAAAACGCTCTGGGTCTGCACGAAGTTATTTCAAAGTCCCTTGGGCAGTTCTTCATGTTGCATTGCTTCGCCTGATGCTTCTTTGCATAGGTACGCTAATGTCTATTGCATCTTCGCATAGCCACACTAACTTGGGCCCCTCAATGGATCACTCCACACCATCCCCTCACCCGGAAATTGATGATGCTTTCCATTAAATTACGGTTGAAGACAACAAGTTATGTAAGTCTGAGGGGTGAGGAGTGAATCATAATCATCTGAGATGTAGGACATTAAAATGCCAAGAACCATCGCCCAAATCACATGATGTTTAACTATGACCTCGCCCCTTGCATCACACGTAGGGTACCCCCACCTCGGACATTCATCACGCTCGCTCGTCTCCACATGAGTCAGATCTTCCTCATATGGAATGAGGTCATCTTTTCTAGAGTGGTGTATGTCCGCAGGGAAAGGGAAACCACCTTGGTGTAATCCCATAGCCATTATTTTCGGAGGTAGCATCCATGATCCTCCTATCTACTTCCTAGCCAAAGACCAGAGTATGGGGGATGGGCACAAAATCCCTCCTCTATTCCATGCCAAATCCCTCTCCCATTGTGCATTGTTTCCAATCAGGTCTCTATCCTAGTTTTTATCCAAATATCCATCTCTCTGGGCTGATAACAATGCAGAAGCCCCTATTTCATATTTGGGCCACTAACCATGCATAAGACCCACTCCACTTCCCATGGATGCACATTTCGCGACATGATCATTTGCTCATTTCTACCTCTTGTTTCTCACACCGAGCATGACTCAAATGGGATTAGAGTAAGCATTGACCAAGACATCTTCTCTGGGGTGCCTTAGGGTGTAATCCAAAAACCTTACCATCCCAAACTATGTGGAATTTGATATTTTTCAAATAACAGAATGTAGGAAACCTCCACGAGGTTCAAGCCCAAAAACCATTGGTCCCAACCACGTTCACGTCGGTTCGCCAAAAAAATTCCGAACATCATGGACTTTGATCCTTGCTAAGGAATGGTTTGTAGGAAGCCTCTCAAAGGATCAAGACCAACAACCATTGGTCCCAACCTCCTTCACACTGGTTCACAAACCATCCTGAACTACATGAACTTTGATCCTTGCAAGGTCATTGTATGTAGGACACCTCCCTAAGGTTTAATCCAAACTACCATTGGTCCCGACCTCTTTCATGTCAGTTCTACAACACCAATTCTGAACTATGTGGAAATTAATTTTTGTCGAGGAATGGTATTTAAGAAGCCTCTATTAGGTTCAAGCACCAAAACTGTAACAACCCAAGATTTTATAAGATACATTCTTTTTAATTTCATTCATATCTTCTGTTGTACGATACACCAAGATTATCTTGCACTATACGCACCACCGTATTAGCTTACAGTACACGCAACACTATTCTTGGCTCGTGTTACACACAATTTCAAGTTCGTTTGATAGAAGTTATTCTACGCAACATTGAGTGTATATATATATATATATTCAATGTATAAATAAAATATGGTTGGATTCTGTTATATGCAACAACAAAGGAGTCCTTCACTACATGCAACCCTGACTTGGCTTGCATTTCACGCAATCGCAGCCTTCCTCGATAGCGTGTGTTGTATGCAATAATGAGTTTTACTAAACAACGATATATTATTATAATATTATTATGAAATAGCTGTTATGAATAGTATTAACTAAATTTTGAATTTTATAACATTATTATTAATCTTACATATTTTCTAGAACATGGTATGATAACAAAATAAAATTTTCGGGTAAAATAAGTATTTTTCAAAAAATGCAGTTTTGCCGCCTTTTGATGGCGCACCCACATTAAATCTAGTTTTTGACATGTTTATAAGTTCAATTTGACAGAATAAAATTCTTCTTTTTAATCAGGGTCGAAAATTTTACATTGGATAAAGTTTTGATATTTTTCTGATAACTTTCATATTTTAATGAATAGTAAAAACACGCTATATTTTAATTAAAAACAACGTTTTCCATCATAATAATTTATGTGGTCAAATTATAATATTTAATGGTTTTAAATTATAAATATAATATATTTTTACCATTTAACATAATGTATGTCATTAGCATTTATTTTACCTTGAATTCGTAGGTTAAATGAATTCAATCTTTTACAATATTTTAAACAAAAACCCGTTTTCTTTCGACAATGGGATTAATTTTAATTTAATTTCTGCAAATTTTGTATATTGAATTTGGAAAAATGGATTCCACATTTGGAATCAGTGGGTCCAAATTATGTTAATAAGATACTTTTTATTTTTGGGCATTATGAATAGTAACTGTGGTAATTTTTATTCACTGCGGTTAAAGGTAAATAGGGTAATTCAAGGTTAAAATAATATTATAATAATTCAAAATTACCTTGAAACATGTCCTAACCTTATGGGATGAGTATTGGCCGACCATGGGCATCCTTGGGTCGATTTTGGGACCCCAATGACCCACTTGGTAGTAAAAATGACAATTTGGATTAATTAATTTAATGTAAAGACAAAATTGACTTTAACAAAACTCTTTTAGTAATTAATTTTTATAAGGGGTTATATAAGTTATATTTTCGAATACAAATATTCTATGGAAAGATAAAACGATTCCCTAAATCATGGTATTTTTTTCATAATTTTTAGACATCAAATGAATTAAATTAGTTATGACACAATAATGATGTAGTGTTTACCTCATTAATAAATGATTTAAATAAATAAGATTATAATGATTAAAATATCATCCAAAACCTGTCCAATTCCAATAGGATGATTTTATTTCGAATATGAGTCATCTTACCTTCTACATTAATGTGTTTTGGACCTCATGAAACCGAATATAAGTTTATAATAAAATAATGTTTTCACACTTTCCTAAAGAGCCCCTCCTCTCCCTTATAAAAGGAGACCACTTCTATGCAATTCCTCACACCTCTAAAGCCTTTTGGATCATCCAACCTCTGCCCAAATAAGCTTCCTAAATCCCTCTACTCCCCCTTGAAACCTTACATTAGGTAGAAGACTCTCCAAGATATCCTTTTGGTTCAAACCAAAGGAAGTTACCAAAATTAAAGGTAACAGTTTCTCTTAAGTTGTTTTCTTTTATTCTACTTCTCCAACCCCTAAACTCTTTTTAATCCCTTATTTTGTAACAACTAAAATATCCTAAATATACTAGGATGATTTTATGAGAAGGATTGGAACTACACTTACACACACCTCCATCTAATGGATGAAGAACATAATGTTTCTGTGATGGAAAACTTATGCCTCACGAAACGATGAGTGTTCGATTTTCTCCAACTGCCTCTCATGGTGGCCATTATGATGGTACTGTATTTATATATAATATATATTATGTTTATGATTTTCTTATTCTTATTTACTTCCCAATTATATCAAGCCTTTACGGTTTCCATAGTCGGTAAATACGATAATCTCATTTGAGGAAGTGCGGACTACCGCCCCCTCAAAGTGATGTGATTCGTTAATACCTTATGTGGGATGTATAAAGTATGAGGCTAATGATATTATATATGATATTATACTGGAATTATAATATACCTATGTATCATTATGTTTTAATTCCATTAAAATAAGAAATAGAAATGACAGTAGTGTTTATGCGTACGTACGGCTTACCGTCTCCATGAATGGTGTATTTCATTCCATTTACTGATCTACTATATATATGTATATTCTGAATATATATTATATCATGTTTTATATTCTGGAATTAAGTAATCATGATCTAAGTAATCATATGAATAATTACAAGTCAAAACACGGACGATAAATGAAACGATTTTACCCAAAACGCTCTTTAACATGGAATTTACAAAAGAACGGGTAAAATAAAGTCATAAGTGAACCATATATGATATCATAACAATGCGTATGATTCTGTAATAATTCAATGACATTATTTAAATCATTATACAAGAGTTTAGGACACTTACGAAGCAAATCGGACATAAGGTAAGGGAAAATATCACAATCTCATTTTTATCCGAGATTGTTTATACTTTGGTATTTACTTGGGTGTATTTTATCATCAACATCCATGTTTCCAAAATATGTAATATTTATATCCTTCTATGATAGTTTATATCCAATTTTACCATTCGGAGTGTATTTAGTAAAAGATATGAAAGGATTATTTTCTCGTTTTTTCGTACGAGGTACTTTTTTTTCCGACAAAAGTACGAGAAGAATGTTTTTTTAACCTATACGGCATGAATGGATTTTTAAAACATTATTTCAAAGAAGCTTCCTTTACAAGTTTTCTTGTTTATTTTTAATCAACTTCTTTTAGTTTAGAATTGTATGACATGTTAAGAAAGGAAAAGTGTTTTTGATGTAAAAAGGATATATTCCTCAAGAATGGAGTTCAAGTGTTTTATCAAAATTATTTTCCATTTAAGATAATATAGGGTTCTGTTTCTAACCCTATTATTAAATTTATTTGATTATGTTGTGATGGAATTATTTTTATGAATTCCTTTATCTTATATGAATTGTTTTATGATGTCATGATGTTTAAGAATCCCATTTTTATTACAGGGGTTATGCAATGATGTATGATTTACGATTTTGTGGAACACATAAGAATGGTAGCATTATGAGATGGGTGGGACCTATATCTCCCACCAATGCATTGGGTAAAGATTTTATATCTCCTGAGATAGACATGGCTGGAACGGCAGGTTAAACCGGTTCAGTGAAATAGAACTGAAATGAGGAGTGAACTCGGTTCAGAAATGGACTTTGTCCACTAAGATAGTCTTTGCAATGAGTCTTGACTAATAAGAAATGATTCTCTATAATTATGTGTGTATGCCACAAATTTTCATGTTTTAAGTTATGATTATTGAGATTACATTTCACTACTATGATTTATCCCATGTTATGATTTTAAGATCTCTTTTGCAGGTTAAGATTTCCAAAATGTTTTGTTCTTATAAATATGATGTGATCGATATTTCTTTTGTTTACCCTTACTGAGCATTTGATCTCACCATTTTATGTTTTCTTTTCCCCAGGATATAAATAAAGGTTTTAGGTAAGAAAAAAAGGGGAAGATCTTTATGGGAGATGTTGAAGATCTTTCACCACGATTAGAAGATTAAATTCTGAGTTTCCAATGACACTAAACTATTACGGTCCTTGTGTGTGTGTTTTTTTATGTAATAATTATTCCGCAAAAGTAATGTAATTTCCATGTACGTCAGGCTTCGGGTCTCTACAGTTGGTATCAGAGGAAAGGTTTATTCATCCTTTGGAAACTAGGATGCGAAAACATTAGTGAGATCCCTAGAGATATTTCTAAGGTATGTCTAGGGATGTCCTTAAGGTTAAGTATATGTATAGGTTATAGTCCTAGAATTTCACTAAGGATCTTATAATTTAACCTAAGATGTTAGATATTGAGGGTACTCCCCCTTTACTATGTTGTTTTCTCTAGCATGATTTTTCCTCTCATAGAATTCTTTTGGTGTTTTAGTTAATGGAGGGAACCAGAAGGAATTTCGGTTAACATTGAATCCAATGGACAAATTGGTGACTATGAGAAACAAAATTGTGTAATGCCTAGAGAGAAAGATATTGTGATTATGCCGAATCAGTCATCGCGATATATGATTAACAAGGTGAAATTTAGTGGTATGCCTAATTCATCAAATAAGAGGAAGATAGACTATTATGCATGTTCGCATGTTGAGGAGCATAAAGAAAGTAAGATTGAGATTTCTAAAGAAGGGAAGAAGAACCTTGAGGAATACCTCAAATGGAGGGACCGATGTTATCTGTGTGGAGAAAAGGGTCATAGGGTGACAAACTGTTATGGAGATCAATGTATTGTTTGTGGAGAACATGGGCATTACCCAACTCAATGCCCTGACCTAAAAAGTTACTTCTAAATCAAGGAAGGACATATTCCAGGACAATCATTGAAGAGGATGGATTGAAGTGTTTATGTATTGGTATTCAACAATAATGTTGTTGAGGTACTTTTATTGTGTATTGAAATATTTTTCTATTAGTCTATTGTGGTTTTCAATAATTTTAAGGTACCAGTAACCATGAAAAGTGATTCAAATATTTTGGAAAGCAGATGATATGTGCATAATGACGGGATAAGTAGAAAATGAAATGTTTGACAGTATTCATGAGCTCATGATTGATATAAGGACTAAGTGATATCATGGTTTGAGTATATAGAATTTTGAGGATTTTGGTATGTGGAAAGTGTTAACTTTTAACTGCATTCATGTTTTCACTATGGTTCAATGGGTATTCATTTTTCAAGAGAATACATGATTAAGTTATTCACATGATTGGAATGTGACCAACAAGATATATAGGGGATAAATGATGATATTCTCATTCTTGGTTGATGATATTTCAAGTAATCATTTTCTTTATACTATGAGCTTGGACCGAAATATTTTAGATAAGCCTAAAGATTGGAATGAATTATGTTGTACAAAAGTCAGTATTGTTTAAGGATAGAACTTTTTTTTGATATTATTGATGGGATGTTTAGTAATGTAGTTTTAGAAAAAGGACAACCTGCAGGACGGGCGACAACCCATCACATCGGACAAAGCTGTGGGAATCGAACCCACAACCAAAGTGCGACTGGCCTTTATCACCTACCAATGGCCTACAGGAAGTCCCTGTTTAGTATAAGCTAGTTTTATTATATTAAAAAGTATGATATATGAAGTATAAGTCCATTTTAGGAACCATATATGATTAATCTCACTATATATGGACTTATGTATTTTTTTGATAACTTTTCTAACCTTTTGTTTGAGACAGATGGAATGACCCATCATTCTATCACATGATCTGCTAACACATCACGAATGAAAAATTCAACTTCATTTCGTTAAGATATGAAGTGGAAATTTTCCAAAGAACGACCAATGGTGAGACTATACCAAAATCATGAAAGTATTTCTTCTAATTCCAATTTCATCATCTTTAGGAAAATGATCTTAAGAACCAAAAATGTTGTCCTAGTGCCTTTATATCTGATGAATCAGATGGTACCATAGATCATCACAAATTTATGGCTTCGTGATTGTTGGCTTTTTCATAGCCATGTTCTCTACCACTCTCTATCAGAACATGATGTTTAGATTTCTATTTCATATCCATATTTTCACCAATGTTATCCTATATGGAAACCCAGTGATGAGTTAATTTGGGTAACCGTTATATTTCATACTTTAGTTTTTAATGTTCAGTTTTGGTATTTCTTTTTACGATGTGGGTTTTTATGAATAGTAAACGATTTATAACCCCGACGAATTTCGAGGGGTAGAATGTAACAACCCGAGATTTTATAAGATAAATTCTTTTCAATTTCATTCATATCTTATGTTGTACGATACCCCAAGATTATCTTGTGCTATACGCAACACCGTATTATCATGCAGTATACACAACACTATTCTTGGCTCGTGTTACACACAATTTCAAGTTCGTTTGATAGAAGTTATTCTACGCAACATTGAGTGTATATATATATATATATATATATATATATTCAATGTATAAATAAAATATCGTTGGATTCTTTTATACGCAACAAAAATGGAGTCTTGCACTACACGCAACCCTGACATGGCTTGCATTTCACGCAATCGCGACCTTCCTCGATAGCGTGTGTTGTACGCAATACTGAGTTTTACTAAACAACGATATATTATTATTATATTATTATGAACTAGACGTTATGAATATTATTAACTAAATTTTGAATTTTATAACATTATTATTAATCTTACATATTTTCTAGAACATGGTATGAGAACAAAATAAATTTTTCAGGTAAAATAAGTATTTTTCAAAAAATGCAGTTTTGCCGCCTTTTGATGGTGCATCCACATTAAATCTAGTTTTTGACTTGTTTATAAGTTCAATTTGACAGAATAAAATTCTTCTTTTGAATCATGATATAAAAATTTACATTGGATAATGTTTTGATATTTTTATGATAACTTTCATATTTTAATGAATAGTAAAAACACGCTATATTTTAATTAAAAACAACTTTTTCCATCATAACAATTTATGTGGTTAAATTATAATATTTAATGTTTTTAAAGTATAAATATAATATATTTTTACCATTTAATATAATGTATGTCATTAGCATTTATTTTACCTTGAATTCGTAGGTTAAATCAATTCAATCTTTTGCAATGTTTTAAACAAAAACCCGTTTTCTTTCGACAACAGGATTAATTTTAATTTAATTTCTGCAAGTTTTGTGTATTGAATTTCTAAAAATGGATTCCATATTTTGAATCAGTGGGTCCAAATTATGTTAATAAGCTACTTTTTATTTTTGGGCATTATAAATAGTAACTACGGTAATTTTTATTTACTGTGGTTAAAGGTAAATAGGGTAATTCAAGGTTAAAATAATATTATAATAATTCTAAATTATCTTTAAACTTGTCCTAAACTTATTGGATGAGTAGTAGCCGACCATGGTCATCCATGGGCCTATTTTGGGACCCCAATGAGGGACTTGGTAGTGAAAATGACAATTTGGATTAATTAATTTAATGTAAAGACAAAATTGACTTTAACAAAAATATTTTAGTAATTAATTTTTATAAGGGGTTATATAAGTTATATTTTCGACTATAAATATTCTTTGGAAATCTAAAAATATTCCCTACATCATGGTATTTTTTTTTAATTTTTAGACACGAAATGAATTAAATTATTTATGACACAATAATGATGTAGTGTTTACCTCATTAATAAATGATTTAAATAAATACGATTGTAATGATTAAAATATCATCAAAAACCTGTCCAATTCCAATTGGATGATTTTATTTCGAATATGAGTCATCAACCTTAGACATTAATGTGTTTTGGACCTCTTGAAACTGGAGATAAGTACATAATAAAATAATGTTGTCACACTTTC
This sequence comes from Viscum album, assembly GCA_963277665.1. NCBI lineage: Eukaryota > Viridiplantae > Streptophyta > Magnoliopsida > Santalales > Viscaceae > Viscum > Viscum album. The sequence goes on from OY728131.1 coordinate 554,734,415, forward strand.
CTAAAGAGCCCCTCCTCTCCCTTATAAAAGGAGACCTCTTATATGCAATTCCTCACACCTCTCAAGCTTTTTGGCTCGTCCAAACTCTTCCCAACTAAGCTACATACATCCCTCTACCCCCCCTTGAAACCTTACATTAGGCAGAAGACTCTCCAAGAAGTCCTTTTTGTTCAAACCAAAGGAAGTTACCAAAATTAATGGTAACAGTTTCTCTTAAGTTGTTTACTTTTATTCTACTTCTCCAACCCCTAAACTCTTTTTAATACTTTCTTTTGTAACAACAAAAATATCCTAAATATACTATGATGTTCATATGAGAACTATTGGAACTACAATTACACACACCTCCATCTAATGGATGAAGAGCATAATGTTTCTGTGATGGCAAACTAACGCCTCACGAAACGATGATTGTTCGATTTTCTCCTACCGCCACTAATGGTGGAAATTATGATGGAATTGTATTTATATATAATCTATATTATTTTTATTATTTCCTTATGCTTCTTTAATTCCCAATTATATCAAGCCTTTACAGTTTCCATAGTCGGTAAATACGATAATCTCATTTGAGGAAGTGCGGACTACCGCCCCCTAAAAGTGATGTGATTCGTTAATACCTTCTGTGGGATGTATAAAGGATGTGGTTAATGATATTATATATGATATTATACTGGAATTATAATATACTTATGTATCATTATGTTTTAATTCCATTAAAGTAAGAAATAGAAATAAAAGTAGCGTTTATGCGTACGCACGGCTTACCGTCTCCATGAACGGTGTATTTCTTTAAATTTATTGATCTATTATATATATGTATATTCTGAATATATATTATATCATGTTTTATATTCTGGAATTAAGTAATCATGATCTAAGTGATCATATGAATAATTACAAGTCAAAACACGGACGACAATTGAAATGATTTTACCCAAAATTCTCTTTAACATGGAATTTACAAAAGAACGGGTAAAATAAAGTCATAAGTGAACCATATATGATATCATAACAATGAGTATGATTATGGAATAAGTCAATGACATTATTTAAATCATTATACAGGAGGTTCGGACACTTACGAAGCAAATCGGACCTAAGGTAAGGGAAAATATCACAATCTCATTTTTATCCGAGATTGTTTATACTTTGGTATTTACTGGGGTGTATTTTATCATCCACATCCATGTTTCCTAAATATGTAATATTTATATCCTTCTACAATATTTTATATCCAATTTTACCCTTCAGAGAGTTTTTAGTAAAAGATATGAAAGGAATATTTTGTCATTTTTTCGTACGAGGTACTTTTTGACTTTTCCGACAAAAGTACGAGAATAATGTTTTTTTTAACTTATACGACATGAATGGAATTTTAAAACATTATTTCCAAGAAGCTTCCTTTACATGTTTTCATGTTTATTTTAAATCAACTTCTTTTAGATTAGAATTGTATGACATGTTAAGAAAGGAAACGTGTTTTTGAAGTAAAAAAGGATATTTTCCTCAAAAATGGAGTTCAAATGTTTTATCAAAATTATGTTCCATTTAAGATAATATAGGGTTCTGTTTCTACCCCTATTATTAAATTGATTTGATTATGTTGTGATGGAATTATTTTTATGAATTCCTTTATCTTATAATAATTGTTTTATGATGTCATGATGTTTAAGAATCCCATTTTTATTACATGGGTTATGTAATGATGGATGATTTATGATTTTGTGGCACACATAAGAATGGTATCATTATGAGATGGGTGGGACCTATATCTCCCTACAATTCATTGGGTAAAGATTTTATATCTCATGAGATAGACATGGCTGGAATAGTAGGTTAAACCGGTTCAGTGAAACAGGACTGAAACGAGGAGTGAACTTGGTTCAGAAATGGACTTTGTCCACTAAGATAGTCTTGGCAATGAGTCTTGACTAATAAGAAATGATTATATATGATTATGTGTGTATGCCACAAAGTTTCATGTTTTAAGTTATGATTATTGGGATTACATTTCACTACTATGATTTATCCCATGTTATGATATTAAGATCTCTTTTGCAGGTTAAGATTTCCAAAATGTTATGTTCTTGTGAATATGATGTGATTGATATTTCTTTTGTTTAACCTTACTGAGCATTTGAGCTCACCCTTTTATGTTTTCTTTTCCCCAGGATATAAAGAAAGGTTTTAGGTAAGAAAAAAAGGGGAAGATCTTTATAGGAGATGTTGAAGATCTTTCACCATGATTAGAAGATTATATTCCGAATTTCCAAAGACACTAAACTATTACGGTCCTTTTGTGTGTGTGTTTTTGTTATGTACTAAGTATTCCACAAAAGTAATGTAATGTCCATGTATGTCAGGTTTCAGGTCTCTACAAAAACTACTGGTTCTGGCCCCTTCACGTCAGTTCTCCAACATCCATTCCAAACTATGTGGACTTCGATCCATGCCGAGGAATTGTACGTAGGAAGCCTCCCTAATGTTCAATCCCAACAACTACTGGTCCCTACCACTTCACATAGGTTCTCTGACACTCATTTCGAACATTGTGACATTGATCCTTGCCAAGGCAGTATACATAGGATTCTTCTCTGAAGTTGAGGCCCAACTACCATCGGTCCAGACTACTTCACATCAGTCCACCCCCATCATGAATGACATTAAATAGTACACCCCTTTTTGTCCCGCATGACACTAAACTATACCCCAATCAGTGGTATTTCATTGAACCCCAATAAGCAGTAATCTATTTCACCTCAATCAGTGGTAAGCCATTGTTTTCCCCTTAGTTGGGACCCAAATATCCCATCCTCCCATGTGACTTCAGACCAACTTGGGCTGCTAACTATGCGTAAGCCCCAGTATATCGTTGGGTCGTTGTCCTATGTGTACTCCCCAATTCTATACCCCCATTATGAACTACACGTACTTTGATCTTTGTCCTATCATGGTATATAGGAAGCCTCCCAAAGGTTCAATCTCATCACCCATGTCTCATCCTAATGTTTCCCTGGATCTTCTATGTTTCAGTAAGGTCAATCCCCAACCCAAAGATTAAACTTCCCCCATGTCCCCTTCATTCGGGTCACCGCCTTAGGGGTCCCATCGCCTCACCGAACTACACAGACTTTGATTCTGTACCATAGGGATACATAAGAAGCTTCTTCGAGGATCAAGACCAACACTACTGTCACCTTTGCGACAGTTCCTTCTCATTCCCCCACCACATCATTCAAATATCCATCATCCATATAGATTCTTACCCAGACCACCACATCTTAGTGAGATCGTGTCATCCACCACATCAACGCACCTAACAGTAATCGACTAACTAACGACGCATTATCCCGAGTATCAGTGCTCCCTCCAGGGGTTCCACCCATCTGATCCACTCCCAATAGTGTTCTGATCTGTCTGATCTGTCTCTGGTAGACTTTAAACTAACGTCATACCCTCTTTCCAACATGGGAAGCAAAGGAAATTCTCAGAGACATGCCTATGGCATATAATTACCTGCATCTGATGTGGGATGCCTTGGGCATCTGTGTCCTTGATAATCCCTATCACAGGGGATAGAAACCTGGACGCGCCAATGTTCCATTTTCTAGACAGGCCAGTGATGTCCAACCTGACTACTCCCCCAACTGATGGTAAACAGCCCTTACCAGAGCCCTTGGAATGTCTTGACAGAAGCAGTTTAATTAAGTAGATTCCATGATGACATGGAACATGGATGAATTTCACCAACAAAGTCTTAATATTTGAGGGAGACTCAGATTAAGTAACGATTTTCGAGGAGGAATCCCCAGAAGGAGAAACTGATATCCCATCATACTGTTTCAATCAAGGAGAAAACATCCCTGAATATGTAATGGCTGATGCCCACCTTTGGAAAGTAGTAATGAGGAGCATCAATTAGTGCATCCCCGTCATCAAACAGATGGATGTGTGCACCCCAGTGAAAGTGTCATAACTAGAAACATTATACGATTTTTTACATTAACTTCCAAATGATATACAATCAAAATTATATTTTCATGGTCCTTCCATTTAAGAATATATAATATCATTTTTATTATGTTGATCCATTTATCAATAATTAGTAAATAATAAGTTCCACTAAATAGTGGCTACTATTATCATGTGAAGAACATGGTTGATATTTTTTCTAACATGGTGTGTTTTGGAGATCTACATGGTGAAGGTCATTACCCAAAATCTATAATAAAATGGAGATGAATTTTTTCACAACATATTAAAAATCTTTTTATTAATCATTAAAATAATCAATCCACAATTCATCACATTCCTTGTCCAGATGATTCTGCCTGATTTTATAAATAAAAAAACAAAATACATTGATTGAGTAACAAAAACAATATTACAATATAATTATATAAAATACAAAAATCAGTATAAAAAATAAAAATAAATATCTTATTCTATGACATCATCATTTTGTCGATTAATAATTTCTATTTCAATTAGGATTCATTATGTTTTTTTATTTTTCACTACATGGACTAATAACAAATAATATTTAATACATAATATTTTTATAATTTATCATAAATGGTAAAAAATAAATATTTATAATAATTTTACATTATATATAATGAAAACACACAAAAAAAATAAAAAAGTTTAGTGTTATTATATATTTCTAATATAAGCATAAAATTTCATGATATTATGTATATTTATTTTCAAATATTTCTCAAAATGATATTTATTTATACATATCAGAAATTATAATATTCATCACACCCTAGGGAAAAGGGAAACATTGGAAAATGGTGTTCTCAAATGCCTATTAAAGATAAAATCATATCAATGAATCATGGAGAATATATCATCCATCTAGATTCCTGAGATGAATGAAAAGAAAGGGAAAATAGAAGGCTTATTTAATAAGATCGGGGAATATTAATAAGTGATTGTAATGAATAACATTATACTCATAGGTCAAAGAATAAGAAGATAAGACCATAAAAGGATCTTCCTGAAATAATATTATATGTAATTTCATAAAAATGTTTAATCATAAGAAAATAATCATGATCCAACTGGATATAAATTATTAATATGTAAAAATCTAAACCTATAAAATCATACCTTATATCATAGTTAAGCAACATGGAATTAAAATAATAGTCTACAATGATAACCACATAAATTAATTAACATAATATATAGGATCAACCATGCATATCCCATAACACAGTCAACTAGGTTAACCACTCATCCCCTATCATAGACTCGTGATTTATAACAATTTATCCAATGCACTAAGGATATATATAAATATAATCATTCCAAATAAAAAATTTAATTCATATATATTAGTTTTGTATAAATTAAATCGTACATCATAGCATAAGAGACACATGGTACTAAAATATTTTTATAATATATCACATAGGAATTAATCATTACTCGGATTTGATGATATGTAAAATTCAACCACCAAAAATAAATATATCATGTGATAATTTCTCGATGATACCTAAAACATAGTATCATTTATGATTCACCTTTTTATAATGAGTGGAATATGGAATAGAATTCATGAAAGTTGATTCCTTTATGTTTTGTTAATTTTATCTGAAAATAAATATAATAAGTTAATATTAATATTGATTTTCAAAAGGGGAAGAAGTCATTGAAAAATAAATTATAATCTTAAAAGTCCTAAAAAAGTATCCCAAAAAATAAAAAAAATTAATATATAGTTATGATGAGGTTGTTGATACAAAATGATAAGGATATTCTTGTAGAATAAATTTTATGTCATTTAATGTGGTTTATATCTATCCTGAATTGATAAATGAAATGTTAGGAATATTTTTAGAAAAGAAAAAATGGGAAATATGAAGGATAAAAATGAAAATAAAAGATTAACTATATTTCCCTACTTTTATTGTATCACTATTTAAAAGAGGGTTGATGATATAGAAGTTTTTTTATGATATATTTTACTAAATAAACCATTGGGAAGAATTAAATCCTCAATCCTCACTATGATAATATCTATATCGTTCTTTTATGTTACTAGATGAAATTATAAAAATGAACATAATTATTTTGAATGGTTGTTATGAGTGTGATTATATACTCCTTGTTGGGTTTGGGGCATCATTCTTGATGCATATTTCCACTTGTAAACAATAGTTGGTACAATTACAATCTATCTCCTTAACAACTTTAACAATAATGAATATAGTAGGTGGAAATAACTTGAAAATCACTAAATTTATCACAAATAATTCCTTATACCATCTCCATCTTTTTTGATAAATATACTAAAAATATAATTCTCATATTATAATAGTTTCTTTATATTGTCTTTTGTTAGTGTGAAAATTATTCTTAATTGATTTTGTCCATATCAATAAATTTTCATTATACAATCTCCCAATAGCTCTTAAAAGGTTATTTCCAACAAATCCATATAAAATTCTTCAACTACTACTTTCTTCTTATAAAATAGAAGGTGTGCCTTATTCTCAACCTCATTATTCTATATAATTAATTAAAATTGTTTCCTATGAAACAAAATTATCATCTTGACTGGGTATTTCTTCTTGTCAATTATTATTAGAGTTTGAAATATTATTAGTATTATTTGAATCATTATTTTTCTTTCTGCATAATCTCAATTATTCCAAGAATAGGTTATCTTTTTCTCTATTTGGAAAAAATATTCTCTTTTGGTGTTCGGTATTGGATCACTTGATTATTAATAGTATCTCACCTTCCTTTGTTATTTATTATACATGAATGAATTAAAAATAATATTTTGTAAATATTGAAATATGGAAATATAAATTATTCTTGGTGGTAGGTAATATTCTATGTCTTTAATTTTTTCAAAAGGATCCTTTTATTTTTTTCGTAATTAAAACACATAAATTATCAATCAATATATCTATTAAAATATTTCCTCAAAAATAGTATATTATTATTTAAAGATTGCATGAAATAAATTTATATTTAAATTCATTCCATGAAAAAATTCATTTATTATTCCACAATACATCATAAATATGTGGAAAAGTCATTACGATTCATCTAACTATAAAACAACAGAAACAATATAGATTGAATTTTCATTACTAGAATTATCTATAATGTAATATTATTTTTCATTAAGAAAAATCACCACATTTCACATTACATTAATTGAATCACGATTTTTTTGAATCCTTTTAATGATTATTAAATAAATATAAACAAATCAAATTTATAATTTCACTTTAAGATTACTCCACGGACCTCAAATTTTGAAGAGAAAAAAATACTTAGGTAAGATATTGAATATATTTGGAATCGATATGTGATCTCCATAATATTATATATATCCCATACTACTATAAAATTTTCTTATTTTTTCCTTCAATATTAATAAATATTATCTGTAATATATTTTCCTTTTCTACTTTCTCATGGTTATTGGAAAAAATTTTACATATGAATTTAAATATATGCAAATAAAACTATATTATGTAACTTCTAAAACTGCATGGCTTTGATTCATATTTGTCTATGAGAATCCCCAAAGAATGTTTTTTTATTATGTATGTGATTAGATTTATGAATTTTTCCAATTTTCACGTTATATGATAAAATATTATGCATTACTATGAATCATTTATTGAAATTTTATTTTATCTCCTCATATGGTCAAACATACACATAACATTACTTTGACACATTTTAAGAACTATTAGACCAATATATTGTACATCTATTGAAATCCTTAAACAATACTTGAATATTCCTTTTTTCTATGTATAAATACAAACAAGTTGGTATCATATAAAGTTTTTACATATCTCCAGTAACCTCATTATGTCTTTTTAATATCAATACTTTATGAGATGATATATTACATATCTGTAATTTTTATGATATTTTCACCACTTAGGGATAAGGATATATTATTTAATACATAAAATTTGTTACATATCAATATGAGTGTCTTCCTTTATCAATTTCCAAATCCTTTATATTAAAACCCTACCCTATATAAGTAACTACTATCCCTTTACTAAAAATTCTATTTTTAGAATGCCATGATATATTACATAATTGATATAAATCAAGACCTAGACAAATTTTAGCTATATATCAAAATCATATAATTCATCACATTAGCTAGGATGTTATTCAATGAAACTGGGGTCCTTTTTAATCACTAAAATAAGTCTAAAACATCATCCAAAGAATTTACATTAACAAATACATTATTATTCCATATCAGTGCACCATGGAAAAATCATAAAAATTAAGGATAACCTTTTTAACTAGAAAATTTTGTTGATGGGGCTTCTTAAATTCAATAACACAAGTCATTAATTCCACTAAAAAAATACTCTAGAAAAATTATAATTATAAAGGATTCACCCGAAATATGTTTACACTAATTATCCAAGTAGCACATAATTGATTCACTAGGTGTTAATGAATATTAATTATAGAATTATATGTAAGAGACCAGACATATTATAGGTTCTTGGAGAAAGAAATATGAAAATGAATAAAACTCAAAATGAAGAAGATGTTGTAAAACAAATACCATAGGTCGATGATGTTGTAATTGTAGAGACCCGAAGCCTGACGTACATTGACATTACATTACTTTTGCGGAATACTTAGTACATTACAAAAACACACACACAAGGACCGTAATAGTTTAGTGTCTTTGGAAACTCGGACTATAACCTTCTAATCGTGGTGAAAGATCTTCAACATCTCCCATAAAGATCTTCCCTTTTTTTTACCTAAAACCTTTCTTTATATCCTGGGGAAAAGAAGACATAAAAGGGGTGAGCTCAAATTCTCAGTAAGGGTAAACAAAGGAAATATCAATCACATAATTTTCATAAGAACATAACATTTTTGGAAATCTTAACCTGCAAAAGAGAGCATAATTTCATAACATGGGATAAATCATAGTAGTGAAATGAAATCCCAATAATCATAACTTAAAACATGAAACTTTGTGGCATACACACATAATCATAGAGAATCATTTCTTGTTAGTCAAGACTCATTTCCAAGACTATCTTAGTGGACAAAGTCCCTTTCTGAATCGAGTAATCCTCGTTTCAGTCCTGTTTCACTGAACCGGTATAACCTACCATTTCAGCCATGTCTATCTCATGAGATATAAAATCTTTACCCAATGCATTGGAGGGAGATATAGGTCCCACCCATCTCTTAATGAATCCTTTCTTATGTGTGCCACAAAATCATAAATCATACATCATTGCATAACCCATGTAATAAAAATGGGATTCTTAAACAACATGACATCATAAAACCATTCATATAAGATAAAGGAATTCATAAACATAATTCCATCACAACATAGTAAAATCAATGTAAAAATATGGATAGAAACAGAACCCTTTATTATCTTAGATGGAAAATAATTTTGATAAAACACTTGAAATGAATTCTTGAGGAAAATATCCTTTCTTCTTCAAAATCAATTTCTTTTCACAAAACATCATACAATTTTAAAAGAAAGAGATTTTATTAAAAATAGTCATGAAATATTTTGGAGGAAGGTTCATGAAAATAAGGCTTTATAAAACCGTAAAAATCCGTTCGTGCCGTATAAGTTAAAAAAAACATTCTTCGTACTTTTGTCAGAAAAGTCAAAAAGTACCTCGTACGGAAAAACGACAAAAGATTCCTTTCATATTCTTTACTAAAAACTCACCGAAGAGTAAAATTGGATTTAAACTATTGTAAGTGGATGGAAACAATATTGAAGGAACATGGATGTGGATGATAAAATACACCCCAGTAAATACTTACGAATAAACAATCTCGGATAAAAATGAGATTGTGATATTTCCCTTACCTTAGGTCCAATTTGCTTGTACGTGTCCGAACCTCCTGTATAATGATTTAAATCATGTTATTGACTTATTAAAGAATCATATTCATTGTTATGATATCATATATGGTTCACTTATGACATTATATTACCCGTTCTTTTGTAATTTCCATGTTAAAGAAGCGTTTTGGGTAAAATCGTTTCATTTATCGTAGGTGTTTTGACTTGTTGTTCTTGACATCATTATTACTTATATCATGATTTAATTACTTCCAGAATATAAAATATGATTTATATATCATATATATTCAGTATATATATATATATAATAGGTAGATAAATAAAATAAAAAACACCGTTCATGGAGACGGTAGTCCGTACGTACGCATGAACGTTGTTTTCCTTTCCTTATTTTCTTGAAATGGAAGTAAGTAGATGACATACATATGTATATATATATACATAAATCCAGTAGCTTTATAATGTCATATATTTCATTATTATTTCTTATATATACATTATAATCATTCTTAAATGGTTAACATGGAGAATGAATCTCATCGCATCGTAGAGACGGTAGTCCGTACGTACGCACGAGCGATGATATCATTTCTATAAATATTGAATTGAATTGGAGTGGATTATACAATATATCAGAATCAATATGATGTTGTAATAACTATGTATAGTTATTCTTTACACCATTATACCCATCCATGTAAGGTGGTAGTGGAAAATAGATTACACCATGACGTGGAGACGGTATTCCGTACGTACGCACGCGCGGTGATTTCATTTTTCCGTAGGATGGATAGAAGGTGAATTAGGGTTGTTTCATATTTATAATAACATATCAGTATGTAAGTAATACTGATGTTATTACTTTATCATGAAACAACTAAAGAAGAAGAAGTTGAAGAAGAAAGAAATTGAAAAGATCGGTAATGGATATTACCTCTTCTTTGGAACGCCTCTTTGAATCCTCCACTTAAGGAACTAAGATTGGTCTTTGGAGAAGACCAGGACCTCTAGGATTACTCTAGGGAAGTGGAGAGGAGAAAATGGCAGGGGTTGGCCGAGCTTGAGTGCTCAAATTGGTGTGAGGAGGAGGGGGAGGAGGTGCCCTTTTATAAGGGAGGAGAGGGGCACCTTAGGAATATCTCAAAATATTATTTTATATTAAAGTCAAAATCGGTTTATAATGGTTCTAAAGGGTCTTATTTCGAAGCTGAAGTGGTGATGGGTCGAAATCCTATCAACCAATAGGATTTAGACAAGTTTGGGGTATTATTTTAACCTTATCAATTAGATTTAACTCTAAGTTAATTAATTTAACTTTTACCGTGTCTTTTTGTTTTCTTTCACTATATGGTTAATACACTTACTATAACATGCCAAACGAACCCCAAATTGTTTATTATTAATATATATATCCTTATCTAAGTCATTTGGCCGAACCTTAGATTTTTAGGAATAAAATAACAATTAATAATATAATATTTTATTTAAAAACTATTTTGTGTCAATTTTGACACTATTTGATATATGATTTTTGTGAAAGTCATATCAGAATTATATGTTCGAACCAAGTTGATTAAATCAACACTAATATATCATAGTAACCTAAAAAATTAGTGGAATTCATAAAAAGTCTTAAATTACATTTATTTTGGTATTTATATTATCAATTATGTCAATATTTCATTAATAAGATAATTACTGCATCATCTTTGTGTCATAAATAAATTAAATTATTTGATGTCTAAAAATTACAAATAAAATACCATCATGTAGGAAATCTTTTTAGATTTCTAATGAATATTTACAATCGAATTTATCTTATGTATAACCCCATATTAAAAATGATTTACTTATTAAACTTTAAATTTAACTATTTTAACCCTTCTTTAAATAAATTAATAATAAATGTCCTAATCTAATCCAAGTGGGCCTAAATGGTCATATTTTATTCCTAAGTTTGTTTTTGGTCGAATTACACTTGTCCAATAGAATTAGGACATGTGTTAGGGTAATATTAATATCATATTTACCCTTAGTTACCCTATTTACTATTAACCGCGGTAAAAAAGGTAAAAAGTTACTATTCACCAAGAAATTATTTTCATCTCATTGAACCACATTTTAGTCCTTGATATTAACCGTGTCTCTCGGATTTTCGAAATTCCATTCACAGAAGCGGTAAAATTAAGTTTTATGCAAAATTCAGTTTTTTAACCTACCACTTAGTGGTTTCACTATTCATCGAAAATTGAAAGTTTTCAGAAAAATACCAAAATTTCACCCCAAGCTATATTTCATATTCCGAATTCAAAAATGAAGTCTATTTTACCAAATTCATAACATAAAAGTTGCATTAATTAATTTTATAATTAAATCCCGCTGTTAAAACAAATAGCGTGTTTTTTAAGAAACAATATCTATCAAAAGATTGACACTTGTTTATGTCTAGTTGAAATGTGAAATTACATCCAATGACCAACATTGTATTAAATTGTAAAAATATATTCTAAATATACTTTAAAACCACTCAAATTAATGATTTATCACTATTAACTATTTTGATTAAAAAAGTTGTTTTTAATTAAAATTTAGTAATTTTCACTATTCATCAAAATATGAAAGTTATCCGAAAATCACCAAAATTTCAACCTAAGCTAATTTCGATATTCTGAATCCATAAATGATGTCCATTTTGAAAAATAAAATTTACAAAATTTCAAAAAGTGTTTACTAATATTCATAACGGCTAGTTTTAATAATATCTTAATAGCATATCGTTGTTTAGTGAAACTTGGTGTTGCGTACAACACACGCTATCGTGGAAGGTCGCGATTGCGTGTAATGGAAGGAAAGTCAAGGATGCGTGTTGTGAAAGCTTCTTGTAGCGTACAACACAAGACATTAGTGAAATAAAAAAAAATATTTTTCATAAAATCTCGGGCTGTTACATTCTACCCCCCTTAAAATGAATTTCGCCCTCGAAATTCGTCGGGGTTATAAATGGTTTACTATTCGAAAGTTTCTTTAATAGAAACCCACATTGTAAAAAGGAATATCAAAACCAATCTTTAAAAACAAAAGTATGAAACGTAACGGTTACCCAAATAAACTAATCATTGGGTTTCCACATAGGTGAAAATATGGATATGGAAGAGAAATCTAACCATCATGTTCTGATGGAGAGTGGTAGAGAACATGGCTATGGAAAATCCAGTAATCACAAATCCATAAATTTGTGACGATCTAAGGTACCATCTGATTCATCAGGTATAAGAGAACTAGGACAACATTTTTGGTTTTCAAGATCATTTCCCTAAAGTTAAAGAATTTGAATTAGAATAAATACTTACTTTATTTTGGTACAATCTCACTGTTGTTCGTGCTTTGAACAATTTCAACTTCATCTCTTAAATAAATGAAGTTGAATTTGTTATTCGTGAAGTGTTAGCAGATCATGTGATAGAATGACAGGTCATTCCATCTGTCTCAAACAAAAGGTTAGCAAAACTTATATACATAAGTCGATCTATAGTGAGATTAATCATATATGGTTCCTAAAATGGACTTATACTTCATATATCATACTGTTTAATATAATAAAACTAGTTTCTACTAAACAGGGACTTCCTGTAGGTCAGTGGTAGGCGATAAAGGCCAGTCGCACTTCGGTTGTGGGTTCGATTCCTACAGCCTTGTCCGAAGCGATGGGTTGTCGCCCGTCCTGCAGGTTGTCCCTTTTTCTAAAACTACATTACTATAACATCCCATCAATAATATCGAAAATCTTATATCCTTAAACAATACTAACTTATGTGCAACATAATCTAGTCTAATCTTTAGGCTTATACATAATACTGCAGTCCACTCTCATAATATAGTGACATCGATTACCAGAGATTTAATACTGTCGTTGATCCCCACATATCATAAGATATGTCTTGTTGGTCACATTCCAAACATTCAAAGTCCTTAATCGTGTATTCTCTTGAATACCTTAGTGAAAACATGAGTGCAGTTAAAAGTTAACACTTTTCACATACCAAAATCCTCAAAATTCTATATACTCAAACCATAATATCACTTAGTCCTTATATCAATCATGAGCTCATGAATACTATCAAACATTTAATTTTCTCCTTATCCCTTCATTATGCGCATATCATCTACATTCCAAAAATATCTGAATAACAAAACACAAGGAAAGACAACAGTGTAACAATCCATAGATGTCTCTTTATTCCAAAATTACACATGATAAACATGTAATCATGCCACCACATTCTCAAACCATTGACCGAGCTTCAAAAATTCTTTCATCTCACATATCATTTGTAGTCTCTTCATCATCATCCACATAAATACTACCCATATGACCATACTGATTCTCTTCATGAGTCTTTCCCTTAGGGAATTTGTTTGCATAATGCCCATACATTCCACATTTAAAACACTTAACCATTTTTGATGTCGTAGCATTACCATTATCCTCATCCATGGTGTTAACCGACCCTTTTCCTTTGCACTTACTTGCTTTGTGTCCTTCTTTTCCACACCCAAAGCATCTTCCAGTTCCCTTGAAACATTCTCCTTGATGCCTCTTCCCACATGATTTACATAGGGGAAATTGAACTTTCTTTCCTCTATGATCACCATAGAACTCCATCTTTCTCTTATTAGTCGAGTCAGGAAACTTACCAAATTTTACTTTATTGATCATGTTGTGAGATTGCTGATTCGGCATAATAATGATGTTTGGACATCCAAATCCCATTTCATTTGGTTGCTCATGAAGAATATCATTCCATTGTCCATCATATCCTCCATTATTGTGAATCATCTTGTTTCCAACCATTTTCTAAAACCCAAACAGAATAGTGTTAGATGCAAAAATCATAATAAAGGGGGAGTAACTTAAATATCTATCATCTTTGGTTTAATCTAATATCGTTACCATAGTTCTAGGACTATATCCTATACGTATACTTATCCTTAGGGGCATCCCTAAACATACCTTAGAAATATCTCTAGGGATCTCACTAACGTTTTCGCATCCTAGTTTCCAAAGGTTGACTAAACCTTTCCTATGATACCAACTGTAGAGACCCGAAGCCTGACGTACATTGACATTACATTACTTTTGCGTAATACTTAGTACATTACAAAAACACACACACAAGGACCGTAATAGTTTAGTGTCTTTGGAAACTCGGACTATAATCTTCTAATCGTGGTGAAAGATCTTCAACATCTCCCATAAAGATCATCCTTTTTTTTTTACCTAAAACCTTTCTTTATATCCTGGGGAAAATAAGACATAAAAGGGGTGAGCTCAAATGCTCAGTAAGGGTAAACAAAGGAAATATCAATCACATAATTTTCATAAGAACATAACATTTTTGGAAATCTTAACCTGTAAAAGAGAGCATAATTTCATAACATGGGATAAATCATAGTAGTGAAATGAAATCCCAATAATCATAACTTAAAACATGAAACTTTGTGGCATACACACATAATCATAGAGATTCATTTCTTGTTAGTCAAGACTCATTGCCAAGACTATCTTAGTGGACAAAGTCCCTTTCTGAATCGAGTAATCCTCGTTTCAGTCCTGTTTCACTGAACCGGTATAACCTACCATTTCAGCCATGTCTATCTCATGAGATATAAAATCTTTACCCAATGCATTGGAGGGAGATATAGGTCCCACCCATCTCTTAATGAATCCTTTCTTATGTGTGCCACAAAATCATAAATCATACATCATTGCATAACCCATGTAATAAAAATGGGATTCTTAAACAACATGACATCATAAAACCATTCATATAAGATAAAGGAATTCATAAACATAATTCCATCACAACATAGTCAAATCAATGTAAAAATATGGATAGAAACAGAACCCTTTATTATCTTAGATGGAAAATAATTTTGATAAAACACTTGAAATGAATTCTTGAGGAAAATATCCTTTCTTCTTCAAAATCAATTTCTTTTCACAAAACATCATACAATTTTAAAAGAAAGAGATTTTATTAAAAATAGTCATGAAATATTTTGGAGGAAGGTTCATGAAAATAAGGCTTTATAAAACCGTAAAAATCCGTTCGTGCCGTATAAGTTAAAAAAAACAATCTTCGTACTTTTGTCGGAAAAGTCAAAAAGTACCTCGTACGGAAAAACGACAAAAGATTCCTTTCATATTATTTACTAAAAACTCACCGAAGAGTAAAAATGGATTTAAACTATTGTAAGTGGATGGAAACAATATTACATATTGAAGGAACATGGATGTGGATGATAAAATACACCCCAGTAAATACTTACGAATAAACAATCTCGGATAAAAATGAGATTGTGATATTTCCCTTACCTTAGGTCCAATTTGCTTGTACGTGTCCGAACCTCCTGTATAATGATTTAAATCATGTTATTGACTTATTACAGAATCATATTCATTGTTATGATATCATATATGGTTCACTTATGACATTATATTACCCGTTCTTTTGTAATTTCCATGTTAGAGAAGCGTTTTGGGTAAAATCGTTTCATTTATCGTAGGTGTTCTGACTTGTTGTTCTTGACATCATTATTACTTATATCATGATTTACTTACTTCCAGAATATAAAATATGATTTATATATCATATATATTCAGTATATATATATATATAATAGGTAGATAAATAAAATGAAAAACACCGTTCATGGAGACGGTAGTCCGTACGTACGCATGAACGCTGTTTTCCTTTCCTTATTTTCTTGAAATGGAAGTAAGTAGATGACATACATATGTATATATATATAAATAAATCCAGTAGCTTTATAATGTCATATATTTCATTATTATTTCTTATATATACATTATAATCATTCTTAAATGGTTAACATGGAGAATGAATCTCATCGCATCGTGGAGACGGTAGTCCGTACGTACGCACGAGCGATGATATCATTTCTATAAATATTGAATTGAATTGGAGTGGATTATACAATATATCAGAATCAATATGATGTTGTAATAACTATGTATAGTTATTCTTTACACCATTATACCCATCCATGTAAGGTGGTAGTGGAAAATAGATTACACCACGGCGTGGAGACGGTATTCCGTACGTACGCACGCGCGGTGATTTCATTTTTCCGTAGGATGGATAGAAGGTGAATTAGGGTTGTTTCAAATTTATAATAACATATCAGTATGTAAGTAATACTGATGTTATTACTTTATCATGAAACAACTAAAGAAGAAGAAGTTGAAGAAGAAAGAAATTGAAAAGATCGGTAATGGATATTACCTCTTCTTTGGAACGCCTCTTTGAATCCTCCACTTAAGGAACTAAGATTGGTCTTTGGAGAAGACCAGGACCTCTAGGATTACTCTAGGGAAGTGGAGAGGAGAAAATGGCAGGGGTTGGCTGAGGTTGAGTGCTCAAATTGGTGTGAGGAGGAGGGGGAGGAGGTGCCCTTTTATAAGGGAGGAGAGGGGCACCTTAGGAATATCTCAAAATATTATTTTATATTAAAGTCAAAATCGGTTTATAATGGTTCTAAAGGGTCTTATTTCGAAGCTGAAGTGGTGATGGGTCGAAATCCTATCAACCAATAGAATTTAGACAAGTTTGGGGTATTATTTTAACCTTATCAATTAGATTTAACTCTAAGTTAATTAATTTAACTTTTACCGTGTCTTTTTGTTTTCTTTCACTATATGGTTAATAAACTTACTATAACATGCCAAACGAACCCAAAATTGTTTATTATTAATATATATATCTTTATCTAAGTCATTTGGCCGAACCTTAGATTTTTAGGAATAAAATAACAATTAATAATATAATATTTGATTTAAAAACTATTTTGTGTCAATTTTGACACTATTTGATATATGATTTTTTTGAAAGTCATATCAGAATTATATGTTCGAACCAAGTTGATTAAATCAACAATAATATATCATAGTAACCTAGAAAATTAGTGGAATTCATAAAAAGTCTTAAATTACATTTATTTTGGTATTTATATTATCAATTATGTCAATATTTCATTAATAAGATAATTACTGCATCATCTTTGTGTCACAAATAAATTAAATTATTTTATGTCTAAAAATTACAAATAAAATACCATCATGTAGGAAATCCTTTTAGCTTTCTAATGAATATTTACAATCGAATTTATCTTATGTATAACCCCATATTAAAAATGATTTACTTATTAAACTTTAAATTTAACTATTTTAACCCTTCTTTAAATAAATTAATAATAAATGTCCTAATCTAATCCAAGTGGGCCTAAATGGTCATATTTTATTCCTATGTTTGTTTTTGGTCGAATTACACTTGTCCAATAGAATTAGGACATGTGTTAGGGTAATATTAATATCATATTTACCCTTAGTTACCCTATTTATTATTAACCGCGGTAAAAAAGGTAAAAAGTTACTATTCACCAAAAAATTATTTTCATCTCATTGAACCACATTTTAGTCCTTGATATTAACCGTGTCTCTCGGATTTTCGAAATTCCATTCACAGAAGCGGTAAAATTAAGTTTTATGCAAAATTCAGTTTTTTAACCTACCACTTAGTGGTTTCACTATTCATCAAAAATTGAAAGTTTTCAGAAAAATACCAAAATTTTACCCCAAGCTATATTTCATATTCCGAATTCAAAAATGAAGTCTATTTTACCAAATTCATAACATAAAAGTTGCATTAATTAATTTTATAATTAAATCCCGCTGTTAAAACAAATAGCGTGTTTTTTAAGAAACAATATCTATCAAAAGATTGACACTTGTTTATGTCTAGTTTAAATGTGAAATTACATCCAATGACCAACATTGTATTAAATTGTAAAAATATATTCTAAATATACTTTAAAACCACTCAAATTAATTATTTATCACTATTAACTATTTTGATTAAAAAAGTTGTTTTTAATTAAAATTTAGTAATTTTCACTATTCATCAAAATATGAAAGTTATCCGAAAATCACCAAAATTTCAACCTAAGCTAATTTCGATATTCCGAATCCATAAATGATGTCCATTTTGAAAAATAAAATTTACAAAAGTTCAAAAAGTGTTTATTAATATTCATAACGGCTAGTTTTAATAATATCTTAATAGCATATCGTTGTTTAGCGAAACTTGGTGTTGCGTACAACACACGCTATCGTGGAAGGTCGCGATTGCGTGTAATGGAAGGAAAGTCAAGGATGCGTGTTGTGAAAGCTTCTTGTAGCGTACAACACAAGACATTAGTGAAATAAAAAAAAATATTTTTCATAAAATCTCGGGCTGTTACATTCTACCCCCCTTGAAATGAATTTCGCCCTCGAAATTCGTCGGGGTTATAAATGGTTTACTATTCGAAAGTTTCTTTAATAGAAACCCACATCGTAAAGAGGAATATCAAAACCAATCTTTAAAAACAAAAGTATGAAACGTAACGGTTACCCAAATAAACTAATCATTGGGTTTCCACATAGGTGAAAATATGGATATGGAAGAGAAATCTAACCATCATGTTCTGATGGAGAGTGGTAGAGAACATGGCTATGGAAAAGCCAGTAATCACAAATCCATAAATTTGTGACGATCTAAGGTACCATCTGATTCATCAGGTATAAGAGAACTAGGACAACATTTTTGGTTTTCAAGATCATTTCCCTAAAGTTAAAGAATTTGAATTAGAATAAATACTTACTTTATTTTGGTACAATCTCACTGTTGTTCGTGCTTTGAACAATTTCCACTTCATCTCTTAAATAAATGAAGTTGAATTTGTTATTCGTGAAGTGTTAGCAGATCATGTGATAGAATGACAGGTCATTCCATCTGTCTCAAACAAAAGGTTAGCAAAACTTATATACATAAGTCGATCTATAGTGAGATTAATCATATATGGTTCCTAAAATGGACTTATACTTCATATATCATACTGCTTAATATAATAAAACTAGTTTCTACTAAACAGGGACTTCCTGTAGGTCAGTGGTAGGCGATAAAGGCCAGTCGCACTTCGGTTGTGGGTTCGATTCCTACAGCCTTTTCCGAAACGATGGGCTGTCGCCCGTCCTGCAGGTTGTCCCTTTTTCTAAAACTACGTTACTATAACATCCCATCAATAATATCGAAAATCTTATATCCTTAAACAATACTAACTTATGTCCAACATAATCCAGTCTAATCTTTAGGCTTATACATAATACTGCAGTCCACTCTCATAATATAGTGACATCGATTACCAGAGATTTAATACTGTCGTTGATCCCCACATATCATAAGATATGTCTTATTGGTCACATTCCAAACATTCAAAGTCCTTAATCGTGTATTCTCTTGAATACCTTAGTGAAAACATGAGTGCAGTTAAAAGTTAACACTTTCCACATACCAAAATCCTCAAAATTCTATATACTCAAACCATGATATCACTTAGTCCTTATATCAATCATGAGCTCATGAATACTATCAAACATTTAATTTTCTCCTTATCCCTTCATTATGCGCATATCATCTACATTCCAAAAATATCTGAATAACAAAACACAAGGAAAGACAACAGTGTAACAATCCATAGATGTCTCTTTATTCCAAAATTACACATGATAAACATGTAATCATGCCACTACATTCTCAAACCATTGACCGAGCTTCAAAAATTCTTTCATCTCACATATCATTTGTAGTCTCTTCATCATCATCCACATAAATACTACCCATATGACCATACTGATTCTCTTCATGAGTCTTTCCCTTAGGGCATTTGTTTGCATAATGCCCATACATTCCACATTTAAAACACTTAACCATTTTTGATGTCGTAGCATTACCATTATCCTCATCCATGGGGTTAACCGACCCTTTTCCTTTGCACTTACTTGCTTTGTGTCCTTCTTTTCCACACCCAAAGCATCTTCCAGTTCCCTTGAAACATTCTCCTTGATGCCTCTTCCCACATGATTTACATAGGGGAAATTGAACTTTCTTTCCTCTATGATCACCATGGAACTCCATCTTTCTCTTATTAGTCGAGTCAGGAAACTTACCAAATTTTACTTTATTGATCATGTTGTGAGATTGCTGATTCGGCATAATAATGATGTTTGGACATCCAAATCCCATTTCATTTGGTTGCTCATGAAGAATATCATTCCATTGTCCATCATATCCTCCATTATTGTGAATCATCTTGTTTCCATCCATTTTCTAAAACCCAAACAGAATAGTGTTAGATGCAAAAATCATAATAAAGGGGGAGTAACTTAAATATCTATCATCTTTGGTTTAATCTAATATCATTACCATAGTTCTAGGACTATATCCTATACGTATACTTATCCTTAGGGGCATCCCTAGACATACCTTAGAAATATCTCTAGGGATCTCACTAACGTTTTCGCATCCTAGTTTCCAAAGGTTGACTAAACCTTTCCTCTGATACCAACTGTAGAGACCCGAAGCCTGACGTACATTGACATTACATTACTTTTGCGGAATACTTAGTACATTACAAAAACACACACACAAGGACCGTAATAGTTTAGTGTCTTTGGAAACTCGGACTATAATCTTCTAATCGTGGTGAAAGATCTTCAACATCTCCCATAAAGATCTTCCCTTTTTTTTTACCTAAAACCTTTCTTTATATCCTGGGGAAAAGAAGACATAAAAGGGGTGAGCTCAAATGCTCAGTAAGGGTAAACAAAGGAAATATCAGTCACATAATTTTCATAAGAACATAACATTTTTGGAAATCTTAACCTGCAAAAGAGAGCATAATTTCATAACATGGGATAAATCATAGTAGTGAAATGAAATCCCAATAATCATAACTTAAAACATGAAACTTTGTGGCATACACACATAATCATAGAGAATCATTTCTTGTTAGTCAAGACTCATTTCCAAGACTATCTTAGTGGACAAAGTCCCTTTCTGAATCGAGTAATCCTCGTTTCAGTCCTGTTTCACTGAACCGGTATAACCTACCATTTCAGCCATGTCTATCTCATGAGATATAAAATCTTTACCCAATGCATTGGAGGGAGATATAGGTCCCACCCATCTCTTAATGAATCCTTTCTTATGTGTGCCACAAAATCATAAATCATACATCATTGCATAACCCATGTAATAAAAATGGGATTCTTAAACAACATGACATCATAAAACCATTCATATAAGATAAAGGAATTCATAAACATAATTCCATCACAACATAGTCAAATCAATGTAAAAATATGGATTGAAACAGAACCCTTTATTATCTTAGATGGAAAATAATTTTGATAAAACACTTGAAATGAATTCTTGAGGAAAATATCCTTTCTTCTTCAAAATCAATTTCTTTTCACAAAACATCATACAATTTTTAAAGAAAGAGATTTTATTAAAAATAGTCATGAAATATTTTGGAGGAAGGTTCATGAAAATAAGGCTTTATAAAACCGTAAAAATCCGTTCGTGCCGTATAAGTTAAAAAAAAAACATTCTTCGTACTTTTGTCGGAAAAGTCAAAAAGTACCTCGTACGGAAAAACGACAAAAGATTCCTTTCATATTCTTTACTAAAAACTCACCGAAGATTAAAATTGGATTTAAACTATTGTAAGTGGATGGAAACAATATTACATATTGAAGGAACATGGATGTGGATGATAAAATACACCCCAGTAAATACTTACGAATAAACAATCTCGGATAAAAATGAGATTGTGATATTTCCCTTACCTTAGGTCCAATTTGCTTGTACGTGTCCGAACCTCCTGTATAATGATTTAAATCATGTTATTGACTTATTACAGAATCATATTCATTGTTATGATATCATATATGGTTCACTTATGACATTATATTACCCGTTCTTTTGTAATTTCCATGTTAAAGAAGCGTTTTGGGTAAAATTGTTTCATTTATCGTAGGTGTTTTGACTTGTTGTTCTTGACATCATTATTACTTATATCATGATTTACTTACTTCCAGAATATAAAATATGATTTATATATCATATATATTCAGTATATATATATATATAATAGGTAGATAAATAAAATGAAAAACACCGTTCATGGAGACGGTAGTCCGTACGTACGCATGAACGCTGTTTTCCTTTCCTTATTTTCTTGAAATGGAAGTAAGTAGATGACATACATATGTATATATATATACATAAATCCAGTAGCTTTATAATGTCATATATTTCATTATTATTTCTTATATATACATTATAATCATTCTTAAATGCTTAACATGGAGAATGAATCTCATCGCATCGTGGAGACGGTAGTCCGTACGTACGCACGAGCGATGATATCATTTCTATAAATATTGAATTGAATTGGAGTGGATTATACAATATATCAGAATCAATATGATGTTGTAATAACTATGTATAGTTATTCTTTACACCATTATACCCATCCATGTAAGGTGGTAGTGGAAAATAGATTACACCACGGCGTGGAGACGGTATTCCGTACGTACGCACGCGCGGTGATTTCATTTTTCCGTAGGATGGATAGAAGGTGAATTAGGGTTGTTTCATATTTATAATAACATATCAGTATGTAAGTAATACTTATGTTATTACTTTATCATGAAACAACTAAAGAAGAAGAAGTTGAAGAAGAAAGAAATTGAAAAGATCGGTAATGGATATTACCTCTTCTTTGGAACGCCTCTTTGAATCCTCCACTTAAGGAACTAAGATTGGTCTTTGGAGAAGACCAGGACCTCTAGGATTACTATAGGGAAGTGGAGAGGAGAAAATGGCAGGGGTTGGCCGAGCTTGAGTGCTCAAATTGGTGTGAGGAGGAGGGGGAGGAGGTTCCCTTTTATAAGGGAGGAGAGGGGCACCTTAGGAATATCTCAAAATATTATTTTATATTAAAGTCAAAATCGGTTTATAATGGTTCTAAAGGGTCTTATTTCGAATCTGAAGTGGTGATGGGTCTAAATCCTATCAACCAATAGGATTTAGACAAGTTTGGGGTATTATTTTAACCTTATCAATTAGATTTAACTCTAAGTTAATTAATTTAACTTTTACCGTGTCTTTTTGTTTTCTTTCACTATATGGTTAATACACTTACTATAACATGCCAAACGAACCCCAAATTGTTTATTATTAATATATATATCCTTATCTAAGTCATTTGGCCGAACCATAGATTTTTAGGAATAAAATAACAATTAATAATATAATATTTGATTTAAAAACTATTTTGTGCCAATTTTGACACTATTTGATATATGATTTTTGTGAAAGTCATATCAGAATTATATGTTCGAACCAAGTTGATTAAATCAACACTAATATATCATAGTAACCTAGAAAATTAGTGGAATTCATAAAAAGTCTTAAATTACATTTATTTTGGTATTTATATTATCAATTATGTCAATATTTCATTAATAAGATAATTACTGCATCATCATTGTGTCATAAATAAATTAAATTATTTGATGTCTAAAAATTACAAATAAAATACCATCATGTGGGAAATCTTTTTAGATTTCTAATGAATATTTACAATCGAATTTATCTTATGTATAACCCCATATTAAAAATGATTTACTTATTAAACTTTAAATTTAACTATTTTAACCCTTCTTTAAATAAATTAATAATAAATGTCCTAATCTAATCCAAGTGGGCCTAAATGGTCATATTTTATTCCTAAGTTTGTTTTTGGTCGAATTACACTTGTCCAATAGAATTAGGACATGTGTTAGGGTAATATTAATATCATATTTACCCTTAGTTACCCTATTTACTATTAACCGCGGTAAAAAAGGTAAAAAGTTACTATTCACCAAAAAATTATTTTCATCTCATTGAACCACATTTTAGTCCTTGATATTAACCGTGTCTCTCGGATTTTTGAAATTCCATTCACAGAAGCGGTAAAATTAAGTTTTATGCAAAATTCAGTTTTTTAACCTACCACTTAGTGGTTTCACTATTCATCAAAAATTGAAAGTTTTCAGAAAAATACCAAAATTTCACCCCAAGCTATATTTCATATTCCGAATTCAAAAATGAAGTCTATTTTACCAAATTCATAACATAAAAGTTGCATTAATTAATTTTATAATTAAATCCCGCTGTTAAAACAAATAGCGTGTTTTTTAAGAAACAATATCTATCAAAAGATTGACACTTGTTTATGTCTAGTTTAAATGTGAAATTACATCCAATGACCAACATTGTATTAAATTGTAAAAATATATTCTAAATATACTTTAAAACAACTCAAATTAATGATTTATCACTATTAACTATTTTGATTAAAAAAGTTGTTTTTAATTAAAATTTAGTAATTTTCACTATTCATCAAAATATGAAAGTTATCCGAAAATCACCAAAATTTCAACCTAAGCTAATTTCGATATTCTGAATCCATAAATGATGTCCATTTTGAAAAATAAAATTTACAAAATTTCAAAAAGTGTTTATTAATATTCATAACGGCTAGTTTTAATAATATCTTAATAGCATATCGTTGTTTAGCGAAACTTGGTGTTGCGTACAACACACGCTATCGTGGAAGGTCGCGATTGCGTGTAATGGAAGGAAAGTCAAGGATGCGTGTTGTGAAAGCTTCTTGTAGCGTACAACAAAAGAAATTAGTGAAATAAAAAAAAAAAAATTTCATAAAATCTCGGGCTGTTACAGTAATAACATGTGATCATCATCTGATACATTTTTTGAAAATCAATAAAATTGATTAAAAAAATCACCCTTTCTTTGTAGATATTCAAGGGACAAGATAAATATCAATTTAAATGGAAGGGACTCTCCTCCACTGACAGTGTTCTATCACCTTGAATTTATAAAGATGTAGAATATGGGAGTCTTCTATATTTGAGATGGTAAAAAAAAATTACATAAAATCATACATAGAATAATCATACAGTGGTGTAATTATTTAAATAGCTTTGATTATGGTTCTAGTCTATAGGTTTTTTTTACCAATCATTACAACTATTGATTAAATTCATTTTCCAATTGGTGTGACAAATGCATGCATGACCATTAAACCATTTCATCTTAAAAATTGTGCAGTAAATGGTAAATATGTGGAATAACTTCTTTCCCCAGAAACGGAATCCCATTACATGAAGATTATATGTGATGTTGCATTATATAAGGAATTAAAAAGAATCAAAATGCTATCAGGGTTCATATTTTAGCAATTTTGTACACATGTACCACCACTAAATGATGGTTCTTTTTTTGTTCAAGTGCAACAATCCCAAATTTTTACTAATCCCACACACACATTATATTATTTTACCATATATTATATCAAATTAAATCCCTTATAAATCCATATTCAAAATTCCTTTTAAATTACATCAAAAACACTTTTGGAAGGATATCATTAACTTCTCCTTGTATTGCATCTTTCTCATTGTTTATTAATAACCATGAAATAAAATTTGGATTAACATTAAAACACTTTTGGTATATCACTACAAGGAAAACTAAATCCCTAACCTATAAACCACGTAGTGTGACCCCGTGAGACATTATAGAATCGAAATGGGATGAAAATGATCGGATCAGTAAGTGGATGAAAAAAAATGCTTAAGAAAATAATTAATGGTACTGAAGGTATACAAGAATCTAGATTTATCTCTATCCAATACATGTGTCTCTATACATGTCTCCACCAGCTGACACTATATAAAAAATTGTATTCTCATAATTCCCCTATTTCTAGGACACTGAATGACCATGGTTCGTAGAGTATGTCAATCTCATATAGACTGACAATTTATTTTGAATAATCATATTATAGACCAAATCAATTGATGATTATATCACATTTCATTCATCAATATTTATTAGTACATCACATTTAACCATTCTAAATAGATTATAATATCACATATACTTACTATATGTGGTTGAATATTCCAATGTTGAACTTTATCGAGGGCCCAAATGTTATAATAATCATACAAGAGGGAAAATTCCATCTTCATTAAACTCTAACAAACATCATGATTACTAACAAACCCAACGATAACCTAAATATCTATGTTAGTATGTTGACATGGTGATGTAGTTTTTCAAGCTATAAAGTTTTTTCATACTAGTTATCTCATAAAATTTTGGTAGTGGGGACTCAAATATGATCCATGAACCCCTAGTCAACTAATATAACATGTATGATACTCAATATGCGTACCGACTCTATTTTTTCATTTAAAATATTGGAATATTTCTTGGAAAATATTTTATTCCATGTGCTATGTTGGAATGGAATTTTGGGGCTTGAAGAGCCTCACTGTGGTGATATTAAAAATAGTAAATATTTTATATTACATGTGGGTAGTTTTTATATTAACGTGAAATAGATCCTAAATATAAACTCATATTAGAAATAGGAGAATATTTCTGAGTCTTTAATTTAGGATTTATCATTGGATAACTTAATTATTTTTAGCATAGGGCACTTAGTTGGAGGTGACTGTTAGTGGGATGTTAATGAGGCCGTTATTATTTTAATAAAATTAAATTAATAAACCTCACATCCCTATTTTTTCCATGCAAAAAAATTTAGAGAGGATGATTCTCCAATGGTGACAGACTGATCAAGATGGACATAGGTGATTCTTCCTGACTCTATTCTTGATAGTCATCATCACCAAATCTGGCTTCAGTGGAATCTAATAAATGCATTTGGCCTAAAGCTTTAGAATTTCACAATCAAGTTGGAATGTTTAGGACTTATTCATCCAAATACGAATTAAAGTGTTTTTTTATTATTTTAGATCTATAATTGGATTACTAGAGTTCCCACAAGGTCAATCATGAGAATATTGAGGAAAATAAAAGGTTTCAGGATTATCATAAGGATTTACCATTTAGAAATCCTGATCATATGATGTGTTTTCTAGGAGAAAACACTGTTTCTTCTTCCAATTAGGGGAATATTTATTTATGGGGACTATATACCATGTAATGGGGGTATACACTATGTATAGAGGCTTGTCTAGGTGTCCAAGGTCATGAAAAAACACACCATTAAAAGGAACATTATCACGTGGATGTATGTAACCCGAACCTAGGTTTACATTGGATAGAGGACACATCCATGTACATAGACATGAAATGTGGTACACGGTCATGATAACTTATGAAATGGAATGGCCAAGGACTTGGGCTTAGGCTAGTCTAAGATGTACATTCTGTATACCAAATGTACAAGTCATATAGTTCTACATTTAATGCAAGGATGTGTATGGGTGAGGTAATTCCCATGTGATATGGTAGGGTTTCACACCATAAAATCCAATGTACATGTATTTTATTATCTTTCATAGTGAATATCTTGAGGGGACATTGATAGTCTGTGGACTGCAGAGACACTTCATGTTCCTAAGAGTATATGTCATGTACTCCTATTATAGTATTATCCCATGTGAATATAAATCCTTAGAAAACATATGGAGTCATATTATTTTCTTTTCCCAAGTATTTTTCCACGGATAATGTGATGGTGTCCATGTTTTGGTGTTATATATGCAACGTGAGGTGGTTTTAAAAGAACACTTCTTACAGCACCACATGGACAGTTGTAGTGATCAAATTATATCCTTAGAGAGGTATAAGGTTCGGACACCCCTGATCGAATTAGTAAATGGGTCCCCCATACTCTCAACATGGTAGTGTAGGTCTGGTAAGATCACCTAATATTTAAGGGTTGGTACTCATGAATCATACCCGGGAACAGGTCCCTCATGCTCTCTACTAGGTAGTAGTGATCAAGTGTGTTCTTGAATGTGTTACTAGGGATGGAAAACCAAATCAATCAAGGTTGTGGTGGCCCTATTTTCATTACACATGTAGGTTGGAAAACCCTCCTAATAAATTGGGTTTGGTTACTCTATCAACATATTGGTACTCCACTATCATCGAGATCTCCCTACAAGTAGGTCCTCTGTGGGAGTAGTGTACCCATCAATTGTGGAGTAAAGTAGAGAGGAGAGATCCCATCTACTCAGACAATGGTAAGGTGGTGTGGGATACATGGAATGGACTTAGTTCTCCCTCATCTATTACATTCATCAATAAATAGATTTCCCCTTTACTCTATAACTTATTCGTCCATATGGGTCTTCAATTAGAGATTTTACTCCCATGAAAATAGGAAGCATTAGTGAGGTCTGAGTCCTCCACATGAATTTTGGATGATATTGAGCATATATTTGGACTCCAAAAATACTTTATCTATGTATAACGTGATGTGTGTGTTATCGTAGACGAGTTACATCATGGATAGAAGGGATGTGCTAATAGTATAGTGATACCCAATTGGTGATACCTCTCAAATGATTTCCCTAAAGATGGTAGGACTCATGGAGTGAGTACTCTTGGATGAGAATTTCCATTGAGACATGTGTATAATCATTTAGCTAGATGTATTGTTTATACCATGAGACTAGAACTATGTGAAGGGTAATAAGGGTTTTCTGGGTGTCCTTTTATTATAAATCACAACAAGATTGGCATGTCATATTCTGATTAGATGAATAGTCATGTATAGCTATGGTGTGGATATGTACATTCTTATTCTCTCTCACGTGGGTTTTTTTACCCTCCAGATATGGTTCTAGTGAACTGTTGTCTATTTGATGATCCCTTATTTTTTTAGTTTTTGGAGAACCATCAAAGTATTCATATACTTATCCGTACATTACCTCTTCCCTCATGTGTCATGTCTTATTATGATGAAATGATTATTAAAATGGGTATTTGGATGAACAAGATATGGATGATTATTATGAGATATTCAGGCAATGAACTGTACTGGTTGTTTTATTTGATAACAGTCCCCTCCATCGGAAAATATTTGATTGTTTTTTAGTTTTTGTCGGGATCTTATTTTTACCATTTCATTCATTCCAATAACATTTTTCACTCTTATTACAGGATAGATGTTTGAATGAATTTTTTTATTGTTTTATATTATCTCTGGACATTTTCATGGACATGTATGTGCATGTGTGTCTATCAGTACTATAGTCTAATGAATCTTCTTTGCGTGATGTTGTTACTCCGTGATTGTTATTAGCCCCTAAACAATTTGTGTCAGTATTAGGGTAGTCACACTCAACATATCCTCATCAAGGAGGAACCCCATGGTTCAGGTCTTGAAAAAGTGGTAACATATAGGTTCATCCTTATGAATAATGTTAGCATTTTCTTATTTATGAGGCCGTTTTGGGAACGAGGTAAGTAGAGTTAAAGTTCATGATATTGTCTTTCAGGGAAGTAAAATCAGTTTTGGTGTGTTGAACAATGTATCTATTAACTAGGAATCTCACAACCTATTTCTTGACTCAACACTTGTAGGCACTCGTTTTAGGGAAACATTGGTTCTTGCATCATATAATAATGGGTTATGGTTCCCATGTCATTGAGTCATCTCCTAGAAAATCTCTTTGAACATGGTATGTCTTCATAATTATTTGGATACAACTAAAATGGTATTCCAAAGGTATCTATGATGGGTTTATTAGGATGATCATCCTGGTGTTGAGGCTTTACAAATGGGGTTTTGACATGATTTAGTACCTCTATGTGGTTTTACAGTTATTACACAACTCGTTGAGTAATAGGTCACACCTACAATATTGGATAATAATTTTAATAGGTTAAAGGTACCTTATTAGAATATTTTCCACTTTTGGGCATAGATTATTGCTACCACATGTCGAGAAACATGTAAACCTATCTCTAATGGTTCCTAAAGAATCATCTATTAGTTTAGAAGACAGTGGCTCCAAAGGGATCGGGTGATGGTGTGCATAGTGTTGGAATGTTGTATGAGTTTTTAGAATAATATACTTCTAATTTTTACAATTAAATATACCCTCATGAAATAGTGAATTGGATCAAGATGGTGGTCTAGGTTTTTAGACTTTTATCGACCATAACTTACCTATGTTTTTTCATTATAATAGTGTTCTTTATTGTGGAGAATTGGAATTGTTTTTTCTAGTGGATGAGACACCTCTGATTAGTCCAAATTGAAGATTTTGAAGTTATAGATCACTTAGTTTTGGTGATGATCTTGACTCCATTCTAATTTTGTGGAGGCCAAATTTCATCCTATAATGGGAGTATCCCACAAGGATTGGACAACATCATGATGGTTTTCTTATAAGAGAGTTTCTTCCATGGTGACATGGGTTATTGATGGATCCCTATGATTGTGATATTTGCTGAGGAATTATAATCAGAAGAAATAGGTACACTTTCCCCAATAAGATTTGATCCATAACTATACAGGTCATTCAATGATTCCGAATAAATATAGTGTTATGGTGAGTGATAAATTATCCATTGACCTGTGTGTTTATGGAAGGTTGTTTTGTTAAGGTTTCAAAGAAGGCCCAAGTTGTGGTGACTAGAATTTTAGGGAAAGGATAAGATACATGTATTAGGGGTTTATATAGTGGAGGCTCAATTATGGTTTGAGGTATGACATATCTCCTTACTTACATATCATTTATTTAGAATAATTCCATGATCCACATTTCCTTTCTCATAGACCCTGTTCAATGGATTGAGATACTAGGCGATCCTTTTTTCTTGACAATATTATTAGAGGCTCTAACTGAGATATTTGAAGGTCATACACTATTATTAGTAGTATGAATGTTCTAATTATGGGATATAACATCACATAGAATCTTTTAATAGTGGAAGAGAGGTTATATGATGGTTTCCTCAATATGGATTGTTTTGTTACCATCCGGAATTAGATGGTCACCACCAGTGGTTGTGGAAGTGTTTCTGTCATATAGGATGGATTTTTTCTCTTTTGTTGAGGATTGACCCTAGATTAAGTAAGATTAACTAATGTTTATGAGGATAAAACTATCTTATATAAGGATAACTAGTGAAACCTATGGTTTAGTAGATGTTATTAGCTTTCAATTCCTTGTAGTGGTGGAGTGGGGAATTCTCCCTGAATACATGAAAGGATTTCATCCCCTTTGAAATACATACTTCTACATATAATATAACATATGTACTAACCAAATGATTTTATTAGTATATAAGTTGAATCCCACTAATCATCATGATCCAATTGTGTAGTTGGAGGTTTATAAATGAAGGTATCTATAAGACATAGTGTTTTAACTTGGTAAACATTGTGTTGTCTGCTTGGGAGATTGATAAGAGACTACAGAAATAGGTCCATACCTTTTTGGATCATTTTTAGGTAGTCATCGTAATTAGTAACCTTTTGTTATTGGTGTTACATTTTTATATGATACACTTGAGGATGGATTCTACACTATTCATGAGAGTACTAGTTTCATGGGTAGATATCATAGATTAAACTCCGGATGAGGGATGTCCACTTCATATGATAAATCTTCAAAACATGGGAGTGTAGCAGACTCAGTAGGGGTTGATTTAATTCCATATTAGGAGGAACAAAATGGGTGTATCCATAGAGGAATATGATCATGGCTATGGTTTGGGTCAACTATATGTGAGTGAGGTAATGGGGAAGTTGACCTCTTTGTAGTTGGCACATGAGGGTGATGATAGTTCCTCATATCACTTGTCAACGGTTATTACCCATATTATCTTTTAGTGAAATGGAGAGGCCTATGTTTGGATTATTTTTTTCATGGTTTTATATGATAGGACATGTTCTTAATGGATTCTCTAAAGGTGGGGAGTATCTCATACTTCTAAGGATTAAATATGACATGAGTCACCCTACCAGAAAAGGTGATGAGGGGGTTTATTCGCCTCATTATTACACCAAAGAGATGGTTGGTTGTACCATGATCCTTTAGCATTGAGTTTGGTGTCCAAATATGTGGTATCTTATTACTGATATTTTCTCTTGATTTCTCAAGAAATATTGGGTTGAGACTAACGTGGTCCGATAGTAGTGGTAATGGGGTAGTGAGCTTGTTTTAATCATGATGGGGGTTCCATGAATGGGAGGAGTTCATGATAATATTTGAGTGATTATAGAATATATCACCACATTACCCCACTTCCGAACCATCTAAGGGTAGAGCATAATGGAGATCTTGGGATGCAGTTGTGTATAGAAGGTAGTTCGACATCATTGAATTCCTTCTATGATCATTTAATACCACAATGTTCACATAGTGTAATGAGAATGTATATGATATGGGAATATTGAGGTCTCAGATGTTTTTGAGAATAATGTTTCACCACATATGTATGGAAGGTAAAGTAGACCATTCCGGTTTTAGAGAGCATGTTTTAGGATTTCATATTGTGTTGGTGTAGTTATCTTTCCAAGATCTGCATAGTACCATTTGAGTTTATTTGGGGGAGACACTATAGTTTACCAATGAACTAGTTGATAACATCAGGTGTCAGATAATGTTGTAATAGAAATAGTGATAATGATGTATGTTAAGGGTGTATTTCATCTAGGGGAGGATGAGGACTATAATGAAATATCTATATCCTTTTTGGACCAACGATGGTGGAATTTTGTGTTTTATGAGGGGATAATTTGTTTTGGAGATATCACATTTTTTTGTTTTATAATGAAATTTTCAAGGAAAGTAGGATATCTCAAATATTTTTATACCCATTTTGTGATTTCAATATTTGGATATTGATGTGGTGTACCATTATTTCTTATTACAACATTTGGACTAGGTGCTTTGTGTTTTTTCAACTATTACAGTTGAACAGACACGTGTATGAATTGATACACATTGTAGACTTATATGATTTAGGAATTGGGTGTGGAGTTTCCCTTTCAAGTTACCCAAAGGTGCTTTTTAACTATTCATAGAATACACATGGAGGGTGAGAAGTCCCCCTGATTCATGATTGTGGAAAATATGTGATCCTTCTACGAGATGTATGGTATGGGAACCCCAATTCAAAGATTATTTTCCCCCTTTTTAATTGGATTTAAATTTCTGAGTTAATAATACCTGAAGGAGTGGAGAGTGTAATGAATCTTATTTTACCATGTAAGTGTCTTTAATATTTCAAGGAATATATTAGAATCTAGGCACTCAGTCAGTGAGAAATAATAGGGAATGGAGATCCTCATAGTGTTGATATTAAAAATATTTAATATTTAAATCACATAGACATGGTTTTATTTTAATTTGGAATGAATCCCAAAATATTTTTTTGGATCATAAATTTGATACCATTACTGATTTTGGATAATGGGATTTTTCCTCGATGCGTTAAAAAAAATTTCAGTATCGAGCACCCGGTTGGAGGAAACTATTGGTGAGACATTACAGATTAGTTTATTAATTTTAGTTAATTAAATTAATAAACCTAAACCTCCCCAATTTTTTCATGATCTAAAATGACATGGGAGGATTCTATAATAATGATAGACTAACCAATAGAGATATATAAGACATCATCAGAATCCTTTCTGGATGAAAATCATTACATGATCGAGTTGCAGCATCTATCATGTTTCACGTTGGACCTGAATCTTCGGCATTTGAAAATGTGGAAGGTAGTTTTATGAGTATTACATCCCAATAACCATAATTTTAACATTTTTATATTTTTTATTCCTATTATGACTACTTGAGATCCCTAGGGTGTTGATTTGGGGACAATTGAAGAAAATAAAGGGTTTCGAGAAGATCACGAAGATTCTCTATTTGGAAAAACATTTATCTGGGATGGTAGTACTAGATAACATTCCATGAGTTATTACAATTTAGGGAAAATTGATATTTGGGGATACACTCTATTTACTAGGGGTACACACTATGTTTCAGGTATTGGTCGCGTGGATAAGGAAATGTTACGAAACTCCATATAAAGAGAAATTGTCACATCGATGTACATGACTAGGCATTGAGTGTACATGGACAATAGGAAATGGCCATTTATATGTAAATATTTTATGGTAAATAGAAATTGGGATATTTACAAGGGTACTGACAAGGACCTTGGGCTTGGATGGTCTAAAAGGTACACATTGTGTACCTAGGGCACATACAAAATAGGGCTATATGGAAAATCTGGTTGTGTGCGGGTGCCTTCATGCACTGGTGATCATGCGGGGATAAACACCAAGTAACCCCATGTACACATAATTTATTTTCATAGACACTGACTATTGTGAGGTGACAAGACCATGGATTGGCCTGGATGGACACACCATGTGCCTAAGAGTACACAACGTATACCTCACTGAGAGTTTTCTCCCATATGCATATCATCTCTAGGAATCAGATGAAGGCTTGTGAGTGTCCTATAAGAAGTTGTTTTCCTTGTAAAACATGATGGTGGCCACGGTTTGGTCATTATATATGTGATGGAAGGTGATTCTACAAACATGATTCTTCTTGTGTTGTATGGATGATTGTGGTAAACATGATAGTTCTTTATAGAGGTACCAAGGTTTGAAACCCTCCTATGACATCCGGGCATGGGTACCCCATACACTCTGAAATTTAGTGGTGGTCTTGTTGGAACATGAAAGATAACGAATCCAATTCTCACAAGCCACACCATGGCAAGGTTCCACTATTCTGGTTACACTGGTAGTAGCAATCAAGTGTGATCATCAGTGTCTTACAGGGGTTTGAAAACCCCTTATAGAACAATGGAGCATCTCCCCCATTTGTATTAGATATGTAAGGTTAGAACCCCCCCCCCCCAATACTTCACCGAGAATGGGTCATCAATCTGTGGAGTGGTAATCCCCTATCATAGAGGTATAAAAAGTAGTTTTTCTTCTATGGGAGTTGTGTATCACTAAGATATTGAGCACAATAGAATGAAGCAGGCCCCACCACTTAGACTTCGGTGAGTTTACATGAGATGCATGGACTATATTTAGTGATTGGTCAACTAGGAATCATACCGATGACAATATGGCCCCTACACTTTGGATATTTTTACCACATGGGGCGTTAATTTGGGATTGTACTCCCTTTTATATTTTTAGAAGTGGTGAGGTGTAGGCACTCTACATGGTTTCTAAAATATGTTTATCATAGTACTAGACTCCTTCCTTCAATTACTCATAGCTGATCTAATGATTGTATTCAATCATATGAGTGTGATCCGTTATGGTAAGGATATTCTAAAAACATAGTGATTCCTGATGAGTGATAGATCAAAGAGGAGTTCTATTATGGATGTCAGGGCCTATGGAGTGAGTAATCTTAGATTAGCATTACCTTTGAGCCTTGAGTATAATCTTGTGGCTTTTTGTATGATTAGGACAATGAGACATGGAGTATATGGAGTGTATATCATCGATTTTATAGTATTTATTTTAGTATATCCTATATCATTTTTGAAATAACATGTATGGATCAGTTTACTAATCATGTATAGTTCTGGTGCGGAGATAGATATTCTAATTACCTCTCACATGGGTTTTTTGTATCCTCTGTCTATTGGCTGAGTTGGTTGTTGCCTTTTAGTTTCACCCTTATATTTTGGGGTTTTGAGGTGACTGTTGGGTATTTTTATACTCAAACACATATGTCATATTCCCAGATATTATGTGTCTAATGATGATGATATACATTTTGATGGGTTTATAGGAGGTCCAAGAGCAATGGGAGAATAATGATCTTGACAGCACAATGTGTGTATAAATGGTTTCATTTGACAAAATTCTCCTATTTCTACGAAGACTAGATACTTTTACACTTTTTGATAAACATTTATTTTTCTACTTTTATTGTTGTAGTACATTTTTTTAATTTTATTGTGGGATATATGTTTTCAGGCATTTTTTGTATCAAAATTTTATTGTCTCTACATGGTTTCATGGAAATGTATGTTTATGTATTTGTATAGGTATTGTAGGATAAGTACTCCCATATGTGTGATATACCTAATGGGCACTGGTCACCAACAATAGCATATTGTACTCACACTTTGGGGAGTCAAACTCGACTTATCACCGTCCAAGCAAGCCTCGATGGGTTGAGTCATGATAATGTGGTATACCAAGTGGGTCATCAAACAAACACAAATAATCTTATCCTTTATTCTTTTCCTCATAATAATATTTCTTATCTCTATACAATAATCCTACATAGGATAACCATAAAATTATTTCATAACCTATAAAACACTATGAAGAACACCATCTAGTGATAAAATAAAATTTACTCCTTGACTAGTAAATTATCATTACAATTAATGGCATGTATACCTATATATACATCTATGTATATTCCATGAATCAATGATAAATTAAAGTTTTCATTTCACAATGAAAATATTTTATGTCATTAATATATTTTAATAATGCTTAACAAAACCAAGATAATCACTCATTAATTATATAATAATGAATAACAACCTAATCATCCTTATTAATTATCTTCATTGTGGGTTTGTTTATATTATTAAATTATATGTAATTACTATCACATATCTATAAAACAATCTCATAAATCCCAACCACTAATTATTTTTCTAATATCATCTATGAAGACATACATATTGAATAATGTTGATATTTAGAAATCCTATTCAAAACTGTTCATCTCTTTGAACACATTCAAACATCTTAAATTCATAATAGTAAATAATATAATTTTAAAAAAAATCCACATAAAAATATATCTATGAGCATCATCATCATCCATGGAACTCATTCCATCACAGTTTATGCTTCAAATTTTCAAATTATGTAACTTTTACATTATTACACAACCCTAAAATTGTAAACCCTTTAAGGATAAAAATGTATTTAGTTCTTTTATTATATCTAATCTATCTCATTGCAATTTTATTTTCTAATATACACTATTCACATTTAGGATATAAAGATTATTTAACATAGTAATTTTAATATTATAATCCTTTAGTGTATCTAACATATATACAATAACTAAATATAACTCTTTAAATTTTTATTTATCATTTCTTATCCTAAAATCATTTGGATATATATTTATATACACATTAATTTCATACTTGTTTAATCTATTATATTATTTAATTCCACATTCTCTAAGAACAAAAATATACCACTAGCCTTGTAGACACTATATTCTTTTAGAATATCTTTCATAGATATGTAAATCCATTTTCATTAAAAAATAAAACAATTTATTTTATAATGGAAATATTGAACAAATATACTATTGGCATCATGAAATATATGGTATTCCATGCCTTCTATTCCTTATTATTTAGAGTATTTCAGTTATGGATGGTAAAATCACATTTCTTCATATTTTAACAAATAACTGGATAAATAATTTAACTTTCACTTCTTTCCAAGCATTTTATACAATTTGATGAATCTTATACCATGTAAAAGAACAATCATCATATTTTTTATTCATAAAAACTTGTTGATATTGAAGTAGTTCTTATTATCATATAAATAAATTATAGGAAGATGAACATCCAATAATTAGATTCATCAGAACATGTATATTAATAATTTACGTTTAAATTTTAAACCCCATATCTTAAATGTTAACTATAATCTCAATTGATTAATAATATATTTTGGACTCCTGTATATTTATGAAACATATAAATTATATTTTAATAATCATATACCCTTAAAATTTAATGAATTTATTTCTACTATACTTATACAAAACAAATGAATTCCACTGAGTTTCAAAAATTCCTTTTAGTGTTGTTGATAATCTGTTGTATGGAATTAATATAGTTCCTCTATAAAAAACCTTGATTTCAATGGAATGTAATGTCTTAATTTAGAATCATTATTGAAGTTTCCATCCATTATTTTTTCTAGTTTGAACTATTACCAATGTTTATATACAAAATTATTATCTATACATAATATACCCAATTCACTTATTCTAAACAATTTGAGAATATTGGGTAAAATTCTACTTGAATGAAATAATATTATTAAAATAATTGATAAATAAAATTTGAAGGATTTCTTATTTTCAAAAAAATATTTTATTCTACCTTAAATCTTTTCTTGGAATCATTACATTGTGTTTTCTAAAAATTCATCACATTTTCATAAACAACTATTGTTTACAATATCAAATCAAGAGATGAGATCAAATAAAACTTATGGAATTTCCTTAAAATATTTAGGATTCTATGTTATAGATGTAATAAATATTCTACTCCATAACATTAAAGTAAACCTAAAGCATCAATCTTCAAATCAATGTCACCATACTACTTTATATGTATTTAAATCTTATTTAAACAAAACAGTTCATATCACCTACCTTTCAAAGTAATAAAACAAGATTCCATAACATTTATTATCCAATATAAGTCCTTATATAAAGGAAAAACTATCCTTACATTTTCTTATTTTCATTAGTTTGTTGTTTGGACACTCCATTAGCTATTCTCATTTCTATCTAAGAAAAACCATTGAATTTATCATTTTATACCCTCATCATGGTACTTGATCTGAGAGAAATCATCCCATAATCATCCATCTTTAACATATTGGGTAGATTTGGTAATGTTTTACTAAATTAATTCATATTTTAATTAAAAAAATGACAAATACTTTTGGGTAGTTATTGTAGAAATAAATAATTTTTTCACTCAATATATATCGGTTACCTCAATCTCTCCAAGTCATATTCATTAACAACCTTTGAGTATATTGGTTGAGACTAAGGCTCCATCTATAATATTTAATCCAAAATTTTATGTATACATTTTATATAATTCATCGATATCCTTCTCCAAAAGGAACATATAAGTGTACAGCCATAAAGATTAAAAAATCATGGGTTTTAGTCAACAATTTACATTCTATGTATCTTAGGATCTTTTCATGTATAATGTATTTTACAATTAGTCCATAACTCATATATTTAAAATCATATAATATAATGGGGAAATATCCAATAGTATCCATTTTTCTTATAATACTAAACATTGGAAAAAACTTCATGATTTATTTCATGGAATATTATCCTATATTTATCTGTACTTATTCCATTCCCTTTCCAATCCTTAAATCCCATGGAAAACATTTAGAATATGTGCTCAGCGCAAAATTCTCAATAGGATATGCATAAAGAAAATGAACTATAAGTCCTGTAGAAACATCAAATCTTAGATAATATTTACCTTTATCTTAAATTTTATTTGAGCATATGAAATTAAAAAAAAATCACATGAATAACACATACACCTTTTTCCTAAAATAAAATCATTAGTACCCATATAAAGTAATTAAAATATCATTTTGGGGACATAGAGAATTATGTATATAAAAAACCTTTCAATAACTTTTTAAATTGAATAACCATACGACCAACATCTTATACTTTCATTACCCAACGCATTAGAGAGAAACTATGGGATCAACCGGAGGTGTCTAGGTCATCCCATCTTATAATAACTAATGGGCTATACCAACACTAATTGGGGCACTCCATCGAATAATTCTAAAATATCATATCATGAAAAAACATCTTTATGCTATAAATTTTTGATCGTAACACATTTTGAAAAACTCATTTAATCTAGGAAGAAAATAACTTTTGGATATCAAAATACCATTTTTATACCAATTTTTAATACCACAATAACCTTTTATTTTAAAACCCCATTTTAATAACCAATTTACTAAAAAAATTATCAATTGTTTTATTTGAATAAACATGAAAGAATTTAAATTAATCTTGAAATCAATTAACAGTCACAGTAGAAAAAAATTCATTTTTGTCACATACATTCAGAATAGAACATTCTATTTTTCATTTGTAAAAACCTTCCCTATAAAACATGTAATAAAGATTTATTTTAAAAACCTTTATATAATGTAAGAAGATAAATAAAATATAATTTATAAATCCTTTTTTCTACCAACTCATTTTAAAAACATAGACATGTCAAAGGTTAAGTTGGAAGGAAATAATTAAAAGATTAATTTTTAAATAAAATGTCCATAATCTATTTCGAAATATGTGAATAATAATAATCATCAATGAAAATATTAAAAAAATTAAATATCATTATAATCGGAAACATTATGATATATCATGTCAAAGGATTTTTATATACACCTCATTAAACATAATTGGATCATGACATCAAAATATGAATTAATGAAAGCATATTGAGATAAATTCCCTTACATTGAGTCTAATTCATAATGTGTGTATTTATCTTCTTAAATAAAATACTTATGTTTTTTATTTACTTGATTGACATCCTTTATAAAGTTTAATTTTAAATTTATTTCACTCTTTAACAAGTTATATTCAATTATATAATAAATTAATATTATGTCAGATATAAAGAACATATTAGTATTTTTTTCATAAAAGAGTATGGTGGGTTGAATACCGTCGAAAAATCATTATATAAAAAAATAAACAATAATAATAATTTCATTAATATAATATTTATATGAAATTTATATTTTTAAATATAATCATGGTATATACTTATGAAAAAAGAACTAACATTATGATCATAGAGAATGTAGCTTGTACGTACGCATGAGTAACAATTCCATTTTTTCCAATGACAATTACAGAAAGAAGTTAGGTAAATTTTATCTTTATTTATTGACCAATAAATATTAAATAAAATTTTATTTTATTATGTATACTTATATATCATTCTTTAGATGAAAAAGGAATCACATTGCTTCTGGAGGTTGCAGTCCACACATCCACAAACAATGTTATCAATTTTTCAGTGTGTGAAATGGGGTGAATAAAATTATATATTATATTTCCCCAAATATAATTATATCATTAATATTATAATTATTTCATGTATATAATATTAATTAATTATATTTACCCTTATTAACTTTCATGTAACATGTTATTAAAAAAGGCTTCCCATCACTTCCCTCAGTGGTGGTCCATTGTTAAAAGAAATGATGTAATAATATCCCATACTGTA
The DNA here is from genome assembly GCA_963277665.1 of Viscum album. Taxonomy (NCBI): domain Eukaryota; kingdom Viridiplantae; phylum Streptophyta; class Magnoliopsida; order Santalales; family Viscaceae; genus Viscum; species Viscum album. Next base: position 554,776,196 of record OY728131.1, read on the forward strand.
TGAAATATACAAAGTGGACATATGATATAATAAAATCAGAGATATATCTATTTTACTAACATTATAAATCTTATATAAAAATATTATTTTTATTTTTAATCCATGTGATGAGAAGTGGTATTAGAAAAATTAACAATTTCTTATTTCATTGCCCATTTGAAGGAATTATGTAAAGGTGTAGGTCAAAAACATATCATAAAAACATCTCATTATATTTAGGATGATTATTTAATTATATAATAATAGTATAAGAATAATTCAAGAGTGTTTAGAAAGAATTAATTCAAAAATGAATGTTGATGAATGTTACCTCTTATTCAGGTAACTCCTTTTGGTATGCACAAATTTTTTTTTCTTGTGTTGAATTATCCACAACGAAAGGATTATAAGATGAGATAATTGAATTTTAGAGGTGATTTTGTTAGATATTTCCCATAAACATGGAGTGAGAGTTTTGAAATGAGTATGATATGTGGGGGGCCTCTTATAAGGGCAATGAGTGGAAAATTTTAAAAAATTTGAAAGATGGAATTCCACCAACATTTCTTTAAGGTAAACTGGCTCTAATAATGGTAAAAAAATTCATATAATTGATAAAGAATAAATAGGTATATAAAATGGTGTTTTTGAATGTTTTTAGTTCATTTTACCCTTAATTTAAATTTTTAGTCACTTGGTTAACTCATTTTTAACTTAATCATTGTGATAAATTTTAAAGGTTTTTACTATACAATTTTGTAAAAAGTTAAGTTAACCATACTGGAAATTATAAACTATTATAATTAAAAATACTAAATCCATTTTTCCAAATTCAATTCACATTATTGTTAATATTTATTTTAATATTAATTATGAACTCACTGTGAGATAATTGGTTTTTTAGAATAGTATTTTTTAGAAAAAGATAATTCTATAACAAAACATTCAATAATAAAAATAATTTAATAAAAATAATCTCAAATTTAATGAAGTGTTATATATAAATTTAATTTCAAACATTATCTTTTATGTATTATTTTAATTAAATATGTATTTTAATGATTAAACATATTTTAGACGTTTTTTCTAAAAAATATAGTTTAAATAAAAAAATAAAAAAATATTAAAAAACATTATAAATTAGATTTTAGAGATATTATATGGTAAAATTATAAAAAAATAATATTTAGGTAATATAAAATAATATTCAAAACATATCATTACTCTTAATTGAATTATTTTATTAAAACAAATACTTTAATAAAAAATGTATATTTTATATTCACTATAAATAAGTTTTTTTAAAAAATCTAAAAATTTCAGTGATATTTTATAATATTTTCATTTAAAAAATAATATTCATTTTTTAAAATTTAAAATATAAAATTTATAAATTATGATTTGAAAAACATTATTTAAAATGTTTATAATCAAAACAATTTTAATTTTTATTAATAATTATATAAATATAATATAATTATCTATTTGATATCAATAAATATGAAAATGATTTATTCTATTATACATACATTGTTAAATCATTCCCCATTTTTGAAATTGTGTCCTCACAATTTAATTCACTTTTTAAATAAGTGGGGACATTATTACCTCATAGCATTTTCAGAATCCCTATGTTTCCACTTCAAATATATAGTTCTTCCATAAATACATTACTTGATAAATCACATTATTATGAAACACTAGATATCTAGGGTCATGAACCTAAACTGAAATTTTCCCATAATAAATATTCTCTTCCAACTGATCTACTTTAGGGCTCACAACATTATATGAATCTATCACATTTTTCCTTAACATTAAATCATGGAATATATTGTGCACATAAGATAAACTAATTGGTATGGTCACTTAGTAGGAAACTGATCCAACATTCTTTTGGTTTTAATAAGGTCCAAATTATCATGAACATAGTTTCCCCTTCTTATGAAAACAAATAAAAATTATCCATGGAGAAACATTAAGAATTTCATTATCAATGACTTCAAAATAAATAAATTTCTTCCAGTTATCCGCAATTTTTTTGCCTACTTTGATCTGTCCTCAGTTGTCAATGAATCAACTACACCTCATCATCCATTTCCACTACAAAATGTGATCCCATAAACTTTATTTCTCCTATTTCATCCCAAAGAATTATTTATACGATAAAATTCTATTTAATTCCTCAAATGGTTTTGTTTGAATACTAAAATGAAAACTATTATTATAAGAAAATTCAATAAATGTAATATATCGTTCTGAATTTACCTGGTAATAAACTGAATGTGAATGGAGAAAATAATCTACGATCTGGTTCACCCTCTCAGACTATCAATTAGATTGAGGATGAATATATATATTGATATTAAATTCAGTACCCACCACCTTTTCATGTCCTTTCCAAAAATTAGATGTGAACAAGGGATAACTACCTAATACAATGGAGAGGGGAACTAAATATAAACTGGAAATATCCTTTAAATACAATAAAGAAATATGATCTAAAGACATGGTATCATGAATGGGAAATAAAATACATAGATTGAGATATTATATTTATGAAAAAATCACATTGTTACCTCCTAATATCCTTGGAAATCCCACCACAAAATCCATTGATATATTCTCCTATATCCACTCTGGTACTAGAAAATGTTGAATCATTCACTTCAGTAATTGTTGATATGCTGTAAACTACTAGAAATTCAAACACTACATGGTAATCATAGAATTATATCTTTTCATTTCATCCCACTAGTTATACTCCTGAAGGAATCTGTACATATTAGTGTATCCATACTAAAATGGAAATAGGGAACTGTGATCTTCTGTCAAAAAATTCTTCCACAAATTGGAAAAAATGGAACACATATCCTATTCTATGGTCATTGAACAAAATCTCTATCAATATTAATATCAATTAACTTTTCCTTTTTAAAGTATTATACATTTTTAAAAAATATTTATCCTTCTCATTAACTCTCTTAATAATTTCAAAAAAACATCAATTGTACTAAATCCTAAAAAAAACAAAGCATGTCCCTACATCCAACACTTCTAAGCAAAAAATTTCAAATAATTAAAAATTGGCCCACATTCCAAGAAAAATAGTGTTATTTTAGAATTAATTTTTTTACTCAAATAATCATCAACATTAGTTTATTTCCATAGATGTTAATGAATCTTGTAATTATAATAATTTATTAGTTCTATCAATTTTCTCTATCTCATAGTCAATTATTTTGAGTGAATATATACTTCAAACTATTTTTATCAGTATATATTTCACAAATTAATATATAAAAATGATGTCACCAAATAATTAATGAGAAAAACTATTATATCAAAGTCTAAATCATACATTTGGTAATTTAACTCATCAGGGTTCACCTGTCGTGAAGCATAAACAATTAAAATATTATTCATCATTTGAACACAACTATGTATTTTCAATGAATCATCAATTTTGATTAAAAAATTAACCCTTTTTAGAAGGTAAGGAAAAAAATGGGGCATTAAACAATATTCATTTCATTTCCTGAAAAAAAAATCATCACATTCTCTTGTCCAATTTATTTTCACCTCTTTTCAAGTAAACATAGTCCGTGATATATGCAATTAGAAATTATTTTAACAAATTGGAAGTATTGACCTTTTAATCAAAGAAAACATTTAATATCATTGGTATATGTGGGTCCTTTATATTTTTCAACATCATTTTTTATCAGGGACAATAGTTATTCCATCTTTTAAGACAACATGACCAAGGAATGAAATTTTTTGGAACTGAAATTCATTCTTTCAAAATTTTCTATATAGTTTCTCGTCTTTTATTGTTTCAAAACAAAAATTTCATTCCTTTAATATTCCTCTTAAATTTTATAATATAAAAAAATGTAACCATTAAACACAAAAACATACTTATCCAATAACAATTGAATAATTCTATTCTTAATTTCCATAAATACAGAAGGTGCAAAGGCATAACATGAGTTTCATAGATCTGGTTCTATATTACATTACATTATCATGATTATAAGAATATTGGATCTAGAATGAATGAAAATGATAGTACATTTTCATACGTGAATACATACATAAGTTCTACATTACAACTTGAAATGAAAAACAACATAAAACCTCTATTCTGAACATCCACCACTCTAAGAAAATCAAAATATACCTACTCATGTCCTTGAAAAATTGAAACACAAGAGGGGGTGAGCTATGATTCTCAGTTAGGGTAATCTATACATCCGAATATATCATAACCATAATCATTAGGCATGGTTAATATTTGAAAACACCTGATTTTAAAAATAATATACATGAACACATTATGGGAGGAATATGAGATGAGTAATTATTTCCATAATAAAACATAATAATGGGTATTCTATTAGTAAAATAACCACCTTAAATGTGAATTTCAAGCATCATAATGTGGTAAATTCATATTCGAGGCATTCTAAAACATACATTCAATGCCTTTTCCAAGACATCTAAAAATAATTATGGCCTCAGCTAAAACCATATCTAAAAATGTGAAATTCCTTGGCCACATCCATATCTATTTGTCTTATGAGACCTAATGATACATCGAGGGGAAATCATGTCCCCCAATAATTACATAATAGGTCCACCACATCATTCATATGAACTGGTATACAAATAAACATAATATACATTCTTATTGAAAATAACATAAGAAACACAAATTTCATTCCCCATACATTATGCATAAACACCACCCATTCAGAATAAATTGTTGAATGGTTTTATGATAGAACACATACAATAAAACTAATAATAAACCATTAAATTAAACATATTAGATGATATCATAATAATTATTCCCATTAATACATAATAATCAACAAGATTGTTGACAAAGATAAAGATACTCATATAAAATCATCAAGTAATTCTTGAGAACAACACACTTTTACTTTGAAAAGAAGATTTATATCGGAAAAGTGCTTGTATAAAACCATAAATAAATAAATATAGTATTTTTATAACAAAACTAATTATTATAAAATGATAATCATTTCTAAAAATAGATTTTAGAGTACCAGTGAAAATGGTAATAATTTGAGAAATTCTTTTGAGTAGGTCTTGTATATGAGGAAGAATATTTGAGAGATCATTTAAAAAAATATAACTCCACATAAATTATGGTTAGATTCTGGTTGGTACCCATATATAAAATATTAAAAAATAATTTCATGGGACTAAATATGAATGAATAATAATTTAATTGAGGTATGTACATAATAAAATTAATCTGAATGAAAATGGTGGTTCCGGTTGAAAATGCTTACCACCTTGTAACCAATGGAATCATATGACCCTAAATTAATTACTAGTAATGATACATTTTATACCATGAAATTAAATAAATTCATGATTTTTTACAAAAAATGGGCAGTATACATACACCATACACAATTAATATTAGGGAATAAGGAATATCACAAAAAAATGCATGTGAGATGAGGAAACCCTTACCTTAAGTCTAAAAGTGTTCCTTTCAAGATCATTATGACCATAATAATAAAATTGATTTTCATAAGTTAATGTTTCCATAATTTCCTCGACAAATTCTTGATTTTTTATAACCATATTATCTTTATTCATGGAATTTTTATGTGATAAGATATTCAATTTCATTGTTTGGGAGTATTTTCTTCCTTGGTTTTCATGATTGGAGTACTTATATTCATGTATGGATAAACATGTAGAATGAGAATTTTTGTCCATAATTTAAGTTATATATTATTATTATTGGACATCTATAAGACTACATAGTTATAAAATTCAATTTTTTATTTGGAGTGATGATGAATCATTACATAAGACTTTAATGATAATTGTTTGGGTTATTTAGAGATTTTGATAACAATGAACTAGTTTTAAAATATAAGTAAAAAAATTTGAAAAAAAGATTACAGAACCTTATATATGATATAAAACCTATTTGATAATCTGATTCAACCATAAAAATGGTTTCATGACTAGAATTGAAGATGTTAATAGAAATTGAAATCCCATCATCCTTAAAATGTGATAAATTAACACATCTTGGATGGTGTTTTCAATTCTGGTATAAAAAAATGGGAAAAGATAGATGATGATAAATTATTCTATTATAATAAAAAATAATAGTCCATGTAAGGTAGTTGAGTTATAATAATATCATGATGATGATATGTGAGGTAATAAAAAATTGAAATGAACTTGAAATAAAAGAATTGAGATGAGGAATTTTCCTCTTAATGTTATCTTCTTTGAGAGCCTATTTTGGTTAGAGATTATTTCATTTTTATAAGACCAAGGGATGATGTAAGTGGGAGAGTATCTTGGGGGGAGATTTAGTAAAATTTATAAAATGAAAAAGTCTCTTGAGGAATGGAGAGAAGAGGGAGTAAGGAGGGTTTATCGTAGGGGAGAGGGGTGATTTGAGAATATCTTATTCATTATTTTATTATTTCCCACAAGATAACCAAAAGCATTGATTCAAATGACACACAATAGTAATAAGTGCTTGTTAGTTCAAACTAATAGACATTTACATCATCCATGACTCAATTACATTGCAAATATCCACTTATTTAGCATATTTTGTAAATTATAGAATTTCACTATTCACCAAAAATTCTTGTATTTCATAAAAATCTAAAATTTTAACCCTAACTAGTCATTGAAATATAGAATTGAAAACTGAATTCCATTTTATCAATATAATTTTATAAATAAAGGAAATATAATTTTTAAATGAAATCCCTATTTTCATAAAAAATAAATATTTTAAAAATAAAAATTATTTTATTATCCATTCAAAAATTAACTATGGTCTCATAATGAAATATGAAAATAGTAGGAAAAAAATATTTATTGAGGAAAAAACTTATGAAAAATAATTTTATTAATTTGTTAACATTATATATTAATTATAAATTTATTACTCACAAAAATACTATAACATAATTATTAATTTCTAAAATACCCTATTTCATTTATAAGGCATCTAAATTTTATTTATACTTTTATGGGTGTTGTTACTTTTCATAAGGGTCCTAGTAGTATTCATAAGTGTACATTTCATTTCATAAGGGTCAAGATACTATTCAAGAAATGTATGTTGATCCTGTCAGTCTGTAAATATTTTACCGAACGCAACCATGTATGTTAGTTTTTCGAAATTGAAATCAAAGAGGTGGTAAAATTAATTTTACTTGATAGGTTACAAAAAACTATGGTTTTTTAGTGTCAAACTATTTCATGCCTTCAATATTAAATTTATTTTCAAAATCATGGAGTGTTACGTTCTCCCCTCCTTACCAAAATTTTGTCCTCAAAATTCATAGAATGTTGCCTCATAAAAAGATTTGGTTAGTACAAAATCATAATCATCACATGCTCCAATGTTTCTTATTCAATTATATGATTTTTCGAAAGTAAATTTAAAAATATTTTCATCAGAGTCCTCATAACATTTTCCTTACTATCTATTATCTTGATAGGCTCCTCAAAGTAATATATTTAAGGTTCTAATTCAATACCTTTAGAAGCGAGGAGATGCATTGGGTTTGGCATGTACATTCTCATTATTGAGACATTGAACACATTTTGTACTTAAGAAACACTAGGTGACATTGAAAAATGATAATCTAAAACTCCAATTCTCTCAAGAATTTCAAAAGGTCCAGTATATTTGGGGCTCATGTTCCCTTTTTCCAAAATCTTATAATGCACTTTAATGTAGATACATTCAAGAAAATGTGATCTTTCACATGAAATTCCAAATCCTTCCTTCTATTATCAACATAGTTATATTTTATACATTTATCATGTTTTATATGGATAGGAATAGTCTTTACCATTATTGTATATTACTCCTCAATATATGGGCCCACAAGCCACCATTCTCTAACTTCATCTCAACATGTTTGCGTATGTCATATATTTCTGTACAATTCGTCATAAGCTTCCATTCTAATACTTTAATGAAAAATATTATTATAGGAAAACTCCACTAAAGGTAAATATTGATCCCACATACCTTGAAAGTCATTTAAAATTGATCTAAATATCTTCTCTAAGGATTGGACCATCCATTTTAGTACCTGTCAGTTTGTGGGTCCTAATTAGTACTCAATAAAAGATATGTATCCAAATCATTTTGATGAATTTTCCAGAATATTGATGTAAATAATGGATCATGATCAGACCAAATTTAGAGAGGTTTTCTTTTATGTCTCACAACTTCATTGATAGAGTCGTTCTAGGTGCTTTAGTGACAAATCCTCCCTTATAGCATTGAAATGTGAAGATTTATTATGTCGATCAATAATTACCCACATTGTATCATTCTTTCTAAGAGTTTTAAGTAATCCAGTGACATAATACATGATGATTTCATTCCATTTCCATGTATAAATAGTCGGAGGTTTCATATCTCCTCTAGGATTTTATTGTTCGAACATCACTTGTGGACATACTAAACATCTTCATACATTATTATCAATACACCTCTTCATGTTACCCCCCATGAAATGATCTTTCAAATCTATATACATTTTAGTGCTAACAAGGTGTGTAGGGAAATATAAGCTACGAGAATCATCCAATAACTCTTTTTTCAGAAAATATATATATAGAACACATAACCTCATCCCAGATTTCAAAATTCAATCTTCACACATGAATTCAACCAACATCCCCGCTTTTATAGCATTAATTTTGTTTTGATGGTTATCTCCATCTTATTTTGAAGATTTAATTCTTTCCTAAAATGTGGTTTGAAAACCATTTGAAAATTTAGTGATGTTTAAGCTTCATTGATAATTCCCAAATCTATCCTCAATAGATCCATGTACAAAAGATCCTTTTTAATCCTCATGTTGTTGAGAATTCCATGATCTTTCCTGATCAATGCACTGGCTACGTTAATTGCTTTCACTAGGTGGTAGTGTATTAAACAATCATAATCATTGAGTCATTCAATCCATCTCCTTTACCTCATGTTGAGTTATTTCTATGGGAACATATATTTGAATCTATTATGATCTATATATATCTTTTTAGGGTTGGTGTAATGAGAACAAACAGCTTCATACTTTGATTACAAGAATTTTCACTTATTATATATTTTTCATTGTTCTACATAACTACAATATAATAATGTCATGAAATATTTGTTGCATTGATAAGGTCATGGCAGATCCCCGCTATGAGGAGAATCTTTAAATGCTATAAAAAATATTCTTAAATAACGTTCTATGGTTGGATGACATACTATGATAGGACACATAGTATACATACCGTCATGTGTGAGAAATCGTAAGAATACGACACTCTCCCTCATGGAGTTCGTAGATTGTAATCTCCAAGATGGGTGATCATGAAAACAGACCTGCCAGAAGTAATTCAGCTTGTTTTGGTGTCATCGGATATTTCTATCTGCGAGCAGGTGTAATGGTCCTTAGCCTAAAATATTATCATTAACTCATGTCATGACTCGCACACTTAGATTTGATGACGAAAACAATCACGAAGACAGTTGGTGGGATGTAGGGTACGTTGAGTGCGTCACAAATGACATGTTTTTAATGGATAAGTCAAGGAAGGATTTGTCCCTTTCATATTTATGGAAGTATATATCTCGGTCCCTTTGATTGAAATTGAACTTTTGAACAAATTCCATGACCATGTTGACACAACGAGTTTATTTATGGAAGTCAAAGAATGACAGATCAAGCATATCCGTTTATGACACTGCTATGAATCCTACTTGATGAGATATTGAGACAAAGGGATTAAATTACATAGTAAGTGTTCGTATGATGTGAAACATCAATGCGTCATTAAGTACATTCTCTTGGGTTCTTTGACCCATTTCAAGATAGTAATATTGAACTTTAGGCAAGCCTACATAACGCCAAAGAGAAAGAGCCCTAGAGGGTCACACACTATGTGTATCCAAGTATCTCAAGTAGAATAATGATTATTCCCATACATGGTTTAATAATTATTCAAAGAGCCTAAATTGTTTTAATGATGGAGGAAGAAGGAAATTAAAAAAAAAGATATACACGTCGTGTATTAATGATTACACGCCGTGTAGTGTTTTATGGAAAACAAGTACACACTGTGTATTAATGATTACACGCCATGTAGCTTTCCTGTCGGGATTTTGAGGATATAATATTGTTTTATTAAATGATATTTATTATAATCAGCATGGGTGCATGTCAGGGAATTAATTATTCGACATGGGGTATTTAAATAAGATTCCATGAAATAAATAAAACGCCTAACATGTTTAATTATTGTCATATATCTACAACCTCAAACTCGATTATAAATATCCTCACAACTCCAACTCTTTTCTGAACAAGAGAATCATTGTGCACAACAATTCTGGAGAATTAATTCAAGGCCAAAAGAACCTCTTACTCCAAGAATGGTCTCAAGAGTGAGAAATATCCCCTTCCATCAGATCAAGACAATCAAATGTGGACAATGCAAGCAAAGGATTCTCCAAACTAGAACCCGGAGACTCCTTTGGCGATGTCCAGAGATACGAGGTGCATGTGTGGATCCCCGCTAGGGGATGTCTACACTTGGCTTCTATGACGCAATGAAGAATCACATCAGAACGTGATCAAGAATACAAACGAAGAAATAACACCCAAAAGATAATTCTTGTCAATTAATAAGATTAATTATAATCAACCTACGACGATCCACTTTTTTGGTTCCGGTACATTTCTTCTTCTTTGTCTATTTATGTGAATCAATCCATGGAGACTGGAATTTATCATCGTACTGATCCTAGTTTGATCATTGCTAATGACAAAAGGCCAAGCGGGCACATCCACCCACGTGCTTCTGCTACACCTGGAACCTTTAATTGGTATCAGAGAGAGGTTATAGCATTGATTATAGTTATTTAATTTTCCTTGATAATTTATGCTATTATATTTGATTCAATTCAAGATAAATCTTTCTATTAAACAGAATTAAATAGATATGTTCTTCCTCCTTCGTTTCTCGATTCACATCATAGAGAAGACCTTTTAATTTTAATTTTGATTAAACAAAAAAAATGAGGAACTCATCTGGAGGAGCCACTTTTTCTGTCTGTACAACACAGAAATACACAGTTTGTAATTAAAACTACACGCCGTGTATATAGTTTCAATGAACCGATACTGGTCCACTAAACCACACCGTTTGAATTGAGTATACCTGAGTTTTATTAAACCGTGTTGACCAGAAATGAATGGTGCGTGGAACCGAAATACACGGAATGTATGTTTAATCAACACGCTGTGTAGTCCGATCTGGCCCAAGTGAAACTGTGTACAAGTTGATTTCGTGTTCTGCGTACATGGGATTTCTAGGCCGATAACCGCATAACAGGGAATTACATGCCAGGTTAGATTAATCTACATGTCGTGTACTCCAAAATTTACAAAGTAGAGAAAACACGCCAAAGCCCCCGGTGTGTACTTTGGATAAAGGGTGAAAATAAATACAAGCTGTGTAAATATAAACTACACTCTGTGTACTTTCCAAAACTGAAATTTCACCAGGTTTCCTCCAAAAGTACAAATACCTATACAAATGATATAGATGAGAACAATCTTATGGAAATTCATAAAGGAATTTAAGATAAATAATTGATTAATTATAAGATCAAAATTAATTAATTTCAAGCATGACTTATCTAAAATAATAGAACGATTAAAGGAATTTGAATTCTAAATATGTGTAATTTTCATTGCATGTTATGAATAATAATGAGCTAGATCAAAGAACCTTTTTATGTGTGTTTGGATTCATCTAAATTTGTTTAATTTAAATTTGTTGGCTCGCGCGCCTTATTCTAATAAAATATTGGGCATGCATGCCCAGGGTTTTGTTAATGTAAACCCCATGTAATGGAGGATCTCCAAAGTCGAAGGAGATGGTTTGAAACCCAAATTTGATGCGAAACCAACCATAGAAGATTCATAAGTAGAAAAGTGGGAGGTGAAAAACATGAACCATCAGTTCAAGGTGTTTTTCCCTAGGCCAGGGTTTTCTTATCATACCGCTAGATAAGCTAACCAATAAAATCTCATGATCATGCCATATTATTTTATTTCTATCTAATCTCATTGCTTATTTATTATGTATGTGTTGTCGCGATCACATAGTTTATAAAATGAACAATCACGCAAAGATGGAATAAAATAAAAACTGGACTATGTGTAAACATTATCGTAACATGTTTAATCACTTAAGAAAGGATCACTTAATATTAAAAATCATGTGATAATGAAAAACTATGCATAAAGGATTAAAATCCCTCAATACCATATTATGTCAGACCAAGCCTTCTGTTACCTGATTAAGGGAAAGTCTCAATAAAACTATTTGTTTGACCAACCGTTGTTGGGAAAAATACTTTTATAAATAAATCCCTTATGAAAGGTTTTGGACTGACTTAACCATATTACATTAAGATGAGTAGCCCTTTCTACACTTGATGTGATATTGAATATAAGAGTTGAGGAAATCCAAATCAGGATTTCAGGATTGGGGAGTCCAGTCAATAGATCAAGGAACTGTAAGCTCACATTTGGCAAAGACCCGCCTACCTAAATACATTCAAATAGCTTGACCAACCCTTTCTTGGGGTTATGCGAAGGGGAATATCGATCATTGCCACTATAATATCAAAGCAACTAGAAATTATGGGTTCAGTGGTGAGGTCCATTGGGAATTGATTAAAAAGTGCGAGACTTAAAAAAATTTATTATTTCTCATAAAATATAATCAAGAAGTTACTGATAAATCTTCTTTTCTAATTTGTAGAATCAATATGACAAAATCATCAACCACATTTTCTCTGTGATCAATTATGAAAAAATACAATATCCTCATTGGCAGTAACTTTCAGGAATGGTTTAGGCACCTTCATGTTATCCTACGCCATGAACAAAACTATTACGTGCTAGAGTCCTCACTTCCTGATTCTCCAACCCCGGGGGCAAGTGATGAATATTTATTGGTCTATGATCAACATTTGAGAAATGCAATAGACGTTCAATATTTGATGTTGTCATCAATGTCTAGTGAGATCATGAAGTCTCATGAAGACATGGATGCTTACAACATTCTCAAGCAACCCCATGGTCTATACCTGGAGAGAGCAAGACAGGAATGGTTTGAGATCTCCAGGGACCTATTTCAGAGAAAGCTTGGGGAGGGTGCCCCTTCCGAGCCTCATGTAGTCAAGCTCATTGACTACATTGAGAACTTGGAGGTTCTAGGGTTTAAACTCCACGAAGAATTGGGTACCGATCTCATTCTTGCGTCACTCCACCAGAGCTTCTCAAACTTTGTTATGAACTTCAACATGAACAACATTGAGAAGTCTTTGTCTGATCTTCTTATCCTTATTCACCATGTGGATAATGACATGAAATGTGAAAATCCTTCTGTCCTCATGGAGAATAAAAGGAAAGGGAAGGCAAAGATCTTTAATCCCAAAGCTTCTTCAAGTCTTTAAAAGAAAATGAGGATCAAAGGAGAGGCAAGAGAACAAGAGGCTCTTTGTTTCGCATGTGGAAAGAAGGTCCATTGGTAGAAACACTGCACCCAGCCAAGGAAGCAAGACAAAGATTCCAGTGAATTTGTTATCGAATGAAATCTATCTATTTATACCAATTGGGTATTAGATAATTCATGTGGTGCTCACATCTGTATCCAAATATAGGAACCAGGTTGATTTAGAAATATTGACCGAGGTGAGGTGGATCTACGAGTAGCCAACAGAGCCAGACTCACTGATGTAGCTATCGGAGACTACCACCTGACATTCCCTACTGGGATGGTCTTGGATTTGAAAGGATGTTATTATGGACCCTTTGTAACCAAAAACAATATTTAAGTATCTAGATTAAATACTTATGGATTCATCTACAAGTCTGGATGTGGATGTTGCTACTTTTATAAAGATAGAATTTTTTTGGTAGGGCACATTTATATAATGGCCTTTATGTGTTAGAATACACAAACCAAGTAATGGAAATTTATGAAAAAGTTAATTCACATGACTCATACCACACCCAACATTGGCATCACTAGCTAGGTCATGTCAATGAGAAACGTTTGAAAAAATTACATCAATATGGGTATTTAGATTTTTTTGAACTAAAACCACTTGGTGTATGTCATGCGTGTCTACAAGGAAAAATGACCAAATCCCCATTTTGTGGGAAAGGTGAAATGGATAAAGAGATTCTATAATTAGTTCACACATATGTGTGTGGACCATTTATAGTTGAATCAATGGGTGGTTTCTCGTACTTCATAACTTTTACTGATGATTTTAGTAGATATGGATATATTTAATTAACAAGGTATAAGTCAGATTATTTTGATCGGTTCAAAGAATACAAGAATGAAGTTGAGAAGCATATTTGTAAGAAGATTAAGAAACTCCGCTAAGAAAGAGGAGGATAATATCTTAATCAGGTATTAATTGATTTCTTATGGGAGTTTGGGATTCTATCTTAACTCAGTCCTCCTTACTGACCTTAGTGGAATGGTGTAAGTGAAAGGAAGAACCACACCCTGTTCAACATTATGAGAAAAATGATTTGTCATGCGAGTCTTCCATTATCCTTTTTGGGATATGCATTTCAAACAGAATCACATATACTAAACCGAGTACAAACTAAATTGGTAAGTGGAATTCCATACGAGTTATGGAGTGGATGAAAATCTATGTCATCGAATTTACATGTGTGGGGTAGCGAAGCATTTGTTAAGGCCTCTTCAGGTAACAAACTTGCACTCGGAGGAACAAAGTGTATATTTATAGGATATCTCCAGGAAACAATAGGATATTAACTATTGAACTCACCTATTTTGATAAACTCAATTATATTTTAATATGCTTTGTAAGTCCCAAATAGTGTTCATTCTTATTTTAATTACTTTTTCATCCTACTATTGAGTTGAAAAAAATATATAAATGATATTTGGAATATGTTAATCAATGTTAATCTATGTTTATATGTCCTTTGGAATAATTCTAACTCAATCTGCATATGTGTTTCATAGAACAGATAAGTGTTAATTCCACCGATATTCTCATAGCTACTGATATAGTCAAAAAGATATACAGCTACTGTTAAGGTCACTAATATGCATTACTGTTACCGACAGAAGTAGAGCTACCGATAGAATAAGTCTACTGTTATTCATAAGTCTACCATAATGCATAAGTCCATTAGTATGCACTTAATCACTGATATAGAATAGAGTTACCGATATCCCCAAGCTACCGATATAATGTCTACCGATATAAACAACTGTTACAGTAAGTCTACCGATATATGGAGCTGCCGATACAAGAAAAAACAGCTACCGATAGATGTTCACTGATACAATGAGCCACTGATTGATACAAAGAGATACCGTTACAAGGAATAACAACTATCGATACAGAGGTGCCACCGCTACAAGCTCACTAATATAAGGAGCTATATATTGGAAACCAGTCACTACTTCCCTAATTTATATTTCTATTTTTTTATTTAGAAATAGTCATATATGATGATTTTAATGAAATTAATGTTATTTAATTATACTTTTTGGCATGCCACGGAACCGTACCTCATACCTGTTAAAGGTAATAATTCACATTGTCTGGCCTCAAGGAATAAAAGGAGATATCAAGCTACTGGAGAAAAGAGAGATGAGGAGACACGAACACACCTACATGCAAAGAGGAACACACGAAGAACAAGAAGAACTCTCATACTCATCAAGAAAATAAGTTCAAAGAAGAAGATTAAGTGCTACAAAGAATAATATCGTACTCAAGAAGAACACCTACACTGAAAGTGAAGGAACAGAACTACGACACTCTGTTTTTCTTGAAAAAAACTATAGAATGTCTCAAATATTAAACTACTTCAAACCAAGGATTCCAGATCTTCACTCACAACACATAGAGAATTCTAAACTCATCTTTATTTGTTTAGCTCTGTTGTGTTTCATTCATTCACATTTTGAGCAGTGTGTGTACTCTGTATATTCTATACACACACTGTCACCTGTGCTGAACTAGATGATTTCTAAATCCTCATAAGAAACTTCTATAACTCTTTTATTTCCCACTATGGATAGTGTTAGAGGTCAAGTAGGACCTGGAATGCCTGTTTGTTGTTGCTTTGGTTTCCCATAATGAATTGTGGTAGAGGTCGTAGTACCTGGACAGTCTTTGCACTGTTGTTTACCCTGATCCAGGGTGTGGATAAATTTTTTTATAAATTTTTTGATGGGACTAAGTCTCATCGTGAGACTAAAACTCTTGGTTTAAACTGTTGTGCTAATTGTTTTGGTTTTAACTGTATCTTATATTCTGCTGCTAATTACATTAAAATATAAAATTGTTTTAATGTTACTTTGAAAGTTAATCTAGAAAGTGTTTGAAACTATTGTAAATCAGTAGGTAATTTTCAAAAGCTAATTTGATCTTTTTATTAAATTAACTAAGAGATAATCAATATTTTGAGAACCTAATTGAATTTTTACAGTTTTGAAAATTCACCACAGTTTAACTTTACTTTTAAATTGGGGGATTTTAATAGAAATATTTTTGAAATAAATTTTAATTAAAACTCAATTCACCCCCCCCCCCATTGAGTATCCACTCTGACAAACATTTGGTATCAGGGGATTTTTTATTATTAAAGGATTTCCAAATACTCTGTTTTTCAAATTTGATCTTAGTTGTATCTTAAAGATTTTAATTTTTTTTCATTCTAAATTTTATCTCTTTGAATTTTTTTCGAAAATAAAATTATGGATAATAGACTTGAAGGTGCTGCTAACCACATACCACCGTTCTTTAATGGTAAAAATTATGCCTAGTGGAAACTGAAAATGAGAATTCATTTAGAGAGTATGGGATTTGACATCAGAACTGCTATAGAGACTCAATATAAGATTCCAGAAACTGAAAGGACCACTTTGTATGTACCTATTAAGAAAGCTTATAATAATAATATTAAAAAATAAATGTCTTGTACTGTTCTATAGGTGATGAATAATTTAATAGAATATCTGCTTATAAAATAGCTTATGAAATATGGGACACTTTGGCTGTTTCTCTTGAGGGAACAACTAATGTTAAGGAAATAAGATTGAATACTTACACTATTAAGAATGACAATTTTAAAATGATGTCTGATGAACCAATTTCTGATATGTATCTCAGGTTCAATGAGATTGTCAACATTATGACCTCACATGGAAACGATGTTCCTAAAAAGGAGAAGATTATGAGAATACTAAGATGTTTTCCAGAAAGATGGAGAGGCACATCAGTCTCAATAAGAGAATCATGTGATATAAGATATCTTCCTGTTAAAGAATTAATTGGTAAGTTGATGATGTATGAAGAATAATTGAATGTAAACAAGGAAGAATATGATGAACCAAAGAGGAAGTCAGTTGCATTTAAATCTTCTGCCTTAAAGAGCAAGGACAACGAGAAAGTTCACATACCTATAAAAATATCAAAAAGTGAAGGTTTAGAGTCTGATAGTTATGAAGTGATGTCTAAGATATCCAGGAGATTCAACAAGTTCTACAGGAAGAAGAAATTATTCATAAAACCAAATTATAAAGGAAAATATGACACCAATGGTCATTGGAAGAAGGATTGGAAGAAAGATGATAAGGATGATGAGATAGTGTGTTATGAATACAAAAGGAAAGGACACATTAAGACAAACTGCTCGAAGTTAAATTCCAAAAAGAAATATCACTACAAAGATAGAAAATATAAGAAATCCATGAAGTCAATATGGAGTGCTTCAGAAGACAGTACAAGTGAGTCTGAAGTTTCTAATTCTGAAAAAGAATCGTGCCAACGTGTGTTTCATGACTAGTACTCTGAGGTACCTTTTTCTCCTATGTTAAATGATCATTATTATGGTAATGAATGTTGTAATGATAATATGTCTAAAGATGAATTGTTTTAATACTGTAGTATGCTAGAAGAAACCTGTAATGAGTTGAAGGATAAGTACAAGTCCTTAAAGAAACAACATGCTTTTACCAGCTCTGTTAAATCTTCACTTGATATAAAAGGAAATGAATGTTCAATTACTTAAGGAGAATAATAAACTGAAATTGTTTAATGAGCAGTTATGGAATGACTTAGAAAAATTTAAAAAATGGAAGGAAAAATCTAACTCAAATTCTTGGAAAACAAGTGTCACAAAAATATACCACTAGAATAGTCTATCAGCCTGGAAAAAGGCAGATTACTAAAAATAGATTTATTCTGAAGTCTGGACAGAATGCTGCTAGTTCCAGTTCTGGAAATGCACATGGTTCAACTAGTTATACACATGGCAATATATCAAATAATGTTTATCTTTAAAAATCATTTGAGTCTATTGATTGTATGAGACCAATTAGAAAAATTTGGGTACCTAATGCTTTGCTTGATAACCTATCTGGACCCAAGAAAATCTAGGTACCAAAATCATTTTATGTTTAAACCTATTTTGTAGGAAACTTGCCTAAAAAGTTCCCATAAGAATGTATGGTACTTGGATAGTGGATGTTCAAATCATATGACTAGATATTACTCATGCTTCAAGAGTTTAATCAATGTTGATGGAGGCCATGTCACCTTTAGTGATAATTCAAAAGGAAAAATCATCGGCCTGGTCTAGATTGGTAACACTGATTCAGTTTTAATTTCCATGGTTTTATTTGTTGATGGACTTAAGTATAACCTGTTAAGTATTTCTCAGTTGTGTGATAATGGTTTCAATGTTAAATTTGAAAATGATTCATGTATTGTTTTTAATTCTAATTTTTTTTAGTCTTTTCTGTATTGAGAAATGAAAATGTTTATGCTGTTGATTTGAATTATTTGGCTAAACAGAACATTACTTGCTTATGTCTTATTCATAAAGAGTCTTTTCTATGACACAGAAGATTAGGACATTGCAATGTGTATTCACTTAGAAAAATGACTTGGAAAAACTTACTTAGAGACCTACATAAACTTGAATTCTTAGTTGATAATGTTTGTAATCTATGCAAAAGAGAAAGAAACATAAAGTTTCTTTTAAATCGAAGAATGAAGTTTCAACTTTTCAACCTCTTGAGTTGGTTCACAAGGATTTGTTTAGACAATATAGAGTTTCTAGTTTAAATGGGAGGAACTTTGTCATTGTCTTAGTGGATGAATTTCCTAGATATACTTGGGTATAATTTTTTAGCTCACAAAATTGAAGCTTGATCTTACTTTATTAAGTACTCTAAGTATGTAGAGAATATTAGTGGACTTAAGATTAAGACATTGAAAAGTTATCATGGTCATGAGTTTGAAAATCATGAGTTTGAATCTTATAGCTCACACAATGTATATAGTCATAATTTCTCAACCCCTAGAAAACCTTAGCAGAACGGTGTAGTAGAAAGATGAAACAGAACCCTTCAAGAAATTGCAAGAATTATTCTTAATGAGTATGACCCGCCTGTTTAATTTTGGGTTGAAGCTATAAATACATATTGTTATATTATAAATAAAGACTTAATTATACCTGTTCTCAAAAATACCCCTTATGAGTTATGGAACCATAGGAAACCTAAAGTTAATTACTTTAATGTTTTTGGTTTCAATGTTTTTATTCTCAATACTAAGGATAATTTTGATATGTTTTCTTGCAAGAGTTATGAAGGAATTTATATAGGATAATATCTAACTAGAAAAGAGTATAGAGTCTTAAATAAAATAACCAACTGTGGGGAAGAATCTGTTCACATCAGGTTTGATGAAACTGATCCACATGAACCCAAATCTTCCGTTGAAAATCATGAAGATGATTTTTATGTTTTGGACCTTAATGATAAAATCAATGAATCTATTGTAAAGACATCAAGTTTTGGAAACTTTCTAGAACCTGTTTCTGTAGATCCTGAATCTAGTGAAGAACCTGAAATTTATAGTCATACATTTTCTAGATCTACTAGGATTCTAAAAAATCGTCCTTTAGATGCTGTTGTTGGTAATCTTGATAGAGGGACACAGACTAGAGATTCACTATGAAACCAGGTTGAATATCAATCTTTTCATTCACATTTGGAACCTAAAAATATCCATGATGCAATCAATGATGAATTTTGGGTAATGTCTATGCAATAAGAATTAAATTAATTTGAATGAAAAAATGTCTAGGAATTAGTTGACCGACCTAAGGACACTCTGACCATATGCAGTAAATGGGTTCTTAGAAACAAAGTTGATGAGTTTGGAAATATAGTTTGAAACAAAGCAAGGATAGATGCACAAGGGTATAGTCAAGAGGAAGGAATAGACTATGAAGAAACCATTTCACCTGTAGCTAGATTAAAATCCATTAGGATTCTACTTGCCTATGCTTCTCATTTGAATTTCATGTTATATCAAATGGATGTTAAAAGTGATTTTCTAAATGGTTTTATAATTGAAGATGTTTTTGTTGAACATCCACCTGGATTTACTAATCCACAATTTCCGAAACGTGTTTTTAAGCTATCTAAAGCTATATATGGTTTGAAATAAGCTCCATGAGCTTGGTATGATAGACATTGAAATTTTCTTATTTCAAAAGGTTTTACAAAAGAGAATGCTGATCCAACTATTTTTATCAAAAGAATTTCTAAAGATTTCTTGATAGTACAAATCTATGTTAATGATATTATTTTTGGATCTTATAAAAATACTTTGTGTATTGATTTTTCAAAGAGTATGGAAAATGTATTTGAAATGAGTTTAATGGGAGAACTCAAATATTTTTTTTGGATTTCAAGTTTTTCAAAATGAAAATAGTATTATTTTAAATGAAAGTAAATATACAAAGGATCTTTTAAAATGTTTTTTTGGATAGTATTAAGGAATGTGATACACCTATGAGTACCATCTGTATGTTGGATTGAGATGAAATTGGAAAACCTGTTGATCAAACCAATTACAGAGGAATGATTGGAAGTATACTTTATCTTACTTCAAGTCGACCAGATATTATGTTTAGTGTGTGTATGTGTGCATGATTTAAAGCTAATCCAAAAGAATCTCATTTTCTTTATGTTAAATGAATTTCAAAATACCTTATACAAACTGAAAATTTATATTTTTTTATCCAAAAGGACAATATTTTGATTTCATAAGTTATTCAGATGCTGACTTTTCTAGTTTCAAGTTAGATATAATGAGCACTTATGGAACATTTCATATTCTAGGTATGTCCCTACTATAGTGGTGTAGTAAGAAGCATAATTTTGTTGCATTGTCTACTACTGATGTAGAGTACATTGCTGCTGGTAGTTGTTGTGCACAAATTCTATGGATGAAACCTACATTATTGGGCTATGGATATGATTTTATACATGTATCAAAAAATTGTGATATCATTAGTGCAATTAACATTTTTAAGAATATCGTGTCTCACTCTAGAACCAAACACATTGATGTAAGGCTCCATTCTTTGAGACATCATTACAAAAAATGTGATATTAATCTTGAATTTATAGGTACTGAAAATAAATTAGCTGACATTTTCACCATGCCCTTGAGTTATGATAGGCTAGGTTACATTAGCCATGAATTAAAAATGATAGACTCTGTCCATTAGAAACCTCACTGATTATACCTCACCGGTATGAAACTGCACTGTTATACCTCACCGGTATGAAACCCCACTGTCACACCTCAGTGGTATTAAACCTCACCGGTATGAAACCTCACTATTATAACTCACCGGTATGAAACCTCACTGTTATACCTCACCTATATAAAACCTCGTTGTTATACCTCAGTGGTATGA
Source organism: Viscum album (assembly GCA_963277665.1). NCBI lineage: Eukaryota > Viridiplantae > Streptophyta > Magnoliopsida > Santalales > Viscaceae > Viscum > Viscum album. Next base: position 554,798,077 of record OY728131.1, read on the forward strand.
AACCTCACTGTTAGTGGACCTCATCGTTATGAATGTTCACCGGTATACCCTACCGTTAGTATGCACTGTTTTAAAATTCTGACATTAGCCGTTGGAATCTGTATCATCTATATTATACATATTATGTTTTATTTACTTATTTTATTATTCCTAAATGATAAAACTAGGTATTAGTTACTTCTCAATCCATCGGACTCTCCTCTCTAAAACCCAACTCCTTGATTCCCCAAATCTTGTGAAAACCCTATGCTCCTTGAATCAGAGATGGAAAAAACCAGACTCTCTACTATCAGAGATGACATTGATGAGCCAAATGTGAAGAAGCAGAATAATGGACCTGAATCAAGTAGTAGAGTAAGTTGTACAAGGTCGGGGAGGCATCCAGTAAACCCACATTTACAAAATATAGATATATTGATCGAGAAAGAGCTATGCGCGGAATGGCTGATGTCTAGTAAATCATTAGTTCTAGATGTGCTGGAAGATCAGAAATGGGAAGAATTCTTCTTGAATAACAATGGCCCCTACTATCTTAATCTAGTGTTAAAGTTCTATGAGTTTGTGAGTTTTGAGAAATTGAATGAGGAAAATAAAATGATTTCATGGGTAAATGGCAAAGAGATAGCCTTTTCATCTGTCGAGTGGGCTTAGTACCTAAGAGTACCATGTGAAGAAGTTTTTTGGATATTCATCGAATACAGTACCACCTAAAAGTGACATATTTAAAAATGAGACTACCTTAGAGGAGCTCACTGGTATTGGAACGAAGAAAGAAGTGGTGGCTGTTGAAATGGATTAAGAAAACATATTGTTATTCAAATGTGTGCAACACGTGCTATGTCCAAGAAGAGGGGACTGTGAAAATTTGAGATATCAAGATATTTATCTATTACATCTCTCAAGACACAGTGTGAAGTTGAATCTGTGTAGGCTGCTAATGATTCAAATGGAGGATATGACCAGACCCAAATCAAAGACCAATGCTTTATTCTTTGATAAGTTGATTTTGGTTATGTTTAATTAAAGGGAGTAGATGATTATCAGGATGAGACAGTGGTGGTAAGAAACAAATTTTTTTATCACTAGCATAGTGTGTAAGTACATGAAAATTAATTGGAACCCGTGGAAAAGAGAGTTGGTTATTGATGATAATAAGTTATATGATAAGTTTAATCCTGTGGATCATCCTTGTAGGCATAAAGATGTGAGGGATCTAGGTATAGGACCTAATGGAGAGGAGACACATTATAGTGATGATTCAGAAGATGAGGATTCCTCTGCAGCAGATGGAGGATATCCAGACCTGCCTCCTTGCACATCTCCTGAAATTGTGTCACAAGAAAAGGATGTTAAGTAGAGATCAAATCAGGTAGTGGCTGCTCAAGAGAATGAAGAAGAAACTCATGCATGTGAAGCATTTTTTTATATCATCTTGAGCCTTAGTCCACTAATTGGACACTCCTTATTTCCTACTGAGGAATTTGATGAAGTTGATAGAACATATTCTATTCCTAAGGAGACTCCTTCTGTTGAATAAATAGATATATTTTTGAGAAAGATTATGATGGAGAAGATCGAGTTGATTAGGGTGATCTTGCTGAACAGGAGAATGCTCCAGTTGAGTGGGAGCATCCAACCATAATTGGCAGGGTTTCAGTGGCTGTTGAGATTGATGACTGGGTAGAGGACCCAGGGTTTGTAGTTTCTGGACTGGATTACCGAGATTCTGATAATGAGACATCCCTCAGTCGACCAGAAGTTGATTATGATATTGTATCTGAGATATTACCTGAGAATGTGGTAAGAAATGCTGATCTGGATCAGTTGAAATCTGATCTTAAGAAATATTTTTTCAAATAAATAATAATAATGGAAGCATCCTTAGTGTCATCCATTCAATTATTTATGAATGAATTAGTGGCTAGTATTGTGTCTGAAAGAGCACATGTTATTATGCCTACTATACAGTCACTAGGGATGACATAGAATTTTTTAAGGCTGAGATGAATGAGTTTTTGAGTGTTTTTGTTGCTGAGATAATGAGTCTTTTTGTAGAAGAGACGAGAAATATAGAAAAGTCTTCTAAACTCTATATTGGTTGTAAGGTGTCAACCTTTGTGGTAGATATAGTGGAAGAAATTACAGCTTGCCGGAATCAGGTTTCTAACTTGGCAGAGGATGTTTAATTTCTAAAGAAATCAGTTGTATCTCTGGAATCCTATATGAGTTCTAAATCTCAAGAAGACAAGGATTTGACTGATGTGAAGAGTGTAGTCATCCAAATGGTCTCAGTTTTTTAGGAGTTTAAACATTCTATAACAAATCATGTTAGCAGCCAAGATTCTGCAGTGAAAAATCATATTAGTGGGATAACTATGAGTTTCAAAGAAACTGTGACTTTTTTCTTCTAGTTCTCTTACTTCGAGACCTTTAATATAATTGGATCAGATTAGAGCTATGATGAACAAGGAGCTTGGTTCATCTTCAACCAGTAGCTCTGTGGATTCATCTACCATGACCCAAGTGGTGTCAACCACTAGAGACATAATGAATATTGTCCATGATTATATGAGAGAAGCTTATGCCTCTCAAAAAAAGTGAAAGACATGGTAGATTACTATTTCCAAAGGGTCTACACCAATAATCATCTCAACAACCATTTCATGATTATGATAGAAAACATGAAGCTACCTCCAATCAATCAAGTATTCAAAGAACAATTCAACAAGATCAAGGAACTGACTCCAGCTTTGGACAAATTCATGGAGAACAAAGACGATTTCATTTCTACTATGGAATGAGGTGGAGGAATAATAATGGATTTCATAAGTCTCTTGTTTCCCTTATTGCATGTTGATGCTCGACCACTGATTTTACCTCCAGCTTTACCTACATCTGCCTCTACTGCTTCTCCTGCACAGATTACTCTAGCCTAAGCCATCTGAAGCCTTACTCCTATGATCACTCAGAGAGCTACCCAGTATAGGCCAGGCACTATCTCAGTAGCTCAGCCTCCTCTGATCATTTCTGGTATTCCTAAGCCTCCACCTGCATCCATATAGTCTGAGTCTACCTCCGATCCCAAAGTAAAATCCCATGAAGACATTCATGAGGTGTATTGAATAGTTTCTAATACATTTGATAGGAATCATTTGTATTCTTGTTTTTTTCCTTTTTGTACTTCTTTGTATCTTTTTTCACCTTGCAATAAAAATGATCTCATTCCTTTTTTCATTCTTTTATTTACATCTTTGTTTGTTTATTTCTTTTTTCTAATCAAAAAGGGGGAGAACAGCCTTGATATGACAAAATATGGAAGGAAAAGGGGGGAGAAAAATGAGAATCTAGATATATGAGCATAAGAATGGGGGAGACCTATGAGACTTATGAGAAAAATATTTTTACCTTATAATGCCTCTAATGCATTTGTTTTATAATTATAACACTTTTTTTATTATTATCTATGATAAAATTTCATTTAATACCACGATATCCTCTAATAATTTCATTATTATTTTGGATTATAATATCATAATTTGTGATTATCAAAAAGTGGGAGATTATTGACCTCACCTATTTTGATAATCTCAGTTATATTTTAATATTCTTTTCAAATCCCAAATAATGTTAATTCTTCATTTAATTACTTTTTCATCCTAATATCAAGTTGATAAAAATATCAAAATGATCTTTGGAATATGTTAATCAATGTTTATCTATGTTTATATGTCCTTTGAAATAATTTTAACTCAATATGCACATGTTTTTCATAGAACAGATAAGTGTTAAGTCCACCGATATGCTCGTACCTACTGATATAGACAAATAGATATACAACTACGGTTAAGGTCACCGTTATGCATAACCATTACCGACAGACGCAGATCTACCAATAGAATAAGTCTTCCTATATGCATAACTCTACCGGTACGCATAAGTCCACCGGTATTCACTTAATCACTGATACAGAACAGAGCTACCAGTATGCACAAGCTACCGATACAAAGTCTATCGATACGATCTAACAATAGAGTAAGTCTATCGATATAAGGAGATACCAGTACAAGAACAAAAAGCTAACGATAGAAGGTCCCTGATACAATGAGCCACTTACTGATACAAGGAGCTACCGTTACAAGGAATAATAGCTACCGATATAGAGGTGCCACTGCTACAAGCTCACTGATATAAAGAGCTATAGATTGGAATCCAGTCATTATTTCCCTAATCTATATTTCCATTTTTTTAGCAACGGTCATATTTGATTATTTTAATGCAATTAATTTTATTTAATGATAGTTGTTGGCATGTTAGGGAACCATACCTCGTACCTGTAAAAGGTAATCATTCCCATTTTCTGACCTCAAGGAATAAAAGGGGATATCAAGCTACTAGAGAAATGAGAGATGAGAAGACTGGAACACACCTACATGCAAATAAGAACACACGATGAACTAGAAGAACTCTCATACTCATCATGAATAGAAGTTCTAAGAAGAATCTGAAGTTCTACAAAAAATATTCTCATACTCAAGATGAACACCTACACTGGATGTGAGGGAACAAAACAACGACACTGTTTTTCTTGACAAAAACCAGAGAAGGACTCAAAGATTCAACTTCATCAAAGAAAGGAGTCCAGAGCTTCACTCACAACACATAAAGCATTCTAAACTCATCTTTATTTGTTTAGCTCTATTGTGTTTCATTCATTCACATTTTGAGAAGTGTGTGTACTCTGTATATTCTATAAACACACTATCTCATGTGCTGAACTAGAGGATTTCTAAATCCTCATAAAAAACATATATAACTCTTTTATTTCCCACTATAGATTGTGGTAGAGGTCAAGTAGGACCTGGACAGTCCGTGGGTTATTACTTTGGTTTCCAATGAACAACTATGGTAGATGTCTTAGTACCTAGATTGTCTTTTCACTTTTGTTTACCCCGATCTAGGGTGTGGATCAAAATTTATATTAATTTTTTGAGAGGGCTAAGTCTCAGCTTGAGACTGAACATCTTGGTTAAAATTATTGTGCTTAATTGTTTTGGTTTTAACTATATCTTATATTCCACTGCCAATTACTTTTAAATATAAAATTGTTTTAAAGTTACTTTGATAGTTAATGTTGCAAGTGTTTGCAACTATTGTAAATCAGTATGTTTGATTCGAATGATAATTTGATCTTATTATTAAATTAACTGAGACCTAATCAATCTTATGAGAACCTAATTGAACCTTTAGAGTTTTTCAAATTCACTACAGTTTAACATTACTTTTAAATTGGGGGATTTTAATAGAAATATTTTTGACAAAAATTTTAATTGGATATCAATCTACCCCCCCTCTTGAGTATCCCCTCTGACCCACATTACCTATACAACCCCTCAAACAGAAAGTTTACAGTGGAAAGACACATTATATTCCTTTAGAGGGAGCACATCTCTAAAAGAGATAGTGGGAGCGAGATAGAATTCAATGAAGTCATGGCTGAAGATGTTTATGGGTAGGTATAAGAACAGATTCCACAAAGCCCCATGGATGAATAGTCTATTCCAGAGACACAAGAATTACGTAGGAGCACGAGAGAGGTGAGAGAACCTGAATGATATGATTTTCTTGTCACTGAGGATGGTGACACATTATTTGTTGACAATGATGATCCTATTACCTACAAGGAAGCAGTTGAAGGCACAGACGTTGCCATGGGGAAAGAAGCCATGAATTCTGAAATGGATTCCATGTACTAAAACCAAGTCGGGATTTTGGTAGAACCTCCAGATGATGTAATTCCTATTGGTAATAAATGGGAATTCAAGAAGAAACTGGACATGGAGGAGAAATTCAGAACTTATAAGGCACGACTGGATTCTAGTGGTTTTAGACAGTGTAAAGGAATTGACTATGATGAAACCTTTTCACTAGTTTCGATGATGAAATCCATTAGAATCCTATTGGCCATTTCCTATGACCATGATGATGAAATTTGGAAAATGGATTTCAAAAAAAGCATTCCTTAGCAGGAACCTACAGGAAGATGTCTACATGACACAACCTGAATGGTTTGTGACTTCAAAGGATTCCAAAAAGGTATGAAAGTTTCCAAAATCAATTTATGGATTAAAGGTAGCATCAAGGTCATGGAAAATTCATTTTGATGAAGTTGTAACAGAATTTGGATTTGTTAAAGAACGAATGTGAGACATGTGTCTACAATAGGTTTACTGGAAGTCAAGTAGTTTTCCTAATAGAATATGTTGATGACATATTACTAATTGAAAACAATGTACCTGTCTTACAGTCAGTTAAGGAATGGTTATATAAATTATTCTCCCTAAAAGGCTTGGGTGATGCATCATATATTATTGGGATCTGGATCCATTGTGATAGATCCAAGAGAATGATGGTCCTGAGTCAAAGTACATACATTGGCCAGATACTGAAGAGATTAAGTATGGAAGAATTCAAGAAGGGATTTTTGCCAGTGTCACATGGCATTCCTCTTTCCAAGAAAATGTGTCTTCAGACACATGAGGAAAGAAAGAAAATGGCAAGGATCCCTTATGCATCTGTGATTGGGTCTGTCATATTTTTTATGCTATGTACAAGGCTAGATATTGTTTATGCATTAAGTGCGGTAGGAAGATATCAAGCTCACTCAGGAGAGCACCATTGGATGGAAGTCAAGACTACCCTTATGTATCTAAGGTGTACTAAGGATATGTTCCTGGTTTATGCAGGAGATGAGTAACTAGTCATCAAAGGACATGTAGATGCTATTTTCCATACTAATCAATATGACATGAAGTCGCAGACTAGTTACATCTTCCATTTGAATGGAGGTGTAGTGAGTTGGAAGATATCAAAGAAATGTGTGGTGGCTGCTTCTACAGCAGAGTCCGAGTATATCGCAGCTTTTGAGGCAGCTAAAGAAGCAGTATGGATGCAAAGCTTCATCAAAGAGATGGATGTAGTACCTAGAAGTAAATATCCTATAACGCTATATTGTGATAATACTGCAGCGGTGAAACTTGCAAAAGAGCCTAGGTCACATTAGCTGACAAAGAACATACTCCATAAGTATCATCTCTTGAGGGATTTTTTTTTCAGAGAGGTGAAGTTGCAGTGAGCATTATTTCCACTGAAGACGACATGGAGGACCCCTTGAATAAATCCTTGACTCAGCAGAAACATGATCATCATGTGAGGTCTAGAGGACTAAAATTCATAGGTAGTTGGCTCTAGTCAAAGTGGAAGTTTGTTAGGGTTGTTGTCCTTAGAACCAACTGTTTTGTACTTTGATTACCTGAATTTTCATTTATTAAATATTTTTCATTATTATGCATGACTATAATATAATAATGTCCTAGAATATTTGTTTCATTGACAAGGTCATGGTAGATCCCCACTAGGATGAGAACATTGAAATGCTATAACAAATATTCTTAAATAATGTTCTGTGGTTGGATGACATACTATGATAGGACAAATATTATATAGACCGTCATGTGCGAGTACTCATAAGAAGATGAGACTCTCTCTCATGGAGTTCGCACTTGGTAATCTCCAAGATGGGAGATTATGAGAACAGACATGCCAATAGTAATTCTGCATGTTTTGGTGTCCTCAAATATTGCAATCTTTTAGAATATGTAAGAGTCCATAGACTGGAAGATAATCATTTACTCATGTCATGAATCATGCACTTAGATTTGCTGACGAAAACCATCACGAAGACAGTTGGCGGGAAGTAGGGTACGTTGGGTGCATCACGAATAACATGTTGTTAATGGATAAGTCGATGATGGATTTTCCCCTTCCATATTTATGGATGTAGATATATCGGGAACATTGATTTAACTAGAACAGTCAAACAAATTCCATGGCCATGGTGACATGACGAGTTTATTTCAGGAAGTCAACGAATGACAGATCAAGCATATAGGTTTATGACACTGCCATGAAACCTTCTTGATGAGATATTGAGACAAAGGGATTAAATTAAACTATAAGATTTCGTATGAGTTGACACATCAATGTGGAGTTGGCTTCTTTCTCTTGTGTGCCTTGACCCGTTGCTAGATAGTAATCTTGGACTTTAGGCAAGCCTGCCTAATGCCAACAAGAAAGAGGCCTAGAGGGTCACACACTATGTGTATCCAAGTATCTAAAATAGAATAAATATTATTCCAGTACGTGGTTTAATAATTATTCAAGGAAGCCTAAATAATTTTAATGATGGAGGAATAAGGAAATTAAAAACAAGATATACGCGCCATGTATTAATGATTACACGCTGTGTAGGGTTTTATGAAAAACAAGTACACGTCATGTATTAATGATTACACACCATGTAGTTTTCTAGTTGGGATTTTGAGGATATAATATTGTGTTATTAAATTATATTTACTCTAATCAGTATGGGCGCATGTCAATGAATTAATTATTCGACATGGGGGGTTTCAATAAGAGTCCGTGAAATAAATAAAACGTGTAACACATTTTTTTATTATCATAACTCTACAACATCAAACCCAATTATAAATATCCTCACAATCCCAACTCTTTTCCAAAGAAGAGAATCATTGTGCACAAAAATTCTGGAGAATTATTTCAAGGTCGAAAGAACCTCTTTCTCCAAGAACACTCTCAAGACTAAGAGGGATCCTCTTGCATCATATCAAGACAATCTAAGGCTGAATACACAAGCAAAGGTTTCTCCACACTATCACCCAAAGAATTCTTTGGCGACGTCCATAGATATGAGGTGCACATGTGGATAACTGCTAGAGGAAGTCTATACATGGCTTCTGCGATGCAACGACGAATCACATCAGAACATGATCAAGAATATCAACGAAGAAGGAACACCCAAAAGGTACTTCTTTTCAATTAATTATATTAATTATATTCAACCTGTGATTATCCACATTTGTTGTTCTGGGACTTTTCTTCTTCTTTGTCTATTTCTTTGAATCAATCTGTGGAGACTTGTGTTTATCATCATATTGATCCTAGTTTAATCATTGCTAATAACAAACAGCCCATAGGGAACATCCACCCACACACATACGTTGTGCCTAGAACCATCATATCTCACATCCTTCTCTATTGAGATAATGTCTCTATATCTTCATAGAAAAGATTAAAACTTCTTACTCCAGATCATGAGTAGTATAGTTTGGTTCATTAAATTTTAACTGTATAGATGCATAGGCAATATCTATGTTATTCTGCATATAGACACAACCAATTCCTTTCATTGATGCATCATAATAGAACACAAATCCATCATTCCCTAATTGTAGAGTCATGATCGTATCATTCACTAATATCCTCTTATGTTCCTCAAAACAGTCATCACATTCTTTGGTTCATATTAACAAAACCCCATTAAAGGTATGCTTTGTCATTGGGATGGCTAAACATGTGATGTTCTGACCAAAATTCTTATAATATCCTGCTAATCCAATTAAACTATGCACCTTTGTTATGTTAGTTGGAGTTGTCAATTCTTGCACAACCATTGTATTTGGAAGATCAAAATACATTCCTTCCTTAGAGAAAATGTTCCCAATAAATGAAACTAATTGAAGCCAAAATTCACACATTCTAAATATCTCATACAATTAATTTCTCAAAAGTGTCTTCAGAATAGTGCAAAATTAATTTTCATGGTCTTCATAGATTTTTGAGTATACCAAGATATCATCAAAAACTACCACCACAAATCCATCAAGATATTACTCAAAAACAATATTCATTAGATCCATGAAAATATAGGGTTCATTAGTAAGTCCAAAAGGAATTACTGTAAACTCATAATACCCATATTTGATTCGAAATGCTATCCATGGAATATCTTTGTTCATTACATGCAAGTGATGATATAAATATCGAAGATCATTCTTTGAAAAATTATGGGTTCAATGATTCTTATCAAATAAATAATCAATGTGAGGTAGGGAATACTAGTTCATTATTATCACAGAATTGATCATCTTATTGTCAATTCACAACATCATAGATCCCTCAGTATTCTTGATGAAAAGAATAGGTATTCCTCCAAGAGAAACACTAGGAAGAAAAATAATTTATCACATAATTCCTCTTATTGTTTTTTAGTTAAACTAATTACACAGTTTCAATTCTACAATAGGTCTTTGATATGGTCATTGAATGATGAATTATGTCAATGGAAAACTAAATTTATTTCCCGAGAGTATGTCCAGGTAAAATCTTTGGAAACATATAAAAATATTCTTGCAAAATTGGTACAATCTCTATTTGAACATTCCTTTCCTCACCCATAGTTATTGAATTCCATTGCTCTCCAATAATTGAATTTAGTTGAGCAATTGGGGTTCAATCTTGATTATAATTGGATAGTGATGTTTCATCTATAATGGTAAGGGATTCCATATGAATCTGAAAAAACATACCTTCCCCCTTCTTGTAACAGATCATCAAATCATAATGTGAAAGAAAACTCATAACATAGATTATATCAATGTTAATAATGATTATGATGATTTGGTTAGAAACTAAAGAATGTTTGTGTTCCATGATGGGGACTTATCAACACATCTTTTTTTCATTGATACATCCCCAAATATTTTTGACATACAACTCCTTTATTAAAACAATTTGTAAATGTATAATTTTCATTGAAAAATAGGAAGTAATAAAAGAATTTTATTATCGCAAATAAAATAAAGCATTGTAAACGTTTGAATAATGGATTAATGTACATGCCACCACTTAATTAGGAACATCAATATCAGCAGTTGCGTTCAGATAACCTTATCCCTGATCCCTTCTCCTCTTCTGAGGCATGTTTCCTGGTCTCTATGGATAATCATTATCCTAATTACATATTTACCAAAAATTATAGTATTGAACATTAATAGCTTCATTCATTCCCTTACAATGACCAACATGATTTCCTTTATGTACAAACTTATAAAACACCCCTTAATCCTTTTAACATGGCACCATGGTGTTTCCTTCCACAATTATCATTGGGTTGAAAGTCTACTCTTCCCATCATCCAAATTTCATTATTTTCATTTCCATAGTTTTTAGCAGCCCTATTATTCTCTTGATTTACTTTAAAGTCGTAAGAATTAGAGAACTCTTTTTCAGTCTTGATAACACATGAGAGAGAGTCATCTTAATGTGAGAATGATTAGTAGGCCAGTACCCATCAGATGAATGGATTTTGGTTGCCAAATAATCGATCATTCAAGTTCATTGAATTTTGTATATAGTCCACAGAATGAATTTATAACCTTGTGAAGTTAGCTTCATACATTTCAACATTCTCATCTTTCTTGTGCCTGAAATTCAGAAACTACCTTTCCATACTTTTTCACTATTCATGATGAAAGTATTTCTCTAATAATTTATCATTAAATTTTCTCCATTTGATGTTTTAAATTTCACCCTCCTATTTTGTGTTTTCAATTAGTAACCACCATTGATCAAAATCTCACAATTGATGAAGAAATACCATAATAACCTACTCCTTTTTGCCACTTCCCAGGGCGATAATATAGCTTCTCTAAGGCATTTATCCACCCTTCCTCTACGAATGGGTTTTTAGTTACATTAAATGGTGAAGTATATTTTCATATAAAGTGATCTAACATAGCACCACCACTTTGTTGATTCAGATGCTTTATACAGGTATGGTTATTGTTCATATCCTATGTATATTTCCCAGTATAGTTATATATTGATTCACACTAGTCACAGCACCAGAGTTAAAATAATTTTTTTATAGGAGGGAAATCCCTATATGGGATACACACATACATATAGTTTCCATTCCTTCAACTAGGCTCCATTTTTAAATAATAGAACACACTAAATTAGTTTATGAATCGTAATGTACTATCTCAACTTAATTAAAATACCGATCATAAATTGAAATCCAATTCATGGATAATCCAAAAATCATAAAAATGATTTCTTTGAGGAAAAATATAAATTAAAATCCATTATAATGACTTATAATTAAAATGTTAATAAAACTATTTATCCCACAAGAGTGTCAAATTGGGTGCACAGTAAGACCTACTTTCATAAATTTGGAATACCCATGGTTAATCCCAAATATCCTTGCAGATATTTCACTTATAGGTGAATCTATTCCAGAACCACATCCATTGTAGTATACATACATTGATGTATTCTCTAGAATGATCCACACAATTAATTCATTTCCAAAATTCCAGGATGTTCATGTATGTTAATCCTCAAAGGCTATCTAGAGGTTTTTTTCCCAATTCTACACTTTCTAAATTTTGTTTCATTGTTTTCTACTCCACTAACTCTTATACCATATGTAAAGACCCGACCCGAGATTCCTACAGTTAGTTAATTATTAAAATACATTTTCATGATTACAAGAAAGTAGTGTCCTGATGGAATGAACAATTTATTAATTTTTGAAATCTAAATACATACATAAGTTAAAAATTACAACATTAAATGAAAAAAAACAAAAAAGTTCCATTAGGAACATCCACCACTCTATGATTATCCCTAAATTCAATCATAATATACCAGTTATTGTCCTAGAAAATATGAAACATAATAAGTGGTGAGCACTTATACTTAGTATGGGTATGAAATATAGCATAAGATATCATACACATAAGCATTAGACATAGTGAATAATTTAAAAAACATGCCTTTAAAAATATTAAATTTGAACACATTATTGTATGATTATGAGATGAGTAATAATTTACCTAATAAAACAAAATCATGGTCATTCTACAAGTTTAATAACCACAAGAAATATGAATTTTTAGCTTCATAATGAGGTAAATGAATATGTTAGATATTTTAAATCATATTGTCAAGGCCTTTTCCAAGACATCTAAAAATGATTAAGGCCTCGGAGAAAACCATATTTAAAAATGGGAAAAGCCTGAACTAAGTCCATGTCTATTTCTCTCATGAGAGATAATGATTCATAGAGGGGATTTAGAGTGTCACACCCTTCACATAATAAGTTTAATTCATTGCTATTATGAATGGGGATAAACATAAACAACATATACATTAATATTGAAACTAACATATGAAATGTAAATAACATTCCCTGAACATTAAGAATAACAGTACTAGAAAAAAAGGCTACAGACAATGTTTTAAACCATGGTTATAGGCCCGAAGATCATGTCTATAGGCTATACACATGGTTTACTCAATTGGGGCTTGTATTAGTGTGGATATAGGGTAAATCCTATAGCCACTATTTTGAACTATGGATATAGGGTTTTAGCCACGGTTTGAAACGTGGATATAGACCTATATCCATGGTTGAATCCTGGATAAAGCCCGATAGACACAGTTCAAAATAGGGGAAGAGGATAAAATCATTCATCATCTATGGTTGCTGTATAATCCATGGCTATAGGTCTTCACATCTCCAAAAAAACCAGGACCGTTCAGCCGATGATGGCCCCTTGCACCCCCTTCTCTCCCCCTGGTCTCCTCGAACACCCCTGGCCCCCCAAATGGACCCCCTTGAACAACCCCTAATGAACATCCCCTAGAAAGACCCCATGTCCCCTAGACAGAGACCCCTTGGACAAGAACACCCTCTTGGACACCGCCCTCCTGGATAGACCCCCTGGACAGTAGCCCCCACACCCTGCAGATCCCCCATTACAACCCCTTACACATCCCTTGCACCCCCTACACACCCCTTGGTCCCCTTCACACCCACTTCACACACCTTCCCCATACAGGACACCCCCCGGACAACATCCCCATACCCCTGGACAACATACCCCCTACCCCTGGACAGAACCCCCCCCCCCACCCCCACCCCAGCATTGCCCCACTTGCACCCACATGCATCCCTTTCACCCCCCTACACACCATGGTACCCCCTGATGGACCCCCTTGAACCACCCAGGCTGGACCCCCCCCCCCCCCTAAATAGCACCCCCATGCCCCTGGACAGCAACACCCGCACCCCTGGACAACCCCCCCCCCCCCCCGCACAACACCCTTGAACCCCCTGTCCCCTTGCACACACACACCTGCAGCCCTACACACCCTTGATAGACACTCCTTACACCACCACTAAAGGACACCTCTTCTACCGGACCCCCCTACTCTATCCCTGCCATACACCCCCCCTGAACCACCCCTATTAGACCCCCTTACACAACCCCTGACGCCCCCCCTCCACCATAACAGCCCCGCTTGGTCACCCTATCCCCTTGCAAACACCCCCTACACACCTGCACACCCCTAATGGACCCCACCATCACCATCCCTACTAGACACCCACCCTCACTGGACCCCCCTTGCACCACCCCTACATGACACCCCTTTCACCACCCCTACTAGACACCCCCTGTTGGGAACCCCCTTGAATATCCCCCCATGCACATCCCCCCTCAAACCTCCCTTAAACACCCTCCCCATCCACTTTCACACACACCCCTGCACCCCCTGCTGGACACCCCCACTGCACACCCCCCGTCCCCTTGCACACCCCCTTGTAGCAAACCTGCTGGACCCCCTTATCACGACCCTACTAGACACCCCTATTGCACACCCCCTCTAGGAAATCACCACCATCCCCCTGGATAGTAGCCCCCACCCCCTGGACTGACACCCCCACCCCCTACCCACCCCCTTGTACCCTACCTACATATCCCTTGCACCCCCCTGCACACCCCATTGTCCCCTTGTACATCCCTTTCCCCCCTATTGAACCCCCCTTGAACCACCCCTGTTGGACCCCCCACCCTCGGACAACACCCTCGTGCCCCTAGAGAGCTGCACCCGCAACCCCACCCTTGGACAAACACCCCTCAGACAGCAACCCCCCCAGATAGACACCCCCCTCCATATCCCCATTGCACCCCCTATTCACCCATTTCCCCCTGAACACCCCCCCCAGTACCCTTGCACACCCCTTTTCCCCTACTGGACCCCCCGTGTACCACCCCTACTGGACACCCCCCCTAGACAGCACCCGCATGCCCCTGGACATCAGCCCCCGCCCCACCCCCTTGACAGATACCCCCGGACAACATCCCCCCTCGATAGACCCCCTGCACATCCCCCTGGCACCCCCTATCCACTTTCTCACACACCACTGCAAACCTGCACACCCATAATGGACACCCCTTGCACCACCCCTACTGAACACCCCTACTGGATGCTCCTGCACCTGCCCAACCTGACCCCCCCCCGAGCATAACCCCTTGCACACACACCCCTTCACAACTACACACCCCTGCTGGAAACCCCCCCTTGCACCCCCTGGTGGACACCCCTCCACCTCCCCTGTAGGACCCCCTTGTACAGCCCCTACTGGACACCCCTTTCACCACCCCTGTTGGACCCCCCCCCACATAGCTCCCCTTACACTCGATGTCCCCTTGCACACAAACCCCTGCACTCCCCTGCTGGACCCCCTGTTGGACCCCCCTGCACCACCCCTACAGAACGCCCCCTACTGGACCCCTATTGCGCCACCCCTACTAGAAGCCCCATTCCCAACCCCTACTAGACACCGCCCCTACACAGCCCCCTTAAACACCCCCTTCACCCTTCCCCATCCCCTTGCACACAGAACCCTACCCCCCTGCTGGACCCCCCACTGCCCACCCATGTCCCCTAGAACACCCTCTTGCATCACCCTTGCATGAAACCCTTGCACCAACCCTACTAGACACCCCCACTACAACCCCCCTCATGGACAGACCACCCCTCCCCCTGGGATGACCCCCTCCACCCAATTAAATTCAAGATATCATCCATGTAGTGTTGGAGGAGAATTAACAGTGGAATAATATCCACAATATTGGGAGTAGTTATATACTCACACAATAGATGAAATCAACAATTCATTCAAAAATGGTGTGTGGTGTGTGGTTACACTTGATTGGAAGAACAGAGGAAAATTTCTGAAACTAAAAAACACTAGAAATGATGATCTTATTTATGGAAGAATTAATTAGGCATGAAATTACATGGGTTTTTAATTTCTTTATTGAACTAAAAAATAATGGGATTACATGGATTCACATCATAGTAGTGTCGATTAAGATATTTGGTGGTGTGGTGGTGCGATAGTAACTACTCTGAGAATCCAGATATAGTTTTTTTTATTGTAGTAGTGAATTAAACAATAAATAGAAGAAAGTGAATATCCTTTCTAAACAGAAGGCAGTTTAGTGATGTGATTCAGAACAGGCCGGTCTAGTTTTTTAACATTAGAAAACCACTGTTCAATACCACAAAGTTAGAATGAATGCATGGAAATTCCAAATAAAATATGCCGCATTTTGAATTCAATTTTGAAAAATAACATGGTGTATATGAATTGGAAATCACTAATAATTTGGGAATAGCCTTTTCACACTTCCCTGCCACCTTCTTCCCACCACATGCACCCCCTACACACCCCCCTGCACACCCCATGCACAACTGACAGCCCCTTGCACACCCCCAACACCCCCAACACACCCCCATCACCCCCTGCCCATATCCACACCCCCTACACACCCCCATCACCCCCTGCACACCCCCTGCCCACCTCATGTGCCCACCTCCCTGACCCACCCCCAAACCCTTACCCACCCCATGAATATTTCACTTTAACCATTAAATGCAAGGAAAAACATA
Source organism: Viscum album (assembly GCA_963277665.1). Lineage (NCBI taxonomy): Eukaryota > Viridiplantae > Streptophyta > Magnoliopsida > Santalales > Viscaceae > Viscum > Viscum album. The sequence goes on from OY728131.1 coordinate 554,814,748, forward strand.
TAAAAACACTCAGAAACATGCCACTTCATACATGAATGACTATTCATTTTATTCTAACAAGGTCCTCTAAATTTAAACACTCAAGGAAAGTATTTCCGCCATGAAAATTCATTCCATCCAAATCATACTATTCACTTAGTGGTGACTCATTCATTACAATACTTGCTTACATGGGAAATTCTCTCATAATAGTTTAACAACAAATAAAGGGTGTTTTGGTTCAAACAACTATTGTAATAAATAAGGGGCACCCTCACACTTCCATTGAAAACAAACCCAACACACCAGTGAAGGACTTAGAACATTAGTAGAAGGTTCTCTGCATGTTTTTTTAAACTAGGATATCAAAAATAGCATGAGAGATGTATAAAGTCCTTTTTCAGGATATGTATGTGTTATATATTTTAATTAATAATATGAAGTTCAACCTACCATGGTAAATGATTTGTTTCATGGATGATTACTACAAAGGGAAAGGTTATTTTAATTGCTATCCTTATGGTAGGTTGATATCAATAGTTTTAATGAATATGGATGTTGATTTGAATGAGGGAGAGGCAGTGAGATTCCACAAGACTAATACCCTATCTGTAATTCTTTTGAAGACCATTGGTTACTTCTATGATACCGACTCAAATTACATGAAGCTAGTTAGTTGGGAAGGAGTGGTTCAAAATTAAATTATGTATCCTTATAGATTCAATCACTATAGTGTGGTATGTTCACTCCATCCCTTATGAATGTTTTTAAACGGAATATTATGGATGATTTCCATGATACCAAAGAATATATAATGAATCGTGGTATTGGAACTAATAGATCCTTAAATTAAGTAGTGGTCTTTTATGATGAATTTAATGGGAAGCTAAATGGGATCATGAATATCTTTAAGGATGGCCAATGTATGGTTTTTAGATCTCTTGTTATAGTATCTAAAAACTACATGCATTTGTTAACCAATTTGAATGAGGTCTATAAATAAGTTCAAGGGCTATATTAATATTTTTCCTTAACAAAGCCAATAGGTATTGGGAAACCATTTTTTAAAAAAATAAAGCAATTATGGAAACATGTTTTTAAAACAATCAGAGAATTATTGAATTCAAATTAAAGGTTTGGGCAGAGGGAACCTACCTAAACCTCATGACGTGTTGCTTTTGATGATGAAAACTCGAATCTTTTTTTCTTATTTAACGTATATGCAACTTCAAATATATATAAAGACACCTTGTCCCTATGTACATATTTTAGAAGCCATATATGCAAAAGGGGATCCTTAGGTATATGTTTATACTTTCATATACCACTTTACACATACACATGTATGCATTTTTCATATCTATATATAATCACACCTAGCCCCAATACATAGATTCATAATTCCCTGAGAGAATATATATAAAGGGGGAAGATATATATGTATATGTCTAACTATGCATACACATATAAGCCTTCATCAACGACGACTCAAATCTGCCTCAAAGAAATCCAAAACAGACTACAAAAATATAAGGAACCCAAAGATCAAAAAAGCCCTAATTAAAATTAGTCCAGAGAATAAAAAAATAATAAACCTTACCCAAATCCTATGTTGAACTCACAATATTTGTTGGTGTTGGATAGAACCAAACTCATCATAAAAAACCACATATATGAAAATAGTGGAAAAAGAAAGGAGATAAAATGACTTGTTAAATATATGTGATCAGTGTGTTAATTGTACAAGATTAAGGTTACATGAATCCATAACCAACAATGAAAAAATAATATTCATATTGATATGTACGTCTGAATACTAAATCACATTATCATTAATAAAGATATTTATTTTTCAAACATCACCTTCACGTTCCTATACAAAAATAAAAAATCACTAAAATATGGGAGTAAAGTAAACTTATATCCACACTTAAAAGCAAGAAATTGGGATTATACATTGTTCTTAACCTAGAAAATATATTCCTTGAATGTATAAAATACCTAAAACTCTTCATGCCTAAATCCTTCTTAAATTTCTAGATGGAAACATCATTTTTTAGCATGTTCTAGTTCTGGAATTAACATTTATTGTTAGTTTATATAGGTATATCAATTTTATAAAGTAGATAATTTGCCTTCTTTTATTATAATTTAATCCGCTTGGATTTTACAAACCAGTTTGATAAAATGATTACACATTATTTTAGTGCATGATCATCCTTTTTCTTGATTTTATATTCCTTCTTTGTAGAAAATATTTTAGAAGTTGGATAATTGGTTCTTTCCTTTTATTTTTTTAACAATTATTATTGTTATATAATCTATGTCATAAATTTTTAACAATTTGGACTACTTGGTTTCCCATCCACACACACATTCATCTTCCTTTAGAGTTCCCTTTTGAGGCTCCCTTTCCTACTCCACAATAGAATTGTCAAGCACTAGACCACTACAATATCAAATATTGATACATAACCCAACATATTAATCCTAATGACATCTTTGAAATAAAAAAGCTCTAAATATCCTATTTACCAATATAAACTCTTCATAATTAACTTAACACACTAACTATACCAACCACTATAGGTAAATCATTAATTTTGGTGCGGTATTGGAACAAAATATGGTTCATTCAACATCCATCTTCAAACACTGAATTCATCCATTTACTGTCTATGTTCATGAAATTCACAACCTTGATAATGATCACTCTCCCTGGATATGGATTGCACTCAAAAAAGACGAATATGAATCTCCCAACTATATTATTATTGATACCATCATCAATTCTACATACACATGTCTAGTGCCTCATATCACATTATGATCACAATAGAAGATCCTGGCCCAATAATCTCGACAAAATTTCTTCATTTAAAAACTATCATGTTTCAAACACGCATTATATCCCACAAAATAATACATTAAAAGATATTAGATAGAGGAATTAAAATTATTGAAAAAAATAATTAACTTTATGAATGCCTCAAAAAGTATGGTACTAAAATCCCCTTAACATAGGATGGCTTATCCTAATAGAATAATCTCTATAGAAACCCACATCTCGGCACATACATGAATCCTATTTTTCCCATCCCAATACTAAGTGAATACACACATAATATTGATACATGTAAAATAGACTAGGGTTCATTTATTTTTATAATATTGAGCGGAGATATTACTCCTTCAGTTTACTCTATCACCCTCATAGTGATGCACCCCAACCAACATTAATTACTTCCCGATTTCCATCCTTCTCCACGCTCCTTCCTATTCAATGGGTGTATCTCATTTGATAACTCAATCTTTATTGAATATCTCCCAGTAGGTGTCCAGATAAAAGGAAGCTACTCATACCCATAAGGAGTACATAAGACCATTTTAAAAATAGAATTCCTTTATGAATTAATTGTATTTGAAGGATGGCATGAAATGAATAAACCATTCAAATTTAGTGGCATACTCTATTACTTATACCCATAATGATATAGCTCCATGAATTCCCAAAACATGCTCTTATTCTATAAATCTACCATAGCCTCTCATACAATAGGGAACAAAACTCGATCCATAAAACCTCTAAATTCTTTATTTTATGATCAAATGTATTTATCCCTTCTGATTTTTCTCCTTTAAATTTAAAAACTTATAGTTTCACCCATATATATTTTAGAGTTATAATCCTTTCAAATAGAAACTAAAATTTCATCAACATTTTTTAAACAACCTACGATTCCATGTCACTACTAAAAATTAAATACTGATACTCCTGGAAATCATGGATAACATAAAAAACCATTACTTTTCAATTTTTAAGGCCTTGGTCAATGGATCAAAGTAGTTGTAACATAATATGAGGGAAACATACACTTGAGCATATTTTCCATGAGAACACAATTCAATCATAATTAGATGCTTTGTTGATGATTTTTGACTCAATATCATCTGGTAATAACAACATTACTAATTAAAAACACATCTCTCCACAATCCAAAGAATGCATTATTACCATAAAATCAGGAAACTACCTTTAATCCATACATCATATCAAAATATTATTTCCAAAACACCACACCCTATGGTTTATCATAACAATCTAAGGGTTAATCTCCTACACACCAAGCATAACAACAAAACTCCACACATTCACCCATGATAATAAGAAACCATCCACCCCTTAACTGATCTAACAAGCAACCTGAAAATAAAAATACACAACCAAATCACCCAGAAATCACCAAAACTCCCTATATCAATATTTCTACAAAAAACATCAAGAAAAACCCCAATAAGATCAATGAACATGAGGTATTACCACCAACCCAAACCCCCACATACAAATAAAAACAGTACCCAATACATATCCATCATACTCCAAAATACTAGGAATATAATATCCCAAAAAACCAACAAATGTTTTTCATCTACCATATAAACCAGATTAAGATATCTAAAAACAAACAAAAACATGTGAAAACCACTATTTTATGTGCTATTTATTAATACATTATCAATAGGTATTAATGATGTTTTAATTAATCAAAGCTGCATTCAAATAAATTTTCAAAAAACATGACCACAAATAATAATTTCTCAATCCCACATTCTAAACAGAAATTATTTTTTTAATACTATTTTTGTTAGACAAGTATTCATGAACATTTAGAAAAATACATATATTTCATGTATGATTCATGAACTCTAATTCTATTTCCACCACATCATAAGTGTCAAACAAAAAATAACAATCTCAACCCTAAAATAATTCTTGAATAAATATATCAATGATAACTGTGTAAATCTATAATGGAAAATAGCAACCTTTGATACTTGGTTTTCCACAGTACACGTGATCTTGATGCATACAACCATCGTACATCCTAATATCCAACCATTAGAGAAAATACACATGAGTTAAATTTGAGGGGGTTAAAAGCCTAAATTCATTCAGTGAGAAATCAAGTGGTTTGACCAGCCGAGGAGGACGATGATCCGAGGAGGTGGGGTACCCATATCGGACGCACACCATAAGAGGAGGTGGGGTGGCTATTTCGGGGCAATATATGCGGGGTGGTAGAGTTGGGTGGTAGAGTCGGGGGAGGACTTTGCGGTGAGGATTCCACCGTGAACAATGTGAGGGATCAATGGTTTGGAGAGGAGGGTTGCAGTGAGAGAGGTAAATGTCAGCGTAGAGGTTGTTGAAAGGAAGCATCAGGAGGAGGACGCCATGGTGAGAGACGCAGACATAGAGGAGAGGAGGGTCGCGGTGGATCCGGGGAGGAGGAGAGGAGAGCCCGACATGGATCATAAAAAAAAATAAGAAGAGGAGAGCAGAGCCCGACACAGATCATAAAAAAAAGCATGTTTTTACCCATAGATGGGTAATTAAATCATGTCTACAAAAAACCTATATCCATGGACCAATAAAATCATGGCTATAGGTCTGTGGCTATAGCATAAATTCTTAGTAGTGTAAACAGTAACCATTTTGTGTAAGTTGGTGAATGTTTTTATGACAATAAATCTATAGTAAACCTAATCATAAACCATTAAATTAAATATGTATGATTATATAATAAATATTAATCCCAATAATACACATTAATCAATAAGGGTGTTGAAATAGATAAAGATACACTTATAAAATGATTGACTGATTATTAAGATAAATACTCTTTTACTTTGAAAAGAAGAGTTATTTTTGAAAAGTGTTTGTGTAAATCCATAAATGAAATAAGATATTATTTTCATAATAAAATGATTATGGTTAGAATGAAATTTTTTTCTAATAATATAATATTTAGGACCCTATAAAATATGTATGAATTTGGGAAATTCCCTTGAGTCAGGGATGCATGTCAAGAAGAATTTCTAAATGATCCTTTTAAAACATATAACTACCCATAAATGAAAGTTGGATTCTGGTTGGAACACATATATATAACATTAAAATATAATTTATAAGGAGTTCCTATTATTTAATAATAATTTTATTTTGGGAAGTAGATAATAAATTGAACTAGAATGAAAATAGAGGCTTGGGTGGAAAACCCTTACCATGTTGTAACCAATCAAATCACACTCCTCCAATTTAATAACCACCAAATAATATAATGAATAAAATTAAAATAAATATATTCATGATATGATACAACAATGGGTTTTATACAAACACCATACACAAGTATTTGTAGTGAATAAAGAATATGTCACACAAATGGATGTGATATGAGGAAACCCTTACCTTAAGTCCGAATGTGTTCCTCACATGGTTAGAATGACCTGAATTATAAAATTTAGGTTCTTATATTAATGATTCCAAAACAACATCAAAATTTAATTTTTTTTATAACCTTTTTTGGTTCATTCATAACCTTTTGATGGGTTAATAGATTCGATTTCATTGTTTGGGAGTGTTTTCTTTCTTGGTTTTTATGATTGGATTACATATATTCATGTACAGATAAACATGTAGAATGGGAATGGTAGTCCAAATTTGAGGTTATATGTTACAATTGAACATTGAGAATATTATATATTTATAAAATTCATTTGATTTTTGGAGTGATGATGAATCATTAAATAAATCATTAATGATAATAGTTTTGGTTATTTGAAGACTTCTGATCACAATGATCTACATTTAATTCCATTTTTAAAAAATGATTATAGAACATTAAATAATATATAATAACTATATTAATATATGGATCAATAATAAAAATAGTTTAATGACCAGAATTTAAGGTGTTAATATTAACTGGGAACCTATCACCATTGAATGTGATAAATTAACCCATCTCAGATGGTATTTTAAATTTTAGTATAAAAGAATTTGAAAGGAGAGATGATGATGACTTATTAATTTATCATAAAATAAGTAAAATAAATGAATGGTACTAGAGTTATCAAAACATCCTAGTAAGGATAGGTTATGAAAGAAAATGAAAAGAAAGGATCTCAAAATAAAACAAATGAGAAGTGGAATTTACCTCTTGAAGTTATCTTCCTTCAGAGCCTCTTATGGGTAGAAGTTTTATTCTTTTTATGGAACCATGGGATGATGGACTTAGGGGAGGAGACTTCGAGGAGATTTGAGAAAAATTTAGGCAAGTCACAGGTCTTGATATAAGTGAATAAAAGGAGAGAGTGGGGTTTTATAATGGAGGAGATGAGTGATTTATGAATATATTATTCATTATTTTATTATTACCCTCATTAAAACCAATAGTGTTGATTCTTGTGACCCATAATAGTAATAAGTACATGTGGTTTCTAAAAAATGGTCATTTACAGTAGCCATGTCTCAATCATGATGCATACATTCAAATATTTACCATATTTTTTAAATTATAGAATTTCACTATTCACCAAAATTCAATTATTTCAAAAAAATCCAAAAAATTGAAACTAAAATTTTTTGGACATGTATAATTTAAAAATAGACACCATTATATCAAAATGTATTTCCAAATAAGAGAAAATTAATTTTTAAATAAACTAATTATTTAATGGAAAAATATAGATTTTAAATTTAAAACGGATTTTATAATGCAGTCAAAAATTAACTGACGTGTCAAATAAGTATCCTAAAATAATAAGACAAATAAATATTTATTTATGAATAATATTTATGAAATATATATTTTTTAATTTATTAATTTAAAATTTTTATTAAATAATTATTCCTCACAAAAATGACCACACATAATTATTAATTTCTAAAATACTCTATTTCATTTATAAGGCATCTATATTTTATTTATAGTTTCTTGAGTGTGTTAAATATTCATAAGAGACATATAAATATTCATAAAGGTACATTTATATTCCAAATTTTCAGGTTATTATTCTACAAAAAAATTTAAGATTGTCTTATCAGACAATTAAAATCACACTGCATACAACTGATTATGTTAGTTTTTGGAAATTTGAATCATAGAGGTGGTAAAATTATGTATACTGGAGATGTTTTAAAAAATTGGAATTTCATAAATTTTTAGAGATTCATTCATTAAATATTGAATTTATTTGAAAAATCATGGGGTGTTACATAAGGTGGATTACTTAACATGAACAACAAAACTATAAATTCACAGTATCATTATCTAGTCTGAAACAGAGTCTTTAGAAAGTATGTGTCCTTCACTTACATCATATGGTACCCCGACCCCAGGTAAACCGTAAAAAATTATTGGTCCACTCGATCTAATCAAAAAAATCATAGATATGAGAAAAAGGATACTTTTTATTAATAATAATGTAATTCAAGGATTTATAATCAATGAAAATTGTCATTGAAACATCTTTAATTTTAAAAAGGTATTTCAGAGAACCCTATGATGATATTTTTTTTTGAATGAAATATTATCTAATAACTCATGAAATTTATTTTTCAATTATAATAGTTCAACTTGATTCATTGAATAGGTGTTTCGGAAATATGACTAGCATCTGTCACTAAGTCAATATTAAATTCAACCTCTTGATCGATAATAACACCAGGAAAATCATTTGAAAAAGCATCCATGCATTCAGATACTACTGGAACCTAACTAATTGGAATAGTTCCTTGAATTTTAATAATATGGTATAGGTAACTTTCACTACCATCTAAAATCAATTTCATACCATCTTGGTAAGTTATCAAAGCCATGAAATCCTTGAACAATGATTTCATAGCACAACAACCTATCTTAACATTCTAAACTCGAAGCCAAACCTTAACAAGAATGATACCAAACTCTACTATAGTCGATTCAACATGATTTTTAGGAAACCCCATCATATGAATAACAACTGGAAAATTCTTAATAATATTTATTTCATTAATAAATACACATCGAGTATTTACCCAAAATTTTATCTAACCTTGAGGAGGTGATATTTAATAATTTATATCAAATTTCTCAGAAATGAAATAATGAGATGATCAAGAGTCAATAATTATATTGAAATAATTTAAATTCATAAATAACATGATTTTCACCACATTATTTTTTGGTCCAACATAAACTATAATTGTATAAAATGGATTTTCTACCCCACTTTTTTTCAATCATAAGGATCTAAATCCTATGAAACTAACCTCAGAAACACAATTACATAATTACAAGAATCATTAAAAATAAAAAACCATACTATTTTATGGCTATCTGTTACCCAATTATTTGGTTGTCCATGAACCATTTCAATATAGTTAGAGGCTTTGGGACCAAATTGACCACACTGTAAATACTACCATGATCCTATCGAAAATTCCCTGAAATTTCATTTTCTACGATTGGAAAATTATGGGGGATTACTTCTAGACATCATAGATGTTTTTCCTATATTTAATTCCACCTAGGCCTTTTATTAATCTTTTCATATTAAGGAACATAGGTGTCAACATACTCCATCTGAACATTCTCATCAAAATGAGCTACATTATCATTGATTTTACTTTATCATGCCACCAATGATATTTTTGAACTTGGTATCAACCTTGAGAAAAACCTATTAATCATCTTATTAGTGTCCCAAATAATATATTCCACATAAATAGCCATTAATTTGAGTTTTTCCTCATACGCATCTATAGATTCTTAATATTTTTCCACAATTCAAGGAATTTTTTCTCTATCTGGTGTCAAAAAAATTTAGTGAAATATAACTCTTGGCAAATATATATGATTATTTCATATTCAATGGAATGAATATAATCATTATCTATGTTATTATTAACCAGATACAACCATCAATAACCTTCACCTTAAAAATGATAAATAAATTTTTTTAACTTTTGACTTTATGAACATGCTATTATATCAAATTAACTTTCTAGAGCGTTGATCCTTCCTTAAGCTACCACATGTTTAGATGAGACACTATATTATGGGAGTGTTTTCTCCTCATATGATCCAAAATATTCATGTTCTATCATGGTAGATCAGGTTCCTCTCTAGAATTTTTACCACCCCTATTTACGACATTTATAAACTGGACCATCACTGTAAAAAACTGTTCTATTCAATTCCAACCACCACAGGATGTAGACATGAATTATTTTCTTCTAATGACTCCTTCTGACTATAGATTCCATACTTCCTCCATGTAAAATCATTCTAAATATATATATTTTAGTCAATGAAACATGGTAATCTATAAATGATATAATATTTTAAATTTACAATAAGGAAAAAAATTCAAGGGCATGATATTATCATTGTTGTAACCTGTACATTTATCTAAAATGATATTTCATACAAACTATAAGGACCTACCCTTAAATATTATATAATCTTCAATTTTATTCATGAATATAATTTCTGTCACATATATGATTTTTTTACATTTTATAGATTTAGATAATTAGGCCATAACATAGTCATTACAAAATCATTTAATACGAAGTGGAAAATACTGATTATTATCCATTTTTTTAAAAATATATAACATTTAAAAATAATTATTTTAAAACACACTATGAGCACAAATATCTCAGTAAGGGATAAAAAACAATGAAAACCATTATTCTTGTGATAACATGAAAAAGAAAAAGAATATTACTGTTATATTCAATTTTCTAATAGTATATGAAATAAATCATTTTTACAAGGAAACACACACACACACCATTTTCCTCAAATAAAATTTTTAACATCTATAGTGATAAATTGAAATCTCTTTGGATGACATAGATAGCCATTTACATATAACCCTTTCAAAACCCTATTATTTCAAATAAAAATATAGATGAATTCTATTATTATCGATACCCAATGTAACAGAGAGCTATAATGGGATCCTCTGGAACTATTCGGGATATTCCGTCATATAATCTATAATATCCTCACTTGATGCTATCTGGGCCACCCCATCATATAGGTTATAATGGGTTCGACTACTGATATCTGGGCTACCCCATCCTTTAATAGTCATGTACCATATGATGAATAAAATATTTATTCTATTAAAATTTTTTCTGTAGAAATTTTGTAAAACATTTTTAAACATGTAAGAAATTAGCTTTTGGATATAAAAATACCCTTTTATTAAAAAACCCATTTTTAATTCCATAATACCCTTTTATTTTCAAAACTCATTTTCAATACCAAAATTTACAAAAAAAGAAAAACTTATTTTCATTGAATAAATTATTAAATAATTTGAAGGAATCTAGAAATTAAATAATTGTCACATTGGTATAAAAGCAATTATTTCTATATATGTTATGAATAGAAAATTCATTTTTTCATTTTTCAAATCATTCTCTACAAAACATGTAAAAATATTTTTTTAAAACCATTTAAAAAAGTAAAAATAGATACATTTTAAATAGTTTATAAATATTTTATTTCTATAAAATTATTTCTAAAAACATGGATATAGAAATGGATGATTTGGAAGAAATAAATTTAAAAATAAATTTTTTAAAATTGAATGTCTTTGGTCACTTTAGAAATATTTTAATCTTAAGACCAATGAATGATAAAATATATTTTTTTTGAAAACCGGGATAGTATATAAATTAATGATATATACTTTTAAATGGGATAAATATAAACCTCTTAAATAGTTATAGGTGTATAATAATAAAATATTCCTCAATAAAAAGAGATTGGGAAAAATTATCTTACCTTTTTTTTGATTCATCACAAGTGTCTTTATCAACCTAAATAATAAAATTATCATAATAATTTAATTTATTTGTAAACTTATTCAATTTTATTAATAATTTTATTAAAATTTACAAAATTATATATACAATTACTTAATCAATTAAGATTATGTCCGATGTTTTTCTCATATTAATCAACGTGTCAAAAATTCCTGGTGTAGGTCGACTACTGTCCCACATGTAATTATTTATAAATATATAGAATAATTATAATGAAATTAAAATAATAATTATATATAAATTATACATTTAAAAGAAATAATTAAATATGTTTATGGAAAATTAATTAATGTTAATATCATGCAGATGTTAAGTCATACACACACATAAGTAACACTTCTCTTTTTATAATGATCATTATAGAAAGAAGGTCTGTATAATTTATTTTTTTTATAATGATCAATATATCATAAATACCAGGATATTTAATTATAATAATTATATGTATCACTCATTTTATTTAAAATTAATCACATTACTTTGAGGAGGTGGTGGGCCACACATCCATGATGTACATTATAACCTTTCTAGTTTCTGAAATGTTAAGAAAAAATTATAGATAAAAATTAATGAAATATAGTTATGTAAATAATATCATAATTATTTCATGTACGATATATATTCATTATATTTAACCTTATTACAATTCATGTTACACTTTAGTGAAAAATTATTTACATCTCTTCGTGAGGTGGTGGTCCGCCCAACACCCGGACAATGTTCTCATATCCCCTACGGTAAAAAATGTAAAAAGGGTGTATGTGATATAATTATTAAAGAGGTTTAAAAATGTTATAAATATCACAAATAAAATTTATAAAAAATATTTATATCATTATATTTATCAAGGATAGGTGGTAATTGAAAAAAGGAACGACAATGTTTCGTGAGCTAGTAATCACCTATATACAGGAATAATTATTTTGAAAATCATTTTACTAAAGTGTGTGAGGGTGTAGGTAATAACCCTAACATAAAAACATATTACTATATTTAGGATAATATGATTATCATATAATAATTTTAATATAATAATTAATGATGGTGGGCATGTAAACAAAACAAAAAATGATTATTGATGAATGTTACCTCCTCTTCATGTAACTAGTTTTGGTTTACACAAAATAACTTCCTAAGATGGATTTACAAACAAATTAAGGAACATAGGATGATATTATAGAATTATTGATGTTATTTTTTAATTATTTATGAGGAGATGTTACTATGTGCTATTATGTTTAGAATATTGGTGGTGGCCTTTTATTAAGGTGGTATGTTGAAACATGTAAATTTTTGAAAGATGGAATTCCAACCATGATTTTTCAAAGTAAATTGGCACTAATAATATATAAAACTATATAAAATAATTTAAGAGTTCAACATATGTCCATAAAACAGTACTCTATATGTTTCTTTTTCATTTTTCCATTATACTTATAATGTAGTCACTTGTTAAACTCGTTTTTAACTAAATCACAGATATAAATTTTAATTCTTTTCATAAATTACATTAGTAAAAAATAATGTCATCCATATTAGATAATTATAAATTATTATGATATAAAATATGGAATAATGTTTTCCAATTTAAATTCTAATAATTTGAAGAAATAATTTTAATATTAATCATGCATTCACGGTGAGATTGTGGGGTTTTAAGAAGAGTATTTTGCAAAAAAAGAGGATTCTATATTAACTATATAGATGATAATGATCATTTGATAGAACTGAAATATTATTTAAAGATTTATATTATATGCATTTTGGTAATTTTTTTTCATATTTTAATTAATTAAAATAGAGAAAGATGTTTCATTTTATAACAGTTTTTAGGATAACATGACTTTAATCCCAAAAAAAACATATAACAAAAAACAATATTAAGTCAATAGAAAATAAATTAAGTTCAATAAATATAACTAAATTAGAATTAGGTTACATGAAATAATATTAAAAACATATTTTTACTCTAAAATTACTTCATTTTTTAAAATAATTGACTTTTTTAAAAAAATTGGTATTTCCACTATTCATTGAAAAATCAACATTTTCCAAAACATCCTAGAATTTCACCATAAATAAATTTTGATATTATGATTTCAAAAATTCAATTTATTTTATAAAATTTAAATTCTAATTTTTTTTAATTTTTATTAAAATAAACCCTTATAATAAAAGTGTTTAATTAAAACAATTTCATTTTGATTAAAGATTACTTAATTTTAATATAGTTATATAATTCATATTAATAAATATGACATTGATTTTTTATATAATTAATTCAGTTTTTAAAAAACCATTTTGTATTATCTATCATTTTATAGGAATCCAGTATCTCTTTTCAATTTTTTAAATAATTTAACTCCATGTTAACATGAATGAAAATGGAGACATCATGTGCATATATTAAATGCTTTCTGAGGTAATATAAAACCTTTTATTGAGAAACTCCACAAGTTCCATTTTATGGAATAGTTTGTTCCAACAAATAGAACATTTGTAATTATTTTAAATCTATTCCCTAATTTTAATATCATTCATATAAATTGGTACAATTTAGATTTTACATCTCAATTATTGATCTCAACTTCAAGATTTATGATGATGAAATTTATCGGCAAAATATTTTTTTATCAGAAAATGACATTATTTAAAATTTCCTCCCACAACATGATGAATTTTTTTTAAATAAATTGTATCAATTAATAGTTTAGCTTCCATAATTTTCCATCAAATTTAATTTTATGAACATGTAAATATAACATGATTATTTAGTTAGGTAATTATCATAATCATAACAGTTGTGACTCTTGGATATTTTATTTGATAACTCTTTATCTTATCCATTATATCGATAATTCTCAATTCAATTACTCTTATATCCTAATGTTATGCTTTCTTAGAAAGTGTAACCCAATGAAAATACCAAAAATATGTTAATAATGAATTATCAAGGGATACTCATGGTGATCTTTAAAATACCCAGAAATATAATCTAGATTCATTAATATAATGTTTTATTTTCAGTAGTTAATATAGGGGAACACGTGATATGATTGATAATTGTCAAAATGATGATCTAGGTATTGAAAAGTTATGATTTGGAAGGAATATAACACTTATTATTGGATGGGGATTTAATCACCCAATTTTATGTCATGTTATTCCATTTCTTATACATGGATAAAGATATATAGTAGGAAATCATATTCCCTCCATCAAAATAATATGCTCAAATCAAATTGATATATAACTCATTACATGACCCAAAAGTTTATGTTACTCACCAATGATTATAATTCATACATATTCAAAAATATATTGATTCCAAATATTTATATAGAATATGAACACATCATGTAATGTTATAGAGTAATGTGAAATTGAAAATCTCTACATGAGTAATCAAGTAGCAAACCCCGCTCTCCTTTCAGGACATTAGATAACCCTCTGAGAGAATATGTGGTCTAATAACAAGTCCCTGAACATGGAGATATTATACTCAAGAGATTATTCTATTTATAATATTTATAACTCATAATATTCATGAATTATATTCTATAGTGAATTTTAGGTTCAAAATATCAATTACAATATTTGGTAAGAGTAAATGGAGTAAAATTCATTAAAGATTCATTCCTATAATTTGATGCAAATATCTATTATCTTACATTATCTAACCATTTAAACATGATTATACACCATTTTTATTATAAAAAAATAATATTAGGAATCAAATATGGAATAACCTTCTAATAAATAAACAATTCAAATATTATAATAATAGTTAACCATTTATGAAAATTTTATAAATAAAAACAAATAAGAAAACTCTTATAATTTCATATCCATTAGTTATTGAAATTAATTAATTAAGAATATAACACTATAATTATTCTAATATTAACATTTCATATTCCTCAATTTATAGAATTTAATTACAGAAAAAAAACAACAATTAATTATAAAAAATATTATAATTAAATTTTTATTATGTAAATATTTCAAAAATAATGAATATAATTTTCATATCATTTCTAATTTAGACCATATTAAATTTGAATAATTAAAAATAGATATAAACAATTTATATTTGTAAATAAAAAATATATATTTTATCGTCATTGATGTAATTTAATAACACATTACAAAATTTGTTTTTATGATTCTAAAATAAACCCTTTTATTTATAATTCATAAAAAACACAATAAATATAAAAAGGTAATTCCAATATTAACATCAAATATATCAAAAATATTTGATAATAAATTTTATAGGAAAATTTATTAATTAATTATAAGAAATTTAAAAATAATTATATAGTTTAAATATAATTTAGTAATAAATATTCCCAAAATACATTTTATTATGATTTATAAAAAAATTAATGAATTATTAATTGAATTCTAAATTTAACAATATATAACAAGTTTTCCTCAATACAATATTATCATCCAGGATGTGGTGGTCACATTTGAAAAATTATCTACCACTATATACACTACTCCATCGTGTTCACTCAGAAGTCTTCAAGAAGTCATTGAGGTTTGTCCTACACCATGGATTCCTTTCTACAGGAATTTTAAAGATGCACATCAACTCTATAAAATAATAACTGAAATATGCCCTTGTTATAAATTTAACATGAATTAATTCTTAACACAATTAGGAAAATGTTTTATAACCATTACCTAATAAATAATTGTCAATTTTTTTAATGTGTTAACTCAGAAAAATGAATGGAAACAATTGGCCCTATTGAATGGAGACAATTTTGTTGACATATTTTAGCATCACATGTTGACCTATTTTCTTTAGAGTCCACTATTTATCAAATTATATTTCATTATCTAAGAATATATATCCCTCTAAAATAATTACCTGGTGTCTTTTGGGGTTGATTAAAAATTATTCCTAGCAGTGGAAGCATATGAGACCACATATTCTAGGATTTCCATGGGTAAAACATGAAAATGATTAAAAATAAAAATGAAGAAAATAATTTAAATGGATTACCTTAAACCGATGATTATATAATAACATTAGTTCTTTTTATGATACATTTTATGAAAATATCCAAAGTTGTTGAAATAATCTGAATACCTTCACAAATTTCAATGGGTCAGGATAAATCTATTGTTACAACTGAGGGAATATCCTCTACCCATGGTGCGCTAGCACCTTGACATGATATGGTTGAAGAAGATGATAATGTTTTGTATTACAATGTTTTGGAAAATAATCCACTCTATCTCACATATATAACAATCATATAGTAGTGTATTTCGTTAAATATACACAGGGACTTTCCTCAGGGATATCTTACATTTACTCAACTATTTTAGTACATGAGTAAATTCAGTATATATTTAATGTATCATAGTCTTTAATGATCTCTAAATAATTTTATCTGAATCCTTTTTTTCATAAATGATAGATATGTGGATTAAATGATAATTCCAGAAAATTGAGACAATTCCATGCATTATATATAAGCTATTTCATTAGACGATGGATTCACATGAACCACCACACAAAGGTGGTGCTCGTATAAGTGAATGAATTCACATCTACCAAAACTATGTGGTGGTGAATGTTTTTTTTAAATATATAACATCATAATAGCTTCAATATATGTAGTTTTTATGAATTTTGTTATGCATGTCAATCATATTCAATCATTGGGTGATTCTCTAATATATAATGACAACAATAATCCAGAATGGTTCCATATATATATAAAATAAATACAATCTCATTACTCAATCTGATTCATCAATCTCACCCATTGTATTTTTAATCAATTCAATAAATACAACTTTTTAAATATTAATTTTAATCATCCCTTTTCTTCTCCCCTTTCTTAATATTAAAAGAAAATTTCATAGTTTAAGGGAAGGTATTATCATTTCATTTCATGCTACATTAATTATTTCTAACACTGAATTATAATATTTTGTTAAACCTAAAACCTAACTATATTTAATGAAAGATGAAATGAAACCATTCCTAGTAATGAGACAAAATTAAAAAACACTATGTCTATATGATCCTTTCCTAATGTCAAACGTAATTATGATTATGTCTTACATCAATTTAATCCTTAACAATCAAGTATGTTATACCAACATAGATATCTTTATTTAGGGGATGTTCAAAAAATTTATAATGTTATTTTATCATCTATATTGTTCTTAATAAACAATTCTTAAATTTTCAAGTGAAAGGTCAGTTACTCATCATTTTTAATTCAGTAGGTACTCCTCCATAATATTAATATTTTATAGAGAAAATAATTTAACCGAATGATGGTTTTCCCAAGGATTTCAAAAAATATCTATAATTTCAAGATTCTCTTTAATAATTTTGTTCTATATAATTCTCTATTCAACTCTTCCCTTTGGAGATGCAATCATTATCTCTTCATCACAATGGTTAAAGTAATCTTTGAGAGAAACCACATCACATTGTATAACTAATACAACACTCATCCAACTCCCGCTTAATTAATATACGTCATTTCAAAATAATTCATAAAAATAGGTAAATCACAGAATAAATAAGGGATTCCATGATCCATAGTGAGATAATAAAGGTGGAGAGTTTCTAATAGAACATGATCATCCATTAATTTCTGTTTTAGTATTAAAAGAACTCATCTTGATTTCTTTTTTGAATTTATTCTCATATGTCTTCAAAAAAATTTATGATTATTGCACATTTATACCACCTCATTTTATAGTAACTCATCTTTAACATGATCTATAAATTATTATTGATTTTTTTGTTTATTCATTTTTTCTTTATAATTTCTTTTTTAAAGGTAGAGTTTCTATACAATTCAATACAGTATAGATATTTTTCCTGCATCTCCCACTGATCATCTCATAAACACATTGGAAATTAATTTATGATATCCTCAAATGACCTTCATATTCTTCTTGTGAACATTTATTTCTTTCATTGTCATATTATCTTTCTTTTTTTACTTCATTATATTTACTTTTTGATACAATCCCTTTTAACAAGAACGGTCAGATCTCATCTATCATCATGGATATTACATATCATTCCTAGCCTATAGTTCCTTTCCTAAATGTGTTATGAATAATTATTCAGAATATTTTCCTTCATGGTCAAATCATTAATGGATTTATTCTATACATTCAATGGTAGTTTGAGAAGATAGTGTGTATGACCATTCAAAGACTAATATTTTTCATAATATTATATCTTATTTTCTTTCAAAATCTTATTACACTTTATTGATTCTAATTACATGGAAGTGGAATGTATTACCAATAGTTAATGGATTTATTATCCAAAGGTTCCATAAAACTAGTAATAGCCTTTAAATCCTTATATTCTTTAAAAATGGTTGGTCTATCAGTGAAAAAATACTCGTTATCCAGATAGGCTCCAATATATATTAATCTTTTTCCTTTGGATCCTTTAACTTTTCAAATTATCATTAGTACCATTGATATGGTGATGAATATTTAATGATCTTCATTATCCCATACACATCTAGTTCTGGTTAATGAACATGTACTAATAGATAAAAAATATTTAGCATCACTGGAATAATAAGAAACAAAATGTACCTTATTTATTCGATAGGTTATCAATGTATGTTTAAAAGATTAATAATTATTATATATAAATATGAGAAAATATTATCTCATCATATTCATGGCACAATCATATTTAATAGACATAGATTGTGTCTCATTAAAATATTCCACTTTTCCCTCAAAATTTATTAAATATATTTTATAATTATATCCTTATCTTAAATTGTAATCCCTAATGTAATAATATTCTTATTGTGTTCATTTTCTTTTTCATCTACATTTCATATCTCTTTCTCAACTAGCTTGATGTTTTTTGAGCTTGGTGTTTTCCATAGGACTTTCTATCAGCCCAGTGTATTAATTGAAACTCTATTCATCCTCCTCATCACTACTCGATGAGTCTTTTGGAAGTTTAAATGATCCATAATGTTCTAGTGATTTTGATTGCTACCTCCCTTTTTTGATACACGCCATACAGATGAATATTCACCTTCCTCCCTGATCATCCGAATTTTCTAGACATTCATTAATACTTCTTCTACCTTCAAATAACATGAATTGTTGTTTTTAAAAATAATGTTTTGGTGTAGTATTATTCTTCATCACCACTTTTATATTAATTAAATCTATTTTTTAATAATTAATATCAAAACATCCTTACACTAAAACAATTATAGTATTTTTTATGGAGGATACATTTTTATATTCATCTTATTTTACTAATATGTTTGGAAGTCATAGACACGATTCTTTTATAGACATCACTTCCTTTGTCATTGTATCAAATGTCTAAAACTGATTTATACTTATTTTCAATGAGCTAATGATCTATCATTTATTAAAAATAAATTTTTCCCTTGAATGTATTTGTAGAAACAAGATATTAATATGTATAATAATTATGGAGTGTGTTATGTAAATCATCGAGGGATCGATCTTCCTTCCCAGACATAGTAGATATATTTATGTCAATCCTATTAGGGAAATTTGAAATTTTCTTCTTTATAATGGTTGAATCTTCCAAACTATTAGAAATTCACATTATTTTACTAACAATATCAATTAATCTATTAAATATAGTAACATATTGTCTCATCATTATCTATTCTGAGGTCTTCAAATTTATCTGTCAATATTTTCAGTTTAGCTTCATTTTTTCATCCCATTCGTACATGTTCCCAATATTATCCAGCGTCTCCTTAGTCATATTGAATATGATAACACTGTTTAATATATACCAGAAAATGATGATATTATAGAATTTATATATCCCCCCTCCCCCCCACTTCCATATTTCTCTTATATATGAATTTTATAGGATAATCTCTACCAAGTGGTGTAAATCCAAATATCACAGCATCACTATCACAGAGAAAATATCATATGATGTACAAGAGTATAAATTAATTTTATCCATGAATGATGTTTACATTAGTGAGATAAACCCTTCATATTTGGATTTAATTCAAAGTATCCATCATCAAATCTAGTAAGAGTAAGATGTTTTCAAAGGGAACATGGTTATCTTTGATACCAATTCAATTTCACATGTTTTTTCATATCAATGATAGGTTTAGGGGGAGAATCAATTATAGTCTTTTAGATTTATTTTTCTAAGACATCCTTAATGAAAAATGAAATTATTGATCCTCAATATAATAATATGTCACCATTTATCATATAAAACCATATGAAATCATAGGAATGAAAATGATTATTTTCAAGGTTTACACCAAAATTGTGTATCTATTAGTTATGTAATTTTGGTCATGTTATGAGTGGTATATTCCCAGAAGTAAAAAAGGGTGAGTATAATTACAATATATCCCAATAATTTCTTGAACTATGGGTTAATATATTAGAGATATATCTCTTAAAATTAAATGGCCACATTCTGAAATATTTACTTTACTCGAAAAGATCTTGGAAACCTCATTATGAGGTCCTTATATAATATCTTGCATGCTCCTCAAAGGCTCCTTCAAATAATACAAGGAATATGAAGTTGAAAACCTGTATCTTCTTATACAGTAGTGATTCAAACTTATTCTCCTCTTCATTTATCTAAATAAGTCATATAAACTATATCATATTATACTATAATATTTTAGAGTCTAGATTCTCTTGTATCTAACTTCTTTTGGGGATTTGACAAAAAATAAAAAATTTCAACCAAGTTCTCTTACTTGATGCACATGTTTTCTTCTTACTAGATTTATTCGACTAATTCTATCATTGATACACACCAATATTATCTCTTGTATTCAAGTATCAAACCATTAGATAGTTTACAGTATCTCTCATTATTCTATTATTCATGTTATAAACATGAGAACAGGAAGATATTTTTATGTATAAAAATATTAAAATCTCCATGATACTCGGTTGTAGGTAATATTTTAATCTTATAAAATGGACACCAAAATCCTCAAGTTTTCAAATCTCATTCAATTAAACATAATCTGAACCAATATATATGTTCAAATCAATAATTAGACTTGAGATATTATTCCTTTCATATTAAAATAAATTAATTGGTAATTATAATATCTCTTTGTTTTCCTTCATGTTTTCTTGTATCAAACATCATCGTTGTATAGAAAAAAAACTCATGCTGCAACATGATCTCGTAATAAAAAACCAAATTGACAACCTTTTCATCATAATCTTAGTTTGTAGTATGATCGTATTTTCCATGGAAGGAAAATACCTCATTTATCTATACTTTTCATAAATCAAAATTCCCTAAAATAATTATTCTATTTATTTAATAAATAATAGGACGGTATTTATCGAATGTAGTATTTGGTTTCATCTCAAGATCATAGATTTTGATAATTTATAAAAACTATATATCAATGTGTGAGAACCCCCATTTTCTATAATTATAAAACTTATATAAAACTAATTCATATAAACTTGATACATATTATGAATAAAATATTCTCCTTCCGTAAATACCTAGGGTTCTTGGAAAATATATTATATGTGAATTTAAATATAATAAGAATAAAATAAATATTATTAAAATATATTGAAACCTAACACCTTTGATATAATTTCTCAATCGATAACGACATGTTTATGATGTTATTATTCTTATGTATCATATAAGACTTCTAACTTTGTCACATTTACCCTTTATTTGAAAAATATCTTATATATTCTATTGAATATTCTGAGGGAGTTTCCAATTATCTATTTCAGGGAAAACTAAATACATATCACTTGATCTTAACACATTTTTTGCAGTCATCAAAAAATATATTACACATACACTAATATCATTACACCCCTCAAATCACTTTTTTTGAATTTTCTAAAACCCACTCTATGGTATTGGTAACCGTACATCAGGATTACAAAATTCAAATTTTTGGATTCAAAATTAAAAATTTATACCAAATAAGATCCAGGAATTCAAAATAAAGTGATCCTCAAATCCAACCAAATTGTCACCTCAAAGGCCGCGATATTCACTACATGGACTGAGGAAAGGCTTTTCAAGTCACATCCACATAGTCACAACCATCATCGCATCACCTAATTCATTTTACATTCACCATCAACCCCTATCTAAGCATTGCCATCATGAACTCCTCTAGTCGTCAGACAGAGGAACCAATAGCCTGTATTAGTACCAGAGAATAGAAACACTTGAAAATTGATGAAGGATGAAAACCAATATATTGTTGCCCCATCTTCCTCGTCACCAAATGAACTCGACACTATCATTTCACCAACTTCGCAACATCAGAAACAACACTGAAATTGTCAACTCAATAGATCTCCGGATACCACCGTCGAACAGAGAAAACTATTGAGAGACACGAACTGATGATGCCACCATCTCCACTAGATCATCTTCAAAACACTAATGATCAACAACAGTGAATGAAACCACCATCATAGATCATGAACCACCATCGATGATGAACATAAAATGTTAAACAAAACTAGGAAGTAGTCTAAAACAAAACTAAATCAATAGACAAATGGGAATGAAACCCGAGAAAAAGGCTGACTTGGGTGACTCCGCGACTGCCTAACCACACGACCCCAAACCCCTATGTATCCATTGCTCAAAATACAAACATGAGAGGAGCAGTGAAATGATAGGTCTGAGAAAGGTGATATGGCTAAGGAAAAAGCCCTGGGAAGAAACACTTTGAATACATCCCAAAACAAAAGGATGAAAGTAGGATGAAACCCAAGATGGAATAGCCAACTTTGGTAGCTCCTTAGAATCCATCGTCTACCAAATCACTTTCCCAAAACCTTGATGTATCCGTCGATCCAAATATGACATGGATAAAAGTGAAGGAACACGATGTTAGAGTACGGAAGAGGCAGCTGGGAAGAAACCAAAGAAACTCACATAGTATGGATGTGAAATGAAGACGAGAAAACTAAAGAGTAATGAGAGTTAGAGAAGAAGAAAGAAGGGGAAAACTCAGGCCCGAGTAAGCAAGGAAGGGAAAAGAGAACATGAATGGAGCGAGGTGAAGGATTCATCGTCGCTAGGGAGGATGAAACCCTTGAAGAAAAAAAGGCAAGATGAGAGCTCAAGAACACCAGCCAAATGAGGCCCCACTCACTAATATCATTACACATCACATGAATTTTCCATTTATCAGTATGAAAAATATCTTATATATCACATATATATGTTACGTATCACAAGTAACCTCTCTATTAAATGAAAAAAATCAATTCTTCTATAGAATAGATTTTCTTATCCACTTCCTTTGTAATATTTTCATGTCCATCACAAAAATATGGGTTTTAAAAGCCCTAGTAAGGGGAATTTAACAACACTTATATGAAAATGTCTATAGAAGGGATGTTAAAGTGTAGGCTTTAATAATACACACAAAAAGTGATGCTAATGGTGTCCATTAGCAGTGCTATAAAAATCAATGTTTAATGGCACATTTAACATTGCTTTTTAGCACTGTTAAAGGATCCATTTAATTGTTCTTTCTTTAGCACTATTAAAGGGGGCCTCTAACATCACTTTTTAGCAATGTTAAATGGGGAAAACTTATTTTTTTTTTCAGACCAATATGTGCCCAAACCCTTTATCATCACTTCAATGACCACTTTAATTGTGCTTCACCCCTTCTAATCATCATTGTTCATACCACAACCCATTTAACACATCATTCTAAATTTATAGCCTCTTATAATTCCATGATTTGAACCCTACACAAATCCTTTGAAGATTGAATATGTTTAATAGTACACTATGTTGATATCTTTTTTGTTCAACTATATTTTTTATCTATATATAAATTTTTACATGTGTATTTTTTATTGATATATTGATATAATTATTTTTAAATAAATAAATAAAATATAGGTTTGTGTGTGTGATATATATTATTATATTTGTTTAAATATGTTATATATTATATTTATTTATGGAAAGGATTGACCCGGTCATTTAATTTAATCAAAATAAGAATGTATTTTCCAAGTACAGACATATATGCACATATAAACATTAAATATATATATCTGTATATTAATACACACATATATGTATCTATAAATATTATATATATATATTAGTATAATGTTAAAAATGGGTAGATATTATTATAAGTAAATTTTTAGAATATTAATTTATTTACATATTTTAGAATATATATATACATATGCATTTTTTATTGACACACACATATTTAAATATAATCATTACTTGTGTAAGTATTAATATAAACATTAGAGAATTTTAATTAGGGAAATAAAATGGCTAATTTTTTACTATAAATAAAATGAAAAATAAATATTTTAGTTATATATTTAAAAATAAATTTCTACATTAACATGCAGATATATGTATTTAAAAAACTGATTTGTTAAACGTAAATATATGAAAAAATGAATTTTGATAACTATAAATAAAATAATTGTGAAACATAATAAAAATCCAAAACAATTATATCAATTTGAGGGAAATACTTAAGAATAAATTAAGTCCCCATAAAAAAAAGACAACATTACCCCCTTAAATGAGGGTGAAATTCCATTAAATGTGAAAACATTAGCATGAACCAACTAAAAAAATCAGTTTTGGAGGCCTTCTTGGTGCTTTTTTGCTTTGAAAAATGTTATTTATCACATGTGTTTAGATATCATTGTAGGCTTCAATTTGATTTGTGGTAAAGTCCTTACAGACACCCAAATCGATTGTTATGGTCATTGGAAGTTTATGTCATGTTTTCAACTTATCTTAGAACTTTCATTAACTCATTTAATTTTTATATCAACAAACTATTATTTAATGACTCTTTCTGGAAAATAATTAGAAAATTATTAACTAATAATATTTTTGAAATATTATAAATTCCATTTTCACTATATAAATTATATATTAAGTTTAAATTCTTATTTAGAATTATCTAAAACATATTTAAAAAATATATATTATATTTATATAAATATTAATATATTAATATATTAATATAGTATTTTTAATTAAATATTATTTTTGAATTATACCCTTTCTGGGTGATTTTTTTAAGAGCAGATAAAGGGTGGTTATTACAAGCTTTTTTTAGAAGTGTGGAAAAATGGACCCCTTTATCAGTGCTTTTCTACCGCAGTTAATGATCCCATATATCAGTTCTATGAAAGTATTATTAATGGATCACTTTAATAGCATTTTCACATGTGCAAACAAAGGGGGTTATTAACAGTTCTTTTAGTTAGCATTGTTAAATATCTAGTGCTTGATAAACCTTGTTTTGTTTTATTGGTCATTCAGAGTGGGATATCTTATATAATATATTAAATACATTTCATATAACTATGAGTGCTTTCATTTTTTAATTTGAAACTCATATCTATACAAAACCTTATGTATATAACACAAACACAATGTATGATGAAATATCTATTATGATTAGTAACATTATATTATATATCCAATAGGACACCAAACATTCTCTTATTTTAGCTCCAACTCCAAATTTCAAAATTCTTTACATCAGTTTTGAGCTTCTTGAATTAACCTCAAGGCCTTCTCAGTCACTCCAATTCAATGTAAAAAAAGCATCCCAAGGATCCCCTTCACCTAGTATAGAATTATACATTCTTAGTGCTCCATTTATGGTTCCTCTTACTTCAATCCATTTTTCACCCAAAAAATATTATTGAAAATGATTCACTCATCCATGAACTATTTTCATTAATTTTTATAAATATCATCGCTCAAATCATAATATTTATAAATGATGCCCTTGAAATTTTTTACAACATTTATCCACATAGAAATAAAGCTTCCATTTAGGTATTCCATTTGAATTTGTTGTTGTATCTCAATATTCATCAATCATTGGGATCTTCTTCAAAACATATTGACTAACATACTTTACAATGTAATCCATAGTGACAATAAATATAATCACTCAACTTATTTTGGGTTTTAAATATCCCGCATTTTATTTCTTTTTAGTAACAATAAATACCTGTTCTTAATATGTGTTCTCATCATCTATTTTATTCTCCTCCATACTGACCATAATTGTAAAGGGGATAGTATAAATGAATGATTATTGTCAAATCTTGAATCTTTTACCATGATTTGTAATAAACTATTCTCCTCCTATATAAAAAATAAAACATGATTCTATTAGGAGAATGATGAAACCACACCTCTCTTAGAAATGATCCACAATTAACCTATTTTATGTATTTGAATATCGGGCATGATTTCAACATCATTGTTGACAAAAAACGTTCATCATGTGATGCCCACTCTTAGTTCTCTATTACGATGCTGTTTAAATATATTTTTTAAGATATTTTATCACTTCCATTAATCATAATAAACACATAATAAAATTTCATTTTCATTATTTATTAGTCCCCCATGTTTAATTCAGCCCCCCTGATAATAATATTTGAACAGGGGAAGAGTGTGGAAAAATCATTATTGTGACTCAAAAAAAACATTCAATAATTTCACGATTACATAAATAATGATCTTCTAGTATCTTATTACTCATACACCATGCGTTTGATGAATTAAATTTGACCAAACTGGCACCACGTTTGGATGAATACTGACTACCAATGCATTAGAAGAAGCCACACATACTCGTCACTAATTTTGAAGCTTGTAGTGGAAGCTGAAGTTTGAGGACAGATCTAGGATTAACGCTATGATGTATCTTGTTCATGTTTCCTATGAAATGATTTTCCAATTAAATCATGACCATTGATCTATAGATTTCATTTCCATGTCCACCGAATGATTATTCAGATGAAAATAATTGCAATCTTGAATTAAGCACAACTAGTGCATGACATCGACACCCACCCAAATTGGGAAACATGTTATACCAAAGATGGAGGAATTGTTTAATGGAGAAACAACCATTTTAAATGATGAAAATCTATGGAAGTATGAAGTGAATTTTCCATGAAAAAATGTAAAGAAATTTGAATTGAGATTTCTACATTTTAATCCTCCAAATTTTTTGATGATGTGTTTTTTGTATGTATGTGTTACAAAATATAGGGGATGAATATCTCCCCCTATACACCTATTGTACAAGTATAGCCCACACACACCAAGTTCTAATCCAAATTCCTCAATGAATTAATTACTCTAGGCTAGTCCAACGCAGGCTTCAAAATGAGCAAGAGATTCTCCCTTAAGGACTTGAAGGCCCCCTTATCAACCATGCTTCTATGGAACCATTAATTCACAATTCTAAATCCCCATATACAAACATCGACGAAGATCTTCAAATTTGATGTACTGGATTCCCAATATAGTGATTATAAATACCCCCTACACAAATTTCAATATAAAATATGAGTTGTTTGTTGAAGAATTTGACCACCTCTAGGAATGACAAATAAAGTGCTTCTACTATAGCTTCATTTCTATTTTTTCCTCTTTTATATCATATTTATTTAATAACTCTGATCTTTACACACTAATCCATTCGTGGATGATACATGTAGTTTTTATTTATCCACTATTAATGAATTGTTCATTTAAATTGTCAGTCCCTTCTATTAATCAATTAATTTATTTAATCTATATAGACATTATATGATTTCATTATTTCTTAAACATTTAATTTGTATTCCATCTATTAATGGATTGCAAACACATGCCACTCGGACTCACTCCACTACTTGTGAATTCATGTACCTGTTAAAGTGGAGGGTGATCAGATATATCAAATCACTGTGATAAATTTGAGTTGGGTTTATAGTGATCATTTTACTCTTTAACTCAAGACAACAATGCATAGAGAATCTGACCTATGTGGGGTTTCACTTTGTTAGAGTGATAATACGAGACACTTAAACTAGAATTATGATTTTATAGGTGTGTAAGGGGGATGATCTATGGTTAGTCCACTATCATAAAATATTAATTTAAAACATGTTCAATTCCATTACTCATATCACAAAATTTGATCTAGAAAAAAAAATTGAAATACACCCAGAACAAAGTCCTCCCTAGAAGGCATCCCTAACCCACTACTACTGTATTCAATTTCATTCAAAAAATGTTTGTTCATCTCCCCAAGATAGTGTGAAATCTAATAAAATTTCCTTTTTATAGAGACAAATGTTTCTTATTTTAAATATGTTATAAAACAATTCAATGATTGACTAAATCAAGTTGTTCTCGCCTCATTGGTTTTAATCTAGAGGTTGAATGTACTATTCTGGAAAGATTGAGAACCTTAAAAATTATAGGAAAAGAGGAAAGGGAATTTTTTTTTGTTTATTTTATAAAATCCACATCCTTATCTTCAACTTTTACTTGAGTGAAATTAGGGCGTGAAAAACAGAAAACAATTTAGAACAATTGAATATTACTTTTAGTCCACTATATGAACCCAATTTCTTCATTGATAATGGACACCCTTAAGTCCATGGAACTAACCCAGTCTAGAGATGGGAACCAAAAATATCAAAAATCACCTTTTTAGTATGGTTTTTTCTGAAACATGAAACTTCCACCCATCCAAAAAGATAACCCTCATCCATCTAGAACTAAAAATATGATAACAATCAAGATCACAACATGAATTATTTTATATGAAAAATTATGGAATCTCAAACCACTTAAAAAACTACCCTTAGTACTCTTGTATTAGCACTGAAGGAGAAACATGGATTTGACAACCAGATTGTGATGAAAATTAATGAATACAAGAATAAATGTTTGGGTAATGTACCTATATAATCAATTTATATCCCTAAGAGTAATTTTTGTTATATAACTTCATGGAGAAGAGGAAATATATAAAAAAATGATGAATTTCCATCTGAAGAGGATGCTATAATTAGATAAACCACTCTAACTAGGGAATCTTCCCATGGAAAATAAACTAAATAACCTTTCAAAACCCCCCTCATGGTGAATGATGAAGGGAAGGCCATGATGTAATATTCAAATCATCCTCAACCACACTTCTATTCAGGAACTAAAAAATCCAATAGAATCTATGAATAAATGATATTATAGGAGATTATAAAAATATTTAAGAAGGTAGATATTAATATCACTTTGATATAATCCATTTTAGAAACAAAATGTATTAAAATTACATAAACAAAATATGCCCCATGATAAATATTTTTTAAGGAAATGATGATATAAGATTACTTAAAAATTTTCCCACCCTTGTCACCCAATAAATCCCTAATAAATTTAAAGAGCTAGGTATCCTTACTATCCCCTTCTCAACATGTGAGATTAAGTTTTCCAATTCATTATATGAATTAAGAGAAATAATTAATTTTAATACTTACACACTATATTCATGCCTATATATTTAAGAACTCAACCCCACTCAAGTGGTTTTTATCTTTCCCACTAAACCATTACCTACCCGATATTTTTTCTAAGATATCTTCTAGTAAGTGTAAAAGGGTTTGTATTCCCTACTAAATTATATATTATGAACATGTATGAATGAAAAGGTAATTAAAAATCCCCCATAATCTTAGGTATGTATTTCATAAAGATAGCTAAAACCTTAATTAATGTTTATAAAATATCTCTATCATTTAATTTTGGTGAGAAAATAGTATATTTGAATTTATTTGACTCAATGAAATACCCACATGGAAAGAAATATATTTTTTCTTTAAGGCATTTTAAATTACCTTCTTCTTCAAAGGATTGAATTTTAATTTTTTATGACATAATATGATTAGGAGAGGCTCTAGAAACACCCATATTTATAGATGAATCAATTTTTTTAAGATGAGTTAAATATTAAAATAGAGTTTTATGTTATACAATTATAAGAAACTAATGAAATTTACATTAATTATTTGTATAAAACCACCACTAACACCTTTTTATTTCATATGTTGGTTTCCATCATGGAAAATATTATGATGTAAACATCACAAGAACCTATCTCCATTCTGATACTAACCCTAATAGCATAGATCTAGAAGTTACTTTATATTCTCACTAAATGCAAGGAATCACATCTGGAAGGAATGAATAGTTTCATAGTCCATGAAAACTAGATATATTCTTTAATTTCACAGAACATTTAAAAAATTAAAATAAAACAAATTATTTTAGTTTATTACACCTTTGTTAAATTTAGTATATCTCATCATTTCAATCATTATACTCTTTATATAATCATGTGGAAAAGGAAACATAAGAAAGGGATGAGGACAGATGCTTACTATGGGTATCCATATAGTGGAACCTAATAGTGCAGTATTAATATGGAAATAATCAATTGTGGTAAAATAGTTCCATATAAATAAAAAATGACATATATACTTATCCCTGTAAATAATAAAAAATGAAATAATCCCATGGACCTCAAGAATTGATTTCATAATGATGGAATGTTCAATGTCATACATTTGAAACATACCATAAAGGCCTTGTGCGAAGAAAACATTCATTAATGGGTAAGTCCTTTTCTAGATACCCTATCTAGTTTATTTCATGAGGCCTACTAATGCATCAATGGGATATGTAATTCTAGGTGATACACATAATATAATATGTTGAATGTATTCATCATATAAATAATCAATTCAACTTAATCAACATGCCTTAAAATCAATAAATGTATGTATTGGACGAACTGGTATAAGAAATACCAATATGTACTTATTCAAAATAATCAGAAACCATCTATAGAAATATGGTGTATGGTACCATTATAGTATATCCTCATCATAATATTCAATAATGGATGTTGACAAATGTTTCTGAAAAATCCAGAATGGTCATTTTCCCGATGCCCGATAGTGAGGGGGTTGAATGTGATCCACAATATTTTTCCTTGATTTTATCATATGTTTCTCTAATATAAACACCCAAGGTTTCACACAACCAAAACTGAGTATGAAACTTCTTTCCAAAGGCATGTGATCCTTTGGGCATTCAGTCCCATTAATACTTTGAAACGCACAATTTTTTAGAGGATGAGAGGTCAACCTCATCACACACATTTCGTAGGAAATATTACCTTATCTAGGACTCCCTAATAGATTTAGGATATGTTCCATAAATACTTTACATACCCTGATACTTGACAAGTTAACCTAATGTCACAAACGTGATTAATATAATGTATTGATTGGAACTACTGTGTGAATATCTCCGGTTCTCGATAACTCAATTATTTATTATGATTCTTTAGTTTTAATACAAGTTTAATAAATCTGGAGTTTATTGTAGTCCAATGAGGTTGATGGTGTCTTGGATATGGGATTGAACCTATATGAGGCATCCTACATATCCTATGAGAATAAGAATCAAATTCCACAAAGTTCACCAGACAAAGTTTAAGTTCATTTGACTAGAATGATCCATGTAGTTTAACCTCATGAGGTAAGGACCTAAATATAGGGACCAGTTCTCAAATTTTAATCTTATATATACTATAATGATAAGATTCAGAGTCAACATAGTTCTTATAGGGGTGACTTCATTGTGATGGATAAAAAAATAGAGGTGCTTGGAGGGACTTATGCTTATAAGGATTCCTTGGATTTCCACATTGGGAGTATATCCCTTTGAGTGAATATGAAATGTTATTAGACATAAATCCCATATGAGGACCACATTGGGAACATACATTCCATGATATTGTTATAATAATCACTATACTCTATGATCATGTGAGCCATTCTTTGTGTGATAACAAAGAGATATCAAGAGATCATACAAATCACATGAGATTATATTCTCTCGTGGATTTCAGATAATGTATTATATACATTATTATATAGGATATGGTATAGATATATAACATTAATAATTATTCCTTTGTATCATTTTTTTGATATAAATCAGAGTAACATTAGTTCAGTTCATCCCTAGCATGTTGATGGGTTTCAGGTATCTAAGGGAATAGTCATGTCTTATACATAAAATGATTCCATGTATAATCACACTTATCATCAACTTGTGGATGATGACGGAAGGTAGAATCATGGTAGAATTTAGTCCCATAATTCAAGAATATTTGGGATATGAAGGGTCTTACACTAAAATGAGTTCCCATTATAGATCTAGCCTTTTGAAGGTATCCAACACATCCTGGTTATAAAATGAATCAGAGATTCAGAGCTCAGTTTCCTCGGACTCGCTGATGGGTTGGGGTGGGTGATTGTACTCACATATATTATGGTTATCCCCATGGATTTTGGAATTATTGGGGATTATACCAGGATGTATTTATATTAGAATTTTAATTCCCTATATTTTTCAAGATAAATAGAGATGGAGAATATGAATGGTCTATTGGATATGTTTGGTATGACAAGGAGGAATCATCAGAGAGAATGTACAAAATAGGATTTAATGAGTGAAAAAACCCTAAACCATTATTGTGAAACCCCTTATAAAGGGGGTATTTATATAATGGTTAATGGATTGGGTCCACATTGAATATATCTGTGTGTTTATTCTGGGTGGAGTTAACATGTCCTAGGTAATTTGCCTCTCATGTCACGATGTCCTACTGGTCATGTTGTGATTGTCCACCTGACATGTTTTAGGGTGTTATTCTTATAGGGAAGTACCATATGAGGGTTTAAACCTGTCATTTCAAAGTTTCTTCACTTAATCGAATATGATATGTCTATATGGAATCACATGATCAAAACATACATGTCCATATGTTTTTTCATTATCAAGGAAGACATGTTTATTTGTAGTCACATGATCAACCTGAAATGTCTAGAATGTCCTTGGTTGATCAAAG
This sequence comes from Viscum album, assembly GCA_963277665.1. NCBI lineage: Eukaryota > Viridiplantae > Streptophyta > Magnoliopsida > Santalales > Viscaceae > Viscum > Viscum album. The sequence goes on from OY728131.1 coordinate 554,848,207, forward strand.
TGGACATGTCCATGATGCTTCACATAATCAAAGAGGAGATGTAAATTCTCTATTAGATTCTCAAACATGATATGTTTATAAGTTGTCTCATGAAGAAAGAGGACATATCTATATGTTTTCACATGATGATCCTTACATTTCCTCAATATATCCCATGGAAATGATGACATGTCAATAGGATATATCATAAAAAATGCCTCATGTTAATAAGTTGTCATAAGATAAACCTAACTTTTCTATAGTAAATCACATGATAATGACAATGTTTCAACATGTTTTTTTCAAGATCGACCTAAATTTTCCAAGGCATATCTTGTGATCAACATGACACATCCATGGATGACCAAAGGCATTGTGAGGCCATGGACGAATCTTCCACTCATGTGAATTTAAATTAATCAATTGGTGGGGTATTGTGAATCTGTTTATTATCTTACACCATCATAAATATTGATGATTCTTGTCCAAATGGATAATGCATCAAGTTTATATGGAAAATATATTCATGGGATAAGGATTCATAGTTTGTGGGTTCATTCCATAACCACTCACTTTCATTATTTTATGATAAAGGGAGGGCCTTCCCATGATTTATCATGGGTGTAAATACAATAAACATGTTTAGGGGAACCCCATATGATTGAGTCTGATGTATCTCTATTTTCCATACAATTTTCATGACCTCAAAGGGGTCTTTAAGGGGGTTATACGGTCATGCAATATGGTTTCACATTGATTCTGTATGAGTGGACAGTAGTGTGTTGTGCATGGGGAATATGAGAAATTGGCATTCTATTGTCATTTTAACATGTAAAGACATCATATGTTAAAAATAATGCATGTATGTTGGGATCACATGAAACTAAATTATTCATGAGAAATCACGAACTCTATTAGGTATTTCAATTGGTTGTTTTGATTTGTAGAGAGGATTCTTATTTTTCCTATGATATAGAAAAGGGTGATCAACCGAGGATCATAAACCTATTTTCATGTATGAGATTTGAATGGCTAAGGACCCACATAGTGTTTTATATCGAGGCAGCCACATCTAGGGCCACATGAAAGAATCAAGAGATATAATGGTCCATGACTTTCTGAGACCTTGATTGTTACGGAATTGCAAACCAAAGTCTCATATATTATCTTCATCAGGACTATTCATAGGAATTACATTCCAACTAGTGTATGTATGTGGGCACTGGTGTGGGTGTCTAGTATGCATGGGGTCCAATGTTATCACATTGCATGAGGTTCTGTTATTAATTAAATTGTCTGACCTAATAGAAGGTCTTGCAAGTAGCCTTATGAAAAAAAATTTGGGTTCACACTGGGCCAATCTGCATGGTTGATGACTTGCACAGTGAAAAGACAAATTGTATATCCACTTGTTCTTATGTACCCCTAATTTACATGTTATGATGGGTGGTTCGAATGATAGGTATGTGTGTCTACATTGTGCATGGCCATTAGGAGATGTTGTTTCATGTGATTCCCACATGATATTTTTTTCATGCAATCTCATTTTCTTATTGTGATCACATGATGGGTTATTTCTATAGAATCCAATAGTAGGTTCTCGTGATAAGAGCCTCCTTATTACATGGATATGGTATCTGATAGGGATATCCAACTCCACAATTTTTCTTCTACAACTTTATATCATTTTTCTCCCCACATTACATGTGTTTTTATGGGGGGAAGGTTTTATATAGGTGAGGAGCCCAATGTTAATTCATCTTTTAATGTGGAGGATAATGTGTGATCAATCTTAGGATGTAAATGCTTCACATTATCCACAGACAAGGGGATCTCATGATGAAATGCTGTGTTACACATCATGTGATGATTTTAGTATTTCTTCTATGCCTCAATTGATCATCATCATCCCATCAAAAGATATTTAGAGGCGGTTGTAGGGTATTCATGCAGTTTTCATAACCATATTCATTTAATGCCTTTAGTTTCCCTAAAGAAAGAAATCCCTACAATGAAAAGTCCCATGTGTGGACTTAGGATGTTAACAAAATCTATTTTTTAATTTTATGGATCGTTATATAGGGCTTTTAACTTTTGAATAACATTGGGGTGCATCGTTGTGTCAATCTGTGGGTGTCTGGGAGGACCTTTGGTGGGTGGAGGATGAAGATGTCATGTGAATGGAATAGATGTCTTAGATCAGATTTAGATGACAATACCAGTTATTTCTGTACATTTTTAAGCTGGAGTGAAAGCACCGATGAGATTCTCATCTTACATCAATTCCTCCTACGTAATTTTCTATTCTTAATAAACAAAAACAGAACCACTATTCACTATAAGTGAGTATCAAGGTCCACTCACGACCTCCACTAGAACCATCCGATGACATACCACTTTCCCAGTATGTTGTTTCCCTATGGAAAAACTTTACTCCCATTCCATTCCCATATTAGTGAACTAGGTTCACATCCCATTATAGTCCTATCAATCTCATGAGATAAAAAAATATATCCAATTCATTAGAGAGATATATCGGTCCCACAAATCTCATAATGAAATCCATACATATATTTTCCATAAGAATATGACTCATATTAGAACCCCTAAAATGAAATTAGTTTCATTATCATTTCATCATTACATAACTCATTGAAAAGAAACATAATTTTTAAATATCAATCCATAATAAACATAAAATATTCATAGAAGTAATAATAATGGTATCATTCTATCATATTCCTAGTTAAACATAAGTAACATCAAATAACATTTTCATAGATGAAATATATCTAGAAATAATTATAGATGAAAATATTCATTCCATTTTGAAATCATTTTTTATAATCGCTAAAATTAAATAGGAAAATATTTCCCATTGAAATGAACTTTGAATTCATATAAATAAATCATCAATACATTCATGATTCATGAAATATGAATAATTTTTTCTTTCCATATAAGTCAGAAAAATCCATCTCATATTTTTTTCAAAAATAACTCAAATTATCTCTTCTGGGAAATGATAAATAGATTCCTTTCAAACTATTTTTTTATAAATTTACATTTTTTAAAAAATAACATTAAAAAAAATTAGAATAATATTAATAATATTTTTAAAAACCATTGTATACAATTTTTACATGGGAGATAAATATTCATCAATAGATACTTAGATACATAAAATGCGAAATAATAATGAGATTTTGAAATTAACCTATAACTTAGGACTGGTTTGAGAAATATGCAACATTATTTGCTCAAAAAATGTGTTTATTATTATTTTATTACAATAAAACATATTGAATGAATTAAAAAAATTCATTGAATACATAAAATATAAATTTCATTAATTTCATGACCAAATATTGTTTAGTTTATTTTGTTAAAATAAAATTCCATTGTGTGAATTAATTTTACTTTTCATAAAAAGGAATCATTTCTTCCCAATTGGTTTTGATATTTGATTATAATTAATTTGAATACCAAGAATATATTTCATAATTCAGTTAATAATTATTTATTCAATCCATTCCAAATACAATGCGATAACTATCATAACATATAGTTGTTCAGTCAAACATGGCATTATGTGTAACAAAACTTATCCAATGAAGTCAACATTGTGTGTAACAAAAGCCAAAAATTGTATTACATGTACCAAAATGTATTATAAGTGTTTAATTTAGTGCATGCATAACATGGAGTTTCATGTAAATAAATTATATCATGGTGTAGTGAGAAACACAAGCCATCAATTAATTTAAATTTTTATAAAAAATTAAATTAAAAAACATAGGATGTTACAAATATTCATGGTGATCCTAGGGTAAAATATAATAACCATTCCCCCAGAACTATTTTCTAGGGGGATACATAGGATCCCATAGTCTCCTAGGCTAGCAATGATTATGTCATAGGCTCCTAGATATGATGATCTTGAGTTTATTTGGGGCCAATTTCAGGATACCCAGGTGAGCCACTGATAGAATGATGATAGTATGGATGTAATACTACATTGGAGTTGAATTATTTGGATAACCATTGAGTGAAAACCTATTGGATTCCCCAATTCAGATGGTTAGGGTAGACACCACTTCCTCGATAGATCCTTATAGAATCACAATCATGTTTTTATGATGATGACAAAAACAGATGGGAGGCCACCTAGGGAGCTCTTAATTTATTGATTTGACATTGTGATCATCATCATCTACATCATTAAGGTAAAGAAGTAATGTGTTGTTTATAATTATGGATTATCTCCCAAAGAGTTTGAATGATTCTATAAGAGCCACTTCCTCTCATATGGAATGTTGTGGGAAAGAAAACTCGTGGTAATTTATCCTCTGAAAGATTTAATAAGTTGTTTCCAATGTTAGGATTGGTCCATTGATGTGGTACTCCAAGACCATGACGTTCACCAACTGGAACACATGGTGTTATGATGGTCACAACAGAAATCAGGTCCATACAGCCAAATCAGCTTTACATGTTATCTCTAAATATGTTGGCACATTGAACAATTTCATTTTAATTTTAAGGAATCTAAGAAGTCTTCAAGAGGAAGAAAGACACCATATTATTAAATACTCATATATAAGAGTACATTATTTATTATTTACTTTTTTAGATAATGGATAATGAGGTCGTCCTTTATTTTTATACAATGTTTAGTGAGGTTTATAAAGTGTGTTTTGTTCACTATTTTGTTTTACATAAAACATAGAACAAATAGGCTCCAAAAAAGGATCATATATCAATACTAGAAATTTGGGATATACCCACGGTGTTGTACCAATGGTTTCCAAAAAACTGTTGGTATAGCCTTTCATTTCCTAAAGGTTTGGCCTAACCATTCAGATTGAATGATTATATAATGCCTATCCCAACATTGTTTTTGGATATCTGATATTTATGATATTTTTTAAAAATCCATAATCATCTGTCTTCCCCAAATATACAACATTATAACCCCTCCCCTCATTCCATCAAGTTCAAATATCGAACCCTAGCAATAGAATTATCATTCCTCTTTCAACCCAACTCATAATGGGATGATCAATAATCTATTCTTGATTTCATTTCATCATTATTCAATGTTAAATCAATGGGTTCGAAATCATTCATGTATTCTATCAAACATTCATTTTATTTTTATGTTTGGTCTAACACACCATGGAAGAATATTTTATTTGTAATTTAATTACATTTGATCCTAATTAATAAGTTTTGATTAAGGATTTATTATATTTAGTTCAAGTCTATTTGGAATAGTTCATACCAATTTGGTTAAGATTGGGTTTTTTCTATTCAATTTCAGATTACTTCATTGTTTTATGTTCTTCTTTAGTTTTGTTTATTAATGTTCAGGATAGTTTAATTAAATCATAATATTTTTGTTTTAAATTAATAAATAAGCAACATTATTAGCTGTTGAATATTTACATGCAGCTTGAAATCATAATAAAATTACTATATAATCAATATTATGTTAATAAAATTTATATTACCACTCAAAAAACATGTATTTCAACTTTAGTAAAGATAAAAAAATCGATTTAAGTATTTCATTCTGATAATAACTGCACAATCATATTTATATTTAATTTCTTGATCCAGTTAATTAGTAATTTATTAATTTTAAGGTTTTTATATTTCTAAATATTCATTCTACATTGATCCTAATTTACTCAAGGGGAAGATACACCGTATCATTATTCTATAAGAAATCAAATATCATTTTGTGATATTAAAAATTCTTGAGAACAAATCAGGAATCCCTTGAATTATTATATACATTTTTCATAAATGTTGAATTTTATATATTCTCATTTATAAATCTTATTATTATAAAATGAGGACGCCATAGAAATCATCTCATGTTAGATTCATTGAATCATACCTTAAATAATGGATATAAAAGGAATAATGGTATTTTTATCATGGAATCGTGACAGAAGAATCATTTGACATGAATTTCATTTTGGGAATATAAATTCAAGACACTTGTTTATTCAACTTTAGAACTAAAAACATTATATAAAGGTATGAATCATAATATTGTGTAGATCACTCATAAAAAATAAATAATACGTACACATGTTACTCAAATGTGACATTAATGAGTCATATACGACTTTAAATTAGTCAAGTGTATATGACTCATTAAGTACAATTGGGTCTTTTGAAGGTACCAAATGACTTTTACATTTAGTCAGATGATCCATACACATCTCCAATATTATTGAAATTTTCTAAATCATCATTATCATATATTATTGATTTCAAAAATTCACTCCAATCAATAAAATGAGAAAATAATATATTTGAACTAAACCAATCGAAAACAACACAACATGAATAGAACTAAACTGTACCAAATTGAACCAAACCACATCAAAAAAACCAAACCCAAACAAATTGAATTTATTTGAATAAAAGATATTATAATTTTTTTGACAAAAATGAAATATTATTGATTTGAATAAATCTAACACTCATTGAATCAATCTATCCCGAATTGAAACAAATGAAATTGATCCAAACCATATTCACTTAAACTAAATATATACAACCCTAACTAAATTGATCTAGACCATATCAATAATAAATGACATAACCAAAAAATTTTAAAATTGAAATTAAATAAAAATAATTAAATCAAAATAAACAAAAAATAAACTAAACCAAATCAAATAAACCTAAACCATTCCAAATTGATGGGGAGAGTCACGAAGGAACCTATATGATGTTCTTTTATGCATAGTCAATTTATACTTTCAATAATATATCATATTAATGAAACCCCATTGTATTTATGTTTTGTAAGACATGTTATAATAACTAAATCCTTGTCCATCAGTAGATTTGGAACATTATTCGATTAAACAACATACATATCATCATAAAATATATATTTAATTTATTTTTAAAAGGTACAATTTCATAATTCGGAGAGACCATACATATCATAACACATATAAAAAAATGTATAATACTAAGAGGGTTAGTATTATGGAATAATAATCATGTTAGTGAATCAATTCCTTCTTTAAGAACCACATGGTCAATTTTTGTAGGTATGTACAAGTGTACTAGTTATTTACCTCAAACATGAGCCCCAATATCATGCCAATAAATGATAAAAAACTAATTTGAACGTTTATAATAAATAATATATTTTTTTAAAATTTTCATATATAATGACTATTGGATCGAGTGATTGAAATATATAGAAGATGGTTATCTAAAAATAGTGATATTTAATAGATGCATTTATTGAATATAAATAGTATTTGTCAAAAGTGAATAAAATAAGAGAAAGAAATTAAAACTGAAATTATAAAGAATTCATGTAATAATATGTATAACTATTACCCATTAATATAATTGAATTCAACATCATGGATTTATATTTATAGTATATTATTATATATACATAAATTATTTGGTTTTATATTATATAATGATTCTCATATAGACTAGTGTGCCTGTTATGGTTTTATATAATGTGAACAATTCTAATTTCCTTAAATATATTTTCAATTTAATTTCAATATTATCTCATTTATTATAAAAAATGACATATAAAATTTTTATATAGAATGATTAAAAGTATAATGTATGAACTAGATCAGATCTCAAGTGACTTTCCAAACAGGTGGGAGTGTTATTTTCATTTTTCATTTAACAATACCTCATATAGTAGTCACATACACTGACCATGTTATAATTGTGTTGAAAGACATTTTTTGAGTCATGAAGAAGTTAGCTTCCATATAACCAAATTTGGTTCTAAAAAACTATTATGTGTGGTACCATAATGTTGATAAAATGGAATCTAAAAATGATCATCATCCAAATGAGAGGGCAAGATCCTAGAATTTATTAATTTTTGGTTTCCATTTATTCTTCATCATGGGAATGAAGGGTTATCAACCATATAATAATTCGATATGATCACAGATGATTCATGTAATGAAAATGATGATGATGAAATTATGAAAAATGGTATGATGCTATTATGTCTCTATATTATTTTCAACATGGTAAAATAGAAAAGATGAAAATTTTAATCTAAATACTTCATGTGAAAACATTATTTGGGATTTATGATACTGTCATCGATTACATTATTACTTTTATGGAGGTATTAATTCCATAATATGGAGATATTTCATCAAACCATTAAATGGCATGGATGTTATTTGAGGAATTTATTTTTTTTAAAAAAACATGCTTAACCCAAAGATTGAATCTTATTATTCTAGTAAAATACTAAATTAAATGATTTTATAAATGTGGAACATCTCGGTGGAATCCAAATTATGATGTAACACCATCTCGTGTACACATAGAAAGTGATATGGATCATTGCATTGATCCCCAGACTCCATAATCATTTCATGTGTGATTAAATATAAAAAACTTCATTGTCATGATATTGATAGAGATAAGGATAATGATTATTTGGTTCAAATTATAGATATATCTCCATTGAATAAATTTGATTCCCAATTTCATAATTTCAAAGTAGATGTGAATAATGTGGTAATGGGTCTATCATGAGAATGTTTTAATCCATTTAGTAATATGATTACTTTTCACAACACATTTCTATTTTTTATACACATTTATCAACGTCCTCCATGGATATTTATGAAAAAACCATTCAATTTCAGGAGAATTCCCAAATGTAGACCAATTGATGCTGAAAATAATGTAGATATAAGCCTGAAAATTTTAATAAATGAGATTAAATATCTTTGAAATTTGGGTGTTCCCACATACGATGCCTGTTTGAAAGACATATTTCAGATCAGTGTTATGCATATGTTGATAATGAATTATTTTCCTTCTAATACAATAAAGTATATATGAAGCACATAGGGAAAACTATTTTGTCATTATTTTATGAAGATTACATGATCTAAAATATTTAACTATTATCATCATGTGAATTTAATATTATATCGATAAATTGTTCCAATGGACTATCCATATTGGAATACCAATGAAGGTTTTAAAAAACTAATGAGACTGAATATAAACCTCTTTGTATCAATGAAAAAGATGTGGTGAATGGATTTCAATATTTCAATACTTCATTTGGGATGGGTCAGATGAAATAATGAAAGAGGAGGAATGTTTCCATTGAATCCAATTACAATTGGAAGAGAAAAAGTATCATCTTTGAGTTGCCTTATTGGTCGACCATTTTGTTATGTTATTTCATAAATTTAATAAATATTGAAAAGAATATATGAGAAGTGTTACATTTAATTCTTATAAATGATAGTGGAATGAAAAAAGATGATTTAGGATATCAACGTGATTTGGTGGATTGAAGTATCAAACCACAATTTCAAATTTTGTGTATTACTAAAAATAAATGAAAATAATATCTGTATTCTTATGTGTGGAAACCTCTTGGAAAAAATAAGTTTCAGGAAGTACAACATAAAATTAAAGTTATTGATATATATTAATGAAACAAATAATAATAGGTCTAAATAGGAGAGTTGAAGATGAAATATTTGAAGAATCATGATTATCACATCCTTCTTCATGGGTTAATATAAATAGTAATAGATCATCTTCTATCAAATAATGTAAGGTTGTTTGTTATTTGGTTGTGTTGTTTTTATAGATATATTTGTGCTAAGAAGTTTTCTAACACTGTATTGAAAAAAAATATCCACAGGATCCACTAATTTTTTGTGATTTAGATAACATATTTCCTCTATCATTTTCCACTGGCATTATGAATATATTTATCTTTATTCTAGAAAAAATAATTCTAGGAGGACCTCTTTATTTTCATTTGATATATCAAACTAAAATAATTATGCACACATTGATGTCTTTTTTCTATATAGGAATCATCAAGAAGTTTTTACAGTGAAAGATTACATGGAGTAATAAGGTATGGATTTCTATTCATTGTATCTATCTGATATGACAACAAGACAAAACCAACCAATGAGGAAGGAATAATAATATTATATGAAAATGGAAACCAGTTTTTCATTATGTACCAAAATTAGGGGAATTCCCAAATCATATACGTTGACCAAAATAATCCTTAACAAGTCGGAGATGACAGATCACATATTTTTTCTCAACTGTGACTTGTTTTATTAATATATAAAGTAAATTGAACAGGAATCTATTATCAATTCACATGTAGATGTACATATCTATTAATCTATTTCTATTTTTTCTATTGAATAGAGACAAATGATAAATAGAAAGCTTCATTCTTTATATTTGATATGGAGAGAGAATTTTTAAGAAAATAGTTTTATGCTTGGTTGAAATTGAAGGAAGAAATATTATAGTAATAAATGTATAAAATTATTATTTAATTAATTTTAATATGAATTTATTTTTTAGGTATTGAGGTTTCCTACTGACTATGTCTTTGAGGAAACAAGGCCTTAGGATTTTGGTGCAAATTCCCTAGTTCATGAATGAAAATGAATTGTGATCGAAGGGTAGAGATTAACTATCACTGAATGATAAATAAACATGAGAACACTACATGAAGGGGTTATGGTAACTACCAAAATATATTGTTTCCAAGTTCATCAGATAGTATACATCGATTTAAAAATGTATCTTATTATGGACCCATTGAAAAAATACTAATATTGGGTTATTATTCTTAGGGTAGTGTCACTAAGATGAAATGAATGTGGTTTGATTCGTTGGAGTGGCATAGAATATTTATTGATAATCATTGATTTTCAGTTATTAACATGACTCACACTCTTTCTACTGATGATCAATATATATTAGTATCAATGAAGAAACATGTTTTTTCTGTGAAAGATCATTAGTGACATGAATTTGGTGTTATTATTAATTTAATCCCAGGATATATTTTCGATGATGGTGATGATTGAAATGAAACCATCCCTGATCCCATTGGACCCAATAAATTTATTACTTATGATGAATACAATAGTTCAATTGTCAGAGTTAATTGTGAACCTGAAGTTGTGGTGTAAATTTATGGAATTTACCATATATTTTCCCAGTTCTTTTGGTTTTTCTAAACATGGGTTATTATGGTTGACACTCTATGTAACGTCCTGGTTCCAGAATCCACCTAGAGGCACCCTGTACCCGATTGGTCACATGGCCTCAAACATATTTCCCCAAATTCTAGAGGATTCCAACTAGCAGTGAGGGCCTTGGGTGTGATAGTGGAGAAACTATGCCCTCATTGGCAGTGTACACAACAGAAGTAAAAAAAACATGCAACAACGAAAGAAGTGAATATCCAAGAAAAATAAATAGTGGAAGACTAAAACAATAAACAACTGGAGAACACACGTATATATATGAAATGATGCATGTTACATATGTCTAGGAAACCAGCCAAACAAGTCACAATGCCGAATACAATACTAAACTAAAGTACAGGGAAAAGTAAACAGATAAGAAAATCCTCAGCATCAAAAGACTTGACTTCGTCCCATGCTCTCCTGCTCCAAAGAAATCAAGTACCATACGTCTAAGGGTGATTTCCCTTGTCTATACCTGCAAAAACATAGTCTACTTGGGCCCAAAAGCATTTCCCAAATAGGTTGTGAGACTAAATCCCAGTAGACAACCTCCCAAAGATCTGTGCCTAACATTCAGTGAGAATATGGCAGGTAATAATACAGTAAGCAGTAAACAGTAACAGTAAATAGTAGGCAGTAAATAGTAAGTAATAACATGATGATATGAAATAGTAAGCAATCCACATAACAACAATCAGCAAGGAAGAAAATAGCTAACCACTACAGGAACCCCTCTGGGAAGTACTTGCAGCCAACCCCTCTAGTCTTATCCAAGAAGTACCCACAAACATCTAGGCAGTGCACTTAGCCTAACCCCTCTGGTTTGGTCATAAGAATTTATAATACTCTCTAGGGATGCTCTCTTGGTTTATTCCCCTTATAACCTATGGTGTTTAGGGACTCTCTATGGAAGATCACACAGTCTTACCCTCTTATAACCCCAAGGTCTAGAAACTCTCTGAGGAAGCTCTCTCAGTCAATTCCGCTTATAGTATCAGGTCTATCATAGACTCTCTAAGGAAGCTCACTCAGTCAATTCCTTCTCTATCCTAGAAAGGTCTTAAAGAAAATTCAATCAAGTAAAGACTCTCTGATGAAGCTCACTCAGTCTACCCTCGTATAGTCTATAGTATCCATGTCTCTCTGAGAAGCTCACTCGGTATATCCCCAGTAGTCTATAATGTCCAAGACTCTCTGAAGAAGCTCAATCAATCTACCCTCTTGTAGTCTATAATATCCAAGACTCTCTGGGAAGCTCCCTCGGTCTATCCCTTATAGTCTATAGCACCAGGTTTTCAGGCCCCATGTCGGTCAGTGCATAATAATGCTATAAGGCCAAAGTACACCTATAGAGATACTTGGCTAGCCAAAGTATACATATAAAGCTACTTGGATAACCAGTCTATTGCATAAAAAACATGACAAGAATATAATTCCATCCTATGGTCATAAGGCATGGAAAACATGTATAACAGCCAAAAGCTAAAGACCGCCCAAAGGGTCCTAAATAGAACAAGGCAAGGGAAAAACATCCAAGCACAACAGATTATCCTCATATATGATCAAATTACCTCTACACAAGCATAAAATAAAGGTAGGAAAAAAGGGGGCAAAAAGGTAAACACACAATGCCACGTTCACGGGTATTTGTTGAATTTTCACATAAAACTCAACGTCTTAGAAATTTAAGGCACAAACCACTTAACTTGTTGCTAGGAGGTCAATATACATTGACCATGAGGCTTGATTCCCCTTAGAATGGCGTAGATCTACGAAAATGTAAAAAAATTCAACACACAATATCTTGATAAAGATGGAGAATCATGGAATGAAACTCAAGAAGAAGGAAGAGCTCACCACTACGGTTCCAATGCAATCAATGATGATCGATTCAGCAAATAGATGGAGGCTTGGGGGCTTGGAGGGTGTTCGCGGCCGTACGGGTTGCTTTCGGTCGAGAATCCTAGAAAAGAAGGTGTTTTCATCAATTAGGGGGACCTTGGTCCGTTTAATGAAAAAAAGAAACTACACAACATGTAATTCCGGGGTACATGGTATGTACTGAACTTTTCCGTACTCCGCTTTATGCGGCCCCCACATCGCCCTTACACACCATGTGTGTGGCCCAGGCATGGCCAACACACGGCCTGGCGCGACGTCAAAGTACATGGCGTGTACTTATAAAGTACACGGTGTGTACTTTGAAAATGTATTGATTTTCCACTTTTGCTCAAAAAACACCAGAAAAGGAAAACATACATGAAAAGAAGATCTGGGTTCTAAAAACACTCCCCCTTAAAGAAATTAGTCCCTGAATTTCCCTAGAAGGGCGTAGAAGAAGAAGCCCCGAACAGCTCTGGCCACTGCAATCGTACATTGGCCTCCCTCTCCCAGGTCTCGTCCTGTACTCACCCGTGATTCCATAGAACTCATAACAGAGGAACAGACCGGCCACAGAGAACCTTCATACTGAGATCGACAATCCAGATAGGATGCTCGTCGAACGACGCATCCACTTCAAGCTCAACCTCCCCAGGTTGAAAGACATGAGACAGGTCTGAAAAGTAACGTCGGAGCTGAGAAACATGGAAGACATCATTCATAGCCTCATACCTCTTATGTAACTACAACTGATAGGCAACCAGCCCAACTCTCTCCAATACCTCAAATGGTCTGATGTACCGCAGTGAATGCTTACCCAATCTATGAATCCCCTTGTGTCCCAATATCGGTGCGGCACACAAGAAAACATGATCCTTGGCCTCGAACTCCAGAGGTCATCTCTGCTGATCAGCATAAGACTTCTGTCTAGACTGTGCTATAACCATCCTCTTACGAATCAACTATATCTGCTCTAAGGTCTCCTGAACAAAATGAGGTCCCAGTAACGCTGCCTGTCCTGCCTCGAGCCAGCACAATGGTCATCGGCATGGCCTACCGTACAAATCCTCGTAAGGTGCCATCTGTATAGTCGCCTAAAAACTATTGTTATAGGAAAACTCCACAAGAGGAATATTCTTTTCCAAAGAACCACCAAAGTCTAGAATTGAATCTCAGAGAATATCCTCAAGCACCTGGATCGTATGCTCGGACTGACCATCTATCTGGGGATGGTATGTTGTACTCAAAAGTACCTATGTACCCAAAGCCTTCTTAAGCCCCTTTTAGAACTGAGAAGTAAAACATGCAAACTGTCCGAACTAATGGAGTGTGGGAATCCATGCAGACGTACAATCTCTCGAATGTACAACCACCTTAGCTCATCAACACCTATGGTCTCCTTGATCGGCAAGAACTGAGAAACCTTCGTAAGCCGGTCTATGACAACCCAAACAACATCACTCCCACGATGTGACCACGGTAACCCAGTCACAAAGTCCATCGCGACATCATTCCATTTCCACTCGAGAATGGTTAACTGTTGTAAAATCCCCACTGGTCGCTGATGCTCCGCTTTCACCTGCTGACATGTATAACATCTCATGTTAAACCCAGCGACATCTCTCTTCATACCAAGCCACCAATACTAGAGGTGTAGATCACGATACATCTTGGTGACGCTAGGATGAAATCCTCAAACTAAAGAATGAAAGTCCCACATAATCTCCTCACATATGTCTACTAGAACCCATACACGTCCTTGGAAACACAAGATCTCATCCTTGTCTAAAGTTCATCCCAGAAGAGGGTCCTATCCGGACACACTCTCTCACCAGACTAGGCCTTATGAGTCATATAGCTGCCTCATCCCTACCCGATCGAGAAGGGTAGAGGTAAAAACTACAGAAGATAGAGATGTCTTTCCTTGTCTTTCATACACCTCCAAGTGCATCTCATAGAACAGAGCCATAATCTACAACTCACTCATGGCCTCCTGAACTACCTGAATCTGAGTTCTCCTGCTCAATGCATCAGCCATTACGTTGCCCTTCCTAGCATATAAGAAAGCTCAAATTCGAAGGAATGAAGATACTTGACCCACCTACATTGTCTCAGATTCAGATCACGCTGAGTGAAGATATACTTGAGTCTCTTGTGGCCAGTAAACACCAAAATTTTCTCTCCCAAAAGATAGTGTCTCCAACATCGTAAGGCATGAACAACAACTTCTAACTCCAGATCGTGTGTCGGGTAGTTCCTCCCATGTGGCCTCAATTACCGAGACCTGTAAGAAATGACTCCATCTCCCTTCTTAAGAAAATCTTCAAGCCCGACACCTAAAGCATCACAATAGACTGTATAGCTCCTTCCTGGATCTGGCAAGACTAGTATCGGTGCTGACGACAACCTCATTTTCAGCTCCTGAAAGGCTGTCTCATAGGAATCTGACCATATGAACTTCACCCCCTTATTGGTCAGACCTTTCAGCGGTGCTACAAGGTGTGAAAAGTCATGTATGAAATGCATGTAGTATCTAGCAAGCCCTAGAAAACTCTGCACCTCAAATACATTCTTCAGCTACTCTTAGAAAACTACAGCTCTCACATTCTCTGGGTATACTAATACTCTTGTCTCTGAGATGACATGACCCAAGAAGTGAATCTGATCCATATAAAAGTGGAATTTCGACATCGTAGCATATAAGTGATGCTCTCTTAGTATACTCAGAACAATCTTAAGATGGGTAGCATGGTTGTGTCGAGTGTGAGAATACACCAAGATAGAGTCCATGAAGACCACCATGAAAGAGTCCAAGTATGGATGGAACACTCAGTTCATCAGTGCCATAAAAACTGCTAGCGCATTCATGAGACTAAATGGCATGATTGTATACTCGTATAGACCAAACCTACTCCTGAAGGCTGTAAAAGGTATATCTGATGGTCTAACGTGAAAATGATGATAACCAGACCTCATGTCGATCTTCAAGAACACCCGGGATCCTCAAATATGATCAAATAGGTCATCGATCCTCAGAAAGGGATATCAGTTCTTGAACATCAACTGGTTTAGCTTCTGATAATCCACACAAAGCCTAATGGTGTCGTCTGTATTCTTCGCAAAGAGGACAGGAAAACCCCAAGGAGAAGTACTGGGTCGGATGAAACCATTTCCCTACAACTCCCCCAACTGCTTCTTGAGCCCCTGCAACTCAGGTGTATCCATCCTACAAGGAGGAATGGACATCAGTGTCGCTCTTGGCATGATCTCAATCGAAAATTCTACCTCATGCTCCAGAGGTAAACTTGGAAATTCCTCTGGAAAGGCATCCCTAAACGATCCACAACTGGAGGAGAGTATAACTGTGAAGTGCCCTGGTCATCCATATAAAGACTGTAAATTTGGGCTAAAACTCCTCCTAGCCCATGATGCTCTAGTCCTTCTTTACCCGCTTGGACATCCCACTCGCCTCTATGAAGAAAATATCCACCCTCTGGTGATAAGAAACTCAACCTCTGGTTATAGCGATCGATGACTGCCTGGAAGGGAACTAACCTGTCCATACTGAGAATGACATCACATCCTGTCATCTCTAGGACATAGAGGTCCCATAAGAAGTGACACCCTCCAACCTCAAGAGGGCACTCTCTGCACTGACGTATGCCATATTTCCTCATCCCCAATGTTGTAACAAGAGTCAACATGTCGGCAGAAGAAAAGATACATATCCCAAGTCTCTCCACAACAGTAATAGAGATAAAGCTATGTGAAGCACCAGTATCGAAAAGGGATGAAGATAAGACTGAGGATACTAAGATTGTACCTCGAATTGTGGAAGGTCTGGGATCCTACACCTGGTAGGTCTATGGTGAATGTATGGCCTTTACTATGCCCCCACACCCCTGGTTGACCACTCTGAGCTGATCCACTCTGTTGTCGCTGGAAACCCGGTGACTTACCACCACGGCCACGACCTCCACCTTGCCCCGAAAGGCCGGAAGAACTCCAGTTCCTAGACTGGTGAGAAACTGGGGATAAATCACCTGTACGTGGGGTCATAGAAGAACCCCTATATCCTGTTGTAGGTGAGAAGATCTGACATAAATATATAAGATATCTCATCTTTCCGCAAAATCGGCACTCCATCGGGTCTCACTGGCACGGAGGCCTAGTATGCCCACTCCCACCACACTGGTAGCATACAACCTGGATGTCCCAAGATAAATTTCGCCTACCTTGATCCCCTTGAGTAGACTCCCTGTGGTGTTTACTGCTATCATTGGGAGGAACACTGACTCTGGATATCGAACCGCCCTAGCTCACTACTCCATAATCCCTCAGATTGCACTCAGTAATCAGCGACTGGTTGATGATAGATGATATCGAAGTCAACCTGAAGATATTCACCTGGGAATAGATCTGCTTCATGAGACCATCCTCAATCTTCCTAGCAAAGAACAACTCATCACCTGCTGAAATCAATGTGAATCACTGTATCTCGGTAAAGTAAGATGAGTACTCCATGAAAGAAGGAGTACCCTGCTCGAGACTCATATACTCCTAGGCTCGGTCGGCCCTCAAGGTCTCCGAATAAATATAATCACAGAAGATTGACCGAAACTCATCCCAAGTCATACCATTTGGCACCCTGACTATGAGATCACCTCCCACAACACCTTGGTGGTGTCTCGAAGAATATAAGTTGCAAGCTTTACCCTTTTCTCTGGAGGTATCTCCAGATGCTCGAGGATTGTCAGTGTGGCCTCTAGCCATGACTCTGCAGCCTAGGGTACTCTATCCCATGATAATGTAGGAGGATGCAGCTGCTGGAAAACCCACGTCAACTCATCTATCGACGAGGCAGGAGGCGGTGGTCCCTAAAAGGTATGCATCATCCTCAGGAAGTCCTCCCTGAATTGTGCATCGGTGCCTGCAACGGGTATACCTATTGGTGCCAAGGCTGGCACAGTAGGAGGATCTGCATGAGGTCTCTAATCAGCCATATCTGGTGTCTGATCACTGTCTGGCAGCTGACAAAAAAACATAGGACATCTCAGTGGCATATCTCTGAAAGAACAAAAGCACACCTTAATTCAGGATTATCAAGTATAGAGAACACAAGATTACAAAATTGGAACAAGAGAAAAAAACAAACAAGTTCAACAAAACATGACTACACAGTGTGTATAAAAACTACACAGCGTGTCCTCTTAAGCCAGGCACATGGGCGTATACATCATCCACAGTTTGTCATGTAACACCCTAGACGACACGGCGTGTTTCCCCCACACATGGCGTGTACTTTAACACCATTCCCTTGCATGAGTCTCTTTACACGGCTAAATCACACAGTCCTCTTAACCCTAGACTACATGACATGTTCACTAAGTACATGGCGTGTACTAGTCAAGGTTTCGCCGACCCGTGTTGTTAGTTACACAGCTAGCTACACAGCAGACCCTTACACGACATGTTTGGAACAAACACTGTGTGTATATGAGAGACAACACCGACCCGTGTTGTTCGTGACACTGCGGGGTACCTAGAACAAGGCTACACAACGTTTTCTTACCAAACACGGGGTGTTCTACATGAGCTTCCCTGACCCATTTTCTTAGTGACACGGCCGGGTACATGGCTCACTACTACACGGCGTGTAACTACCATACACAGCATGTTCCATAAAACTTTTTCACCACCATGTGTTTCTGCCCACACAGTCAGTGACACAGTCTAAAACTACACGACGTGTAGTCAGGAACACGCCATGTATTCTGGGTTTCTCCAGGCAGTAGCTCAGAAACTGCACTGAATCCCAGAAAACACTGAAAAAAAACATGGAGGTTCCAAATTCTAATCTGTGAGGGCCCATACTCCTCGCGAATCAAAGCTTGACATCTCCTACATATCAAATAAAATGGTAACAAGTAATTGATCCACCAATTTTTGATTCATGAGGGCCCATAACACCTCAAGAACCACAATTTTGTGTTCATTTAAGCATGGTACAATACAAACAATTTATCTATCAAACTATAGAGATTCTATCAATGCGTCTATCACAACAGCATGCATAATCTACACATTGTCTATCACAACAACATGCAATCGCTAATACACCCTAGATGTAATGGAAAGAATGTATGACATGTGATTTATAACAAGTGCCTATATGATGATTGAGATGGAATACCCTTATATATTCGGGTTGTGATAGAAATAGAACTACAATAGCACAACAATAACAACACAAGGCATGTGAATCACTCTAGGTGAAATCATATCAACTGTAAAATATGAAAACTAGAAAACTACAATAAATGAGTTAGATTGGTTTTCCCCTATATAAGGGTCAGATACTCCCTAGCACATCTTATTACCAATTACTAAATCCATCCTATCCCTGGATAAAGGATCTAAACAGTAAATCAAGATAGGTGAATTCCTCTAATACCACTTTGTAAAGTCCCGGTTCCAGAAGCCACCCAGAGGCACCCCGTACCCAGTTGGTCACATGGCCTCAAGTGCATTTCCCCAAATTCCAGAGGCTTTCGACAAGTAGTGAGGGTATTGAGAGTGATAGTGGGGAAACTATTCCCTCATTGGCAGAGTATACAACGAAAGCAAACAAAACATGCAATAGCGGAAGCAGTGAATATCCAAAAACAATAAACAGTGGAAGACTAAAACAATAAACAGCTGGAGCACACATGTATATATGAAATTATGCATGTTACATATGTCTAGGAATGAATCCAAATAAGTCACAGTGTTGAATACAAAAAAAAACCAAAGTACAATTAAATGTAAACAGATATGAAACTCCTCAGCCTCGCAAGCCTCAGCTTGGTCCCATGCTCTTTTTCTCCAAAGTAATCAAGTACCAGAAGTCGAAGGGTTCTCACCCTTGTCTATACCAACTACAAAATAGTCTTCATGGGCCCAAAATCATGGCCCAAATAGGGTGTGAGACTAAATCCCAGTAGGCAACCACTCGAAGATCTGTGCCTAAAAGTCAGTGAGAAAATGGCAGGTAATAGTACAGTAAGAAGAAACCAGTAACAGTAAACAACAGGCTGTAAACAGTAAGCAGTAACAGGATGATATGAAACAGTAATCAATCCATATAACAACAAGAAGCAATGAAGAAAACAGATAACCACAACAGGAACCCCTCTAGGAAGTACTCACATCCAACCCCTCTTGTCCTATCCAAGAAGTACCCACAACCCTCTAGGTAGTGCAATCTGCCTAACCCCTCTGGTTTGGTCATAAGAATGTATAAGACTCTCTGGGGAAGCTCTCTCAGTCAATTTCCCTTATAGTCTAGGGTAGTTGGGGACTCTCTGAGGAAAGTCATCTGGTCTAACCCTATTACAGCTCAAAGGTCTTGAAACTCTCTGAGAAAGCTCCCTTGGTCAATTCCTCATATAGACTCAGGTCTATCACAGACTCTCTAAGGATGTTCACTCAGTCAATTCCGTCTCTAGCCTAGAAAGGTCTTAAAGAAAATTCAAACAAGTAAAGACTCTCTAAGGAATCTCACTCAGTCTACCCTCTTGTTGTCTATAATATCCAAGACTCTTTGTAAAGCTCACTCGGTCTATCCCCTGTAGTCTATAATGTCCAAGACTCTCTGAAGAAGCTCACTCGATCTACCCTCTTGTAGTCTATAATATCCATGACTCTCTGGGAAGCTCACTCGGTCTATCCCTTATAGTTTATAGCGCCAGGTTTTCATGGCCCCATGTCAGTCAGTGCATAATAATGCTATAAGGCCGAAGTACACCTATAGAGATACCTGGCTAACCAAAGTATACCTATAAAGCTACTTGGATAACCAGTTTATAGCATAACAAGCATGAAAAGAATATCATTCCATCCTATAGTCACAAGGCATGGAAAACGGGTATAATAGCCAAAAGCTAAACAAGACCCAAAGGGTCATAAATAGAACAAGGCATGGGAAAAACATCCAAGCACAAAAAATTATCCTCACACATGATCAAATTACCACTACCCAAGCATACAAGAATAGCAGGAAAACAACAACGGCAAAAAGGTAAACACGTAATACCCCTTTCACGGGTATTGGTGTAATTTGCACATAAAACTCAAAGACTTTGAAAGGTAAGGCACAAACCACCTTCCTTGATGCTAGGAGATCAATATACTTTGACCAAAAGGATTTATTCTCCTTGTAACGGAATATATCTACAAAAAACACACAAAATCTTCAACCCCTGCTATCTCAAGAAAGAGGGAGAATCATGGAATGAAACTCAAGGAGAAGGAAGAGCTCACCATTGCGGTTCCAACGCAATCAACGACGATCGATTCGGCAAGAAGACAGAGGCTCGGGGGCTTTGAGGGTGTTCGTGGCCGTACGAGTCTCTTTCAGTTGAGGAAACTAGAGAAGAAGTTTTTTTCGTCGATTAGGTGCAACCTCGGTCTGTTTAATGAAAAAAAAGAAACTACATGGCATGTACTTCTGGGGTACACGGTGTGTACATAGCTTTTCCGTACTCTGCTTTAAGGGGCATCCACATCGCCCTTACACACCGTGAGTGTGGCCCAGACATGGCCAACACACAGCCTAGTACAACATCAATGTACACGATGTGTACTTATAAATCACATGATGTCTACTTCGAAAATTTCCAGATTTTCCTCTTTTTCTCAAAATAAACCAGAAAAGGAAAACATACCTGAATCAAAGATCCAGGTTCTTACACTCTTCAAATTTATTTACTATTGATTGTAAATATTTTTTTTCCAACTTGAAATTCATGTTAAATTTTAATATATATTGGAAGATGTTTTCATTGAGTTTCATTTTATAATTCTGAATTTAATATATTATAAACAACCAAACCAAAAAAATAGAAATAATGAAATTGGAGAAATAAACAAGATCAATTTTACTAAAACAAATTAAACTAATTAAAAACAAAATCAAAATCGATGAAAATAATTACCTAACCAAAAAAGGTCAAAATTAAATAACCCAAAATATGAACCAAATGACCTATGACAAGAAATCCGAAAATAACCTAATAAATTGATTTAAATGAATAAAATGGCCTAACAATAAATGAATCTGATCAAATTGAAAATTTAAGAAAACTATATCATACCCATAATAATCATGATAATATAAAAATATTTACTTCCACATGATATGTATTTTATTTTTTTATATTCGTATAACTAAATATAAGATTGTATTGTTATATTACTATTTTTATTATTTGTTTTGATAATTATTATTCATAAATTTAGTATTATATCACCTTAGTTTTTTAGGGTTACATATTAGTAATGGATTAATAATTTATTCCATACTATTTTTCAGAAGTAGTAATTGAAAATCACTGAAGAGATGTGAAGGAAAAAGATGGCAGGAAACAATCATCGAATTTCATAGATGGGAATCCATTAATTTATGCCTTTTTTGCAAATTATATTTAAAATATATATCAGTAAAATATAATTTAGTGTAATTAATTTTGTTTTTAACTTTTAATTTGGATCCACCACCTATATGATAGTTATTCTACAACAATCCTAGTGGTACCACTTCTCATCCAGAAGTTATGAGGGGGGTGGTACTAGCACTACATGCACCACTCTGCATACCCAATCACACCCTATCCCATCCATTAAAATTTGATCTGGTACACCTTCTGATCTCATAGAGTCATTTGAGGAACCCTATATATTTAGGTAGCCTATGTTTCCACCACCATTTAAACCTAATCCTCACATATCATTCCATTATTTAAAGATGGATTCTACTCCCCATTCATAATATTTCTTTCCTTTGACTTCTATTTCATATTCTTTTACACATATATTATTCTCCATGAGCATCGATAATCATGGTCCTACAAATTGTACTTCGACACATTCTGAACCTATGGAGCTGACATTGGGTCCAACTACATCTATATAGGTTGATGGTCCATTATAGTATACGGATCCGATAACACCCACTGATTAGGTTGTGTTAGATATATTGATAGAACCCTATAAATGTTTTTATAATAATTTATTTCCATTTTAATATTTATTAATATATTATTTCTATTTTATTTAATATCCAGATATTCTGAGAGGCGGTGTGGGAGTGCATGGATTTGTGAGGTGTGGAACCACCACACACAACTAATGGTGGAGTACAATGAGGTGAATAACATGATTGAAAAAATATGGTTGTCATGTAGTAATATAATGGAGATTTCTGGAAAATAATCTCACATAATTCCTGTCAGGACACTCTCATAGAGACACCTACTAAATTAAGTAATGTATAATGAATGGGAACAAATAAGGTTAATAAAATTCATTGGATTTAAAGTTATATTATTATTATATTTATATGAATTAACATATTGTTTGCAGTTTCATTAAAATTTTCAAGATGGTGGGGATATGAGGGTAACATCAATCCTGGAATTAGGTGATCTATAGAGGGCATATAATCATGTGTTGTAAAGTGGCTGGAATTCTAGAGTTTTTATTTATTTAGAGACCGAACCTATTATGAATAAATTTCCGATTTCATGTTATCATGAAATTATTTCTCATTAGAAAAGTATTGAGTTAAATGTATTAATCATATTTTGAGGTTTTTGAAAAAAAATTACCATGATTTCAATTAAAAAATTATATTTCTAATTGAATTTTTTTTTAATAAGCATCTAAAAGAAATAAAAAAACAAGTATGCAACAAAATACTTCTATAGTTTGTGGTAAAATATGATTCTAGACCATGAGAGGAAGCTCGTATGAAAATCTTTTATTATTATTCCTTAGGATATGCATGTTCATTGGTTAAATCCATATTTAATTCCATTCCAAATTGGGATAGATAAATGATCATGTTTTTTTCATTTATTATTATTTAAATTATTTAGAATGTACTAAAATTGTAGGATTCATATTTTGTATATTTGTGAGTGTTTCAGTAACATAGAAAAATAATAATCCTTTTATTAAATATATATCCTTTTAATATGGAATATATCCATTACGGTTGAGTTATTTATTATACATTTTTTTAGATCATATTGATTTATATAGAGGTCTCATACCAATGTGACATATAATTGTAATGAATTATTTTTTACGGTGAAAATATATTGTAGGATGGAATTGAAATAACATGATATACAAGAACACGAATAGAGAGTAGGGGATGTAGGATCATCGTCACATCATACCAGTTTAACTACAGACTCCTGTAACATAATATAAGATCAAAAAATGATAAACATATTAAAAACTCAAGAACAAAGGACTTAGTTATTACCACTCTGATCAAAAAAAAATTAGTTCTCTATGAAGGAAGATTAGAAATTATAGTGGATGCAAACACAATGTAATTGAATTATGAAGGAGGAAACAGACACTAATATTATAATAAAATTCAAGAAATTAATTACAAAAAATATATGAAATCATAAATTACAATTGGTTGAACAAAATAAAATTATATTGAAATAATGATAGTTTTAATATGTATCAGTGGATCTAGTAGAATTTAATTGACTTTGACTAGTGAATCGGATTGCCCCACACTAGCTGCCTCAACAAAGATATGTTCCCATATGGTAACAATCAACAATCAATTTCCTTATTTTTTATGTCTC
This sequence comes from Viscum album, assembly GCA_963277665.1. Taxonomy (NCBI): domain Eukaryota; kingdom Viridiplantae; phylum Streptophyta; class Magnoliopsida; order Santalales; family Viscaceae; genus Viscum; species Viscum album. Next base: position 554,872,796 of record OY728131.1, read on the forward strand.
AAAAATATTCTCTTAATCCTCAGTTTTCAGCCCTTTATATTTTCCTTGATATTGTTACATTCTTATTGGTCCAAAAAAGATATATAATGTATTTTTAAATGACTAATAATGTCCAGATACATTTCATTCTATAAAAATAAATTTAATTATTTTATGTTGGGAATAGGTCCTGTTCATGACATGGTCATTAAAGGTATCTCTATCTCAATACATTTAATTATCTTCTCAATGAGACTTCCATTTCCACAACATGATCTTTGATGCTGAATATTCATTTATTCAATACATTTTAATCATTAATTAGTTAATAGTTTGAAAAGAATCATCATATAGTTTGATATATCCATTTAGAGTATCCTTATGTAGTTTTTAAAAGTATATTTTTAAATGTATATTCATGTCGACTGAAATGTATCCTTATAAAGTTTTAATAGTATCCTCATATAGTTTGATATATCTTTTTACTTATTTGATTATATTAACTAATGAAAATAATTATTCCGAATCATATGAATATTTTAAATGGCTAGATTGTGATTGAACACCTAATTTAATGTAGCTTATGTATATATGGTTATTTAATGGGTCGTTTGATATTATGGATACATATTCAAATTTAATTTTAAACTGAAATTACATAAATTCAACATTTTTTGGACTATGAAAAAAATTGATACTGATATAGAATTTATTGAGGTAGAATAGTTTTAAAATAGATGATTTAATCATTCTAATATATAACAATGTCTAATGGAAGTAGATTATTTTTCATTAAACGGTTATAATTAATTGAATGGTTTAAAAAAGAAGAACATGTTTTGGGGGATAACCATGACCTAATGAGATTTGATCCTTTTAATGGAGGTAAAATATCCATTACATGGGAAACAATCTAAAAGATTATTGAAAACATTCATTCTTACCATGTACATCTATGTGGATATTTTGGAATGATTAATAATTAACATGATTGATAGTTTCATTATACATGGTTTATAGGGTTCTACCAATGGTGATGATGTTTCATTTTTCAGATGGACACTATGTGTATTGAAATATAATTATGATGTCATGGCCTCTTTACTTATGAAAAATTATTGATTGTTAAAATATAAGATAAATATGAAACCCCTGTGGAAAATGTATCAGGTATCTTATTAAATGATTTTATGAAACCCCAAATTGATTTTGGTAAAAACTATTTAGTGGAATTCAACATATAATCTACAAATGGGTTTCAAATCTTAAATATGGACAACATAAACAGGGTGGAATTATTTATCAAGAGTTATAATATATTCCACTGCCCAATTAAATAGTATGTATTTTTAGTTGAGGCACATTGATTATTTCTTCTATTAGTGTTTGAGAAATGATATGTATTCGTATCTTTATATCATCTGAATTATATATTATTGAGTTTCATAAGCAAAAAAATAATTTTTTAATTTTCACTTTAATTTACCTTACATATGTTTCTTTTTTTATCTTATTTTTTAAATAATATCCATTTAATTTTAGTTATAAAATTAATTATTAATAACCATCTTTTAATGATGATTTTATAAATTCAATTTCATTACAGAGGGAGGTTTGGAATATCAAAAGGTGTGTTCCTGATGAAAAATTATTTTTCTTGAGTAGAAAGAAAATCTATGGAAATTCTAAAAATGAAGCAACGCAATAATATATTATAAGTTTTATTTTTATTTATTTCAAAATTTAATATCTATTTTTTACACATTAGATGATTTATATTAGTAATAGTTTGTTTTGGAGGCTCTTGATGAGTAAATACATGAAAAATTGGGGCCCAACAATAACTTATATCATGTTTTAGGAGATGAGCACCATGGTAGAGCACACAATAAACCAGGGAAGAGCCTTTTTATGATGAGATATTTTCTATCTTTAGATTTCAATTCTTATATAACCTAGTAGGAAAAGTTCACATGGAACACAGGATCAGGATAAGGTTGAAGAGGATGAAATGTTCATACAGGATTGTGAAATGAATTGAAGGGCCAATAATGATTTTTTTGATATTAATGGAAGTGTTATTCTCACCACATCCACTGGATGCCTCTACGGCTTGTGATTCATATATGTCGATGAAGCATACATTACATATTGCATTGACTAGTTTCCCTTGTGTTGGTCCAGATGATGATGTTCCAGGCGATGTTGATGGCGTGGAAGACATTGAGAATGAAGGAGAGAAAAGGGAGACGAATATAGAGAGGATAGAGATGAGGATGAAAATTAGGATAATGATGAGTTTGATGTTGATAAAGATGATGATAGTGATGATTGTGATGTTGATGAAGGAAAAATTGATCCTTTTCATTTTTTACAAATATTTATGACATTGGATGTTTTATGATTTGTTCTAATGTAATATTTCTAATGTTTTGAATGTGTATCTTCATTGGTTTAATGAATTAATTGTTATCTTATGTTATCATTATTTTAATATTGGTTGGTGATGTCTGTTTTTAGGTTATTGACTAATTATGGGTTATGATGTGGAAGGAGGGGACCCTAACATATATCTATGGGAATTTACTAATGCTTTCAATAATTTTAAGCCTTGAGAAGTATTTGAGGACAATGTTAGTGTGAGGTTATTCTAATTCATCCATAAATAGTCATCAAAGTAATGTATCTAATATCACTATCTTATTAATGTTAAAACCTGGGATTGGTTATAGAAGAAATTCCTCTATAATCACTTCTCTGCGTCAATGTGAAATAAAATAAGACAATAAATCCTTAGGATCAATAATGAAATTGTAGAAACTCAATAAATGTTTTGAGAGATATTTATGAATTTCATAACCTCTTACACACATCATAATTTTGAAGATAAAAAATTATTCGTTTTATTTTACCATGTGATAATGGAAAATTATTGAAATTTATCAGATAAAACATATAGAGGTAAATTTATTGAACATTCACCCACTGAAGTCATATATTTGGATGTGAGGATCTTACAATACTCAAAAAAAAATTAGTACATAATCTTTAAAAGTAGTATTATATGAGGTAAGAATTCACAACACTCATTTCTAGAAAATAAAATTAAATAACTCACCAGTATTATGTGGTGGTTACCTATGAACAAAGCCTATAAAATTTCATCTTTCACACATACAAGGTTTTTCTCGTTATGATATTCCCAATACCATAACAGTGATGGATTTACTCAAGTCTAAGGAATAGACTATGTCTGATGTTGGGAACCAATAGTAGCAAAGAGCACCATTCAAGTACGTTTTCCCCCAAATCATCTTATCTTGTCCCTTCCAAAAGGGAATCTCTCATACCTCTATATATACCATTAGATTAATAACCAAGATCACAAAATTACAATTTTTATAAGAAATCTTTTTAAATCTCACACCACATAAAAAACTACCCTCAGTACTCTTCTATCAGCATTAAAGGAGATAGAGGGATTGTTTCTATAGATTATGAAGGCCATTAATGACTTGAAGAATCAATGCAAAGGTCAGATATTGTCTTAATCAATTAATAAAACCATTTAAAATGTTATATATATTACTTAAAGGAGTGTTAAGGATATACAAATTATTGAAGAGTCACAATAGAAAGAGGAAGCTAGAAGTGGATAGCCCATTGTACCTGATGGATCTACCAATGAAAAAGAATCTAAAGAATCATTGGAAACACCCATTGTGAAGAAATAGAAAGGGAAAAACAAGATGGTAGACTAAAAGCATTCCTTAGAACCCTTCCCTCCAAGGACTAAACCATCCAACCAAGCCTATGAAGACATGCTATATCATGATATTCTGGAAATTTTCACGAATTAGATTCTCAATATACATTTGTGGGAATATATCCAAAATATTAAAAGGTATAAAAAATCATAAAAAATACAACTAAACATAGAGTTTTATAGGAAATGAAGAGATAATATTAGGTAAAACTATTCATGTCTGTATTTACCAATTTTATTTAACACATTTAAAGAGCATGTTATCCTTTCTTTCCCCTTCCCAATTTGTGAGATTAATTTTTACAATTCAATATATTATTTAGGATAATTATTTAATGTCATGAATTAATTTTTATAATCACCACTACATTTAAATAAATCAAATCCCACAAGAGGCATTACATAGCCTTCCAACTAAACCATCACCAATCTAATATGTGTTCCTGAAGATGTTATGGGAATTGTATATGGTATTTTGTTCCCTACTAAATTCAATATTCTGAACATGTAAGAATGGAAAGGTAATGATCACCCCTCCATCATATTAGTTTGGTCTTTCTAAAATATAGATAAAACCATAATGAATATTAATGAAAGAACTCATTCATTTATTTATATAGAAAAAATGCATTTCAAAATCTCTGACTCAATTAAATATCCACCTGCAATGAAATATATTTTCTCATAAAAAAATTAAATTAAACTCTTTTTTAGTGAGGAAATTTAAATATTCGATGACATAAATTTAATTGGAGAATCTCAAGAAACACACAATTTATTTGAGGAATTAATTTATGAAAATTTTTTAAACATGGAATTAGTGTTGTGTGTTATATAGTTTGAAAAATGTGATGAAAAATGTGTTATTTGATTGCATAAAACAACCACTAACTTGTATTCTATTCAAGTACATGTTTTCAAAATGGAAAACAATACTCTAGAAAAATCACTAGAACACACCATAATGACCCAAACCCTATTATCATAGAGCACATAGTTACATTTTTTATATTCTCACTAGAAAAATGGAATCATATCCCAAAGGACCAAATAGTATATTCGTCTTGGAAATCAAACATATACCTGAATCACACAATATATTTTTAAATATAAAATAAAACATAATATATTATTTTAAAACACCATTATTCTATTTAGTATATATAAATATATCAATCATAGTTCCCATCTTGTAATCCTATGGAAAGGATATAAAAGAAAGGGGTGAGCTCAGATTCCCAACATGGGTATACATATTAAAAATTATAATAATGCATGAAAAATATGGAACAAATAAATGATGATCAAATAATTCAATATAAATAAACCCATGAGCTATCAACATATCCATATATATCATAAAAAAATTAAAATAATCAATTTGATATCAATTATCGATTTCATAGTGTTGGAATTAACTATGTCATACATTTGATACTTATCTTTGAGGCCTTATGCTATGATATATTAAATAAATGGGTAAGTCCTTTTCCAAATACGTAATGTAGTTTATTGCATGAGAACTACTATTTTATTAATGGGTTATGTAATTATGGTCCCCACCAATCACATAATAAGATTGATGTATTCATCAAATAAATATCTAATATAACTTAATGAACATTTTTGTTAAATAAAAGTTTGTCCATATTTGAAGAACTAGCATATTTAATATCAATAAATTCCCAAGAAAAACTGATCATAAACAATCAAGAGAAATACATTGGATGGTATCATTGGTGTATATCCACAACATTATATTCCAAAAAGGATGTTTACAAAAGTTCACAGTAAAATAAGGAACAATCATCTTCTCGATGTTTGGTTGTGGGATGGGGGGTTGAATGTGATGTAAAAATGTTTTCATCGGTTTTATCATACATATCATTAATGGAAAATCCCAACGATTCCCAAATCTATATGTGAATACGACCATTCTCTCTAAAGGTATGTCACCCTTTGGGGTTTCAGACACAATGATTCTTAGATACTCACACTGTTCGAGAGGTTAGGAGGTCATCCTCATCGTAATTTGTTTTTGGGTTATTATTAACTGATTAAGGACTCTATTATATGTTTAATATGTTTTCATTAAATTCTTACCAGGCCCTAATATGTTAATGGTTACCCCTGGTTCAATAACATGATTAAGACCTTGTATTGGTTGGAACTACTATGATCATATCATGGGTTGTCTATCACTATCTTATTAATTTATGATGGTTTAGATTACATCCATGTTTATGAACTCTAGATTTTATTGTTTTATATAGAGCAAGATAGTTTATATGAGATAGTGTTGAACCTTTATGAGAAATCATGCATATAGAGTGAGAATAGAAATCAAAACCCATGTAGTACTTCTGGTATAGTTTATGGATGTGTGACTAGACCAGTCCATATAGTTTAACATCATTCGACAATGATAAAAATATGGGGATTGATCCTTGAACATAAATCTTATGTATACCATTAGTATTGGAATTAGAGTAAAAAATATCATTAATGCGTTCAAAAATCACAAGAGATAAAAAAATGCCCTGGATATGACATGTTCATATAAGGATTCCATAGATTGCCTCATTGGGAGTATCTCCATTAGAGTGAAGATGAATTGTGATCAAATTTACATCTTGTGAGGGGAACATATTAGGCCCAACATTTCCATGATATTAGTATAATCATACCTTGTCTTTAAGATCACGTAAACCATGCTTGGTGAGAGAAACAATTGATTGTGGGAGATCAAAAACATCACTTCAGAGGATATTCTCCTGGGGATTTCATATCAATTTTTCCCTTTGAGATGTTTAATTTCCATTCTCATGGAGGATATTTTACATAGGTCAGACGATGGAAGGTGTCATAAGTATCCTATTTATGATAGGAATCTGATTCATTATTGTTCAGTTCATCCTTAAAATACTAATAATTTTTGTTATTTGAGGTCATGGTCGGGGATTATACAGAAAATGATTCCCATTTATAAGCCCACTTATTATATGCTAATGGATGATGAAGGATGCAAAAATAATGGGATAATTTAGTCCCAAAAATAGGATTATTTTGGATATGATGGGGATTACACTGATGTGGATTACTATTATAGATCAGGCATTCGGAAGGAATTTTAGGTATCCAGGTTATAGAAGGAATTAGAGATCTCGTAGCTCTATACCAACTAACCCACTTATGGGATGGGGCGGGTGATTCCAATTAGAGAAATTATGTCTACCCTTGAGATTATTGGAATTATAGGTGCTTAGACTAGGATGGATTCCCTTCGTAATATACATCTCCACCATCTAATAGATAAATATAGATGACAACCATGAAAGTATGTTGGATACAATTGGTATGACATAGAGGACTCATTCAACAAAATGATAAAAAAATAGGGTTCCAATAGTTTATAACCCCAACCTATTATGGAAACTCCCCTCCGAAGGGGGTATGAAACCAAATGTTATTGAATGGGGGTCCCAAAATGTATAAATCTATGTTTTTGTTCCGGATGAAGTTGACATTTTCTAGGGGATTTTCCTCACATGTGTTAATGGTTTACTAGGCATGACTTGGTTTCCTACCCAACATGTTTTGGGGTGTCAGTTTGACATGGAAGACACATCTGTTGGTGTCTTGTTGTCATATAGAAGAGGCTACACAAAATAAAATAGGACATATCTATATTATATCACAAGATCAAATAGGATATGTATATTTTTTGTCACTAGATCAAAAAAACATTTCTATATGATGTCAAATGATCGAACTAACTTGTTTTGAATGTCCCTATGTGATCAAAGGTGAAATGTCAAAGATTCTTAACATAATCAATGTGGAAATTTCTATAATCTTTGGAATGGTCAATGAGTATATTTTTAAATTTTTTCCCATGATCAATGAGGGCATATGTATATGTTGTCGCATGATCAGACTGACCATTCCTTTAGCTGTACCATGACAATTCATACATGTCAATAAGAAATCTCTTGAAAATTCCCTAATGTTAATTAATTGCAATGAGATCAACTCAACCTAACTATAAGAAATCACAAGAAAATTTCTATATTTCAATATGTTTTCACATGATCAACATAAATTTTCCATGGACTATCATGTGATCAGATTGATACATACAAGCCTTCCTAAGGACATCGTGAGCCTGGTGAATAATCTTCCACTCTTAGGACCACACATTAATGATGTGGTGAGGTCTCATGAACATGTTTATGATCTTGGGCCAGAAAAAACATTGAAATTCCATGTCTAATAGGATCATGTATCATGTATGAAAGGAAAATATCATCATGTAAAGTGAGTGGAAAGCATGGGGGTTCATTCTATAGCTACACCCCAAAGGTCAGGTATGAATAATCAAGGGTCTAACCATGAGTTATCTTGTGTGTCTAGGACATCTAAATGCTTAGGGTCACCCCATATGATTGAGTCTCACGAAGCTCCCTTTTCATGAAATATTTATTACCTTAAAGGGGTCTTATGAGGGGTTCCTTAGTCCTTCATTAAGGCTGCAAATAGATTCCATATAACTGGAGAAGAGTGCTTAGCACACGAGGTCTATTGGTGATTGTCTGACTATTTCATTATGTACATTCAAAGACTTCATATGTGTTGAGGAATGCCTAAACTATGATAAAACATGAAATTTAATTATTCATGAGATTTCATGTCCTCTATGGGGTCTTGTAATGGGTTATTTTGATGGGTGAACAAGATGAATATTGGATTTGTTACATAGATAATGTTTCTCAGCTAATGATTCTCAACCAATTTTTATGAATGGGATTCTCAATGATTCGGACCCATTCGGTGTTTCATATCAAGGATTAAACCTCGAAAGCCACATGAATGTTTCTCAATAAATAATTTTTTTGAGAATATGAGACTGGTAGTATTTTAGTGTTGAGAGAATGAGGACTCACATGGTTTCTTCTTCATGAATTTCCACATGTATTACTTTTCAGCTTGTTTATGATTGTGGACACCATCTTGGTTATCCTAAATGTCTAGGATCTTTTTATATAACATAACATTAGGTTTTATGATTCATGAGATTTGGTAACCCAAAGGGAGGCCTTGTGAGAGGCCTTGTGGACCAACACATGGGGCACATAGTGGATCTATGTGTGGGTGATGGATTGTGTGTTGGATGGCTGAACGGTATGTACACTAGTTTTTATGTAAACCAAGGTCACTTATCAAGGGGGTGTGTATCATGAGAGGGATATTATTCCATGGGGATTTATGGCTATGTGGAGATTCATTTTCATAGTGGAATCACATGATATTATTCTTTTATACTATCACAATAAATTATGATGATCATATGATGTGTTCTAATGCTCGTATCCCATAGTTTGTTCTCAAAAAATAGTCTCCTTATTACTTGGAGATTATCTATGAAGTTAGTAACTAGAATATCTCCTTTCCTTCCACATCTCATTCTCATTTTTCTCCCCAACTCAAATATTTATTTTATGGGTGGAGTAATAATTTATATTGGTGAGGGTGACCAAGGATGATGACAATTTTCATGGGGAATATGTTGTGTGTGCGCGCTGAGGCAGTGGTAGATTCATATTATCCAAAGGATGGAGGATCTAATGATGAAATGATAAGTTACCATTCATTTTAAGATTTGGTGATGTCAACATTTCCTTGAATGATCATCATCATCCAATCACGTGATATTTAGAGGCTGTTATGGTGGATTCATGAGTTTCGCATGACCACCTTCATGTGATGCCTCTGATTTCTCTAATAAATGATATGAATGGTAAAAAACTAATAGGTGTGGAATTGAGATGTCAATAATGTATATTGTTTCTTGGTTTTATCGTCATAGAGGGCAGGGATCTTTTAGATGGAATTGGGGTACTTCACTCTATTAGAACATGGGTTTCCATGAGAATCACTAGTGGCTGGTGGTTGATGATAATGAAAGAATGGAATAGATATATTGAATTTTATTGATCAGACACCTCCAGTTATTTCCATAAGTTTTAATGGTGTAGAAATAATAACCACATGATTCCCTTCCTACATCAATTCCTCCAATAAAATTTTTATTCTTAGTAATCAATCATAGAACCACCAGTCACCAGAAGTGAGTACCTAGGTCCACTTTTGAACTCCACCAGCATCACCCTGTGTTGGACCACTATCCTACTATCCTTACACCATACATCATGGATATACTTCTCTTTCATGTGTTCTTTCATACTCACCCCTCAGATGCCTATTCTTTCCATCTGATTTGGCTCCCTAGTCGTGGATGAGGAAACTCTAACAAGCTCTTCCATCGAGCTATCATGGTTAGTCAACCATGGTTTGAGAATATTTTTTTCAAAAACGATGGGAACACGTAAATGAATAAGGTAAAAATATATATTCCATTATACATCAAATCTCAAGAACATATTCTTCAAATATGAAGCCTTTCATTTCATCATTCAAAGTATTCTAGAATTTTTTCACAGTTTCCACATTCCTTAAATCATCAATAGCAATGTTCATATCACACAATTTTGTGTGTGAAAAAAAATCAACCTTATAATTAGATTCGTTCCAAAAAATGATAACCTGATTCTATGGTAATTCTAAATCACTTTTTCATATATAAAATCATCTGAAATGATTTTATATTGATCATCATGAGAGGATCTATCCAGAGTCTGTTGACTATGGATATTTTATGTGATATAAAGAGGAGACTCGTAGCCATGTGTGATTAGATTAATATGTTATTATAAGTATCTTTGTATGAAAAAATGGGTACCCTAAAACTAAATTCTGAATACATTACTAAATGGAACAAGGTTTGTTTAAATAGACCTTGTGGCTAGATTGGACGTAATGTAAATGGATTTTCGTATGTTTCACATGGTAATGAGAGAAAAAATGGGATGTAGTTTTGAAATATTCCACCATGTAGATCAAAATCAATCACAAGGAACCCATGATCATGGAAGTCTAAATCTATGGTGAATGTACTTACGTAGATCTAGCTCTTATGTAGGATGGGGAATGTCACTGTATTTTGATGATACCCAATGCGGATACCCATATTTTGGTGAAGATTTTTCTCAAATCATAAATGATATCCACCCTTTTTGTAATTAAAAATAGACCCAAATGCTTGTATTTGAGTGATTATCAATGAATAGATTTTTTTTTGATAATTGTTCATGAATTCCCAAATACATGAGATTCCTAATTGATGTGTATATTCTTGTTTTCTTGACGTTACCTAACATATAACAATAATTGAGGTATGATACCCATCCTGGAGGGAGAAATATATAATTTCTACCAATTCTAGGGGACATAGAATGAAAAGACTAATATTTCATGAGGCTATATGGTGGGACCCAAAATCATTATATCTCTTCATTTATGTGGGCCAATATTTTTACCATAGGTTTCATATAGGGGATGTTTTAGCGGGTGTGGATTTGGATATCGATCAGTCCACCCTCTTATGGGGTTTTGATATTGAAATTTTTGTCTCTCTTCTTCTTAAAATATTCTCAGTGTTTTATAGATAAAAAAATGAAATTCCAACAACCATTGACTCAACTATTTCCAATGATTCCCTTTTCATGTTTTCACCAGGGATAGTGTTTTGTCTCATTCAGTTGAATATTTTAAGGCCTTAGAAACAAGAAAAATACTCTACTATAGTTTATAGTCGTCTATATAATCATTTTATTACTATAGTTTAGAGTCCTCTATATCAGAACTTTTTTACAGTAGTATAACTTATTTTGGATCGGATCATTTGTAACTGGTAGTTTAGTGTCTTATAGGATGTCATTTCTGTTGTAGGTAGTTTAAAGACTTCTAGCATTAACTTTTTGTAGATTTAGTTCACTATATTCTATATCGGACATTTATATGACATTTAGTTTAATTTCCTACCTCTAGAATTTGATTGATGTACATTAAATGGGTCAAACATATTAGGGATGACCCAGAACATACTAAGGGGATGCGTTCCACCATGGTGTGATCAGGGATAAGGAGGATTGGATTTCTATTCATAAAATAAGGAGATACCATTGGATGGTAGTTAAAATATCTTATGTATTGTTATCATTATCAAATTGAAGAACACCCACTCTTTTAAAAGGGATATAAATGATTTTTTGTGGTATTTGTAGTTGGAATAAGTATTAGGGAAGCCAAATCCACCTGGATAGTTAGAGTGTGTGTTGGGTAAATCACGTGTTCGTGATATGTAATCAATAAATCATAGAATGGGACATGCATAAAAATATTTCCCAGGACAGATTAAGGTGTTGAGTTCCACTGATGTATCATCCTGGATCATGGGGATTAGAACTCCTTTCCTTTAAAGAGGATATACCTCTAGTTGGTAACTCAAATACCTTATGAACAATCCTGTAGGGCTTACATGCATGGGAATGTAAATTGGATTCACACACTATTCAAAAGAATATGGAAGATTTTCTAAGACTAATTAATATGGGCTATGAAGTGGGGAAAATAGAAATGAACTATCTAGGAAATGTTCTGGAACCATTGGAAAATTTAAATTTTTGTTGGGAGGATCAGGACCTACGCCATGTGGTTTCAAGTCACATGGTGAGGGAATCAGAATGTTTCATAATGGATTATTGAAATCTAGGTTTTACAAAGGGTACAATGAATGGTGATATAACATCAAGGATATAGAATATAATTGAATATTCAGGTTATGGATATTTAAATTACTGTCCAATGTGCTCGGGTCATGTGGATGGTATGGGAAAATCATGCTAGGGGTTTCCTAGAACACTGTTAGGTGTTGAGTCCCCCCACTATGACATCTGGCTCACTAGAATCATAAATCCTAAAACATAGGGCCAATATATATCTGGTTGGTAGGCCTATGCCATTATGAATCAATATAAAGGCCAAATAGAGAGATTTATGATCCTTTACAAGATCCATGAACGCTTTTGCGGGACCTAAGTCACTCAAATATTGATGTGTGATTTAGGTAAAACAAAATATTCAAGAAGGGTTTGAGCAGAATAAAATTTGGGCCACCACCTATTGAACATGTTGGTGTGGAGAGGAGAAGCTGAAAATGATTACAATTATTTTTACCTATACCAGGGGTCCAGCGACCATGTGTTTACTTTTACTTAGTCCACAAAGTAGGACCCTTGATCATTATATCTTAACTATTTATACATACAATTTTTTTCCTAGACTAGTATGGTGAACATATGAATTTTGTTTAGGAATTTGTTTATAATTAAAAGTGAACACATATAAATTTGTCTTTATAAATGCAATGTACATGTGTTTCTCCCCAAGGGTCATGTTGGCACTAATCATTGTTGGTCGTGAGTCTTATTATGTTCCCATATTTACCTACTCCAGCTCTCCAATGGTGGTGGAGAAAACCTACAGAAATACAGGATGGGAGTTACTAAGATCATCCTCTTCTACTTTATTCATTGAGTTCATAGTGTCATTTTTGGATGAGGTAAAAATGCTAAAGTAATCTCTATCATCGTCGGGGTGAAAGAGGCCATTGGAAGAGACATTGTCATCATGAGCTGTCATAGTCATCATAGAGGTATTCTTTAGATTATTTTAATATATTATAAAATCATCGTGGAAATGAAAAGCCTACAAATATGGCCTTAAATTCCTACATTTCCTATAATTCCCTGACCTCAGTTACCCAGAGTCGGTGCATTATTACATAACATTGGTATGATCACAAAATATCAAGTCTCGAAAAACCAATTAGTTTAGTAGCCTTGGAAACAGTAGATACATTCATAAGTCTTACATTACATGAAAAAATGGAAGACTATAACTACATAGTCTCCATAGTGAACACTTGTATCCCCTCATACTATCCCTGCAGGTTAGTCATAAAATACTTATTCACGTCCTTGGAAAAATAAAACATAGAAAGGGGTGATCTTAGATGCTCAGTATGGATAACAATATAGCCAAAACTTTCATAAATAAACATTAACATTTTAGGCAATTTATAACTAAAATAAAAGCCTTTTAAACATGAACTTTATTATAACATGGAAAAAATAAAATTAAATAATTCCATTTACTTATTCACATGGATATTCTACTAGTCAAATAATCACATGAAATATCAAAAACCACTTTCATAATGATGGAATTCATAATGCCAGAATATCATAACCACAGAGTCAAGGCCTTGTGCCAAGACTACAAATAATGTTTTTTTCAAGGCCTTGTTCCAAGACACTAGTGTGTCTCATGAGACCTATTGATTCATCGAGAAGTTATAGCAGGCTCCACCCGTAACGTACTAAGTCCAATGCATTCCTTATATGAATAGGTTTAAACATAACATAAACATTCGTATTAAAAGTAGAATAAAAATTTTCAATACATTATACATAAACAATTAATGTTATAAAAATTACACATCCACAGTAAAACATATCAAAAAACCTTCAATACAATATGGAAGTTTTGTATCATAATAAATCAACTTCAAATAAGCTTAAAATCCCTCAAAATATGTTGATATAGATGAAATCAAAACTATTTGAGAGAAATATCCCTTTTTTGTAAATCATTTAAAAGTCACATAATTATAAAATAAAAAAAATTCTTTGAAAATATTCTTATAATCTTTCGAGGGAATTTCTGACGATTTTATAATGGCATAAAATAGTCGCACCCGCCGTATAAGATAAAAATGACATTCCTACCCTAATTTTGTCGAAAATGTTAAAAACGTCCTTGTTTGGGAAATAACGGAATGATTCCATTATAAACATCTTAGAAAAATTCAAAAAATGGTATAAATGACATTAAACCATAGTCTATAAAATATTAAGAATGTTTTGGAATACATTTTTAAGAAATCTAGATGTGGATGATAAAGAGGTCCCAGTAGATAATTACATATAAACAACCTCGGATAATGAAGAGATTGTAGAATTAACCCTTACCTTGTACTTTTCCTTGGTCGAGGGTAGGTTAACCTCATGTATAATGGTGTAATAATTGTTATTAAATTATACAAGAATCATATACATTAATATGATATCATATATGATCTTTTAACATTGCTTTGTTAATAATATCTTAGTATTGTCGTTGTTTTTGAGTGTCAACGAATTCATTTTCCTTTATATTCATTGTTATGTGAGTCATATTTTTTATGGATTGGATTTTTCATATTCATATCCTGAGTTATATCATGCCTTTAAACATTATTTTTAATCATCTAATGAAAATAGTCTTAAATGGATACGATGGGGAATGAATCTATCGCGTTCGTGGAGACGGTAATCCGTATGTACACACGAGCGACAATATCAATCTTTTGATAATAAAATAATATTTAATTGGATGGTATATCATATATACAGAATAATTATAATGTTATATATATTATTTACATAAATTACACATCATTTTTATACCCATCCAAATAATAATTTATTGAATAACAATTACACCACGATGTGGAGACGGTAAGCCGTACGTACGCACATATGGTGACATGTCATTCAATGGAAGGATAGAATAATGAATTTGGTTGTACCATATTTATAATAACATCACTGTGTATATACGTTATTGGATTTATTATTTTATAATGGAAACAACAAATAAAAAGGAAGTGGAAGAAGAAAGGAACTTGAAAGAGGTGGTGAGATATTTACCTCTTCTTCAGGTTCTTCCTTTTGATTTGTCAAAAGGGCTCCATAGGTTTGCTTTATGACAAAAGGAAGGCCTCTAGGATGAAGGTAGGATAGTTGAGAGGGTATTTGGGTAGATTTTGGCCGAGCCAAATGGCTTTGAAGGTTTGAATTAGTGATAAGGGGGAGTGCCCTTTTATAAGAAGGGTGAGGGGAACCTTAGGAAAAGATAGAAATATTATTTTATAATAAAATAGTTTTCCATTTCTAATGGCTTCAAAATGGATTATTTAAAGGATTAGGTGGGTATGGGTTGAAAAACACTCAACCAATAGATTTTAGACAGGTTTGGGTCACTATATTAACTTTATCTTTTAGATTTAATTCTTAGTTAAATAGTTTGACATTTACCATGTCTCTTTGTATTTTTATATTATATGGTTAGTAATCATAGTATATACTTCCAAGAGAACCCCAAGTGGATAATTAATGATACACCAATAATTGTATAATTCCTTTTGTCTAGCCTTAAATTTTAAGTAATATAATATCAATTAATAATACAATATTAGTTTTAAAAACTCCATTATGTCAATTTTGAGATTATTTAATAATTTATTTCTGTTAAAGTTCTAACAACATTATTACTTCGACATAAATACATTTAATAAACCATAAAATGTCAGTCACTTATAAAAAATTTTTTTGGCATCAAAAAATTCAAATTATATTTATTTTAGTATTTATAATATCATTTATTTGATTCATTCATTAATAAAGAAAATACTGAATCATCATTGTGTCATAAATAAATTTAATTATTCAATGTATAAAAATTATAAATAAAATACGATTATATAGGAAATAGTTTTAGCTATCTAATGAATATTTATAGTCGAATAGATAACATTTATAAATCTTTGTAAATATTGTTTTACTAAAAGATATATGCTTATGTCATTTTTGTATTTACTTTAACTTAATTAATATAAAGTGTCATTATCACATAAAAGTGGATCCATGGGGTCCCAAAATTGACCCAAATATGCCCATGGTCGGACATGTATCATAAAATAGGGTTAGGAAATGTTTTAGGGTAATTTAATATTATTATAATAATATTTTTTTCACCCTTATTTACGGGATTTACCCTTTAACCATGGTAAATAAAATATTTACCATAGTAATTATACAAAATGTCTCAAGATAAAAGATGCCTATTTACAAAATTTAGACATCCGGATAATAAATATGGAATCCATTTTTCTAAATTCAAAACACAGAAGTGGAAAAAATTAATTTAAAATTAATTCTCGTTGGCACATGAGCCTTAGCCCGGTTGGTAAGGACTCCATAAGTGTGTCTAAGATACCCGGGATAAAATCTAGGCAGAGACATTATTTCCATGTACTGTATCAGTACTATATCAGTACTGTTTGGAACATTATCAGTAGGGAATGTGCCCCTATTTGGGCCTTCGGGCCACCGATTTGGTCCCTGAGTCCTTTAAGGCCTTCAGGTCACCCAGGCCTTCAGGTCAGTAAGTCCTTCGGGCCACCTCAAGGACTTTTGGCCACCTTAAGTGCAGATTCAAACCAGATGACCACTAAAGAACAAGATCTACAAGGAGGATGAGCATGGAGCTTTCACAATCGCAGAAGCTAAAAAGATTGCAAAAATGAGATGGTATAGAACCTGCCATCGGGAAAAGCCTGTGCATGCACGGGAATGACTACTTAAACAGCCATGCGAAGGTGGAGAGTTTATTTCATGATAAAGATTTTAGGGAGGAGCAGTTCCAAATAGTCAGTCTAGGTTGTATGTAATGTTTGAGCCTACAGGCAAATAAATTTCTCTAAGGCCTATGGGCCATGTAATACTTATGCCTACGTGCTTCTTAAGGGTTCCACCTCACCCCATGAAAGGTGGATTATCAAAAAATCAATAAAAAATGAATGCCTTCTGGCCATTGGATGGAATTCCCATTGTCAAAACACAAAGCGTGTTTTTAAGAAATAATAACTATCAATATATTGACACTTGCTTATGTCCAGTTTAAATGTGAAATTACATCCAAAAAACAACATTGGATTAAATTTTAAAAATATAATCTAATTATACATTAAAACTACTCAATATTATAATTTATCACTATAAATATTTTTGATTTAAAAAGTTTTTTTTAATTAAAATTTACTATTTTTCACTATTCAACAAAAATTGAACGTTTTCAGAAAAATACAAAAAATTATCCCAAGTCTAATTTTGATATTTTAAATTCAAAAATTAAGTCTATTTTACCAAATTTTAAACATATAAGTTGAATTTATTAATTAAAAATCAATTCCCGTTTTCAAAACCAAAAGGTGTATTTTTAAGTAATAATATCTATCAAAAGATTGACACTTGTTTATGTCCAATCTCAATGTGAAATTACTTATAATAACCAGAATTGAATTAAATGGTAAAAATATAATCTATTTATACTTACAAACCATTAAAATGAATAATTTAACACGATAAATTATTTTGAATAAAGTATTTCTCTTCAGTTAAAATATAATATTTTTCACTATTCACCCAAATATGAATGTTATCAGAAAAAACACCAAAAATTTACTGAAACTAAATTCTTATGTCCTGATTAAAAATAAAAAGTTTATTCTTTCAAATAGAATATATAAATGTTTCAAATATTGGATTTAAAAAGGGTACATCATTAAAAGGCGGTAAAAGTGCATTTTTTGAAATAAATACTTCTTTTATCTGAAAAAAATGAATTTTTTCCTAAATTATGTCCAAAAAACTCATAATATGGATTCTAAAATTATAAGGATTATATATAGTTCAATATTCAATTAATAGTATTCATAAAATCTTTTGAACGACTAGTTTGGTAATCTTGTGGTGTGCTCAAACCCGGTGTTGCGTGTTATGCTAATTATTGAATTACTTTGAATAATAAAGTTATATGAAATCTTGGTGTGTTAAATTTCCCATATTTGGATAAAATAATCGTACAAAATGGTTCCTATTATATATAGTGATTTCATGATCTAGAGACAACACATCACATGATTTTTTTATTCTCTTGAAATCTTGGAAATTATTCCACGGTGGATGTTAAAATGTACCACTGATAATGGATTTAATTTTTGATTTAGAGGGGAAAATCATATCAATAATAAGGGTGTTGTCCATCCTACAATTTCTAAAAACTAAACTACATAATCTAGTGATTATAAATCATGCACTCCCTCTGTTTTTTTTTTGACCCATTCGGGATATCATAAATGTAAGTGGCAATTTTTCTAGGCATGTTTGGGTTTATTTCAGATAACAATCTCCATGTATCTATGTTTGACTCTACTTCATCAGGAATATTTTTTTAACTTGTAGGAAAATAGAACATTTCTATATAGATATCTTTCTGAATGTGACAAAGTGGAGATGATGGTTTATGGGGAATAATATAAGGTTAGCTCAGTTTTTTAAATCTATCTATAAAAATGTGCCTGATTTTTTATCAAATATCTATAAAAGGGTGTCTATGAAATGGGAGGATTTCTTTTTTATTGTGGTATATATCACCATGGGAAGGTTTTCAAAAATTAATGCTAGGAGTAGTGTTCGCGCAATCCACTTCCACATTATAATCAGGAGGAATAATGTGGAAATCGTTTTTTTTTCATTAGTTAAAGAGTTGAGAGACCCTTGTGGTGTTGATAATGTGTCATGAATACATCAAGGGCACTGGAATTCATAAACATAGGGATATAATCTCCCTTATACATTATGGATGGAATATTTTAACCTTATTTTAGCGATTGTTCATAGATATGAGCTTATTTTCAGAAAAGTATCAGAATACATTGATAAAAATATGGTTCTACAGGGATATAATCCTCCCAATAAGAATCTACTGGTGTATGCCAATGAGATTATATACTGTTGTAAGGAATATGGGTCCACCTATTGGTTGTTCCCATAATATTTTTGTCAATCCTAGATGATTATTGGATATAATTCAGGTTTATATATGCATTCCATGTCAGAATATGGTGATGGAAATCCAGAATGGGAGAAGGAGTATGGCCTTCCTTTAATAAGCTACTAGATTATTTTGAGTAGCCTCATTGATTGGAATTTGACACTCTCCCTAGGTGTGTAGAAAAATCACATGGTGGGCCGGAGTTAGACCGTGGATATAATCTTGTCTTTGTGACATTGGATTATGTCGTCGGTCTTTCTAGATAGTTATGTGTGCCCGTCCTAGGGCATGTTACTCTCTCACTTAGTGATCCTTCGTTAGAATTGAGATATGAGGCCAATATTTTGTTTTTTAGGATGTCACAAATCTTTTCGATAAAAATATACTTATTCTCTCACATAGTGAATCTAGATCAGAATGAGGCTATGTGCCTGGTTCTATGAATCACCCAATACCAGAAAATACTGATAACCCCCAAAACATTAGTTAAGATATGTAATTTTTCTAGAGTAGTCAATTCTTCATATTGATCAAACTATTGTGCTTATCTGTCTATCAAGATAGGAATATATGTCAATCCTTATATCACCACTTTATTATAGCGATGGAGATCCTATATTGATTTCACAAAGCATGGGTACATCAGTAGGTTATGTATAAGAATATATTCATGTAATCTCCTATATTCTAGGACATTTTGGTCAAAATATTTGGTTGAATTGGAAATATAAACCCACTCCAATCCCCACCGGGACATCATATTATTCCAATAGACATCACTCATGGGGGAATATATTTATTATTACACTACGATTGATGCCTAGACATGATAGAATACATCGTTTGAGCTAGAAGGCATATGATCTAGCTCCATCTGGTCTGCAACTTTCATCATTTGATGAGGTTTCATTGATTCCACAATCTGAGTGTTATAGGAGTTAAATATTAAGATACCACACTCAACTGGTGATTGAGGGGTATTGATGATATTTTGATATATCTAGGATCAATATTGTACTATTCCTGTAGTACTTATGTAAACTACAATTTCCACCGGATGCTAACGTGTCTCCTAGAGATTGATATCTTACACAGTTTATCATCCAAATACCGGGATCTGTTCCATGCAGTTTATCATCATGATTTAAGGATGTTTTAATGTAGTTTAATATAATACTACTAGAATATATCATGTAGTTTAATATAAAATTAATAGTACATGGTCATGTAGTTTATCATCATGTGACTAGGACATTCAACCATGCAATTTTTTGTAAGGATGAAGGTGGGTAACCTATCAAGAGTGTGACTCTTCTAATAGATCTCAGATTTGTTTTATTCATATTGTATGAGTTTTGAGATCCATTAAAACGACCAATCCTTCACATTACTTTATCTCTAACCAATAATTAAATACAAAGAAGCACTCTTTTGTATTCTCGCAAAATCTATGGTAAGGGAAATGGTTGTTGGGGCCTATAACCCTTTCCTCACATGGATTCCTATTTATTGGGAGTTTTATCAGAACATTCACAGTAGAATAGTCAATATATCTGGGGACATGTTTTTTCTAGAAGGAGTGGTATTTTTCAACCTTGTGTTGATAGATCGTAGCCTATCCCAAATAGGTATGTGTCCCATGCTCCACTAAACATCTTGTGTTTTTTAGAGTGATCTAATGAATAAATCATGGATTTAGGTTTTGGAAGTCTTAACAACCCCTCAAACATGTTCTCAGGAAAATAGTCTTTAAAGGAAATGAAACAATTTGTTGTATTCCTGGGACATCGCTGGTAGGTGAAATGGTTGTTGTGTCCTATCACCCCTACCTCATCCTAATTCATTATCTTTATGAGATATATAAGTACATTATCCATGAATTTATCAATGTAACTAGGTTTATGTTTTTATTGGAAGAATTATTTAATTCATTTTTTGTCCTCGATGAATTGGTGACAATATTTCTTCTCATGTGTGCTATCTATACCTTCATTGGTGTGGGAACTAGAAAGAGTTTGGAATTCTAGGTAAAAAGTGTTGGTTTTTATTAGTCTGAGTGTAGGCATTGAATAATTGTGGGCCTTAGATGAATAAAACATCCCCACTAATTAAAATTCCTCCAATCTATAAGAGGCTTTGAGAAATGGGTGATATTAGATATTTTCTATAATAAACCTGATTAGAAGGTGGAAAACATGGAAATTCCCTCTATCCCTGTGGTCTATAGGTATTGAAAATATGAAATGTCTTATAGTATTGTTTGATATGGTGATATAGAACAATTTATGGATTCCACCTGATGAGGGGATAAATATTATAAAAACTCCCACAATCTTGTGGGATGGCCCCCATCATTGTAGGGTAGACTTCCATAGGAATGAGTTGGTAAATCATTTTGGGTCAAAGATACCAGGAGAATTCCAAAACAAAAATTCTATTAGACCCATATTCTCTCATTGTGTTTGAGAAATATATTTTTATATTGATGTTTACTTGTCATTATCATTTGGTTGATTGGTAAGATCCATGAAACACCCTTTCCTCTGTCAGTGGTATGGTCTGTTGAAAATGACAAGAGTCTCAATGTGGACCCTGGAAACTGAATACACAACTTCCACTAATCATACTAATAATTTTCATTACCATATGAAATAATAACATGGTCATTAATACTGCGGTTTGATTCATGAATGATACCATATAGCCCTTCTTTTCATATTCCAGAGGGAGAAGTCTGGAAAACCTATTGTGACTCCCTTGAATGTAGAAGGGTATGGTTATACTTTTTAGGATTGTTTTTATGTGGATACAATGGGAATTATTCAAATTCAGTTGTTATCATATTGAATGATAATCAAGTGGGATGGTCCCTTCATCAATTGAGTATCTATTTTGGTGTAATGGTGCCCAATATGATGTTTGAGGGGCCAATTCCCACTATAACAATTGGAGGGTTTGTGTCTGTGGTACCATTTTTGGGGTTGGTTCCAGCTATACTGATTGAGGGGTCGGTTCCCATGGTACAATTTGAGGGTTTTAAGTCCACCATATAGTTAGGGGGTTAGTGTGCATGGTTCCATTTAAGGGGTGGGTGCCCATATTTAAGGTGATTCCAAGGTAGAATTTGGTAATAATTCCCCTATCCCCAAGGGTTAGGGTACTCTATTGGATCCCTCAACCACCAATACTAGCTATGATAAAGTCATAGACTCGTGGATGTGATGATTTAGAGTTTATTTGGGTCCACTATTAGGATACACTAGTGGACCTCAGAAATATTTGTTGTAGTAGGAATATAATACTTCTATAAATATGAATAAATTGGATACCCATGCTTGGATCTCTTATTTAGTGGACCAATTAAAATGGATAAGGTAGGAAAAACATCCTCAGTAGCTCCATAAAGAATCATGGTCATATATTTATTATGGTGACTATAATAGAATAAATCTTTCCTTGGAAGCTCTTGTGTGATTGAGTTGACATGGTGACCATCCTCATCAATATACCTAATATAGGGAAGGTATGTGTTGTGTCACTCTATGTATAATCTTGCAATGTGATTGAATGTGGCTAAAGGGCCACTTTCTCTCATAAAACATGTCATGGGATAGATGAATGGTGGGATTCATCACCTGAAGGATTTCAGGAGTTGATTCCAATGTTTGTATGGATCCATTTATGTGGTACTCCTGGGCCATAAAATTCCTCAACTAGAATTGGAGGTTTTCGGTTGGTGACCTCATAGGTTGGGGCCTTGGGGATAAAGCTACTTGTCTTAAAATCTTAAGATACATTGTCTCATTCTATGATTTCACTTTGATTGTAAATAATTCGAGAAGTCCTAAAAGTAAGAAGGAATCCATTTTAGAATATCATCATATATATTAGTACTCTTTCAATCAGTTAATTTCATTATTAAATGATAATTAGGTGGTCTATTATTTTATGCAATGAGAAGTGCAGTAAAAAAATTCATCAAGTTCACCATTTGGTTTTGTGAAGAATATAGAAAAAATTGGAATAAGGGAAACGAGATAATCTATCCTTTTTAACTCGTGAACGGGATGAAATAGTTGAAATATTTCATGTTGGGTTCAACATTTTCTATCTTAGATAATCTTTACCGGCCATTTTCTTAATGATTGGTTTTAATGGGGGTTGATTATGGTACAAAACATTTGGAATCAGTATTACCAAATCTGTCTCTAATGGAAACTCCCATTTATTCCCCCCATCCATACCCTAGTATAGAACATATTTCAAAATTTAGGTGGTCTTTTGGGTTTTTCGACCCAACAACACTTTGGAAATCACATTGGATGAGAGGATGGGGGGTTGGATCATCAAACCCTTTTCGAGAGAATAATTACATACTCCAAGACTCTATTAAAGATTTAATATATGTTCATTAAATCATTCATAGGAACCAATACTGGACTGGTTTCCCACGTGTCACTATGTTGATTAAAAAAATGTATTAAAATGAAATATTGTCTGTATATAACATGTTCTACATCACTCTCTTATTTATTAATGATGATTAATTTGAAACCATGTTTAGGAACTCATGAGTTTTTTATAGTCTAGTTAGGTGGATAGTCTATTGGAGATGTGATTGAACATCTATGATGTGTCCTACATATCCCGTTAGAACATAATTATAAACAATGTAGTTTTTCTGGAATAGTATAAGGTTGTATAATTGGAATAATACATGTAGTTTAATATTATATAGTAATGCTATAATTATATGGATCGATCGTCAAAGAAGTGTCCAATGTATCATTCAAAGATAGAAATTCTAGTCTACGTAGTTCATGTATGATCATCTATATCATGAGAGACACGAAAACAAAGGCCATGGGTATGACTTATGGATATAAGGCTTCCCTAGATTTCATAATTTACAGTATAGACCTTTTATTGAATATGAAATGAAATCAAACACAAATCCCATGAAGGAACACACATGGTACATCATTTTCATTATATCTGTAAAATCATCTGTTGTCTCTAAACTAACCTTATCTATGCTCGGTGTGAGAAATAAAAGTTAGTGGGATATCAGAAACATCACATAGGTGTATATTATCATAGGTCTTGCACATCAAACATATCCTTCGAGAGGTATGATTACAAATCTTATAGGGGATATGGTTTGGAGATCATACCATTGGAAATAATCCTATATATCCTATTTTTGATAAGAATTACTATCATCGTAGCTCTACTCTTCCCTAACCCACTAATGAGTTTAGGGTATCTGAGGTAATGGTTGTTGATTACACAAAAAATGATGACCATTTTTTTATCCCACTTTTTATTTGATGATGGATGATGAACGATGTTAGATTCATGAGATAGTTCAGTCAAATAAGTCAGGAATATTTGGGATATAAATGGGCTTACAACAAAGTGGATTCCCATTGTATATCTTTAATTAGGAAGGTTTCCTATGTATCTATGTTATATTAAGATTTAGTTTTCTCGATGTTCATTTCCCGTATAAACAACATATGGGTTAGAGAGGGTGATCCAGCTCAATGAGGTTATGGTTATCCATAACAATTTAGTAATTATAAGGTATTATATCAGGATGGGGAAAAATTGGCATATTTATTCTATATATTATTATATATGAAATGACACGGAGACCATGAATGGTCTGTTGTATATGGAGGGTATAACCTGAAGGACTTATTTGAGAGCATGACCCAGATAGGTTTTCATGAGTTCATAACACTAACCCATTAATGAAAATCAACTTATAATGCATCCTAAGGTTCTTGTCTTGGGGTAAAAATAGTATATATCCGAGTGTGCATGATAGATAGAGTTAACATGTCCGTGGGGATCTACCTTACATGTCTTTATGGTCAACTGGGAATGTCTAGAATTTCCACCCAACATGTTTTGGGGTGTTAGTCTGACATAGAAGACACATCCTATTGTGTATTTCTAAAATATCCACGATTCTTCACATTATCAAAGGGGACATGTCTATATATTGTCTCTTGATCAAATAAGACATGTATATATGACGTAACATGATCATAGATATCACACCCTGACCCAGAATCTGTGAGTTGCAGTTATTTATAATTATATTGGAGTCATGGTGCTTAAATTTTGTTGAAAATTTATTAATTTAAAATCAATATAAAATGAAATAAAATAAATGGAAAATTCCTTAATTATAATAATAATGATAACTTCATTATTTTAGCTAATATTATTATAATCATCAAGTTTATTATTATTATTATTATCTTATTATTAATATAATTAATATTATTAATATCATTATTAATAATAATAATATTATAATTTTGTTTTGTTTTTCTTTTAATTTTTTTATTGAAACCCCAATGGGGTCTTTCCCCTTCTTCCCCTTACCCTATACGATGTCTCCTTCTGGATCCCTTTAGCCTGCATTCCCTCCTCTTAGCACCCCCACTGTACAGCTCTCCACCGATGCGGCAACCCTTCGTCCAGCCTCCTTCCCTCCTCATGTGACAGCCATCCCCCTCCCCTAATTGCAAGACTCTACCTCCCTCTATTTTTCTCGCATGATATAGTCAGTCGGGAGAGCTAGGATGCACCGCTCCCTCCTTCTATCCTCCACTTTTCCTACATATTTTGTGAACGGATCACTCTGGTGAGCATCTTATCCCTTCCCCTTCCCCCTATTTTGTTTGTTTTATTTGATTTAATGGGGTTCTCACACCTTGGATGAACGTTAAATTGTTTTTTAGATGTTTTAATTGTTCGATATATTTTTATTAGGGTTCATTGGTTCTTATCAAGATCATATCTAGCCACCTCTATCAAAGGAAGTGGATTATCCATGGACTTTAGGTATGTTTTTCCAATTTCATCATTGTGGATTAATTTTAATTTAGGGGTTTTATTATTTATGAGTCTCTGATATTTATCTTATGGTATGTTTGGTGGTACCATATCGTTTTAGTGAGTTCCAATTCATCGGTCCCCATCCGAGGTAATATTTCTCTCACTTACTTGTTTAACATCATTATATTTGGATTCTTCAGTAATTTTTAGTCTCCCTTTAATCATTTAAGTATGACCTGGTCATTGTGGTGTAGATTCGAGTCATCTGTAGTAAATATCTATATGTATATAAATGGGTAGGCATGTATATATACTTATCTTCCTTGTTCATATTCCCTCATGGTGCGGGGAATATGTTCTTAGATCAAAGGATATATATAAATATGAAAATGTATATTCTTGTAGGTGAAGTGGTCTTAGGATTCCATTGTCATAAGCTATGATTCTTGAGTGTCTTGGACTATTTGATGTAGTTTAATGTCATCAATATAATGGTGACTTGCCTGAATGAGCATAGGTATATTAATATATACATTTAGGTTACCCTATTACATGTATATTCATCCATGGCATTGAATTTACATGTATGGGGATAGGTGCTCCTATGTGTATATATAAATAATGTATAACCAGGTTAGTGGATACTAGTATATACCTATATTAATACATATAAGGATCCCTTTGAACATGTTCAAGGGCCATGAAAATGTATGCACAAGGGAAAGGTGTCCTTGCATGTATGTAAAAGAGTATGTGCTTAGTGGGGGAGAAACAAACTTTAGTTAAAACCCATTAAGAGCTGATGTGGATGGTAAATTTCCTTCCCGAGGTAGGTTCACTATGCCATGATCATTACATAGAATTTATATTATTTCCGGATGATCCTTTCATTGTATTTACATCATTTTTATATGAAGTTCATATGAAATATATATAAATTCTAGGTGGTTCTATTCCCAAGCATCACTAGATGAATTTAGTTATTCTCATTTGAGATTATTAATGATTTTTTGATTTTATTATGTGATTTGAATGGAATTATTGGAATGTTTAGTGTGTTGTTATATTAGAAATGACTTTTTGATAAAGGACATGGGAAAGTTTTTAATGTGATTTAATGTATTTTTTAAGATGGGTTTTAAGGGTTTTTAGATGGTGCGGAATGCATTTTCATGGTCTGTGAGGTGTTTGTATATTTTAATGGATATTTTAAATGGAAAATGAATCACCTTGGGAGTGTTTTCTGGGTTTTTCATTTTTCTTATAATTTGTGAAGTGTTCGAAAAGGCGATATATTATTTAAAAAATCATTTAATGTTTTGTGTTTTTATGAGGGGGCGTGGCCTATTTTTTTGGTTAGTCTTAATTGGCTGTTTTATTGTGGTATAAAATAGATATATAGTAACTTTGTTTGTGATGGAAAAGGTATTTGAAAAAGGGATTTTATATGGTGTTTTTAAATTGAATATGTGATGATTGGTCAAGACAAGTGTTTTCATTGAAATGTTTGGACATTGTGCAATTTTAGAGGTGTGGTGTGTGTGCATATGAACATTAACATGAGAATAAGGGAAACCCAGGGTTCCAAGGACGTTAGACTATGAAAAGTATGCTAGATGACATGTAAGTGGTTATTCCAAATTTCATTTAGAATGATTGATATTATAACAGAAAATAAAAACTTTTTGTGATTGGAGATCAATAGTTTATGGGTGTGTTCTATACCAATGGATTGTGCATAAGAATGTGGACGGTTGTGGCTTTTATGCCTTGTTTTCACTAAGGTACGAGGTCTGTAGGGGAGTACGTATTTTAGTTACTTATAAGGATTTCCCATGATGCTCATTTGTTGAATAATGATTGTGATGTGATTTTCTTTTCAATCACTAAATGTTGATACCCCATTGTGAAAAACCATATATTAATCATCATTGCTCCCCTTTCATTTTGAAATGTTAATGCATGTCTGTAATATATTTTGAAAATATAGTGGAAGAGAAATACCTTCCCTAAAAATGGTAAAATTGTTACATGGTTTTGAACAGAATAAAAAACCCTATTTAAATATGTATTCTTTTCAAACTTGAATGAATGGGTATCATTTTAAAGGAAAATGAATAGGGAATTGTTATTCCTTTTATTTCTTACTAATCATATTAGTCTCCACACTGACTTCTGTTTAGTTTCAGGTTCCAGTCTTTGATCTCTCTTGGAGCCAGTGTGGTTCAATGCTTTGTGGTGACCTGTGGGTTTATATAGAGGTATGTTTAGCTGGTAATATTTATTTTATTTTCTATTTTTACTGTTTACATGTTTTTCTATTTTATTTCTAATTATATTTCTTTTTTTTCTAAGATAAATGATTCCCAAATTCTTGTTTTAATACGCAGAAATATTTTCCTACCCATGGGGATCAGGAACGCCCTTCAGGCCTTGCTGTGGATTGGATCGAGTTACCATTTTAGGGTTGACCCTGGTTGGATCGTGAAAAACTGGTATTAGAGGAACGTTTTTTCCATGTCCTTCGAAGATTTCTGATAGATTGGAGTAAGGAGTATTGAAATCCATTTGGTCAATTGTGGTATGTTGTTGACCGACACCTATTTGGAATGACACTTGAATTGCTTGGGTAATCTGTGATGGTCTTGCCTCAATGTATGTGCCTAGAATTTGTTTTTTTTCAAGGCCCTCATAAATGATTGCATGTTTGTTGTAGGACATGAAATTTGGTTTTCATTCTAGAGGCATGCATTCTTGTTGTGTATGGCCTGGAAATCCATGTGTAGACCATGTAATTTACTCTAATGACTTCCTATATGATCACATGGTTTTTCCATTGTCTTTATATATTGTGACCAAGCCCTGTGTAGTAGTTGATTATTTGATAATTTTTAATCTTGATTCTTTGGATGAATTGTTTTTTTGGCGGGTTCTTGGTGTGATATTTAGCTGGTTTGGGGTGTTTTCTGCCGGTTTACAAAATTAATGATTAGTCTATTGAAAATTGGATATCCAAAATGATTATATTGACTTGTTATAAAATTAAATGTGTTATTTTAAAAATAGAAGTTCTTTTTGTAAATGTTTTGGGATATTTTAATGATTTTGTAAAGCATAAATTAGAATCTGAATTGGAGAATGTTTTGGATTTTTTTTTAAAAAATTATTTAATATTAAGTCAATTTTCAAATTGTTTTAGAATTTGTGCTTTATGTTGAATGACCTATTCTGAAAATGATATGTGTTTTGAATTTACACATGGTATTCCTATGAGGGATCATATATATGGAGGTACACATGTGGAATGTGGGAAATCGGTGGTATGTGTGGATGGGTTCTTGAACTAGTGCAATGATATATATATATATAATACTTTATCAAATACCAACAGTGGGTATTAAGGTTGTTTTGTTTGCTAAAAAGTCATTTTGAAAAAGGGAAAAATTAAATGTATTGAGAAGTGAGTGAGAAATTTGTTAGTGTTCTCTTTTCAGTTTTCGTATCCTATTCGTGGGCTCTTGGTTTTATCATAGTAAATTTTTTTTGGAATAGTAATTTGAGTTTTAGTTTCAGATTGTGATTGAAGTATGGAATTTGGATTTATGATGATTATTTCTTCATCTTTGTGCCTCTTTATGTTGAGTATGCCACCCAAGAAAATCTCAGAGTATTCAATTGAGTCTCTTCTAGTTGTAGGCACTACCTATACTCTTAATAGAGTGGTGTAATTTTTTTCATTTTGGATGTGGTCCATTTTCTTGGATATCATTATTTATTTAACTCAACAGACTGTCTTGGTGAAATCATTGTTGTTTTGAGGTTATTAGATACTACAAAATCTATGAGGGTCTATGATGGTTCTGGTTTTTTTAAAGGATAATCTTTTAATTGATGTATGGAGATGATCCCAACATCGTTTCCTGATGGGATGTCTTTGAAGGTGTTTAAGACCAATTTATTATGATGATTTATACCTAAGGAGGGGAAGGCGAGGAATGTGGAATAACTCAGAAGTGTATAGAAAGGCCAATGAGTAGTAAAGGCCTATGCGGGGAATTTCAAGGGGTTTATTCCTTTCTCTCTGTAGGTAGCATCATAGAACATGTAATAATTTCTCTTATGTTGGGCCTTCATACAGGGTTTAAGGACCGATTCTTTTTCTTGTTCAGGAAGGATCATCATCCAGTGAGTAGATTGAACCATAAGAACATGTACAAGATAATTCTTCCTATCAATTATATCTTCTACATGTTTGGAAGCTCTCTATTTTTATTCTGGTGCGGTCAGTTTTAGTACATTAAGTTGCGTTTTTGTCATCCTATATGGCATATCATTGGTGATGGATGTTTTTTAGTGGCTTGAAATTGTCAAAACTAAGGTGGTTGAGGTTTTTGATGAAATTTAAAATGAGTGTTTCTCTGAATAATTTCATTGATAACTCTACCTAGACACTGAATTGAGTGGTGGAGTACTGGACTATATTTTTTGTAGACCACAACCAATTATTCTATGATTGTCGTCGGCATTTTATACCTGAAAAATAGAAGAATGTTTCATTTTTATGTGAAAATATGTTCTCTTCAGCATAGTCGCTTGGGTTGGGTTAATTGATTCTAGGAGTCACACCACTGAAGGAGAAGTTTTAGTTGGATATCATCATATCCTGACTACAGGGAAGAAAATGCTTCAAGAAATCAGAGCTCTATCCATAGGACTTTGAGTGATGATTTTTACACATTCATGAAATAGTTAGGTGTGGAGGACCATGGTGTGACTTTTGTGTCCAGTGCTGGAATAATGATGGTTTAAATTTCTCTATTGTAGCATCCTAGTATTTTAAGGTTCCGTTTTTCTATAAGAGGTGTAGAGGTCTCATTTTCTCATTTTGGCCTTTGTTATTTGAATACACCACACTGGTTGTAATAAATTGCGGTGATCTAGTTTTCCTATTATTCTACTAGTAATGCTTCCTCAAATGTGAGCTTTGAAGGTTGTCTCTCTGTGGCTGTGAATCACGGGATGATTGTCTCTATTATGTCATCAATTCCTTCTATTACCCATTCTTGTTTGAGGACATTATTATTTTGCATATGCATCCATCTTGTGGAAAAATTAAGAGAGGATTGGTCCACTATTCATTTTAGAGAATTTCATTAAGGACCCAATGTGGTGAAAGTTTGATTTATGCAAAGAGTTCATGGGTTGGTTTGTGGTTGGTTACTTGTATCAGTCTATGCTAGTTGGCCTCTATTTATCAGTTCATAATTGGTGGGAAGACCAGCCATGAATCTTGTTGTGCCATCTTCGAGAGTTGGTTTGTGATGGAGTGTTGGTCTGTGTTGTCATTTTCATCTTTGGATCATGTCTGTAATTCTAGAGTTAGCATGTTCTAAGAGTCTCAATATTTGTAGTGATAGTAGTGTTCTTATGGTGGGGAGAACCCTCCTTATTTCATGATGTATCTTCTCATTGTAGTCTCCCTTAGGCATGGTCAGGTGATACTAGTGGAGTGAAATGTCCCATTAATTTCATGATTTCATTTTCCACGTTCTGTTTCGAACTCTAGTTTGATTCCTTGTTTGGATGAGTGACTATTTGGGGGAAGAATAGTTTTGTGGTGGGGAGAATTGTTACACCGCAACCCAACGTATTAGGGTCACATTTATTTATATTTATATTAGAGTCTTTGGTTCTTAAATTTTATATATTTACTAAATTAAATTCAAATTGAAATAAATTAAAAAAATGGATAATGATATAATAAAAATAATATTGATAATATTACTATTATGAATAATTATTATATTATTATTATGGATAATAATATTTTTATTATTTAGTCAATTATTATTATTATGTTAATAAAAAATTATTATTATTATTATTATTATGTTTTGTTTTTATTAAATTTTTTTTATTATTATTTTCTCAAAACACTAATTAGGTCATTCCCCTTCCTCCCCCTTACCCTACACAACGCCTCCCAACCCCTCCATTTAGAGAGATGGACCTCCTATCATCACCCCACCTTTTGAATCTCCTCCCATAAGAAACCCTTTTTCTGAACTCCCTCCCTCCTCGCATGGCGGCCATCACCCTCCCCTACTCGCATGACCCTCCCTCCCCCTCTCTTGCTCACACGATCTAGCTGGCCGAGAGTGCTTTGAAGTTCCACATCTTGCTTCTAGATGCCACTTTTTCTCTGAATTATTTATGCAGATATCTCCAATGAGCATATTCTACCTCCCCCTTCCCTATATTATGTGTTTTATTTGATTTTATGTGGTTTTCACACCTTGGATAAAGCCTAATAAATTTTTTTTTATGGTTGAAATTGTATAATGTTTTTGATTATGGTTCTCTGGTTCCTGCCGAGACCAGTTCTAGCCGCTTCCATCAATGGAAGTGGATTCCCCATGGTATTCAGGTAAGGATTTTTTAATTTATTCATTGTGGATTAATTTGAATTTATGGTTTTTTGATTTTTTACCCTCTGGTATTTTCTCTAAGGTCTATATAATAGTACCAGGTCTTTTTGGTTAGTTTCAATTCGTCAGTCACTTGTCGAGGTAAGATTTATCTCATTGCCCTGTTTAACATGGTTCTATTTGGATCCTTTGGAAATTTTAGGTCTCCTTTGATCGTTGTAGTGTTACTTGGACATTGTGTTGTTGATTCAAGTCATTGGAAGTGAATATCAATAAGTTTATACTTGGTTATCCATGCTTATATACAAATCCTCATTGTGCATGTTCCCTAATGGCATGAGGAATATGTTATTGTATCAATATATATATATATATATATTAAAGTTTATATGTGCGTTGGTAAAGCGATCTTAGGCTTCCATCATCAAATGATACGTGGCTTGAGTGCATTGGATTGTTTGGTGCGGTATCAAGTCCCTAGTCCAAGGGTGACTCCCCTGTGTTTGCATTGGTATATAAATATATAAATGTAGGTTCCCCATTTAACATGTAATTCATCCATGGAATTGAATGCACATGTATGAGACTAGATGTGCCTATGTGTATATATCAAAAATGAATATATAGGTGATTGGAGACTGGTATCTGCATATATGCATACCTGTTAGGATCCCCATGCACATGTTAATCGGCCATGTGAATGTATGCATATGGGATAGGTGTCTATACAGGTATGTGAAGGCTCATATGCTTAGTGGGGGAATTGCAATTTTTTGTTAGAAAGCACCAAGAGCTAAAGTGGACAGAATGATTTTACCCTGAGGTAGGTTCCCTATGCCTTGATTTTTACTAAGAATTTCTTTAATTGAATGATGTTACTTTAAAACTCTTTCCTGGGGTTTTAAATGAAATTAATAGGCACTATATATATATAAATGGTAGGGGATCTATGCCATAGTACCACTAGAATCACTTAAATATGATTGTTTGTGTTTATAATATTTTTTGATTGATTATGTGTTGTGAATTATAATTTTGGAACAGATTGTGTTTTTAAAAAGTTATAAATGAATTTTTTATAAAGGAAATGGACATGTCTTGTGTGTGCATTAATTTAATGTTTTTAAGATGTGTTTTAGGGGTTGTATATATGGTGTGAAATGCATTTCCATGGATTCCAGATGTGTGTATATTTTAAGGGATATTTGGAATGAAAAATGTATCACATTGGGTGTGTTTATGTTTCTATTCATTTTGTGTATAATTTATGAAGTGTTTTAAACTTTGTAATGAATGTTTAAAAAAAAATTTTAATTTGTGAGTGGTTTTATGAGGGGTCTTGGCCTATTGTTTTGGTTAGTCTTTATTGGGTGTTTTCTTATGTTATAAAATACTAATTTTGGATCTTTGTATGTGAAGTGAAATGTAATTGAAAAGGTTATTTTCTATGGTGTCTGTAAATTTCAAAAGGTGTTGCTTTTTCAAGAGGGGTGTTATCATTGAATTGTTTGGACTTTGTGTTAATGTATAGGTGTGGTGTGCGTGCATGTGAAAATTATCTTGATCACAAGGTAAACCCCAGGTACCTAGGTGGGCGAACTACGTCTAGTATTCCAGATGAAACGTAAGTTGTTCATCCTAGTTTCATCTAGTAGGATTCACATTACAACACGCACTAAAAACATGTGATGATTGGAGACCCCTAGTTTATGGGTGCATTCCCTACTAGTGTCTCATGAACAATAATTTAGACTATTTTGGATCTTATTCTAGGTTTTCACTAAGGTATGATGTCTCTAGGGACCCACAAATTCTAGTTACCTCTATAGATTTCCCATGGTTCTCATTAGTGGTATAATCATTATGATGTGATTTAATTTTATATTTCACATGCTTGATTCCCCATTGTGAAAACATGTAGTTTAATCTCATTTCTCTCCTTTCATTGGGAAATTTTAATGCATGCTTGTAATATATTTTGAAAAGACTGTGGAAGAGAAATTATTTCCTTAAAAAAGGTAAATGTGTTACTGGATTTTGAAAAGTCTAAAAAATTATTTTAATATATATTATTTTCAAATTAACATGATTGGGTCCCTTTTTATAGGTAAAGTCATAGGATGTTGTTAATTTTGGGCTTTCCTACTGTGCATCTTAGTTCTAATGCATACTTTATTTTCAGTTTTAGGTTGTTTTCATGGATCACTCTTGTAGAGAGTATTGTTCTATGATTTTTCGTGACCCATGGGGTCATATGGATGTATGTCTAGCTAGCAATAATTATTTTATTTTCCATTTTTTGTGTTTAAATATTTTTTTGGTTTTATTTTTGTTTATATATATTTTATTTTTTGGGATAAATCATTCACAACTGCTTTTTTTAGTGACATGAACTATATTCCAATCCATGGGGATCATGAAGGCCCATCAGGCCATGTCGTGGACTCACTTGGGTGACCAGTTCAGGGTTGACCCAGTTTGGTTCATGAAAAAAGTAGACATATCTATATTTGGTTGCATGATCCACTAAAGTTTTCTTGAATTTGCATGCATGATCCAAGAAGGATTGTCCGATATTATCCATATAATCAGAGAGTACATTTCTATATTACATCACTTGAAAAAATTGTAATTGTCTTTATGATGTCACATAATCAAAAAAGACATGTCTATATACTCTCGCATGATCGACCTGAATTGTCCTCGAGTTTTGACATGGAAATTCAGACATGTTAATATGAAATCACATGACTATTCTATCATGTTAATAAGTTTTATCGAGATAAACCTAGAATGTTCCTAGGAAATCACATGATACTGTTGATATGTCAATAAATTACTACGAGGCCAACCAAAATTTAAGAAGGCATATCATGAGATCAAAGTGACATGTCCGAGGATGTCCAACGATGTCACGAGACTAGTAAAGAACAACTTTCAATGTTTCCCTTAAATTAATCAAACAATAGGATCCTACAAACATTTTTCTGATCTTACACCTAACGAATGTTGATGTTTCATATCCTTAAGGATCATTCTTCTTGGAATCATAGACAATATCTTCATGGTATGAGAGTGCAAATCTAGAAGGATCATTATATAGACACACCCCAAGGTCTTGTTTGAGAAAGGGTTATCCTAGCAATGAGTTCTCATATGTGTCAAGGCTATATACATATTGAGGATAACCCCGTAGGATAATGTCACATGAAGCTATGTTGTTCATAAGATTCACATGGTCTCAAAGGGTTACTGTGAGGGGTTATTTAGTCTTGTGTTAAGGATTCACAATGATTCTATATGTGTGGAAAACTGTGCATGGTTCATGAGGCCCATGGAAAATGGTCTTTACACTGGATTATGTATATTCCAATACAACATTTGTATTGAGTAACTCTCGTTTTATGGGATCATATTAAACATAGTTATTCATGTGATCACATGACCTATATGCGGTCTTGTGATGGGTTCTATTGATGTGTGTGGAGAGGCTGCATATTGGGACTGTGCAACCAAAAAGGGTGCTTGATAGGAGATTATGGAATCATTTCAATGTGTGGGATACATAAGGATAGGGACTCTTGGGGGTTTTCATGTTGAGTTGGTCACTTACAAGGTCATATGAAAGCATCGTGAGATATAAAGATTTGTGACTTTTTAAGACATGGAGATTCACAAAATTATGAGACGGAAGGCTCACGTTGTCTCTTCTTCATGTCAATCTGAAAGTATTACTTTTTCATTGGTGTATATCCCTACACACCGGTGGTGGTGTATCATATATTCAATTTCATTCACT
The DNA here is from genome assembly GCA_963277665.1 of Viscum album. Classification (NCBI taxonomy): domain Eukaryota; kingdom Viridiplantae; phylum Streptophyta; class Magnoliopsida; order Santalales; family Viscaceae; genus Viscum; species Viscum album. The sequence goes on from OY728131.1 coordinate 554,909,301, forward strand.
ATCATGTCTCGGGATATTCTTTTATTCATTAAATCACATGACCTGAAGGTAGGCCTTGTGAGGATCCTCGTGAACATACATAAGGGTGCACAATAGGGTTTTTTGCAGGGTGATGTCCTTTATAGTGTAAGGAAATATGGTATGTCCACTAGGTCATATTTATAACAATGTTGAATGCTAATGTGAGATATTCTCATGATATGGATGTGTATCCATGGGGTTTCATGGAAACATGGAGACATTAATTCAATATGTACTCAAATGATATAATTCATTATTGAGATCACATGATAGTATAATGAACATGTGAAGGGCACCTGTGGTGGAATCCCATTGTAGTTTCTTGATAAAGTATCCTCTTGATTACCTAGATATGATATCCATAGGTGACAGATGGCTCCTCAATTTTCCTTCTCTGCCTCCCTCAGCATTTTCACCCCTCCTAGCATGTTTTTTTATGGGGAGGAAAGAATTATATAGGTGGGGGAGACTAAGTTTGATACACCATTAATTAGAGAGGATGTTTCATGTGCTAGATGAGGTGGTTTTAGGCTTTTTATTATCCACATTAGTGTGGATGACATGATGAAATGATAAGGTATACTACATGAACATATTAAATGACATCCTTCTTTATTTTTTTAGATCATTATCATCCCATATCATGATCCTAAGAGGTATTTTTACCAGATTCAGGCTGTTAACATGAACTCTTTCATGTGATGCATCAGGTTTCCGTAAATAAGAATATGAATGAGAAATGATTTTTAGGACTTGGGATATCACTAAAATATAGTTTTCCTTGGTATTATTGTCCTAGAGGGTTGGGATCTTGAATATGGTGTTTGGGTAACTCACTATGTTAAACATGGGTTGTTTGCAAGAACCATTGGTCAGAAGAGGCTAATGAAATTTCCCGAAAAAAATAGATGGAGTGGATTATCTTGATTGTATAGGGTTACTTATTTGAGTATGTTTTTATGGTGGAGGAACAATATTCATGAGATTCTCATCTAACCTAAATTACGCCTAAAACATTTACATTCTTAATAAACAAATATAGAATCATTAGTCACCAAAAGTGATTTCCAAGCTCCTCTCTCAAAATCCTCCTGCATCCCCTAGAATTGACCCACTATCCTGTGATTATGCCACCCTATGATAGGACTCTGCTCCTCTTATGCTGGCATGCTTATGTACACCCAACTCATGCCTATGCTAGTCAGCTAAGATGCAACCCTACGTGTGGATGAGGAAACTCCCACATGAGACTAGGTTGACATAGTTGGTCTATTAACACTTGTTTTGCCATTACATTTTGGCTAAATGGGAATCCAAAATTGAATAAGGGTCAAATAATATATGCCCTCATACATCAACGATCTATCCCATCTTCCTCAAAGATGCATATATTGAGTCATTAATGGAATGTATACAATCATTTTTGAACAATTTCTATAGTCCTTTAATCTTTGACTAAATAGTGTATATTATTAATATATGGGTGTCAAAAACATATATAAAATACTTCACAGAAACACTATAAAATTTAGGAGGAAAATAAACTTTTCAATTTCAAATAAATTATCAATAGTATATATTATTTCAAAAATAATAAGTTAAAAAATAATTAATATAAAATTACAAAAATTAAAATATATTAATCTAATTTTTGGACTTAAATAATGGAATTTATATTAGTTCTTTTCATTTTAGTTAGATAAAACATCTTGTTTACACTACTATAAAAAGGAAAAATTGTATATCATTTAAAAACCGCCTAGAAAATTCATTTTTAATTTTTTTTAAAATGAAAATATTGTGTAAAAATAAATTTAATAATTAATTTTATATTGATACAAAAAAACATAAAAAACATTTTTAGAAAAATTTTGGCATGGAAGATAATGATTCTTGACTTATTGAAAAAACATGGTTCGTTTTTCTTAAATATTATTTTGTAATATTGAGTATTTAATGATTAAAAATTGAAACAAAAAAAAATTAATTTACCGAAATAAACATATGGAAGTAAAATATATGTGGTCTAATATAGAATGATTAAATAATTACTCCATGAGATATTTAAACATTAACAGTCTGGAATAATGATGGGATTTTGATTTAAACCCTTACCCCTAGATCGACATCTTTCATATCTGTCCGGACTTCAAGTATAATTAATATAGATTAAATGTTAATTGATTAAAGAAATAGTCTCATATATAACATACCATATATGACTTACATGTAAAATTTTATCAGTTTTTTATGAATGATTCGTTTTTATAAATACATGTTCCGCATAATATCTAGTTCATTTTTTATATTTTAGTTGGATTGGTAGTTTCAATATTTTTACATTACATGGATCCAAAATCTACAAAATTAATACAATGAATTAAATATAATATATATTCTTTATATATATTTATAGAGTAATCTATACAAATTATAAATATAAAAAATGAATTATATTGTTCATGTAGATAATAAGTCGAACAAATGAATGAATACAATTTTTATTTATCAAAGGATGTAAAAAAAATATAGGTAAAGAGTAATTAAATGTAATAGAATAATTATTATATCATATATATTATATATATTTATTAAATACATCATTATAACAATCCATTTCATAATTAAATGAAAAAAATAATCCAATCGCTTTGTAGAGGTGGTAGTCCACACATATGCACGAGCAACATAATTATTTTCTAACAGATCAAAAGGTTTAAAGGTATATATGATATTATAAGATCATAAGTATAATTTTTTATGTATAATAAATAAATAAATATATATATATATATATATATTAAATCCATCATTATATCCAGTTGTCAAAGGTGGTGATGGAAAATGAATTACATCAGTTCATGAGGTGATAGTCCACTGTACACATGATCAACTATTTTGTTTCACACATGATGGAGGAGGGGATAAAAATAGGTTATGAAATATTAATAATAAAAAATTACTTTTATGGTGGGTATTGGTGTATTTAATTCTTTGTTTTTGGAGAATATTTGGCAGAGTTAGGACAATAAATAAAATAAAATGCTTGGTTATGAACGATATATCTTCTGAAAACCTATTCATGTTTGAAACAAAAGCCAACATAGATGGATATAACAATCAATAAAAGGACTACATAACATGTTAAGGTATGTTATTAATGTATGGGGTGGGTTTTATCCTAACCAAATGAATCATTAAGTGTGGAGAGTACACAAGAGTGGGTAACCCTTTAAAATTGAGGTGCCCAAAAAACATGTAATTTTTCCAATATTTAAAATAATGTGAAGACAATTTCATGGAAATAAGGATCCAAAATAGACCAAACTCATGTTATAGATAATTAAAGTTAAAAAATTGATATATTATATAAATTAAATAATTTTTAGTTCATTTTGACCCATATCTATTTATTTTTACCTCTTTATAAAACTTTTCTAACCTTAACTGTGGTTACAATTTTTATTGTATTTACTATAAATTATTAAAAAAAAATTGGTTGATATAATTAAATAAAATTAATTATTATTACTCAAAATATGAAATATTTTTTTCCAAATTCAATTCAAATAAGTGGTATAATTAATGGTAATATTAAATCTGCACTCGCGACGAAAAAACAAATATCTGAAGAAAAAGTTTTCTAATGTTAAAAACATTTTTATAATAAAATTGAACAAAAAATTTATTACAATGATATAAATTAGATTATTCATAACTTAATTTAATAATATTACCTACAAAAAAATTTATCCAAATATTATTTTTTAAAATGCTATAAATGTGTTTTTTTCTAATAAAAATCTGATTTATTAATTAATCATCCAAAATTTTATCTTTTAGTAACATTATCAAATATGAACTATAAAATAATATTTAAATTTCTATTTCAAAAATTAATTTCATTTTATCAAATAATATTTATAAAATGGAAAAAATTAATTTAAAAATATATGTGAAAAAACACAATGAAACTATTTTTTTGAAATATATAGTTTTTATAAAAAACAATGTTTTTTATTATGTCATGCATAAAAAAATATTATTTTAATAATAAAATATGTGATAATATATAACTATCGTAAAAATAATTAATAAATAGCGATTAATTTAACTTATAAAAAATTATTCTAGAATAATCTTCTTCCAAAAATTTTTTTTATTCAAAATGAGTTTTATTTTCATTTCTATTAAATTTATAACAGATGATTTAATTTTATAAAGTTGAAAACCATATAAATTCTAGAATTTATTTAATCATATACATACACTCCAATTTAATGGCTAGGTTATAATGATTCTCTATATTACTATATATTTTGACTTGGGGTTGTGCGTATAAAAATATATCGAATACATTACGTTTATTTAAAAATAATTATATCATAAAATCATATGGTGTAACATTATATCACCCTTAAAATTAATTTCACCCTTAAAATTACATTAATTCAATGTAAATAATTAGGATACATCTAACACATCACATCATTATGTTCTCATGAAGCTACATTGAATTTATAATTCTTATAGGGAATTTTAACAACATGCATAGTATTCTTATATATCACATTATATCTATGATCCATAAAATTTAATAGTTGTTAAACATTAGAAAGATCATTCTCCAAAATGTGACCTCATAGATCAATAAATGTGAAATATCAGATATATACATCTGCATGATAGATATATGGAATACATCATGAACCTGATAGATTTTTGATGGATGTGGCATGACATAATTGATCATTCCTACATGATCAATAATCTCGAATTGGTTAATATAAATAAGGATTAAATTTCCATTTTTTCTTAATTGCATCAACTTATTCCATGTAAAAATTCATAAAACCACCTTCTCACCAAATTTGACCTTCGGATCTCATACATGATTTTCAAAAAAACATTTTTACCAAATTTGAGTTCCCTTGATGTTTTGTTATATTATTCTGACATTATCCATCATTTCCTCAGAAAGATGAACTCCCAATAGCATAATTTCTCTAACATCATCCCAACACACTATTGTAATTTACTTCATTACATAGTGGTATTCATAAGGATCCATCTGAATTCTCGAGTGAAAGCTATTATTGTTTAAAAACTAAAGTAGAGTAAGTTGTTGATCCCAAAAACCATTAAATTTTTGGTAATTAGGATCTTAGAATATATTATAGGGTTTAAGTGCTCCACTCAAACTAACTATCATTCTGAGGATGAAATTTTTTCTAAAACATAGCTCAATATCCATATTCTACTAAAGTCTAAAAACATTTGATGTAAACCTCATATCCAGATCATATTCAATAGAATATGGCAGTATATAAAACTTTAACACTTACATAATTTATATTCAATCAGTATAATCCATATAGAAATCCAATTTGATATTAATAAAGTGTGCAAACATCATAAGGAAATCGACTATAACACATATATCATTATTTACATTTGATGTTTTGGGGATCCTGGTAACAAAATCCATGGTGATGTTTTCCCATTTCAATTCTAGTACGGGTAATGGTTGTAACATCCCCAAAGATCTTAGCCTCATAGCCTTAACTTATTAACATACCAAGTACCAATATACATACTATGTAGTATCTACCTTCTTGTTTAAATAGTTGAAATAATCATTCAAATCTTTATACTTTTTCAGACATTTTAGATGGATAAATAATGATGAAATATAAGAATCATCCAATAGATTCTTCTTCACATCTGGTATGGATAGAACATATACATGGTCCCTGAAACATTTCATTCCAACACAATCAAGGATAAACTAATGAAAATTTCTCACCCTATTTAGCAGGTCTATATCTTCCTTATTTTCATTTCTAATACTCACATATATTTTAAGATTATTCCTATGAAAATAAAAAAATATTGGATCTTTTTTGATCCTCATCACAGATAAAATAGTATGTTTTTTACGACATAGATCATCAAATGGATTTTTCTCCTTCTCTGGTTGGTAATTTGTCAATAAATGATAACATTTGACCAAAATTTTACTTCCTTATTCAGAATATATTCAAATCTTCTATTTAAATATATAAAATCAGATTGTATGATCAGAATATATATTACCCCTTCTACCATACAGTTAATGTCACTATATCTTCAAGGAAGAAATTACCACTACCAACTCCAAATCAGGAGTTGGTTAATTTATTTAATGAATTTTTTGTTGGATTGTTCAATATTTTATTACTATCCTTTCTACATGAGGACACATCTCAGTCCCTTCATTGATGTATTGTAAATTATTTCCACTATAGGATAGTGTAAGAATATTCAAAGTGAGAAACCACTTTTTTTCATTGAATCCTTATTCGCATTCCTCTATACATAAAAACATATTCAACTTCCATGTCAACTTGGTGAGTGGACTATATTTTCATGAGAAATATCACAAAAATCATCAATAGTATCTATCAAACAAGAAAATACTATTGATTTTGGGTATCATGGTAAGTCATGTTCATTTTTCAATAATATTATTCATTGAAGTATCCAATAATAAACCCTCACTTTTGATTATGTGAATTAATAACAATACCCTCTAAAGCCAAAATTCACACATGCTAAAATTAGCATAAAACTTCTCCTTGTTTATGGTCATCAACAAAATTATCAAATTTTCTTCATGTTCATTATCATTGAATATATTATAATATTATCTATAAATAATACCAAAATATTTTCATGAGAATCTATAAAGACACTATTCATTAAATTCTTGAACATAATAGGATCATTGGAATATGAATATGGAATTATTATAAATTTATAATGATCATACCTCATACGGTAGGTTTCCATGGTTATATCATCTATATTTATCCTTATCTAACAACACGCAGGTCAAAGATCTATATTATAAAATAATTTAGATCCTTTTAAGTTAACAAATAGATCATAAATATTGTTTAGATGTTACTTATTCTTAATATTGATCTTGTGATGTTCTCTTAATACATGTATAGACACATTGAACCATCATTCATCATATGATAAAGAATGTGTGGACCCCATGGAAAATAACTGGGATGAATGAATCCATTATCTATATTCTCAAAGACTATCTTCTAAAATTCTTAAACTCTATCATTTCCATTATATATGGATTCTTTGAAATACCATAACACAACTAATGAATTCTATTCAAAAATATCTTTTATGTTTAAGGGGATGTATAGGCATGAATTTATGAAATAAATCATCATATTAGTAAATAATAAATATATTTTCAATGATGATTTTATCTACAAAAAAATTGACATAAATATACCTTAGAAAAAGGGAGTAAAACCCAAAAGATATAAGTAATTAATGTTGGGTTGTCAGGTTCTTCTTCAAACTGATAGATCATTGAAGGCTAATACTAAATATAAAAAATAACTTCACTTACTCAATAATTGATAGGACCTCTATAATAATAGAGGCAATCCATAAACAAAACATTATCAAACTCAACAAGAGGATGTAAAAAAATATGTCATGAAGAAAAATTCTTACCACAACATAGGTAAGGTGTTATAAACATGAGATGTAGTCATCCTACCATTACGGGTTTTCACCACAAACTCAATATCTAATCATTGAGGTGGTGATATTAAACCTTTAAATATTATATAGATATAATACTATAGGTATAAATAGATTAATATAAATAATTTCCAATAATAGATAAGATAAAAAGAGTCCATTTCACCACATAATTGTAATCATCCACATTGGCAATTGTAATGGAATAAGCTTAACCTTCTCTATATGTCTTCTTTTATGGAAAATTCCATTGATACATGGGGGTTTGGATGGAATAGTGACCCATATCTATATAATTAAATAATATTACATTTATGGATCTTACCTTACCCTTTCATTCATAAGCATTATGGTATTTTTCTAAAAATCAAAGCCAATTTATTTTCCTTTTAGGCATGTCTCATGATGTTACTTTCAATATGTATAACTTGTTTGAAAAAAATTCTATTCTACCAATTAACCTTGTTTTATTCTACCATTCTCTTCTTATCATACATTCTTTTCAATCTATAAGTCATAGAGAATTATTTCTCTATCATGATAGCACATAATACTATATACTCATATGATGATAATTTTTGGATGATATTTCCCTTTGATGTATTGGATTATTCTCATAAAATAAATGACTAATATTTATTTTTGGAATATGTACATATTATTAGGTATTCCTTTCATGACATGAATGGTTACCTTTATACTTAGTAAAACATTCATCTTCATTTTTTCTAAGACTTAAATATTTTCTCTCCATATCCTCACATTTGTCATGGTGAAATTATTTTTCCATGAAAAGTTCATTAAAATCCTCCCATTCCATGTACTTTTTTTCTCATCATTTGTGTTTTGAATCAATGATAAACATTGATCTATATCCCCAGATAAATGATAAACATCCCTGACAACCCTCTACCTTACATTACTTCCCAAAGTGATTAGTATCTTCTCAAAGGATGTTTTCCATTTATCCACTACACATGTATTTTTTTCCCATTTAATAGAGGATATTTCTCCTGCATGAATATTTTGAACATTGTTACACTACATTGTTGTTCAGTATGCTACTACATATAGAACATATTATTGGTTATAACCTGAGGTAGCTACCCTAATTTAGTTATCATTTAATCCAATACTACACTAGCTTCATTATCTTTCATAAGAGGGAAATCTAAAAATCAATTATATTCATTTATATAGATATCATTCCTTAATATTGGAAAAATTTATAAAAAATGGAAAAAATAGATTCGTTTATAAAAATGTAATACATAATTTATAATTTTAAAATTATTTAAAAACATAGAATATATTGAAAAATATATGTATAAAAAACCTATAATCCTAAGTGTGATTTCATTGAGAATGTTCTCAAATAAAAAAATTATTAAATCCTTCATAATGTTTTTTAAAGAAAATGGGAATTAAACAAATCATATCCCCTTGGGAGTGACAAACTAGGTGCAGATTAAGGGAAATTCACTGTGCCCCATAATTATGGTTGGGAAATACTCTAACCAAATCCATTTAGGTTATGACATTTAGATTCTTTTATGAAAAAAAACACATTCACCTAAAAATTCTTGATAAAGATATATTTTTTTAGAAAACAGAATAATATCAACTTTATCAAAACATTAGGATGTTATCCAAAACATAAACTTATCCAAAAAGTCAATCATAATGCTATACTTCCTAATATATGTTTTTCTATATCCACATCCCATGGATTCTACTAAACATTATTTGATACCATCTATAATGACCTAACCATAGTAGCATATATTAGGTAGTTACATTATTAAATCAGTACTAAATTCAAGAAATCACATCCTGAAGGACTGAATAGTATAGTTTTCTTGTAAATCTAGATAAATACTTGAATTTGACATTACATTTGAAAACATTAAATAAAAAAAATACTATTATCTTTGATAATGACATTATGTCCTTTAACATATCACTAAATATCACACATAATAAACATCATTTAATCATAGTAATAAGAAACAAAAGAAAGGGGAGGGATTATATGCTTATTAAGGGTATGTGTACAATATAATAGTATAAGAAAAGAATAATATGAAAATAATATTGGTGATAAAATAATGTCACATAAATATACACATTATATAAAAACATATCCAATGATAATTTATAAAATTAAATAACCACATGTACATCAATAATTGATTTATTAATAATAGAATGATTAATTTCAGACATCTACAACTAACCATCAAGGCCCCCAGTGAATAAATCTTACATAAATAGGTAAGGAAATGAAAAAAAAACCTATATAATTTGTATCACGAGAATAACCAATGAATCAAGGGTATATGAAATTACAGACCCCACTAGCCACCTAATAGGTCCAATGCATTCATCTTAAGAATAATCAATATAATATAATCTTCTTTCCATAAAAATAAATAACTACCTATATTGGAAGAATTATAATATTAAATATCAATCCATTACCCAGCAATCCAATTTATAAACCATCTATTGAAAAATGGAGGATAGTATCACTATATTATATCTTCATCATAATATTCAACATTGTTTATTTGAAAAAGATTTTTATACATTTCAAAGATCATTAGAATATTACGTGAGGGAAATACCCTTTTCACTTTGAAATCAATTTTTTAAAGTCTAAAATATTTACCAAGAAATATTAATGAATTATTTTAATTCCTAATACAATTTTAAAAATGAATGGGAATAATTAAAGTAATGAATGTTCATAAAGGTGGGTAATTCAATTGACTCCCTACATGCTAATAAATTTCTTTCACACTGTTGTAGAGTGGTCAAAAAGTACATCATTTAAACAATGAAAAGAACATTTCTTTTGAAATATTTACAAAAATATAAACAAGGGTTAAAATTAATTTAATAAATCATTGGATAATCATAAAAATAATCATTAAAGTTTTTCCAAAAACATTTAGATGGAAGATAAATATTCTATAGAGAGTTAATAAATAAGGTTCCTATTCATTAAAAAAATTATTTTGGTATCTTGATTACATAAAGAGATGAAATTGATGGGAAAACTTTTAATTTTTCAAAATAAATATAGGTTAATAAAATTGAAGGGGTTTAATATGTATCATTAAAATAATTACACAATTATATATATAAACAAGAACTATACCAAATAATGATGTTATTTTGAAATAACACCTTTCCTTATGTATGAATTCATTTATTTGTGTCTGAAGCTCCTATATAATTAATATATAATTGTTATAAAATTATTCTAAAACCACAACCATATATTTTATTATATATATGATATAAATATAATAATTTATCACCCTTTTAATTATATATTTTAATAGTAATCTATGTTTGGGATAATAAATACTTCATTATGAACATTTTGGTTTTGTAGTTTCATTCCTTTTACTTTGATCATGGTAAAATATTACCCATAATGTTTAATATCCCATATATTTTACTTATACTCATTATATATGTATTTTCAGTAATCCTTGAATTTTAGAGTTGGAAAATGAATTAACACACCCATAGAGATGTTAACCCATATATACCATGAACATTATATCTATTATTTGAAGGATATCGAAAAACCGTAAATAGTAATTCATTATTATAGAATAATTTTAAATCTAATATATCATAAATACTAATTAATTACATCAATATTTCTGTCATTTTCAAAATAAAATGAAAAATAAATTGCATCGCTTCATGGAGATGGTAGTCCACATATACGAATGAGCGGCGTTATCATTTACTAATAGATTTAAATGTAAACAGGTCATTCTAATAATATTAATATATTAGTATAATTATATCATAAATATCAAATATATACATGAAATCCATCATTATATATAGCTATGATATGTGGTGATGGAAAATAAATTACATCGATAAGTGAGGTGATATTCTACCATACAAATCATCGAAAAATTAATTTCCCAATTAATGGAGGAGGAGATAGATAGAGGTTATTCCATTAACATAATAACATATCTATATATAGAAGATACTGATTTTATTATTTTAACATAGTGAAATATTATTTGTAAGAGGTAGAAGAAAAAAAATTAAAATGCTTAGATAAGAATGATGCCTCTTCTTTGTAAGGGATTTTAGTAGGTATTAGCTTAACCAAAAGTCACCTAATGTGTTATTAGGAGAGGATAAGATATTCCCTTAAATAATTTATGTCATTGAATCACATGCAATTTTGAAGGTTTTACAACAATTGTTTTCAAATTATTGGACATAAGGATCCAAAATGGAAAATTCTCGAACCTCAAATGAAAAAAGAAAAAATAAGGTTGTATAATTGAAATTAAATATTTTTTAGTTCATTTTAATTTTCATATTTCTATTGTAACCCATGATAAACCTGTTGGAACTGTAAATGTGGTTTTAGATTATTTTTATTTTACAATTCATTTTACCAAAAAATGAAGATGAACTTATTACATAATATTATTTATTATGATTAAAAATAGGGAATCCATTTTATAAAATTCAGTTCATAAAATTAGTATAATTTAATATAAAATTAAACCCACACTCACAAGAAAAAAATAAATTTTCAAAGAAAATGTTTTTTCAAGAATAAAGAAAATTAAAATTTTATTATAAAATTAATTATAATGAACAATATTGGTTTACTCAAAAACATAACTTTACTAATTTCACTTTTAATTTTTTTTAAACAAAATAGATCATTATAAATTCTTTAATGAAAAATGCATTTTAACTAAAATCAATATTTTTCACTATTCTTAAAAAATCATTATTTTCATAATATTAAGAAAAAAATAATTATAATATAATTTGGACCTTTTTATTTCAAAAAATAAGTCCATTTTTTTAAATATGTTTTCTAAAAGTGTAAAAATTTTATTTTAAAGTTAACATGGTATTGTGCAATGAAACACATTTTTTAAAAAATATAATTTTTAGAATAATCATGGGTTCATTATTATCAAATTCCTAAAAAAAATTAGGTAAATAATAATTATTTTTGAATAATATAAATTTGATTAAAATAATTAAAAAATATCAATTAATTAAATTTACTTACAAAAAGAAATGGTGTGAATAAAAACAGTTTTTTGTAAAAACATTGTTTTTTCTTTCAAATGGGATTTATATTCATTTATATTAAATTGATATCTAATGAATTTTTCTATAAATTATTAAACCATATTCTTTTCATTATTTTGTTTTTCATATCCATACCCACTAATTTAATGGATGGGTTATAATTTCATTTTTCATTACAATTCTTTTAGACTCCAAGTTGTGTGTGTAGGAAGATTTCAAAGAGATAATTTTTAAAAAAAAAATAAATATGTCATAAAATATTAGGTTGTTAAACCACCAATGCTCGAATTAGAACTAGTACTATGAAAAACTAAAATCCACTAACCCAGAGTATGTGAATACTTTATTGCATTGGTACAGATAGAATTGATTTAATCTCAAAGGGCTGATCCATTTATAATTCTTCAAGAAATAGATACATACATGATTCCCATTTTACATTTGAAATATAAAAATACATAGCATAAATATCATCCATTAAACCTTAATATTATTTATAATATCCCACTTCATTTCCTGAATAAAAAAATAAATAGGTGGTCTCATATTCTATGTAAGGGTTATAGTTAGTGGAATCTATCTTGAGTAAATAAGGCATAATAAATGTGGTATGGTAAATAATTAAAAAAATTCCATATAATCAATAAATTATGAATGAAATCCATTTGTGGATAATATTAATTTCGTAATCTCATGGATAATAATATCTAAATTTTAAATGTATTTAATGCTTAATATTGGACTCCATGGTCTCAGAAACCAAGATATCTTTACCATCATGAACTTCGGCCAAGATAGTTTAATCGATGGGTATGAATACACCAAAAACCAATTTAATTCCTGCTTATTATTTTTTTTCTTCAAACAAGTCAACACATTAAAGGAAAATATAATTATAGGCCCCACCTATCACTACATGTTAAATAAATTTCTCAAATATTTTATGGTCTAGTTTAATTCAAACATAATAACCCTTATAATAAAATATCCCTACTGAGTAATGAATATAGATTAATCAATTTATCCCTTTTCAAAACAGTCACCATATAAAAAAAATTTCAATGTATAAGAAATAATCATATCTATGATACACATATTATAGATATTTAATAGGATTGTAATTTCTAATGATGAAACAATATTGAATGATTAAAGGGAATATTTATAACTAAACATATAATCAATATATAAGAGATTTCCATTATAAAATTATATTTTTTATTGAAATCAATTATGTTATAGAATCGGAGAAGATGCGATCAAAAAATTTAAAATAATATTCCATAATTAATTTCTATTTCAATCTCATTGAAATATTATAGATGAATCTAAATGATGTAAAATAGTTTTAGAATAATGAATTTACATTAATTAAATATTCGTTAAGAAGATAACATTCATTTTTTACGTTTTATAAAATGTTTGCAAATAAATCTTTCTAGGGAAAAAGGTAGAATGATTAACTTAAAACCATGTTAAAATTTTAGGATAACATAAAATATCCTTAATAAATGATATATTTAATTAAAATTACTTTATTAAAATAATTTTAAATAAATGGACTTTGAAAAAAATATCCCCAATCAAAATGTAAAATAAGATTAGATATTTTGTTAAAAATCGATCTTGAATGATTATATTAAATTAGATAATTAATTTCCTTTAATAAATTGATATCATGTTTAATTCGTAAAATCGGAAGTATATATAATAGATAAAATAAATATGTGCATATTACTAAATATGCCATAATGGAATGGAAATTTAAATGAAATCCCATAAAAAATATCAAAACATTAGAGTGATAATCAGTCAATTATGTTATTATGCGTGATTATTGTTAATAAAAATTGTGAAAATACAATATAAAACAAATAATGTTCATTTTACACATAATCATGGAATCACATTGTCAATAATATAGAGATATAAATCATCCAATGGAAATTGTGTTGGCAGACACCTCACATTCAATTTGTCTCATATATACTTTTAATCTCCAATATAAAAAATATAGAGTTATTATAACAAAAAAAATACCCATATAGATATATATGATATATTATAGGTTCCCTATATAATTTCTTACCACCCATTTATTAAAAATCATTTATTATCAATCTTTTTTGTGTTTAAAACTTCATTTTTCTTATATTCTTTGATTTGGTAGTCACTGTCCTATATTCTAGATCATGGTTCCTTTATCTTTATAATTTTAATCAAGATATAAATATAATATATATCCATTAAATCAATATGTTTTACCATTCATGTAATGAGTAAATGAAGAATACTTCACATCACATCATGTAGGGGTATTCCACTCGTAATCCTAAGTGATATTATAGTTTTTTCAAAGGATTAGAAGGTAAGAAGGTAGATTTGATGTTACAAATATAGAATAATATTTTTTTCATAATGATCATATATATTTATTAGTTTTATACTTATAACCGTCCAAGTATAATGTTGAAGAATTATTAATTACACCGCTACATGAAGATAGTTTTTCAAATATACATAGGAGTGATTTTTTCACATTTCATTGGAGGAAAAATAGTTTTGAAATAGTTGTTCAATTACCATAATAATATATATAAATATTCATGATGCTATATTTATTATTTAATTATAATCACAATATATTAATATAAATTACCTATTATTCTACAAACTCCCAATAGATATCCTCTTAGGGGACACAATGTTGTTCTTTTGAAAATGAAATAATATCTAGAACATGTATAACCGTGTTAAGAATATAAATGGAGAGAGTTTGGATTATATAGGTAATAAAATATGGATTAATAAAAATAAATAAGTGTTATTCTTTTATAAGTGATTTTAGTAGTATTATTGTAATTTCATAAAGTATAAAATCAATATAAATTACATTTCATATCCATATTACCTCAAATTGATATAATTATATAATCATCTGAGGATGAGTATAAATACTATCCTACCAAATTTTTGTTACTTTTTCACCCTTATCAATAATTTTACCCCCCTTTTAACATTTTTTCAATCATTGAATTTTACTATTTTTCTATACCTTAAGGGTCAATAATGTTACCATAAATGTAAAAGAAACATCCATAAATGAAGCATAGTGGATATTTTTAACCATTTACAACACATTTGGATGAATATATTTTTTTCATGAATTTTATATCATTTAATTAATTTTTATTTGTCATAAAATTTCATTAATATCATTTTAAAAAAATTAATTTAATATTACATTAACACTATTTGTTTATTTTGACTAAAATTTTATATTAAGGGTCACTACAAAAAAATTGAAATAAATTTCAGTCATTAAAAATCATTAATACTTCAAATAACTTTTTATTACCAAACATACATTCTTTTTATCCCTATAAAAAATTAATGATAATAAAAAAATAGAATGGAAATTATTAATTTTCATTAAAAATAATATTATATCCTGAAAAATCATGGAAAAATGAAAAAAGGTCATATAATGGATATTTTGATGATTATGGACTAATAATACCCTTAAAATAAATTAAAAAAAATTAGGGTCAATTTTAAGTCATTATCACATAATATTTACCAATAATTAACCCATTTTTGGTTTACCATAATAATAAAATTTACTATGATTATTATTCATAATGGGTAAAACTAAAAGGGGAATAATTTATAATTTTTCCGCAAGATTAAAATAATGGAATCCATTTTTAATTATTCTAATCACTGAAGTGCAATAATTTTATTTAAAATCAAATAACAAAACACCACGAAAGATTTTTTTTCAAAAAAATATCTCTTTATGTATAAAAATGTTTTTAGACTAAATTAAACTATAAAATTCATTCAAAAGACTATAATTGGATTAATTTTTAATAATAATAAACTAATTAAATTTTAATATAAATTCAAAATATAATTTTTTTAAATTAATTTAAAATAAAATTTTCCTTAAAAAAATTAGTACGTTTCATTATTCATTAAATTTTAAAAACATTAACAAAAATATAAAAAAATATCAACATAAGATAATTTAAATTTGAAGATAAAAAAAATATAACATTTTTTCAAATAAATTTTTTAAATGTTCTAGATATTATTAAATGATTTTCTCAGAAAAATCAAAAAACCCATTTTTTATGATTTGTTATGAATAAAATGACTTTACTAAAAATTGGTTCACTGTTTATTTCGAATTTTCCAATGCATTTATATTTTGTAAGAATAGAATATTTATTTCAAAAGTCTATTAATCCTTTTCAAACTCTCATATTTTACAATGATTTTATAAAATCGCATTTAAATGTTAATATTTTTTGGTTTGTTTAAGTTTGTTGTTTCGTGATGTATATGATATCAAATATAGTGTTCATATAAAATCATGGGGTTTTACATTTACCCCTTAAATACATTGAATCCTCTCCAAATGATTTTTTTTTAAATATAGGGTTTTAAATTTAAAAATTTCTTTATAGTAAACCATCATCATATAGAGGTGTGATCAAATATCATTAGAAAAGTTAGTGTGGGAATCATATGGGTTACCTAAAATATTTAGTATTAGGGTTACCATATAAGAAGAAATATTGTGGGAATTTAATATAAAGACATTGAAGAGAAAACTAATTCACAGACACTACTAGAGATTGATAGGGAACATGGTCACTATAATGATAACAACCACAAATCTACAAATCTTTGGTGGGTGAAAAGACCATCCATTTATTAAAAAGATTATAATATGATAACATTTTTGTTTCAAGATCCCTTTCCTTGACTTATGTAATTTCATTAAAATATATAATTATAAAATTTGGAAATAATTTTAATTTACAAGTAGAATTTATTTTGCTAATTAATTTCCACTAAATACACATCCTTTCTCCAAAATTATGTGTTTTTAGGATGAACTATACATGTATTAATCCCTAAAATTATCTTTTAATTGATAATGAGATCCAAGAATAAAAAAAATATTACTTATTTCTATCTATTAAAAAAACCAAAATTGGTATCATATACTATCAAATAAAATATTAAACAACAACCACCAAATTTCAATATAATTCATTTAATATATAGTTTCCTTAATTCCCCTCCAAAATATTTTTGACCAAATTCAAGAAAATCACACACAAATTCATTTTTATATTATTGAAAATCCAATTTATGGTTTGGTGGGAAGCATAAAGATTCATTCAATGCATCATGTTACACACACCCTCTAAAAAATTTATTTATAGAATTAAAAATTAAAAATATTTAAATAAAAAAACATCCCCATGCCTCAAACCATCATTACTCACCCATTTTTAAATTTCAAGCAAGATACCATCATCAATTCCTCAATCCTACAACATTGATCCACAAACCCTGCAGTAATAGTTTTCATGATGATACATCATCATCAATGAATTTTTATTCACCATAATCACATCACTGCCTTCACCAACACATTTCCTTCATTGACTCCTAAAATTGTCATCATCACCATCTCTTATTAAATGGCTGACAATTTTTGAAACCCAATACATTTTTTCAAACAACATGAAGCATTAGTAAAATTGTCAATCCAAAAGTGAACCAAAACACACCATGATCATCTGAACCAACCATCATCATCCAAATAGCAACAAGAATCAAATCCAACCATAACTAAAAGGGTATAATCCATGTCAAACATGCCTCATAATAACCAATGATTACTCTAACATCCCCTCTAAAAAATATCTATGGATATTTCTACCCTAGACCAACTATGAAGGGTGCATAGGTCTCGGATGTCAACGCAAAGAAGCAAAAAATGGACTTTGAAGACCATAAAATATAAAATATTTGATCAAGCATTTATCCCCAAAAAATATAAAGTATCCCATAATGTCACGTACTAAAAAAGTTTATAAATTTATTACTTATTCTTTTAAAACAAACTAATAAAATTAATCACAATTAAATATCAATGGAAAGAAAAAAATCATTAAAAATTAAAATTTATCCTCATTCATTAAATAAAATTCCAGATTATCATTTATAATCCAAAATTTATAAAATTTAGTAAAATCCAACATAAATTACTTTTTCAACAAATAACTAACTATTTTTAATGTTATTAATACATTCCCATTTACATAATCATGATTATCTCAAAATCATGATCACATTATTGGTTATCTTTCCCTTCTTTATGTATTTTCCAAAAAATATTACATTACCACTGAATCACAATTCTTGGTTATCTGTACCATTCAATATATAGTATCGAATCCTCAAATAGTACTAATATAAATCAATACTTATATATTTAAATATTCTTTTACCAAAAATTTCATTGACCAAATACTTATTCATAATTAATGAATCCAAACACATAATAACATTAATCATTCCACTTAATATATAGTAATAAAAAATTTCTTGGTCATCACCCACTGGAATATTCATTGGTATTGTAACACCCCGACCCTAGTTACCCAGAGTCGGTGCATTATTACATAACATTGGTATGATCACAAGAAAGATCAAATCTCGAAAGACCGATTGGTTTTGTAGCCTTAGAAACACTAGATATATTCATAAAGTTTTATATTACATCATAAAGTGAAAAACTACTACAACAACATAGTCTCCATATTCCACACTCATATCCCCACATAAAATACCTTCAGGTCATTCATAACTTACTTCTTCACATCCTGGGAAAAATAAAACATAGAAAAGGGGTGAGCTCAAATGCCCAGTAAGAATAACAATATAGCGGAAACATTCATAAATAAGAATAAACATTTAAGGCAATGTATAACTAAAACAAAAGCCTTTTAAACTTGAACTTTCAACATAGTATGGCATAAATAAAATTAAATAATTCCATTTACTTATTCACATGGATATTCTACTAATCGAATAATCACATGTAAAATCAATAACCACTTTCATAATGATGGAATGCATAATGATGAACTTTAATTTCTTTGTCAAGGCCTCGTCCCAAGACCTTGGGGCTAACTGTAACCGGAACCTAACCCGGAGTGCCTCTAATAACCGGACACCAACCCGGAGTGCCTCTAATAACTGGACACCAACCCGGAGTTCCTCTAATAACCAGAGACCAAACCGGAGTTCCTCTAATAACCGGAGACCAAACCGGAGGGCTTACTTTTACCGATCCCCAACCCGGAACATACTTGTCTAACACATTCATCTGAATGAAAGATTGAAATATAACATAAACATTTGGATTAAAAATAACTTATAAAATGTCAATAATTTAAACAAAAACCATGAGTGACATAATAATAACTTATCCATAGTCAAAAATATCACAAAACCTTCAATAAAATAGGAATGTTTTGTATCATAATAAATCAACTTCAAATAAGCTTAAAATCCATCAAAGGATGTTGACATAGATGAAATCAAAACTATTTTAAAGAAATATCTCTTTTTTTTGAAATCATTTTAAAAGTAACATAATTATAAAATAATACATTCAATTTGAAAATATTCTTATAAGCTTGTAAGGGAAGCTTCGACGATTTTATAACGGCGGAAAATAGCCGCACCCGCCGTATAAGTTTAAAAAAACATTCTTACCTTAATTTTGTCGAAAAGGTTAAAAAGAACCTTGTTTTGAAAACGACGGAAAGATTCCTTTATAAACCTCTTATAAAAAGTCAAACAAGGGTATAAATGACTTTAACCCATATTCTTGTAAATAGTCAAAAATGTTTTGAAATACATTTTTAAGAAACATGGATGTGGATGATAAAGATCCCAGTAGATTATTACGTATAAACAGCCTCGGATAATGAAGAGATTGTGAAATAACCCTTACCAATTTGGTAACTTATGAAACATACAGACCATGAAAGAGGTATCATACAATGAATATGTAAATACACATAAATTAGAGTGTATTACACAAAGAATATAATTATGGGCAGTACATACACCACACAAAAGGTAATGGTGGCAATATGGCATGAATCTCACGGGAATAAGGAGTGAGATGAAAACCCCTTACCTTGTACTTTTACTTGGTTGGGGTAGGTTAACCTCCTTTATAATAGTGAAATAATTGTTATTAAATTATACAAGAATCATATATATTAATATGATGTCATATATGATCTTTTAACTTTGCTTTGTTAATAATATCTTAGTATTATCGTTGTTTCGGGTGTTAACTTACTCGTTTTCTTTTATATGTTTTATTACGTAATCCATGTTTGTAATGGATAGGTTGTATATTACTCATATCCAGAATGATATAAAGTCCTTAAACATCATTTTTAAATCATCAAATGATAATTATACTTGAATGGATATGACGGAGAATGAATCTCATCACGTTCGTGGAGACGGTAGTCCGTACGTACGCACGAGCGACAATATCATTCTTTTGATATTAAAATAATATATAAATGGATGTTATATCATATATACAGAATCATTAACATGTTATATTTATTATTTACATGAGTTACACATCATTATTATACCCATCCAAATAATAATATATTGAATAACAATTACACCACGACGTGGAGACGGTAAGCCGTACGTACGCACATATGGTGACATGTTATTCAAAGGGTGGATAGAATAATGAATATGGTTGTACCATATTTATAATAACATCACAGAATATATATGATACTGGAGTTATTATTTTAGAATGGTAACAACAGAGGAAGAAGAAGTGGAAGAAGAAGGAACTTGGAAAAGGGTGGTGAAATCATTACCTCTTCTTCAGTTTCTTTTTTTTTGATTTGATCAAAAGGGCTTCTTAGGTTGGCTTTCTGATAACAATAAGGCCTCTAGGTTGTAGTGAGGGAAGTTGAGAGAGTATTTGGGTAGAGTTTTTCTGAACCAAAAGGTTTTGAAGGTGTGAAGAAATGAGAAGGAAGAGTGCCCTTTTATAAGAGGGGTGAGGGGCACCTTTGGAAAAGCTAGAAATATTAGTTTATAATAAATTCATATTCGGTTTCTAATGGCTAAATAGTTGATTATTTAAATTTTAAGGTTGTTATGGGTCGAAAACAACTCAACCAATATAATTTAGACAGGTTTGGGTACTTATATTAACCTTATCTTTAAGTATTAACTCTAAGTTAATTAGTTTCACTTTTACAATGTCTCTTTGTATTTTTATATAATATGGTTAATAAACTTACTATATACATCCAATAGACCCCCAAGTGGTCCATTAATTATGAACCTATCATGATATAAGTCTCTTGGCTGAACCTTAGATTTTTAGGAATTTAATATCAATTAATAATATAATATTTGTTTTAAGAACTCTTTTATGTCAATTTTGACACTATTCAATTGTTGATTTTTGAGAAACTCATAACAGATTTATTACTTCTCAAAAATTCAATTAAATCAATCCTAATGTATCATATTATCCTAGAAAATTAGTTTAATTAATTAAAATTTTCATATTATATTTATTTGGGTATTTATAATATCAATTATTTTAATTTTTCACTATTATAGTAATTAATTCATCATCATTGTGTCATAAATAAATTAAATTATTTAATGTCTAAAAATAATAAATAAAATATCATCATGTAGGAAATAGTTTTATCTTTATAATGAATATTTATAATCTAAAATCCAACATATATAACCCTATGTGAAAATTGGTTTGCTAAAAGATATATGCTTGTGTCATTTTTGTATTCATTTTAACTTAATTAAAATAAAGTGTCCCTATCACCTACAAGTGCCACCATGGGGTCCCAAAATCGACCCAAAGATGCCTATGGTCGAACATGTATCAACCAATAAGGCTAGGACCCGTTTTATGGTAATTTTGTATTATTATAATATTATTTTTTAACCCTTATTTACCGGATTTACCCTTAACCATGGTAAATAAAATATTTACCGCAGTAATTATTCAAAATGTCTAAAAATAAAAGTTACCTATTTACACAATTTGAACATACTGATTCCAAATATGGAATCCATTTTTCTAAATTCAAAACACAGAAGTGGCAGAAATTAATTTAAAATTAATTCCCGCTGTCAAAACAAAAAGCGTGTTTTTGAGAGATAATAATTATCAAAAGATTGACACTTGTTTATGTTCGGTTTAATTGTAAAATTATGTCCAATGACCAACATTATATTAAATGTTAAAAATATATTCTAAATATACTTTAAAACCACTCAAATTCATAACTTATCACTATTAATTATTTTGATTAAAAAAGTTGTTTTTAATTAAAATTTAGTAATTTTCACTATTCATCAAAATATGAAAGTTATCCGAAAAGTACCAAAATTTCACCTTAGGCTAAATTCGATACTCCGAATCCAAAAATGAAGTCCATTTTGAGAGATAAAATTTCTAAAATTTTAAAAGGTAGGTATTACTATTCATAACGGCTAGTTTGATTGGTTGTGGTGTGTTAGAACTCGAAGTTGCGTACAACACACGCTACTGTATTATTCAAAGGAAAGAGTACCGTGGAAGCTTGGGATGTTTCATTTTAAATTTTTTGATGTCCCCATTTAGTCAAAAAGTTTAAAATATTTTATTTAAAAAGGTTTCACTATTAAAAGTTGATAAAAGTTCAATACTGAAAATGAATCTGTTCTTGCATTATGTCTAAGAAACTCATAATATGGATTCTAAAAGTTTAAAATTTAGTTAATACTATTCATAACCTCTTTTGAATGACTTTTTTTTGGTAAGTCATGGTGTGATTGAACTCGGTGTTACGTGTAGTGAAAGTTATTGAGTTATTTTGAAGAAATAACACACTATGAAATCTTGGGGTGTTACATTCTCCCCTCCTTCAATAAATTGCGTCCTCACAATTTGAAATTGTTCTTTGAAAATAAAAGGTTGAAAATAGAAAATATATTTGTGGAAAACCCACATCGGAAATTGGGTTACTAAAATTTAGTCTTAATATGAGGAAAAGAGAAATGAAAGGGTCACCACCAAATTATGATATCAATTAGGAGAACATTGGGGGCAATTAGAGACATATAATTGGAGGAAAAACGTAAATATTTATAGGTAGTGATTGAGGTCATCAATCACAAACAAGTATAAAATTGAGGTCCTTAAACTAATCAATATATGATGATTTGAAATACCATCGGTTCAACAAAACATAGGGTATTGGGATAACACATTTTTGACGTTTCAAAATATCTTAGTTGAAATCCCACATCGAAAAATGAATTAATGAGGCCTCTATTTAAAATAAAGAGTGGAAAGTATGAAGATTACCGAAAATAACACATACTAGGGTTCCATGTAGGAAAATATGGATATGGAAGAGAAATCTAACCATCAATTATCTAATGGAGAGTGGTATAGAACATGTCTATGAAAAGG
Source organism: Viscum album (assembly GCA_963277665.1). NCBI lineage: Eukaryota > Viridiplantae > Streptophyta > Magnoliopsida > Santalales > Viscaceae > Viscum > Viscum album. The sequence continues at coordinate 554,933,347 of OY728131.1, forward strand.
CCAACAATCCCAAAGCCATAAATTAGTGACGATTTAAGGTACCATCTAGGACAACATTTTTGTTCTAAGTTCCTTTTATTAATGTTGAGGAATTTATTTATGAGTTTGGCTAAGTTCATAAGGAGATATACTTACTTTATAATTAGAGTTTTATCCATTAATAAATTTCTACCACAAACTCATCTTTCACTCTAAAATATAATAGAACGTAAAACAATTTCTATTTATACTATTCGTACAAGGTTCCAAAATAAATGAATTTATAATTCATCTACCAGATCTTTTAAAAAAAACTACATTATTTAATCCAGGACATCTCGTGGGATAGTGGTAGGTGATACACCCTTGTCGCCCTTCGATTGCGGGTTCAAGTCTCGCAGCCTTGCCGGACGCGACGGGTTGCCGCCCGACCTCTGGGTTGTCCTTTTATGGCAATCCAAAATAATCCAAACTAGAACTATCCAAAATACTTCTGTCCAAACTCACAGTTCAACATTTATAAGGAAGGTAAACATAATGTAGATCATTTTTACCCCGTAATAGCATATGAATACCTTCATCATGTATTTATTTAAAACGTTGAAACATCCTGAATTAGCATAATCCTTATTGAATACATTCATGCTCCCTTATTCCATATAATATGCTGGATATACTTCATCAATCCAAAAATGTTTTAAACCCCAACAATGATGGAATATACAAATCATTAATCTGTTCCAAGGTAGTCAAGAATATCCAATATAATTTATCCAAAACAATCATATATTATTCCAAAATCACTACCTCGGTATCAGAACTATATTATGGTTTACCATTCTCTCAACCATATATTTTCCACAAATTTATCCTACTATTGAGTCACTTTTCTTTGTTCCACACAATCTCAAGTCCTTAATGAAATAGTATTGTAGTACAATCCTTATATACTCCATAATTATTATAACAAGTACATTGTTGATACAACACTCAATTGACATAATCAACATACGAACTCTAATCATTCCTCTTCATCTGTGGTAGTATCATAAATTGATTATTATCCAATATCATCATTTGCGGCATAGTATGATGACTAGGACATAGGTTCGCGTAGTGTCCAAACTCCTTGCAAATGAAGCATTGTTCATTTGAAACCATTTTCTTACCCTTGCAGTCACGTACTTTGTTCCCTTTTCCTCCACACTTATAAAAAACTCCCATTCCTTTTAGGCAAGTTCCAGGGTGTTTCTTTCCACAGTTGTCACATATGGGAAAATTATTCTTTTCCCTCTTCCCTTTATCCATCTTTCTCTCTTCCATCCTTTTCTTCTCTTGCTTCCCTTCAAAGCCATAGGACTCAGTAAACTCTTTACTTATCTTATCAACACATGATATTATTTCTTCATATGATGATAATACATGCGAGACTATTTCTCTTGTAAATTCTGGCTTAAGACCATAAAATATATGATCCTTATTTCTCTTTGTATCATGTGCATTTCTAGAGTTCTCATTCCTCCTACTGGGTTCCATTTCTAAACAATGGCATACATTAGATTAGTTTATGAATAACAATACCTAATCCCAAACTTGTAAAACACATAACATAAATTATATAGTTTATGGATATAATCCACAATCATAAAAATGTCTCCTTTGATGAAGTATATACTCATAAACCTTTCATAATGATTTATAATGAAAATGAGAGTTATCCTAAGAATATCCCCCGGGAGTGTCGTAACCAAGAGTGCAGCAAGGCCCGTTGTCGTGCACCAGTTCCCGTTCCAATCTAGTTCAAAGCGGTGTTTTCGAGTTTTACCCCTAGGTACATCTGTGCCAAAGCCGCCTCTACCTGCTCGTATCCAGACAGGGATGTATTGCTCGGAAAACTCACAAAATCTCTACAATACCAAAATTCTAGGAAGTTCTTCTATACTAATCCTCAAAATTCATCTTAAATCTATGTGCTCTAATCAGAGTTTATCTAAATCTAGCTTCCAAGGTTTGTACTAAACTTCCTCTGATACCAACTGTAACGCCCCGACCCTAGTTACCCAGAGTCGGTGCATTATTACATAACATTGGTATGATCACAAGAAAGATCAAATCTCGAAAGACCGATTGGTTTAGTAGCCTTCGAAACACTAGATATATTCATAAAGTTTTATATTACATCATAAAGTGAAAAACTACTACAACAACATAGTCTCCATATTCCACACTCATATCCCCACATAAAATCCCTGCAGGTCATTCATAACTTACTTCTTCACATCCTGGGGAAAATAAAACATAGAAAAGGGGTGAGCTCAAATGCCCAGTAAGGATAACAATATAGCGGAAACTTTCATAAATAAGAATAAACATTGAAGGCAAAGTATAACTAAAACAAAAGCCTTTCAAACTTGAACTTTCAACATAGTATGGCATAAATAAAATGAAATAATGCCATTTACTTATTCACATGGATATTCTACTAATCGAATAATCACATGCAAAATCAATAACCACTTTCATAATGATGGAATGCATACTGCTGAACTTTAATTTCTTTGTCAAGGCCTCGTCCCAAGACCTTGGGGCTAACTATAACCGGAACCCAACCCGGAGTGCCTCTAATAACCGGACACCAACCCGGAGTGCCTCTAATAACCGGACACCACCCCGGAGTTCCTCTAACAACCGGAGACCAAACCAGAGTTCCTCTAATAACCGGAGACCAAACCGGAGGGCTTACTTTTACCTGTCCCCAACCCGGAACATACTTGTCTAACACATTCATCTGAATGAAAGATTGAAATATAACATAAACATTTGGATTAAAAATAACTTATAATATGTCAATACATTAAACAAAAACCATGAGTCACAAAAGAATAACTTATCAATAGTCAAAAATATCACAAAACCTTCAATAAAATAGGAATGCTTTGTATCATAATAAATCAACTTCAAATAAGCTTAAAATCCATCAAAGGATGTTGACATAGATGAAATCAAAACTATTTTAGAGAAATATCTCTTTTTTTAAATCATTTTAAAAGTAACATAATTATAAAATAATACATTCAATTTGAAAATATTCTTATAAGCTTGTAAGGGAATCTTCGACGATTTTATAACGGCGGAAAATAGCCGCACCCGCCGTATAAGTTTAAAAAAAACATTCTTACCTTAATTTTGTCGAAAAGGTTAAAAAGCACCTTGTTTTGAAAACGACGGAAAGATTCCTTTATAAACCTCTTATAAAAAGTCAAACAATGGTCTAAATGACTTTAACCTATATTCTTGTAAATAGTCAAAAATGTTTTGAAATACATTTTTAAGAAACATGGATGTGGATGATAAAGAGATCCCAGCAGATTATTACGTATAAACAGCCTCAGATAATGAAGAGATTGTGAAATAACCCTTACCAATTTGGTAACTTATGAAACATAAAACCCATGAAAGAGGTATCATACAATGAATATGTAAATACACATAAATTACAGTGTATTACACAAAGAATATAATTATGGGCAGTACATACACCACACAAAAGGTAATGGTGGCAATATGGCATGAATCTCACGGGAATAAGGAGTGAGATGAAAACCCCTTAACTTGTACTTTTACTTGGTTGGGGTAGGTTAAACTCCTGTGTAATAGTGAAATAATTGTTATTAAATTATACAAGAATCATATATATTAATATGATATCATATATGATCTTTTAACTTTGCTTTGTTAATAATATCTTAGTATTATCGTTGTTTCGGGTGTTAACTTACTTGTTTTCTTTTATATGTTTTATTACGTAATACATGTTTGTAATGGATAGGTTGTATATTACTCATATCCAGAATGATATAAAGTCCATAAAAATCATTTTTAAATCAGAAAATGATAATTATACTTGAATGGATATGATGGAGAATGAATCTCATCGCGTTCGTGGAGACGGTAGTCCGTACGTACGCACGAGCGACAATATCATTCTTTTGATATTAAAATAATATATAAATGGATGGTATATCATATATACAGAATCATTAACATGTTATATTTATTATTTACATGAGTTACACATCATTATTATACCCATCCAAATAATAATATATTGAATAACAATTACACCACGACGTGGAGACGGTAAGCCGTACGTACGCACGTATGGTGACATGTTATTCAAAGGGTGGATAGAATAATGAATATGGTTGTACCATATTTATAATAACATCACAGTATATATATGGTACTGGAGTTATTATTTTAGAATGGTAACAACAAAGGAAAAAGAAGTGGAAGAATAAGGAACTTGGAAAAAGGTGGTGAAATCATTACCTCTTCTTCGGTTTCTTCCTTTTGATTTGATCAAAAGGGCTCCTTAGGTTGGATTTATGATCAAACTAAGGCCTCTAGGTTGTAGTGAGTGAAGTTGAGACAGTATTTGGGTAGAGTTTTGCCGAACCAAAAGGTTTTGAAGGTGTGAAGAAATGAGAAGGAGGAGTGCCCTTTTATAAGAGGGGTGAGGGGCACCTTTGGAAAAGCTAGAAATATTAGTTTATAATAAATTCATATTCGGTTTCTAATGGCTCCAAAGTTGATTATTTAAATTTTAAGGTTGGTATGGGTCGAAAAAAACTCAACTAATAGAATTTAGACTGGTTTGGGTACTTATATTAACCTTATCTTTAAGTATTAACTCTAAGTTAATTAGTTTCACTTTTACAATGTCTCTTTGTATTTTTATATAATATGGTTAATAAACATACTATATACATCCAAGAGACCCCCAAGTGGTCCATTAATGATGAACCTATCATGATATAAGTCTCTTGTTTGAACCTTAGATTTTTAGGAATTTAATATCAATTAATAATATAATATTTGTTTTAAGAACTCTTTTATGTCAATTTTGACACTATTCAATTGTTGATTTTTGAGAAACTCATAACAGATTTATTACTTCTAAAAAAGTCAATTAAATCAATCCTAATATATCATATTATCCTAGAGAATTAGTTTAATTAATTAAAATGTTCATATTATATTTATTTGGGTATTTATAATATCAATTATTTTAATTTTTCACTATTATAGTAATTAATTCATCATCATTGTGTCATAAATAAATTAAATTATTTAATGTCTAAAAATTATAAATAAAATATCATTATGTAGGAAATCTTTTTTATCTTTCTAATAAATATTTATAATCTAAAATCCAACATATATAACCCTATGTAAAAATTAGTTTTCTAAAAGATATATGCTTTTGTCATTTTTGTATTCATTTTAACTTAATTAAAATAAAGTGTCCCTATCACCTACAAGTGGCACCATGGGGTCCCAAAATCGACCCAAAGATGCCTATGGTCGAACATGTATCAACCAATAAGGATAGGGCACGTTTTATGATAATTTATTATTATTATAATATTATTTTTTAACCCTTATTTACCGGATTTACCCTTAACCATGGTAAATAAAATATTTACCGCAGTAATTATTCAAAATGTCTAAAAATAAAAGTTACCTATTTACACAATTTGAACATCCTGATTCCAAATATGGAATCCATTTTTCTAAATTCAAAACACAGAAGAGGCAGAAATTAATTTAAAATTAATTCCCGCTGTCAAAACAAAAAGCGTGTTTTTAAAAGATAATAACTATCAAAAGATTGACACTTGTTTATGTTCGGTTTAATTGTAAAATTATGTCCAATGACCAACATTATATTAAATGGTAAAAATATATTCTAAATATACTTTAAAACCACTCAAATTCATAACTTATCACTATTAATTATTTTGATTAAAAAATTTGTTTTTAATTAAAATTTAGTAATTTTCACTATTCATCAAAATATGAAAGTTATCCGAAAAGTACCAAAATTTCACCTTAGGCTAAATTCGATACTCCGAATCCAAAAATGAAGTCCATTTTGAGAGATAAAATTTCTAAAATTTTAAAAGGTAGGTATTACTATTCATAACGGCTAGTTTGATTGGTTGTGGTGTGTTAGAACTCGAAGTTGCGTACAACACACGCTACTGTATTATTCAAAGGAAAGAGTACCGTGGAAGCTTGGGATGTTTCATTTTAAATTTTTTGATGTCCCCATTTTGTCAAAAAGTTTAAAATATTGTATTTAAAAAGGTTTCACTATTAAAAGTTGATAAAAGTGCAATACTGAAAATGAATCTGTTCTTGCATTATGTCTAAGAAACTCATAATATGGATTCTAAAAGTTTAAAATTTAGTTAATACTATTCATAACCTCTTTTGAATGACTTTTTTTTTGGTAAGTCATGGTGTGATTGAACTCAGTGTTACGTGTAGTGCAAGTTATTGAATTATTTTGAAGATATAACACACTATGAAATCTTGGGGTGTTACAGGTATGTTCCATTAAATCTTGGGGAACTCATTGGAATCATTCCCCATATCATCAGATACGATTATATATATAGTACTTCATTCTTAATTTTCTTTATAGTAATTGACATGATGACAATTATCTCCACATATGAAATAAAATCCCATAACCTCGATGAATTTTCTAGTATTACTCTTTCAACATTGTTTTCCTGATGAAAAAAATTTCATTCCCTTATTATTCTTCATCTTATTCCATTTTTCTTAGTTCTAAGAGGACATATTCTTCTCATGATTTCCATTGAAGATATGAAATCTATAAAATTCATTCTATATCATTAGAGTACTTGATAAATTGTAATCATTTGTGAAAAACATTTGATAAACTTGCTCCCTTTGGAGACTCAACATAATGTCAGAAATTGTTTCTCTTTCTTTCCAAATTATATATGAAGCAAGAAGCATGCCTAAATAATACTGAAATTTTAACCTCATAATATTTAACATTATTATATCCCATATACATTAATGTGAGGAAAATCCTCTACATTTTAGTTAATTGTTATCTACGGAATTGTTTCTCAACAAAAGTAACTTTATGGTTTTTCCATTCCATGATTTATTTTTTTGGATTAATTTTTTTATTCTTGATCAATGACCACCATTGATCGACATCTCCTTTCAGATAACAAACATTAATACTAACTTTTTCAATTTTATTATATCCCATTTTTTCAAATATATTCTTGAGAGATTTAATCCATTTCTCAACTTCCAATGTATTAGTGATTATACTAAAATATGAAGGAATTTATTCCTTGAAGAGATCCAATATAGTTGAATCACACATTGTAATAATATGTTGTTCCATATGGTAAAGGTTATTTTTCATTACCTATGTCACCATCACAAATATTTCCATGATCTTCTCAGTTCCAACGCCTTCTGTATTGTTTTTCTCATAATAGAAATTCTAACATTGTCTATGGTTATCTATTCATTTTATTATATTTTGATCCATAAAATAATAATGAAACTCACTATGTAATCATATATTCATCATGAATAATGATCCATAAAATAAAAATCCACCTAATGTAAAAATTTATCAAATACTATATCAGATTATCACAATTCTTTTTTTAGCTATGTTTTTCTAAAGTCTATATCCCATTGATTCTAAATAATATCCTCTGATGGAAACTATACTGATCCAAACTATAGTAACCTATGTTCATTGTTTACATTAGTAAAATGGAGTAGATATAATGGATTTTATACCAATGGATCAATGAATTTATTAGCGTTGAAGAACAAGTTAAAAACATGATTCCCATATTACATTGGAAATAATAAAATATATAGGTGAAAATCATTCTATCACCCCTTATATTATTATTTAAATCCTTCTTAATATCATGTAGAAAATAATACAATCACAAGGGTTAGAATAGATTCTCTTTAATATTTTCATACAGTAGAATATATTAAAAGTAAATAAAGTATAATCAATATAGAATGGTAAATAAATGAAACACATTTCATTTAATTATCAAATTGATAACAAAATCCATATCTATATAATAAAAATGTGGTAAATAATTGATAGTAATAATTGAAATCTGAATGTTGTAATTTATTAATAGTTTATTGAATGATCTTCAACATCATTATATCTTTACCACCACGACCTTACATTAAGACAGTTTAATCGCTGTGTAGGCATTGACCAAATACATATTATATTCCAGCTTACTGATTTGTCCCATGACACATATTGAATGATTAAGGGAAAACATAATTACCTTCCCTACCCATCAATCTATGTAAAATTAATAACTCATATATGTTATTATCAATTTAATTCATAATCAATATGCCTTATTATCAAATATCAGTATTTAGTAACGAATAAAAATTTATCAATATTTCCTTAGTTAATCAAATAATGATATATGTAAAACTGGTATATTATTATAGAAATAATCATATCCGTGGTACTAATAATATATAAATTTATGTTAAATTCAATTTCTAATGATCTAAAAAAGTGAATTCATCAAATGATACCAATTTAAAAAAACTAATCTAGAGATGAGATATAGCCATCAGAAAATTAGATTTTGTAATAAAATAAATTATATTAAAGAATTGGTGAAAATGGATAAGTAAAATTTTAAATAACCTTCAATAAAGAGTTTACCTTTTAAAAAATTCAAATCATATAGAAGAATCTTAATGGAATGAAACAGTTATTAAAGTGGGAATGTCCATTAGTACAATATTTAATAAAAAGAAATTATTCTTTTTGAATTTTTATATAGCGATTTAAAATGTCCATTTCATCGAAATACATTATAAATATTCAATTATAACCATTTAAAAGTTCAAGGATATTATATAATTTCTTTAATAAATCATTTTAGTAATAAAAATGCCTTCATTAAAATAATTTTTAAAAATACAGAGTTAGAAGAAAATTACACCTAATCAAAAGGTAAAAAAGATAGGTTTATATTTCTAACAACTATCATAAAATTTAAATGTTAATTGAATAATTAATCATAATTAATAAATATATATTATTTTTAAATACCTCAATGGGGTATTATATAAACCATATAAAATAAATATGTGTATATTTTTATATATGTCTCAATGGAATGAAAATTGAGATCAAAACCATTACAAATATCATAAAATTGAAGTGAGAATTAGTTAATGATGTAATTATGTATTAAATATCCAAATACAATAAAATTGGGGAAAATAAAACATAATATAGTCCATGTTCATTTAACACATTATCATTATATAATATAGTCAATGATGCAGAGATATAACCTAATGAATTGAAACTGAGGAAAGAATCTCTTCACTTAACATTAAATTTTACTCATATGTTTATTGAATATCATTTAACTAAATTAAAATTTATTATTATTACATAACATAATAATATAAATATCAATACATTTATATATGGTCCATTTTAAACATTTTATCACTTGTTGTTTTAACAATTTTTTACAACCATTTTATGTATTAACTACCTCATTTTTCATGTTGGTTTTGATTCTATAGTCTTTGTCCTTTATTCTTAATAATATTTCAGTTATATAAATAATGTTATTATATATATTAATATCATATATATTCATTTAATCTATCCAAATTACCATCCATGTAATGGTTAAATGAAAAATTGTTCCAATCACATCATGGAGGTGGTAATCCCCTCGTATGAATGACTGACATTATAGTTTTACAAATATATATATATATGGTAATATGATATATATTTTTATTAAACTATTTAAGTATATTAATTTCATAATTATCATATAAATTTATTAATTTTTACTTTATAACCATCTATGTAAAATGGTGATTTGAAAATGAATTAAACCACAAGAGGGTGATTGTAAGCCACATGTACACACTAGTGATGTATTCAATTTTCAGAAGATGGAAAAGATATGGAAAATTATTGAAATATAATGATAATATCATATTAGTGTATTTTTGACACATGATTCATTATTTTGATAACATTACAACACATTAATATGTTGTAGAAGATGTAATAAACATGAGAATGATAGTATACACAAATACCTCTTATTTAGTAAACTCCCACTAGACCTCCTCTTAAAGGACCACATGTATGCATTTTTGAAGGTCTAGAACTTCTAAAATAAGTATAATTATGTTAAAAAGTTAAATGGGTTGAGTTTATTCGATCTATGTTTCTCAATGTAGAGCAACCAAATGAATAAAGCGGTTTTCTTTTATAAGCGAGGGGTAGGCCATTCTTGAAACTTTACACTTTTAATATATATATATATATATTATCTTCAAATACTCCAACATTATATAAATTAAATATAATATTATTATTATTTTAAATCATCTAATAAAATAAAATTTATAAAATTTTAAGTTATTCTAAAACCCTTATCATTTAGTTTTAATCCCCGTAAAACCTTTTGATAATTTTCATTATATGAATATTTTCTATAATTTAATGTTCATGAATCTTAAAACAAAAAAACAATACATAAATGGATAATGATTTATATTTTCAACAATATTCTAATAATTTGACCAATGATAAATTTTTATGAATTTTTTATCATTTAGTAATTTATAATTTATTATAAAATGCAATTAATGCCATTTTCTAATATATTAATTTAATTTTAAATAAATACATCATTAAAAAGTGGTAATTATAATATATACTTTTAAAAAACCTATTATATGTAATATATATAAATATATATATACTATGGGCCACTATAACACAATCATAAAATTTTATCTCTAGATTTTTTTAAATAATTTATTTTATTTTTATATTAATGGAATAGATACTATGTCAGTAATGCATAAATATTTAGGTAATTATTATACCTCCAAAAATATCAAATAAGTTTCTATGATAAAATTCATTTATATTTAAAATTAATATTTATAACCCAATTGTAATGGCCCAGACCTCCCTGGTCCATTACATTGTCAGAAATCCAGTGATTGGGGTGTACTAGACACCATCGGTGAGTCATAAGGGCTTCAATGTTAGAGGAAGGGTGTCTCCATCATTTCACCTATCAGTGACACAGATTGGGGCAACTGATCAGCCCCGATCGGAACCTAATGGTGCCATTGAGGGGTTTCATGAATCTTTCCTCAGTTTTCCTGTAACGTCTCTTTTAAGTTTTATTACATCTTTAAAGCTATTAATGACCATTTTAATGCCAATAAATGTTTTCTTAAATACCCTAAGAGTGGGGAACCCCATTATTTACTAAAACGTGTGTCATTTTTGAAGCAATTTCATAGCCTTTAACACATTTTCCAATCTCTCATGTTTTCTAGTTATTCCCTTATTATGCATTTTTCTCACTTTAAAGGTAACCTATCAACTCTTAGTTGTGTATTGGTCTATCTAAACCTCCCCATAGTTGTAATTATTAAATCCTAAATAATTCCACTGTGTGAAATTCTCAAACCGCATGGTCAAACCAGGACCCTATTTCTAAAAACTATAAAATTTCATACCCTATTAATATAGGATTGGTCCTTTCAGTCACACTGAGTTTTTCTTCAATGTTCTTTTTTTCCCTATTGGTGTGCTTGGAGTTCCACTTCTGAAGATGATTCATGCTTTCATGAGAGTCCTCATATTCAGTTCTTCTTGATGTTTCTTATCATGCGACCCCTATTCTTAACACAAGCAGAAAACATTGATCCTTGATCATCTATGTTGGGATTTTCTTTATTTCTATTCATACATGTATCATGCAGGGTGGGTGCAATAATATACTATATGAATACAACTAAACCTAATTATTTTAAAAAATAAGTAGAAAATTGAATATGATAACAATGATAACCATGATATTATGATAACTGGATTGAGAGAGGTGATAGTACGCATGTTATTTACATGTTATCTTTGTTTTTGGTTTTTACTTGTTGTGACCATATTCCCCATGAAAATCCTGGTCATTAGTGGTCTTTTATTTTTCACTAGTAAAGGTATGTTTTTTTCTATTTTCTTAAGATTGAGTGGTTGCGACATGGAAATTGGCTAATCATGTATACTTAGATAATTAAATGGATTCCCAATAAAGAAGAACCCTTTTGTGATCACCTCGGTTCACCAAAATGAATTAAAGAACAACATTTTATGAATTATAATTTACCCATTTTTGGTGGGTGAAGTTATGTGTTGTGTGTTATTGTTGGCTTTCGTGGCTTGTGTGGAATTGTTAAGATGTGGGGATACAGTTTTAGCCATGGTTTTAGGCTGATAGTGTAATGGATAAACATATAGAGAGTAGAAACATACCATGGTTGTGTTGTTGTTAGGGGATGGAATTTCATGGAGAGACTACAATGTGTTTTTGTGGTGCTTTGTAGTGGGAATGAAACTTGGTTTTCCATTATTTTTGGGTTAGTAAGGAATCGTAGTCTCTTAGTGGTAATGGAATATTTAAATGGAGTCACATGAAAATGATAATGTGAAAAGGTAAAATGGTGAACTTTTTTCCATAAATGGGTTGTCCTCTGGTTGGGGATATTGTGTATTTTTTCTTGTAGTAGAGGCACCAAGAGTTGTTCTGTGTGGGTTGGTTGTTGGTTTTAAGACCCTTAGATTGGCATGACTGCTTTTCCCTTATATGTTTAAATTCTAGTTATTTTGTTTCTTATATGCACCCCATCTATGTTAATCACTACGTGCCGAATATCCTTGTTTCATTGGGGAGGGTGTTTTTCCAACATTTCTATAAGTGGCTGGATATTAGATCATTTCTTCTCGCTCTCCCAAACAACCCATGTTTTTCAGGTAGGCTATGACGACCTGAGGTTTTTATAACCCATGATAATTCGAGCAAGGTGTATTGTGGTCGGTTGGCCTAGGTGTGTGCAGGCAGGTCTGTTTCCAAGGTCTCTTTGGGACGAGGCCTAGATGTTTTGCGTGAGTTGTATGGTTTTTGTTTCCCTAGTGTCTTCAGTTTGATGTCCGAGTGTCTGTACGTTGGATGTATGGTTGTGGTTGCCCAGGTGTTTGTGGGTTGGATGTGTGGTTGCAGTTGACCAAGTGTTTGTGGGTAGGAAGTCTGGTCGTGATGGCCCAAGTGTGTGCTGGTAAGATGTGTGGTAGTGGTGGCCTAGGTGTTTGCAGGAGGGATAAGCGTGCAGTTGGGATGGCCAATATAGTTGTTTTTGGGGGTGGTAGTGGGACTACAGTGGTATTTCTAGGGATAGGTATGATTCATTGTATTACCTAATAACTACTGGTAATGTGGTCCGAAGTACTCAAATATCAATGTGCAATTACTATTACATTACATGACTTGAATTATTTGGGGAGTGTGCCTTGGTGAGGTTGGGTGATTAGTTTCTTAACAGATGCCTTGGTTTTTTCAATCTTCATAGGGACATTATTTTGTTTCCCCACGTCTGCACGAGTGAATGTTTTTCCCTAATTTGTATACTTGTATTGTCATGCTATGTATATGAAACTTTTTTTTGGGTTCTAGGAGGACTTTGGGGACCGTGTCAGACCTTAATAGCTCAGGCGTTCATAAAATTTTATTTACTCCATTCTTTTTCTATTGGTACTCTCCTTCTGATATTTCATGTGCATTGTATTGTTTTCACTTTTGAACATGAATGTGGGATTAGATTTTGGTCTTTGTTTTTTCCTTTTATGTTTGGAGTTTATTGGATTTACCACATTATTCCTAATATTTTAAAAAAAGGTTAATTCCTTCCATACTATGTGATAATTTGTGCCATTGCTTCTAGTCTCCATCCCATGTCCTGCTTTAGGTGTGACTCAGGGGGACATTATCACATTTTTGTCTCGATGAAGTAAGGGAGTAACACTCTGATGTCCCTTCCCTTGTCATTCTTAATGAACGTTATGAAAAAGTGGTATCAAAGGTGATGGTTGAGAGATAATATGTAGTTTTTTATTATGAATAGTGATAATTACATTGGATTGTAGGGAAACAGTGTTAGGAAATCATGGTTCATGTAGTAGGCTAGGGAAGGCCAACTAGGACATGGGATTTTTGGGCCCCCACGATCTGATGTAAGTACTCTGAGCCTACCGAACGTCTTAGTGAGGCTACATTGATTGCATGGTAGAGACCCTAGGAAAAGTAAATTCATAATAATGACTTGTTTTCTTGTTTGAAGTGGGGTGTCTTGGGACAAATCTTAAAAAATATTTAAAAAAAACCAAAGTAAATTCCATACTACTCAGGATTAGGAATTCCTTGTTTACCTTAAATTTATGGAACCAAGATGTCGTTGATAAGACGTACGAGAAATCTATTCCTAGCATGTTGATCCGGTTGATCAGCAGAGGGATGATTAAGAGGGGTAGGAGGACCTATGTTAGAAGATGCTTCATGCCTTCTAGCGGTAGACTCTAGAAATGTACAAGGTATGCATCTAGGACATAAATACAGAGAGATAGCTCAAGGATCTAGTGATGAATTTTATCTAGATCTAGGATCTAACAGAGTACTAGGTTCCTCTTGTATTGAGCCATATGTGAGGGGCGGTGTGTTAGTGGTGGATGATTTACCATAGGGAGAAGAAGGAGACTGATGTCTCGCAGACTGGCTTTGAGAAAGGGTTTTGGCTAGAATTCATTCTTCAACGATGAAATATAAGATGAGGTGGGAGTTTCTCTCCCTCCAATAGGGGTGTATGTTTGAGAAGGAGTTGGGGAAATGTTCATGGATCTCCTACACATTTCATAGGACCACTTTCTGGATGAGGTGTCTCGAGAGAGACACTTAGAAGAGGCACTTCAAAATTCTCTTCAGTATGATGTTACTCCCTTTACTGTACTGAAATACTTTGAAGTTTATAATAACACTAAGGTAGTGGAGTGGATAAACTCACGAGGAGGTGTGCTGTGAGAGGGTTATTGGTTGAGTTCATCAAATTTGAAGGCAGTTATAATTAGATCTCCAGCGATAGGGCCTTCTATGTTTTTGTCAGCAGGAAGTAGGCCTCAACATTTCTAGTTCTTGTCTCTCGGTCCTCACCCATTCTCCACGGGCCTAGGACTGAGGTGCTCTGTCTATTGTATATGTGGTAATATTCAGAATCGAAGCCCTATCCGAGTGAAATATAGTGGGGGTGGGCATGTTCAACCTCCACCTAAACAACATCAGCTATCAGCCCTGATATTCCAAGAGTGGTGGAAGCGAGCTCCCGCTCCATCGCCGAATGAAAGTGCTAGAGGAGGCCAAACTTAGAACCCTACTCAGGGAGCCATTCTAGTAGGTCCAGAATTCATTCGAGGTATGATCAATTTGTTTAGTACTCTTGTATGTTCCTCGTTTGATTCTAGATCTTCCCACTACTTTGTTGCACCCTTTCTATCACATCCCTTGGGTCTAGATGTAGAGAGATATTCCAAGCCCATGGTGTTGAGTATGCCATTTGGAGTTTAGGCCAGCCTGTTTTATGTTTGTTGGGGATGTAGAATAATGCTGGGACTACACCAGTCCAGTGGAGATCTTCTTATACTACATATCCTACAATACGATGTCATACTAGGCATCAACTGGCTATTTTTCTATTCACTCTCTTATTGAATGCTTCTATAGAAGGGTCATGTTCTAAAATATGGTAGGCTAGTGTGTTGCATTCATTGGATGACAGAGTTTCTAAGAGGAATACCAGCATTTATAGCCCCATATTTATTTCATTACCAAGCTGTTCGTGGAATCATAAGACTCATAGATGGAGGGTGTTCCAGGTATCGTTAGTGAGTTACTATTTGTCTTCCCCAAAGACGTTGTGACTCTACCCACATTATGTGATGTTGAGTTTGGGATAGTCTTACAACTCGATGCCTATTCGATTTTGAGGGCTTCCTAACATATGGAACCTTCTATGTATTGGGAGTTGCAGATTCAGGTTGATGATCTGGGGAACAAGGGTTTTATCAAACCAAGGGTGTCACTGTGGGGTTCTCCAGTCTTGTTCATGAAGAAATTCGATGACGGTCTTGTTCTTTACATAGACTACAAGAGACTGAATCAGGTGACAGTAAAGAACCATTAACCCTACCATGAATCAACAAACGTTTTGAATAGTTTAAGGGATCTAGTTGGTTTTCTAATATCAAAATGTGGTCTGGATATCACCATTTGAGGGTGAAGGCATGTGACATCCAAAAGACTGCTTTCAAGTGCAGGTATGGGAACTTTGAGTTCTTGGTCAGGTTGTTCGGCATTACGAATGCACCATCTATTATCATGGGACTCATGAACTCTATTTTCCATTAGTACAAGGAATGGGTTGTGTTTGTGTTCATTGATGATATCCGGATCTTCTCAATATCATAGGAGGATGAAACTAAGAATCTATGGACTATTTGGGAGGTCATTCGACACCACCATCTCTTTGAGATGTTGTCCAAGTTAATGTTCTTGACCCGAGGGGTGCACTTACATGGACACATGATGTCCCTACTGGGAATAGTAGGGGACCCATTGAAGTTCGAAGTGGTTGTATCTTGGGTAGCATCCAATAATTTGGTAGTGGTTTTTATTTTAATAGGTCTGGTAGGTTCCTACTGGATATTCATACCCAGATTCCTTCAAATTGTTTCTCTATTGGTGGCTATAATAAATGAACACCATTATTTCATTTGGAGTGAGCAGTGCTAGGAAATGTCCACTTATCTAAAAGGGATGCTGGTCAGTGCACCAGTGTTGAGTTTTCTAGAGGGGTTCATGATGTTCGAAGTGTTTTTGGATGCTCCTAGTCTAGGATTAGGATGTGTGCTGATACAGTAGTAGGGAGTGATCTCTTACGGGTCATGGAAGTTACATCTTCATGAATGTAACTTGGCCACACCTGACCAGGATCATGTAGCTGTGGTGTTTGCACTGAGGTTGTGGAAACATTTCCAAATCATGGAATGATTTGTGGTTTTCATAGATCAAAAAATATTGAGGTATGTCTTCTTCTAGAGAGACATAATCTTGTGTATGTAGAGGTGGATGGATTGCCTTTAGGATTAAGTCTTCGATATATCTTACACCCCAGGAAAGTGGAACATTGTGAATGATTACTAGAGTAATAAGTCATATATGGATGAATATTGGATGTATGTGGATGCTTGGAAGGCGATGGAGGAGTTGGCTTCATTGCATCTAGTCTTTAGAGTTGAGGATAGTAGAGTTTGTTTATTTTAAATGAAAGTGCAGTCCTCTTTGATGTGGCAGGTGGAAGAGTCTATGTGGGGGGACTCAGAGTCCGATGTGATGCATGATTGCAATAGCTAGAGTGATTTTCCAGGGAGATTGACAGAGGATAATTATAATTTAACGATGTTCTAGGGGAAATTGTTTGTTCTGGTGGCGATGCTCAAAGGGTTTATTAGTGAGTTCCATAAGTCACCCTTGGCAGTAAACCCAAGAGACGCCATGATGTATCAGGGATTGAGAGGATAATTTTGGTGGCCCAATGTAAAGCGGGAAGTGGAATATTTTGTAGAAAGGTGCATCATGTGCCAACAAGTAAAGGTTTAATAGCATGTTCCCATCTATCTTTTGTATCCCTTACATGCTCCCGAGTGGAAGTGGGATGACTTCTCAATGGATTTCATCATGGTAATACCTAGGTCTGATTGAGGATGTGACTCCATCTAGGTAGTGTTGGACTAAATGATTAAATCAGATCACTTCATTGAGGTTAAGAAGTCAAGATAAGTGGTTTCCTTAGCACAAAAGTATGTCTGTGAAGTTGTGTGGCTACACAGAGTTCCCAGATCTATCATTTTAGATTGGGATACATTCTTCACATCAAAATTCTGGAGGGAATTATAGCATGATTATGACACCCAGTTATGCCTTAGCACTGTCTTTCACACTCAGACATATGGGAAGATAGAGCAGACCATTGAGATATTAAAAAATATGCTACAAGCATGTGTTTTGGACTTCAACAGATCGTGGGTATGATAGTTTTCTCTTGTAGAGTATTCCTAAAATAATATCTATCACTCTACGATTTACATGA
Organism: Viscum album; assembly: GCA_963277665.1. NCBI lineage: Eukaryota > Viridiplantae > Streptophyta > Magnoliopsida > Santalales > Viscaceae > Viscum > Viscum album. Next base: position 554,951,269 of record OY728131.1, read on the forward strand.
CACGATTTGAATCCTTGTATGTAAGAACGTGTCGTTCAGCCGTGTGTTGAATGTAGTTTGGGGAGGCGGGTGTTCTTGGATCAGAGGTAGTGCAGAGCTCAATGGGGAAGGATCATCTTGTGTGTGAGAAGATGAAGGCAGCTAAAGACCCAAAGAAGTCGCATGCCAATAATATAAGGAGACCCTTGGAGATTGAGATTTGAGACCACTTGTTCTTAATGGTCTCCCCTCGGCGTGGAAAACAGAGGTATGGAAGGTAGAGGAAGAATTATTTTATGTTCAGTGGCCCCTTTGAGATATTGGGATGAGTCAGTGAGGTAGCATATCAGCAGGCGTTACCACATCAATTGGAGAGGATCAACAATTCATTTCATGTCTTTCAACACCGTCAATATCTACAAGATAATTCCCACATCCTTAATTTGGGAGAATTGATATCAAGGAAAATGTGATGTTCAGGGAAATAATCATGAGAATTGAAGATTCCAATGAGAAGGTTCATTGTGGTTGGACTATTACCTTTGTTCCTATGATACAGAGGCATAGTGGCATCATGGAGAGTACCTGGGAATGGGAGGCATAGATGAATGCCTAGTAACAGGAGATGTTTTGAGTTTTTCTTTTATATTTTTCCTTGATTATGCTGTAATGTTCAAACTCACTTGTTGTGTGATAATTTTCTTACCTAATCTACAAATTTTCATCTCTGAAAATTTCAAGCTATGACGAGGGGAGAATCTGATCCCTAATCAGGACACATTAGTGCAGCTATGATTAAACTCATGTGGGAAAGATAGTGTCATCCAAAGGGGATAGTGTCCAGTCATGGATAAAAGAAATCCCTAATCCATGTGTCAGGATAGTGTGATATTTGATGTTTTTGTTGTCTTTTGGGGTGATATCTATCTGTATGTGTTCTTGGATGTCATGGTTTAATTCCCTCTTTTGAGAAACTACAGGTGGCTTATCTATACGAGGTATTTTACAAGTTGTTTTTTTGAAGACCTCAATTTTCTTTAGGTTTACTCATGAATTTATTGAGGGATAGAATAGTTTAGGAGGTATCTAATGTAATGTCTTGGACATTTACGGTTTTTTAAATTGCAATAATTCTAATGATTTGGGTGTCCTAGACACCATTAGTGAGTCAGGAGGGCGTCGATGTTAGTGGTTGGGTGTCATTGTGGTGTCTCCTATCAGTTCCACCTATGGAACCCAATCGGTGTCTCACTAATCATTTCCTTCATTCAGCTATGATCAGTGTCTCACTCATATTTTCCACCATTCTACACCAAATAGTGCCACTGAGTGGTGTCAGGTTTCAATCCCCAATTTTCCAATAATGTATGTTTTATGTTTTATTACCTCTTTTGAAGGTGATTAAGACCATTTTAAGGATTCTAAAGGATATCATAAATCCATTATAAGTAGCATAACCCTTGGAGTACCAAAATGAGAGTTCTTTTTAAATAGTTTTACACCATTTTTAACATTGTTCGTTATCCTGTGTTTTCATGTTACACCCCTCTTATGGATTTTTCTCTGTTTAAAGTTATCATATCAACTATTATATATGAATTGGTCCATCTTAACCACCCCTAAGATTGAATTATTAGATATTAAATAATTTCATCATTTGAAACCACCCAGTAGTGTGGTAAAACAATGATCCAAATTTCAAGCACTTCAAAATAATATATCTCATAACTCTTAGATCATGACATTTTATCATGACAAGATCTTAAACCTTGTTTTCTCTTGCTCCCTCATACTGCAATTAGAGTCCCTCTTTAGAAGATGAGTTATGGATGTATGAGAGTCCTCTTATTCAGTTATTCTTAGGGTTTCCTATCATGCGACCCCATTTCTTGGTGTTTGGAGAAATCATCGATCCATGATCAACTAAGTAGGAATTTCTATCATTTCTCTTCCTATGTGTATAAAGTGGGGTGGGTGGTGTAATGTTTAATGTGAATACTGATAAACCAATTTATTTTAAAAAATAATTAAACAACTGAAGATGATACGAGAGATAACTATGCTTTTATGATAACTAGAATGATAGGGGTGATAGTATGCATGATTTTTATCGATTATCATTGTTTATAATTAGGAATTGTTTTTTTTCATATCCCTCCTAAAAATCAAGGTTCTTGGTGGTCTTTTCATTTTCACTAGTGATGATCTGTTTTATGAATATTCATGTGATTGAATGGTTATAACATGGAAAGTGACTAATCATGTACAATTGGTTAATTTAATAGGTTCCCAATAAATAAGAACCTTTTTGTGATCACCCTAGTTATCAAAAAGAAATTAAGTAACAACGTTGGCTGAATCTAAATTTAAACATGTTTGGTGGGTGTAGTTATGTTTTTTGTGTTATGGTTGGGATTCATGGAGTGTGAGGAATGGTTGAGATGCGGGGATATAATTTTAGCCATGGTTTTGGGCTGATTTTTGAATGGATAAAAATGTAGGCAGTTGAAACATCCCATTGTTGTGCTGTGGTCATGGGACATACATTAACAGTGTTATAGTAATGTGTTTTTTTAGAGTTATATTGTGGGACCACAACTTGGTTTTCTTTCAATGTTGGGTTGGTTATGCCTGTTAGTTTCAAAGTGGTAATGGAATATTTAAATTTATTCACAGGAACATGGTAAAATTAATGCGTACAATAGGGAACAATTTTACAGAAATTTATTATGCTCTGGTTGTGGCTATTGTATATTTTTGCATGTAGTGGTAGCATTAAGGGTGCTTGTGTGTGGGTTGGTTGTTGGTTTCAATACCCTTAGGATGGGATGAGTGCATGTTTTTTGTATATTTAAAAATTCTATTTTTTGTGTTTCTTATACCAACCCCATCCATGTTGACAACTTCATATTAAACACCCACATTCCATGGGGGAGGTTGTTTCCCCAACATTCATATGAGTGTCTGGTTATTAGCTCATTTCTTCTCCCTATTCACACTGCCTAAGTTATTCATACCAGCTGTGAAGGGATATGGTTTTTTATACCACAAGACTCTTTGGGTAGGGTGTGTTGTGGTGGGTTGGCCTAGGTGTGTGCAAGTAGGTTTTTTTTCAAATGTCTTCAGGATGAGTCCTAGGTGTCTTAGGTAGAGAGGTATAGTTTTTGTTTCATGGGTGTCTTCGGGATGAGGTCCATGTGTCTGTGGGATGGAAGTGTGGTTGTGGTGTCTTTTGTTCCTGTGGGTAGGAAGTGTGGTTGTGGTGTCCTATGTGTTTGTGGGTGGGAAGCTTGGTTGTGATGTCGCTGGTGTCTGCGTGAAGAGTGTGTGGTTTTGCTGGCATGGATTTTTGCAGGCAGTATAAATGTACGGTTGGAATGGTCCATATGGTTGTTGTTGGAAGAGACATTGGGACTGTAGTGGTATTTGTGGGGAGAGGTCTGATGAATATGATGTGTAAACAACCAGTGCAAAAGTGGTGTGTGGGTGCCCTAATATTGAGGTGTTATTACTATAACTTTACTTGACATGCGTTATTTGGGGAGTGTTCCTTGGTGGGGTTGGGTGATTAGTTTCTGTGATAGGTTCCTTGGATTCTGCTACCATCATAGGGACATTAGTATGTTTCCCCCACATGTGCATGAGTGACATTATTTTCCCTAATGACTATACTTTTATACTCACCCTAGGTATATAAAACTACTTTCAGGTTTTTATGAGTGATTTGAGGATCATGTCGTACCATACTAGCCCATGTGTCAAGATAGTTTTCGATGATGATTTCTTTTTATATTGGTACTCACCTTCATAGTTTCCTTTTACTTTGTATTATTTTCACTTTTGAACATGCATGTGGGATTGGATTTTGGTTTCCCTTTTTTTCTTTAGTGTCTAGAGTTATTTTGACTTACCACCTTATCTCTTGAACCCTTTTTTAAGAAAAGGTAATTCCTTCCATACTATGTGATATTTCATTCCATTTATTCTATTCTCCTCTTTAGGGCCTACTGAAGGTGGTACTCAGGGGGTCATTACCTCATTTATTCTCATGGAAGAAAGGGCATGGCACACTCTTATCCATTCCCTCATCTTACAGAAGGCGGGTCGTGACCGAAACATAACTTCTTTCTATCCACATATCAATATGTTTAATATAATAAAATAAAAAGAATGATATTTTTGGGTTTATTTAGATAAAATATTATTAAGGTATAAATCATGTCCAAATGGATAAAATTTAAAATTCAACAATTTAGGATGATTATTAATTAAATTTATTCATCTAATAAAATTAAGTAATGTGTTTGGGTAAATTTATAATCCTTATCATAATATTTTACCTTAAATTAAAACTTTTTCCTTTACCATGAGAATATAATTTACTTCGATTACTATTCATAATGAATAAAGATATAAGAGAAATATTTTCCAAATTTATACCTCCTAATTAAAATTATAGAATCAATTTTTTATGATTATATTCGTTGAAGTGGGAGAATTTATTATAATTTTGAAACATACAATGCAATGAAAAAAATTCATTTTAAGTATAAATATGTTTTTATACTAAATTAAATTATATATCTCATTAAAAATACTATAATTGAATTAATAATAATAAAATTAAACTAATAAATTTCTGAAAATAATATAAAATGTAATTTTACATGGTAAATACTTTAAATGAAATTACAATTTTCAACAAAATTCAATGTTTTTCATCATTCATTGGAAAATCAAATTTTTTCAATTAATTGAAAAAAATATTCAGAAGAAAATTCTTATAAGATGATTCAAAAAATGAAATAATTTTATCAAATAAAATTTATAACTTTTTTAAAAATTATTTATAATTTTTTCTGAAAAAAACAAATAAAATATATTTTTGACGAAAAAAATTATTGATGATTAAAATGAATAATCAAAATATTATGATTATTTAAGAATATTTTTAAAATACATTGATATTAATTACAAGATTTATAAATATATATATTTGTATATATATATATTTCATAATATAGTTAATATTATTCTTACCATCCATTAGAAAGGCCACATTATAATAGTCAAATTAAAATATTAAAATTTACGGTACAATAATGCTCATGTTTTTTTGTTGTAAATGATATAGAATAAAGTTTTCAATTAAAAAATTTGGTGTAACATGTACCATCATTATTTAAATATTATTATTTAATTTTAAAAAAATAACCAGTCTTTATTTCATATAATTGAATAACCTTGAATTAATATCAAGTGATGGAAATTTTGAAATAAAATATCAGGGTAATTACTTGTACATTAGGGGATATCCCACATATTATCCCTAAAATAATATTTCATACAATGTTTCTTGAAAATTAGTGAAATCCATTGATACAACCCTAAATAAGGCTCAATTGTACCCTTTTATAAGTAGTTAAATATAATTTAGTAATAATTTTAAGAGATGGAATAATTTACCCCTACTTTAAATCAAAATGGGTGAGTCTAGATGAAAATTTTTAAAAACAATTTCATACTAGATTGTAAAAAAGGAAATAATTATCTATCACCCACATTAATACAAAATTGTTAGACTGTTTTCATTATTTATAGGAGACTAAATCATGTGATTAGAAAATACCATTTTTTTATTCCATTTGTGGAACAAAAATTAGAGATATTAGTTGAGAAGGGACATTATGGATTCCTTGAGTGTTTTTCATTGTTCTTTTACAATAGAATTGATCTAGAGGATCAAGAAAAGAGCACATTAACATGTAAATTTTGTAAATTTTCTAAAAAAAATGATTCTATTTGGTACGTAAACTACCCAAGTTACCTTTCATTGTTTCGTGGTAAGTACCTTCTAAAACTTTATTGAGAGCTTCTTAGAGGAATTCCTTTATAAATTTACTATCAATCGAACATGTTTCCAATGTAGTCATGTGAGTTTGGAATGTTATATTAGAATATTTTTTTTAATTTTTTTATAAACATGGGTTTTTATTTTTTAAAATATTTATTTCATCATTGAGGATGGAAATATACTATACAATATAATTTCTACATTGGGAAATGATGTAGAGAAGGCCAAAATTGATATAATCCATATATTACCATACCCAACTACTATGAGACACAGAAGGTCATTTTTTTGGCTACTCATGATTTTATAAAATATATATTATGGAATTTAGAAAGATTTTATTGCCAATAAGTAACAAAATCATGAAGGAAAATGAGTTTTTTTTATTATGATTCTCATTACATATCCTTTTATAAGTTAAAAGGGATCTTTTCCACTACCCCCATGATTCACACACCAAACCATGAACACCCGTTTGAAATATATTGTGACATCTCTAAAATATATCAAAGAGATTTATTTTCTATTATATTGATGGAGACTCACAAGTGATATATTATACTTTAAAACCTTTTATATATCATTGTTGAATTATATAGTAACAACGAATATGTTTTTGTCTATTTTAATTAAAAGAGGGAAATTTTTATCTTATTTGTTAGGAATTAATGTAGTCATTTTCATTCACTAAGAAACAATTAGGTACATGATCTATAAGTTCGATGAAAATATAGGGCTAGTGTAATGGGTATCTATACTGCAAGAATTAAATAGATTGATTAAGGACAAGAAAGGATGTGATAATTTTTTCCAAAAAACATGTGCATTTTAACCCACACTGTTGACATAAAACCACTATCGAAAAAACATTAATGATTCTTTTACATGTGAGAAGGTATATAAATCTCCTCAAGTGTATTGTAATTATTATTTAATGAATTTCCTAATCAAATAAAAGGTAACATCCTTAATTTTTAAATAACAAGAATTTAATTTTAAATTTGAATCAAAATTATATTGTTTAATGGCATGCATTGATGTAAAATTTACAGTGATATTGTAATTAATAGGAGGTTTTCATGAAAATTAGCTGGTTTATGGTTACTTGTTTCCAAAAACATTCTTGTGGTATACCTTTTGGAACTAAAATTACATAATGAATAGCTTTAAAACTTGATTATTTTTATCCACAATTTATAAAAATCAAATGTTTATAGATTTTTCTTTTCATACTATGAATTTAATGGTGAAATTTTCCAAATTCCTGAAAGTACCATAAATAAAATTTATTTTATATGAAATATTTTATGCATTGGGATCATATTTCATGGCCAAATTTAAAATTTAATTTGGATTTTTCTATATTTTTTAAGCAGTGAAGTATATTTATGAGTTTACTAATGAAAAATCCACATTAACAGATGATTCAAAAACTATGACAGTGTTTGTAAAATAATTATTTGTGGGAATTGAGTTTGTCATGAAATAATATGTGACCAAGGAATTCTATTATACAATAACAACACAGAATCCATGATGATGATATTTGGAGTACACCACAAAACATCCACTACCTATGTGCCACAAACCAATGGGTTTGATATGGTTTTCATCCTAGGGATAAAAAAATTACAAAGAAGACAGTACATACCAACTAAAAATACTATATTTAATGTTTGGAGGATGCAATATTATCCTACCTGACAACCTAAAAAACCTTCATCAATATTTATATATATTGTATTGTTTATGTAAAACATTATCACTTTTCTATTGAGTATCATACTTTGATATTAAGATATTAATCACAATGTTTGTAAAATATTAATAGGAGAGGAAGTTGTAGTTGATAGATCACATGGATCTATAAGAGATGATTATGATAATTCTCTATTTTATTAGGATCAAGATAGATCTTTTAACGATAGAGTCTTCCAGAAATGTTATTTTTAATTTATAGTAAAAGTGTTTTTGTTCCATTTAATGATGAAACTCATACTAGTTATACGTTGTTCCAAATAAATTGGACTGAAAATATTAATTTATATTATCCCATTAATTTCAGTTGATATCAATATGGCTGAGCCACAAAAAGTCTTCAATGTAAATAGATAACATGTGAAGCACTAAAATGATTATTTTTAAAATGTGAGAATAGGATGGTCCATAATACTCCTTAATTCCATTGAATAAATAACTATAGGTTATTTATTTCTTTCACATGAGGATAAATGCCTTTATTATTCCATCAGTTTCACCTAAGAAAAAATATACATGTTGGAAAATCAATGGAAGTGTGTCTCAACTAATTCTACCGAGGGGGGCTTGTCGTTTTGGATTTAAATACGGTTTTAAATTTTACATCTATTCTAACCTAATGATAAAAAATATAATCATGCACTATATATAAATACAATATATATCTCTATTTTATAGTTAATATTTTTAAATTTTCATAAATTCGGTGTCCTAAATGCTTCCTTACCGAGATTAAATACCATTCTTGAGTGTAGGGAAGTGTATTCGTCCTAAAATTTTGAAACATAAATTATATCTAAGTGATTTGTCAATTACATCATAAATAATTCATTCTTAAAACTGAGAAAGGGAGTGTGGGTAAAAATATATTTATGAATCTTATAATATGATTTCATAATAAAATAGAATGTAATCCATGGTAAAGTGGACATTGTTAAAAATAAAACCTTATGGATCCAACTCAATAGAAATTGATATGAGTCCTTATAACGTAGATTAAAATGGTAAATTAGAATCCCAATGTGATTCTCAGAGACATTATAGACCACATGTGTGAGTTAATAATCTTTCTACATATTTTATATATTCCTTTTCATGTTGTACTATACATAAATGGCTGTGAAAAAAATAAAAAAGATGAATTATCACATAATAGAAAAAAATGAATAAATTTGGGTTGGGGAATATTGAACCAAGAAGATGAAGGGGACAATTGACTTATCAAAAATCATTTGTGATATATACATGAAGTGTAAAATTAAACATTGGTTTAAGAAAAATAGGAGGGAGGGGTAAATGGATGTTCTTCTTATTAAAAACGTGATTACACTTAAACCTATTATTATTTTCTACTAAACATGGAGCATTTATTTGATTGAAAGGTGGAGTGAATTGAAATCATAGAAGAGGCATGAGGATTCAAACAATAGATAAATCTCTGATTTTTCTTTCAATATAATTTATATTTATGTAATGTAAGTTTAATTTAATTTTTGAATAAATTAAACACAATTATAAATTTTACTGAGAGTGTAATAGTTCAATTTTGGGAGGGATGTGAGCAAAAATTATCGACATGTATAGTTGATTATAAATTATAATTACTAAAATATTAATCCAATTATATGGAAATTTTAAGAGTTTTTTGAATTTTGAATAAATTATTACTCCACTATAAATTTAAATTTATACTACACATTAATGATTTATTTAGCATTCTAAATCAATAGTGAAGATAAATTTTGATATTTATTTTGATATTAAATTTTTTATTGAATTTTAATCAAGAATAAATATAATTAAATCCAATTATTAATTTTTTAATGATTTTACTTTTAATTTCATTTAATTAAAATACATAAAAATTAATTTTATATAAAAATATTTGAGAATTTAAAATGTTAATTTTTGATATGTAACTCAGATGTTTAATTATGAAAAGATTATGTTTCTCAATAATGATAAAAATGGATAATTTAAAATGGTATTTGATAATTTATAATTAATTACAATTTGAAAATTTTATTTAAATTTATATAAAAAATTAATATTCCTTTTTAATAATTAATAAAAAACATTAAAATATATGTGTGTGTGATATGTAGGTCAAAATCCTTAATGGAAAATAGAAACAACATGACAATCCCATGTTGTCATGATGACTGACTAGAATTTGTTTTAGTCCCAATGCATATACAAGTACCAATTTCCAATGTTCCACATAAGAAAAGAATTCAAAGGAAATTGGTTATACAAATCTACACGGTTGACCAAAATGAGAAAAAAATTTCAAAGGTCATGTATCGCAATCTTATTTAAGCCAATCGACCATAAGGTTATTCACAAAAAACTGCACCCTGCTGGAAAATTTTCCAAAGGGTTCTATCTAGTCCACGTTTGTATTCTCAGGATTTTTTCGACCATATTTATAGCCATCCATCATCTCCTAATCGATCGCAAAAACTAAACAGGAATTGAGACACCATATGAGAGAATCCACACTAAGTAAGACCAACCCTTGATGATGAATAAGTCTTCTAAAACATTCTAGATAAATCTAGGGATTTATCTATAGATGAAAAATTCAATATGACCCATGACCGAAAAATGATTTTACATTATATCAAGTGATAAGGCCTATGTTCCCAATTGTAATGGAGTCCCAATTTCAATTGATTCCTGACTATTTAAACCCTTTTCCAACATTCGACAATATTGATTGATGTTTTGGTTGAATGAAATTGCATACCCACACTAAGACCCACCCATGAATAATGCCAAAACCCATTGAAATTGGGAAACCTAAGACGGTAATGATGGAGTCATTGTTTGATAGAGAAAATATCATAGTCACTAGTAAAGAACCACTAAAGTAAAAAGTTAAGGCACTATAAAGAATCATGAAACGTGATGAACTCATTAGTACACATTTTAATGAAATAAAATTTCTAGATGTTGTGTTATCTATTTATAGGTGTTTCAAAAAGTAGTTGTTGAGTTCTATAATTGTCCACAAGGACTTATAATTGAAATTCAATGTGTGATGGTAATCATTATCTTGATAGCATCTATGGTTAATGAAAGATGATAAATGTTTCTTGGGTGGACTAAAATAATCTTATCAAGAATGGATGTCTTGGAATCATAGATATTAAGATCTGAAATGATGTACTCATTGAGAAGTTCACATGGAACCTCTTCACCTCCAATGAATATTCTATTTATTTTTTATCATGTCAAATCAAAATGAATCTTCATAATGGGTATCCTCACTACATTTCCTCATCTATTTTTCCCTCACATAGGTACTATTTTAATGAAATAATATGAAATTGAAAATAGATTATTAAAAGGAAGTCCAATCATGAATGTTGGGACTCCCCTTGGATTTAATTCCCTATTATCACTATTAGTATAACTCATAGAATGGATGATACGACTAAAGAATAGTTTTTTATTCACCATAAAAGTTTAACACTTATTTTTACATGTCAAGATATATTAGAAATTGAGAGTTACCCTTTCATGTACTGTAATATCCTAATCTGGTGGCCAAATAATATTGAGCACTATAATACTAAAATACACTAAAACCATCAATTTAATGGGTTTTCTTAACCACCCATTTGTATACTCAAATTCAAGTCTTATTTTCTCTCCTTCAAAGATTATTCTTCTTTGGAGAATACGGAGGAATGATTTTCCAACTCTTCATCAATTAAACGAAGATTTAAAATTTATTTTGGCATCCTGTCACTTATTTTTAAAGGAATATTAAACTATAAATGATGTATCTTGAACTATAAAATTACTAATAAAATGTGGAGTTATATTTCACAAAATTGGTACACTAAATTTTATATCCACTTGACCATTGATCAGATACTACTGTGAATTTCTTAGAGTTATAGAAGAGATAATATATAAAACATCATATTGGAAGCCATACCATTAATTTGTTATGCTATTTGGGCATCCCACAATGCTTCCATGATTGAGGGAATTCATTCATCCTTTCATGGAGCTTTGTTTCAAATACAAAATGATAAATATATGGTTGCATCTATATAGGTAGGATCTATGAAAAAAAATGAAGACCTCACCTCTCTTCATATGTTGGGTATCTCATGTAGACTGAGAAAATGCTTATGGTAAACATCATCCACTAGATCCTTCCAATCCAGGCATGTTTTAAAATTAATGTTTATTGAGAAACTCTCAGTATCCCATGATTATAGGGTTGAAGTGGTGTATTTTGCATAAACCACAACATTGTAAATGGATGTTTTGACCACATTATTGGGAAACTAATTTATTTTATAGGAAACTTATGGGATATTATAAATCAATAAATAATTGTTTCTATCAAAATTATGTTATTGTCTGGATAGAATCTGATTTTGATCTCACTATTAGTGCCCCCATGTTGAGAACTAGGTTTTCTTCATGTAGAGTCCAACGACACTGTATTATGTTTCTCATTCATTTTACGAGCCTTAATATCATAGTCACTCATGTTTTTAGGTTGTAAAACCATGTAATTGATGCATATTAAAAAGGAAAAATTATGGAGGCTTTTAATGTGGTCTTTTAGGGAACATGATGATCTTCTCATCTAGTGGATGATGACTTGAGGGGAGTTTTGTACTCTCACTTCTATAAAAAAACTTCTTGCAATTATTTTATTGTGATTTTAATTTTTATTTAATAATTTATACGTAAAATAGCTATAAACCCTTGATTTTCCTGGTAAAAGGGAGGGGTAAATGTTTTCTCCCCATACATTGATTGCACAACTATAGCACTACACATTCCATGTGTTGAAAAAACATTCCCCAAAGAATAAATTTTGATAGTCCATTTCAGTAGATCGTAGAAAATGTGAAATACAATATGCCTCTCTGAAACAAAGTACCCTTATCAACCATGAAACATTTGCACCATGAGTAAAGACACCTAAAATACCCTACAAAAATCAGGTCGATGATCATAAAATTCAATTTTATGTATGTAAATCCAGTAGCTTAATAAGATTCCCCCATAATGATTTAAATATAAAACCAATATTTGTGATATCTAGACACATTCTGGTATACTCCTAGCAATGTCCTGATCCATGTCATGTTCAAATTTCTGTATCTGGATTTTTCAATCCTAAAATCGGAGGCCCAAAACTATTTTGATGAATCCATGATGATTCTTTTATATTAAGATGCCAAAATATACATCATATCCTTACCCTAAATAAAATGAGATGTCCAGGGTCTCCAAGCCAAACTTGCTTGGGAAGTGATAGTGGGCAAGTCCCTCTGGGCCAAATTCTACAAGGCAAGGTATGTAGTGCAGGGTGATCGCTGCAGGTTCCGTATGACGGCACTCGCCAGGTGCATCGCTTCTCACCTGGAGGTTTTTCATGGCCACGCCAGATGGGTGATTGGTCTCGGAGATATCAGTTTCTGGGACGATGCATGGTTGGAAGAAAGACTCGGTTATGAGGGATGTCCTTACCCTTGCATCTCTTTCAGGGAGGCGTGCGAGAACTATGAGTTCATCCACGGGAATCTTAACCCCGCGCAGCTTCTCTCCATCAATAGCGTGGTTATGAGTGATGTTCCTGATAGGTGTTACTTTTCTGCTTCCGGTTCGGGCCGGTTCAACTTGAACGGCTTCAGAAGAATTGATCAGAGGACTCCAACCAGAGAACCAGATCATGGTTGGATGTGGTGCAAGCAAATCCCGACGAGGATGAACTTCCTGCTGTGGCGAGTGCAAAACCGAACGGTACCCACAGAGGAGAACATTAAGAAGAGGGGGATCAGCATGGCTTCACGTTGCTTCTGTTGTGAGAACCCATCGGCGGAAACTACGTCACACCTGTTCTTTCAGGGTCAGTGGGCAGTGTTTTTATGGTCCCAGTTCGCTCATTACAGAGTCCCCGTGGAGGAGGTTCCGTCGGTTCGTGATTACATTGTGGTTTGGCTGTCCGGCTTGGGTAACAGGGATGAGGAACGCTCTGCAGGCTTGGTGGTTCTGATTTCCATTTGCTGGACTCTGTGGGAAGCACGCAATCAGGTAAGGCTAGGAGGAAGACGCTCGCTGCTGGCTTTACAGGTCCGTATGAAGCTGCTTATAGTAGAGCTGGCCGGTATCTTCAAGAAGGACATGCATGCGGGTATTCTGGGGAACATGGTTGAGGGACGGTGGACCCAGGCACCACAACCAGGGAGATGGTTTCGGTGGCAGCCTCCAACCAGCGGTTTAAAACTAAATGTGGATGGCTCCTGCTCGAGGGGGATTATGAGAGGTGGTGGTCTCCTTAGGGATAGCTCTGGCTCAGTTCACATTGCTTTTAGCTCTTACTACGGAACGGGTACTTCGTTAGGTGCGGAGTTCAAATCCCTCCTCTCAGGTATCATTTTATGCAGAAGAAGAGGTTTGCAAGTGACAGAGGTTGAATCCGATTCGGAGATTCTTGTTCTGTCCCTCAAGGGGGAATGTGACGTGCCATGGAACTTGATGTATGTTCTCAGAAGATGCAAAGTGGAGACCAATCAGGGTAAGCTGATCCATCATGGTGTAAGGGAAACCAACTTTGCGGCAGATGTTTTAGCTAGCGGGGGCAGGCCGGAGGAGACCTTGTTAGTTTTTGACAGTCTTAATTCCCTCCCGTGTGAGTGTGTTAATGTGATCCGAAAGGATTCACTTGGTCTCCACTATTTTCGCCCCCCGTGAATTGTTCCCCTCAGCTTATTCTCCTTTTTCTCAATAAAAAATAATTTTCAACCATGATGTATTGATTTTGATCAAGGTGAATAATGTTTTAACAGAAATGATTTGACTACATAGATTTTGTGAAATCCTAATAGTCATGACATGCACAAAAAACAATAGTGAAATGTAATTAGTATAATAATTTAAGGAATAAGTCAATCTTTTTTGTTATACTGGAATGAAATATCTTGATTGTCATGTTTATAAAAATTGAGGATTGAATAATGCATGGCATTTTTCTATTAAAGATGACATGTTCACAATAGAATGACATAGATTATAGTATTTTCAAAACCTAATATACTAAGGCATCTTATTTTCCTTTTTTGTTTATTTATTTCATTTTTTATAATTTCTCTAGTCATAAACACTAGTACAAAAGTTGATGGGATGAGGAGATTCTATTAATCCATTTTTATTAAATTATAAATTTTAATATTTTAGTATCTTCTATTAATAACTAGATACATTAAAACTATATATAAAATAAGATATTTTATCATTTAATACTTATGAAATTTTTATTACTTCTATACATGTATTTCACTCACAATACACTTAAACTCACTCCATTAGATGTGATATAAAGTAGTGGGTGAAGAAAAGGCTAATCAGTTATAACCAATCATCAAGATAAGTGCGTGTTATGTTTATAGTGATCATTGTACCCCAAACTCAAGATGAGACTATAAAGGAAAGTTAAAAAAAGTGAGGGTTCTTTTGGTTAGATATTTTGAATAGCATATACATAAAATATAATTAATAATTTACATGTGATGATATGGAATGATTTGGGGATAATCCTATATCTCCTCATATGAATTAAAAACCTGTTTAATTAAATTAATCCAATAAAAATATTATACCAAGAGAAAAATAGAAACACTCCCATAACACTTTCCAATATGAAAGAAATCATGATTCCACTATAACTAAATTTTCATGGGATTAAAATTTGTATTATTGAATTCCCCATGATAGGTGCTCATCAAGAATATTTACTATTTTTATAGTATTACATAATATATTTCTATATATTCTCCCACTTGATTCATTCCATTTCAAATTAAGTGACATATTCTACCAAAAATCATATTATTTGTGTCTAATTGTTCCAAAACATCTACCAGGGCCTTTGGATATTATTATTTTCTAATATTGGCTAGTCTATCTGTGAAAATTATCCTAATGTCCAGATTCACTCTACCCTTTATTTTTCTTCTGTCTTCATTGGATCGTTTCTCTTATAAACATATCTTCTACTACACATGATATTTGTTTCATGTTTTCATGATATTTTTTCCTCCCAAACACATCAAATTTTTGTTCTAGAATGTATACTACATAATACAATAACTCTTTCATAAATAGAATAAATATAAACAATACATTCCTACCTATTGGAACTTCTGTTCAAATTACATTTGGATGATTCATCCATACTATCTTCAACATTTTTATAATTTTCACTTACAATTATTATGATATTTTTAGATTTAATACATCTAGACTATGACCAATTTAAACATTATCCCTTTTGTCCAATTTATCTTCAAGATATTTTATCATTTCATTTTAATCTAAAATTCTGATAAAGAAATTTTTAATGTTCCTAGTGAGGTAATTCATATTCTCATTTAAATATAATTTATCTTTCTAAAAAATTAACTTGTGATTTGTGTTTTTTGAATCCATGATATCATTTTAGATCTTAAAATATAGTCAACAGATCCCTCTTATTTCTGGATATAACTAATTGAAGTTACTTGATACATTTAACAAGATCAGTTATTTTCTAGTTATTTTGATTCAAACCATTATATTCTAATTAAATTGATACTAATCAGTCTTAATAATATTAAATACTCCCAAACTTTCACTAAAATATTATTTTCAAATTATTCTACTTAATACCAACCTTTCTAATTATTCTAAAATTTTTAATGGATTTTTCTTCTTTTTAATCACTGATAGTTTCATCGTATTTCTTCTTTTCATAGTCAACTTCAAAATACTCAATACGGTTGTGATCAAAGATATTTAGAGTGAACATTATATTTAAATTTCATATTCCACTTCATCTATTTTTAAAAAATAGAGACATGATTATATTATGTTCCTTACTTCTTCCTTAAGTACATCCTAAAAATAAAATCAATTCATCCATATATTCATTTATTCATTTATATTATCTAAAAGAGTTTAATTCCATATATTTCATAGATTTATTTTTGAACACATTATATTACCTTATCAGAAAATTTAGTTGTGTTGTGTGAAATTCATCAAGGTATATGACTAACTTCTAATTCATAGATAATATCATTGGGTCAAATGTTCATGGAATGATTTCATCATCATCATAAAATGGTTGAATACATTAAATTATCTATAGAGAATATGATTTGACTAATAATATCTTTTAATATATTAGAGTAATCACATTTTATATCATCATATTAGATTCATATGTATTTTAATTTATCAATATAGATTATTTGTTGAGGTAATTTAAATTTTACATTCCATTCAAACATGTTATCAATTTTCTCTAAAATCTCTTGTCTCATTTAGTGTCACATAACATTGGGATACACTTTATCTGAAATTAAATTTATAATAGAATTTAAACTTTTACCCTGCAATTCTGGATTTCTATATTCTATAATTTCTCCCTATTTTTTTAATCCCAACCATAAAAATATCTCCAACTTCTGAACCATGTGATAAGAGATAGGGGAGTATCATATTAAACCATACATGGATGTTCAAGCTATTTAATAGAGGTGACCATCTGTTTTAGATAAAAATCATGCTCTACACCTTGATCTGTAGTTAGAATATTATCTATTTAATGGGAACCTAGTTAGATCTGATAATACATTAAGTTCACATGATCAATTACATCACATAGAGGGAATATGATGAATCAATTATGGTCATTTTTCAATTTTTTTATTTTAAATCAACCCCTATAACTAATTAACGTACTAATCCTTTATATTATGATATCTCATTATTTATCTTATAAGACTAGATAAAATCTTTTGGTTGTAAATGTGGATTTATAAGTATCGATCCTAATGTGTATACCTACTCTTTGTTTCATTTGGATTGAAATCTGAGATGAAATTTTATACTTGCAAACAAGAGTGATTATAGTCCCAATAAATATTTAGAAAATATTTAACATGGGTTAATGAATTGGAGGGATATATCCCAAAAATACTTTTCCTCTTCCTTAAGATATATTTATACTAGGTATACTTGTATGAGCTATGTCCTGAAATGATCTTAACCATCTATTGAAGGATTATTAATAGTGGTCCCCAAAATATCAGTAGTGGATGCTTCTAGAAAATCCATGAACATGACTTAGAATAGATTTATCTACATATTTAGTTGTGAGTAGACCTTATTCTCCACCACCATCTACACCAAATGTTTGACAAAGTGTACATTGTGTTACGTAAATATTATTTATAATTTTTCTCCCAATTTAATCTTCTTTATAGTCATTGATATATTAGCTATAATATCAGCCACCTTCTCCTCTTCAATTCTTTTGTTATCTTCTTCCTAGATGTTATCACCTTCTTTTTTCATCAATAAAAAAATGTTATTTCTTATAGTTAAGTATCATATCATTCGATTTTTATCAATATCTCTCTTGTATATTCTATTTATTTTGGATACATAAACTCCTAATGATTTTTTTCACATTAAAATATAAAATATCCATTATTCAATGATTTGTTTGAAAAAACAAGAATATCAAATGACTTTAGCAAATTTTTTCAATCATCGAAAATATATTATGCGTCCACTAAAATCCTTAAACATGACATATATTTTTAATATTTTATTTTATAAATAAATAAAATATGCCTCATATTATATAGGTATGTTATATATCTCATGAAAAATCTATGATAAATTTAAAAATTACTGATTATATAGCATACATATTATATATATATATATTTTTCTTAACATTTTTACCACTTTTATAGAATATCATACATAATATATTAAATATATTACATATCACTATTAGTCTTAATCTCCGTTGGTTTTAAATATCTCTATATAAAAATCATATTGTATGTTGGGAACTCATTTTCCTTTCAAAAACATTTATTATAAGACATTCTAAATATATTACATATTCAAAATACCCCTAAAAATCCCAATTTCAGCTACAACTATAAATTCAATAATTCATCACATCAGTTCATTGCTTCATAAATTCATCATGGAGCCTTGTCAATCAATCCATACTATCATTAGCCTTATTTTAATGGAAATCATTCACATGATATAGAAATCATTATAATAAATTTTTATTGATTAATCCTCTAACTTTAAGGAAATGTTTTCAATCAAAACAATTTGTTGACCATGGTTCTTTGATACAATAAATATTTTCATTAAGTCCATTAAATATTACCTCAAAAATCATAAAATTTTTAAAATATCATCTTTGAATAAATTTATATTAGTTTTATAAATGATATAATAGGTTCCATGTTTGTAGTCAATATAAAATCTGATATACTTCTCAATTATAATAAATCATTAGGATCTTCTCCAATACCCATTGATAACCACAAATTAAAATATAATCCATTATTATTAAATAAAATAAAATTATATAAAATTATTATGTTCTTTAATAAAATTATAAATAATAAAAAAATTGTTTTTTTGTTAATAAATAATATGGTCATGGAAGAAAAATACCAAATATAAGTGGTGTAAATAATTCAATACTGTGATATATTATAATCAATAATGATATCAATTAAAATGATGAATTAGATTGAAGAAATTTTTTAAAATTTAATAATTATAAAATTACACATGACATAGTAAATGGTAAGAATATGTGAATAATGGAGAAATATAGTTACTGTGGAAATTATATTACTCAATGAAAGGGGAATTGGTCAACAAACTTCCTTAACATGGACTCTATCATATACAAACACATTCTAATATATTGATTAATGAATTTAGGTTTATTATTTATCTATATAAAACCCTTATTTATATTTAATATACTTAATTAAATTCATTTATAGTTTTTTACATAAATTTGATTAAATATTTATAGTTAAAATTCACAATCGGTTATAAATTCTTTAGTTATTTCCACATTTTCTTTGATATAATGATCATATTTTGTGCACCTGGGTCCAATTTTTATCTACATTAATATGTTAATAGATATTATATATATATATATATATAATAGTTTTCTAGTGTTTTATTTATATTTCCTGAATGTTATGAAAATTGGTTTGTAATGAACAATAGGAAAATCTAATTTTTTTATATTAATTTAATAAAAAGAAATAAAATTTTTTAGAAAATTATTCAAATATATTACCATTAATTATTTAAAAAAAACAGAATAAATTATTAATTAATACCTCATATTTTTAGTATTTTTATCGTAATCATTCATTTTGAAAATGTTATTGAACTAATTATGTAGTTAGTAATATTGATCAAAACAACAATGTGTTATAACCATGAAACGAATAATAATTTATTTTTGTATTATTTTTTATATTACCTATAGAAGTTGATAATGATTTAAATGAAATTTTATTAAATTTAAATCATGATTCATGATAATTTGAATGGATTAACTGAATAAGCTGCTAAAGAAATGGTGTAACTCAAGTTTA
Source organism: Viscum album (assembly GCA_963277665.1). NCBI lineage: Eukaryota > Viridiplantae > Streptophyta > Magnoliopsida > Santalales > Viscaceae > Viscum > Viscum album. The sequence goes on from OY728131.1 coordinate 554,971,327, forward strand.
ATGATCGAATCATTCATTAAGGATATTTTTTTAAAAAAATGATTTTAGGAAAATTATTGAGACAAGAGTATTCAAAAAATATGAGTGGAATTCAATAAAGATAATTTAAGAAGATATTTTAGAGTAAAATTATTGAATTCATTTTTTCAATACTATATTCAATGAAAATTTTTATTCATGAAAATAAGATCAATTTATTTTGAAACATGATTTATGTGAAGGGAAAAATTGAATCACTTGGGTATCAATTGAGTTAGGTGAGTAAATTTATATTTTAATGGTATAATTGAATCCCAAAACTAACAAATATTATATATAGTATGTATAAACCATTTCGTTTATTCAAAATTTTAGAAATTTCATTTTACCCCTTTTGCCTCATTTCACCCTACTTATTGCCTCAGTAATGTTATTTTTACCAATGATAAAAACTATCATGTGTTAAATCAGTCTATTTTTTGGGAGGTTATTTTATATATATTTTTAGTTCATAATTTTTCCCTTGGGTCCCCCATGTATTTTATTTTAAAATTTTTTTATTGTGTTATTGATAAAAGGTGGTGCATGGTTGGCGAATAGTTAGAGGAAACCATGATCCCTTCTCCAAGAAATCATACGCCCAAATTCAATTATGGATAGTGGAGACCACATGTATGGCACATGGTTTGGAAAACTGTTTCGGATAATAATTCGGCATGTCCCTATTCGATAGTGATGGGTTCACAGTTTCATGACAGTTTAGAAAACCATGCAGGGAACCAATCTATATTTTCCAGGTCATTAAAAAGTGGAAAATAATATTTCAAAAGTCGTTAAATTTACCATTAATTCATCTTCTATACACACCATTTTGGATTTACATCCATAGAAGCCTCCTACAGGCTTCATTAAAGCCTTGCAAGTTCTATTCATGTGTAATTTTTTCCATGATTGATCTCAGAAAAATCATGTATGCTGATTGAAAACTTATTCCTCATTATTTTTAGGGTTCTTCTTCCCTTGTTCTTGAGTAACTATTTTCTAGTGGGTTATTTTACATAATGAAGGTTTTATCATGGGTGTTTGAGTGATATCTTAATGTTTGTGGTTGAATATTTCCCTATTAAGGTCTTATTGTGGTGGAGTTGTTATACCATGACGATTTTTGAAAGCTTCCAAGTGATATATAGGAGAATGTATGATTTTAGATTATTGGATGGGTTTTATATGCTTTTGTGAGTGTTTAAATGTGTTATATATATTTTTGGGGTGGTTTGAATCATGTTTTTAAAAATACTTGAGACACACATTTGATGAAAATGTGTTTTCTAAAGAAGTTTTGTGATGTTGAAAGTGTGCTCCATTCTGTTGTTTTATAAATATGTTATATACATTATATGGAATGTATGAAATGATTTTTACGAGGTATTGTTTTGGTGAAAGTGTTTTGAAAGTTGGGTTTTATAGAGAAATGTGTTCTGTTTATTGTTGGATTATTTTTTATGTACCTTTAAATGTGTCATTAAATAATGAAACATATGTGAGTCATGTTATAAAATTAATCTGATGTGGATATTAATTTGAAAGGGTATTTTCCCATATAAATGATTTGCTTCCACATGTGTTCTTCTAGTTATGTTTCCAAATGGGGTTAATAAATTGTATTATTGGTGCGAAATATATTTCTAAATGGTTTTGATGTATACATTAATAGAAAGTTAATTTATTTATGAAATGTGATGGTTTTCATGTGAGATGTTGTCATATTATCAATATGAAAATATTAAGTTATTAAAATGTGATTGTGGTGATTTCCATGTGTTCTTATAATGTTTTTCACACATATGTGAATCTGTTAATTTATGTGATTTGTCGAATTGAAAATGAAAATAATGTGATATGATCAGAGACCACTATAAAATTAGAATAGATCCTCTACAGTGGATGATGCATGAGGATGTTTTTGTACCACTATCACATTGGTTGAGAATTTCTATAGTGGCTCATGCATGAGAAAAAAATTGGTAGTCGAGTTGGAGGACTTTGATCAATGATTTAAGAGGTAAACAATATTACACTTGTGATAGTTATATTTCGGGATTTAACCATGGTTCACTTTGGGGACATAATTCTAATGAGAAATGGTGTTATCTGATGGTATATGATAGACGTTGTTTTCCTTTTTTTAAGAATCATTTATTTTATAATTGGATTTCTTTGAATGTGATCCCCTGATAAATTAGTTTCATTAAAACGATTTCTTGAATATTTTTCAAATGTTCTTATGAAAATATGGATGTTAAATTTTCATCTACTATTATTGCATGAAATATTTTTCTTTCGGTTTCAATCTTATTTTGCTTTGTCTCACACTTGGTATATTGCTTTGGGTGAATGTGGACTTTGTTATGAATAACCTAAGCGAAATAAGTATCATGGTGGTCTTGGGGGATCTAGTTTCTATTGAAACTATTATTGCATGTGTTGGTGTTGGTGGAATTTAAGTGAGGTACCTCATGCTTCATATAGGTTTTTTGGATAGTTTCTTCACTCCCATCCCATATAGCACCTCTGAAATGTGGTTGAAGTTGTAAACCTGGACTGTAGAAATTTTTGTACCTTGTTTGGTTACGTTTATTATATATTTTGACGTTTATTATTGTGGGTATGATTATGATTATATAAATGTTTGAAATAATTATGTAAGTATATTATTAACATATGTTCACTAATTTCTACCTAGTTTTTATTAGGAACACCTTTCGGTCCATTCGATTTATTGGGAAGGGTACCATGTTGGATGGTCTCTTGGTTTTGTTTGTGACAAAATGGCATCAATACCAGGTTACTCTCCTTTTGGTTTATGTTATTTGGGATGAGTGTAGATACACAATAGCTAGGATTTTCATTAATTGTTGTTCTATTTGGTAGTAAGGTTCCTCATTAGAAACACCTCATGATAGGACTCTAGTTACCATGGGGTGTTGGGAATTTTGGTTTGACTCCTCTACAAGGTGAGACGTATAAGATGCATACTATATATGGACATTGGTTGGAAATGGAGTGGTTTGGATGAATTATTATTGTGATGTATTTGGATACTTTTTTTTACTTTTATATATGTTGGTATTTATTTTTATTGTTGAAAACATTCAAAAGGGTTGTATTTATGGGTTTCCATGTGCTTATTGTTTGTGTAGATAGATCCATCCCTCGAGACATCTTGGGAAACTATGGGTGGATGTCAGATAGAGTTATCACACACTAATTTATCATAGTATAGTAGATTATGTGGTTCCATATATCCCTGCATTGGGACAAGGAGCGGAGACTGGTCCTACTTTGGATAGAGAAGCTAATCCCAGACTGAGAGTGGAAAAATCTCAAATGTTACTCAAGGGCATGCCTACTTATTTCCAAGGAAGTGTGAAACCTGAGGAATAAAAGGATTGTATTGAGAATATCTAGATGAGGTTAATAATTATTATTAATCATGAGGAAGTTAGAGTTAAATGGGATTTGTTCATGTTGGAAGGTCGCAGACGGAAATGGTGGGACCTAGTGGTTTAAGGTAAAAATAATGAGAATATGTTTTGGAATGACATAACTATTGTTTTCGATGAGAATAAATCCCCCATGTATTTTATGTTTTCAAGATCTCATGAGTTAGGGTTATTAACTAGGGATATCAGGCCATGTTGGAGTATTCAAACCACTTCATAGAGCTAGTTCGATCTGCCCCCATGCTCATTTCCATTAGTCTAAGGATGCCTCCAATGTATGAGATGGGGATTTAGTCGTAGATCCTATGTTAGATAGTTTTTTACCATAATATGACCTATATTGAGGTGGTTGATCATTCTATGATGGTAGATATTTCTCATTGAGGTTATTTTGGTTTTTATGGAGCAGTTGCCATAGGGGGTAGTGGTAGTTCGAATGAGATAAGGAGGAAGCATGATGAGAAGGTTCATAAAACAGGTGGTAGTTCCTTCCAACCTTCTCGTATATCTTCTTCTTTGGCTTTCGATGCTGGGTCGTTCATGTGCCGTCAGTGAGGAAAGTAAGGGAACACATTACCTATGTGTTCACCTCCACCCATGTTATATCACCAGGGTGGAGTCTTGGGGATCTATCTGAAATTTTGTATAATGGGGAACCAATATCAAAGTGGTGATAGATTTTTAGCTATTAAAGGGATATCAACCTAGTCAGAACCATCCAAATTACTGGGTTCTCAGTTTGGAGGTAATGGAAGATGGTATGGATATTTTTCTTGGATAGATCAGTTAAATGTATATCAATAGGCTAGTGGTATCTCTCAATCTTAGACTATGATGATTCAACTACATGTTGTCAATTTAGAACCATTGGAATCAGATGTAGTGAATACGACTATTCGAGGTGTGTTTCTTATTGTGTCATCATTAGTTGATATTCGATTTCATAGTGGTGACTCCATTTCATTCATTTCGTACCATATTGTTGATGTGTTATATTTACCAACATGACTTTTGATTGGATAGTGGGTTTTCGCAAACACGTAAATTTATATTATGGAAAGTAATTTTTCTAGAGCCTGATTGAAGTAATCATGTTTTCATGGTTAATGGGATCCTCGTTAGGGAGGTGATGCACCTCCACTTCTATAGTTGAGAAATGTTGTTTTTTAGATCACATAGTTGTTGAGTCAATAATTCTAACTTATGAATTTGTCATTACTTTATGATTTGGGAGATTGTTGATTCAATAAGGTTGTAACACCCCAAGCTTCCATGGTATGCATCTCTTTGATTAATACAGTAGCGTGTGTTGTACGCAACTTCGAGTTCTAACAAACCTCAACCAATCAAAGTAGTCGTTATGAATAGTAATACCCACTTTTTGAAATTTTATGAATTCTATCTCTCAAAATGGACTTCATTTTTGGATTCAAAATATCGAAATTAGCCTAGGGTGAAATTTTGGTACTTTTCGGATAACTTTCATATTTTGATGAATAGTGAAAATTACTAAATTTTAATTAAAAACAACTTTTTTTAATCGAAATAATTAATATTGATAAATTATGAATTTTAGTGGTTTCAAATTATATTTAAAATATATTTTTACCATTTAATACAATGTTGGTCATTGGACATAATTTCATAATTAAACCAGACATAAACAAGTGTCAATCTTTTGATAGTTATTATCTCTTAAAAACACGCTTTTTGTTTTAACAAAAGGAATTAATTTTAAATTAATTTCTTCCACTTATGTGTTTTGATTTTGGAAAAATGTATTCCATATTTGGAATTAAGATGTTCAAATTATGTAAATAGGTATCTTTTATTTTTATACATTTTGAATAATTACTTTGGTAAATATTTTATTTATCATGGTTAAAGGGTAAATACGGTAAATAAGGGTTAAAATATAATATTATAATAATACAATACAAACCTAAAACGTTTCCTAACCTTATCGGTTCGTACATGTCCGAACCTGTGAATCTTTGGGTCGATTTGAGGACCCCATGGAGCCACTTGTAAGTGATAGGGACACTTTATTTTAATTAAGTTAAAATGAATACAAAAATGACACAAGCCTATATCCTTTAAAAAAACTTAAATAGGGTTATATATATTAGATTTTCTACTATAAATATTTATTAGAAAGATAATAATATTTCCTACATAATGATATTTTATTTATAATTTTTAAACATTATATAAGTTAATTTATTTATGACACAATGATGATGCAGTAATTACCATAATAGTGAAAAATTAAAATAATTGATATTATAAATACCCAAATAAATATAATATGAGCCTTTTTATGACTTAAAATAATTTTATAGGTAAATATTACATGTTAGGATTTATATAATTAACTTATTTAGAAGTAATCATTCTGTTATGATTTTTACAAAAATCAACTATTGAATAGTGTCAAAATTGACATAAAATAGTTTTTAAAACAAATATTATATTTTTAATTGATATTAAATTCCTAAAAATATACAGTTCGGAAAAGATAATTATATCATGATAGGTGTATCATTATTGAACCACTTGGGGGTTTCTTGGATGTATATTGTTAGTTTATTAACTATATAATATAAAAATACAAAGTGACATGGTAAGTATCAAACTAATTAACTAAGAGTTAATACTTAAAGATAAGGTTAATATAGTAACCCAAACCTGTATAAATCCTATTGGTTGAGTGGTTTTCGACCGATCCCCAACTTAACCTTTAAATAATCCACTTTGGAGCCATTATAAACTGAATATGAACTTATTATAATATAATATATCTAGATTTTCCAGAGGTCCCCCTCACCCCTCTTATAAAAGGGCACTCCTCCTTCTCATTAACTCACACCTTCAAAACCTTTTGGTTCGGTCAATCCCTGCCCAAATAATCTATCAATATCCCTCAATTCATCCTATAGGCCTTCCTTTAGTCAGAAAGCCAACTTAAGGATACTGTTTTATCAAATCAAAAGGAAGAACCCGAAGAAGATGTAATGATTTTACCACCCTTTTTCAAGTTCCTTTCTTCTTCCACTTCTTCATTAATTGTTATTTATATTCCAAAATAATAACTCTAGTATCATATATATACTGTAATGTTATTATAAATATGGTACAACAATATTTAGTATTCTATCCTTCCTTTGAATGGCATGTCACCATACGTGCATATGTACGGCTTATTGTCTCCACGTCGTGGTGTAATTTTCATTCAATGAATTATTATTTGGATGGGTATAATAATGATATGTAATTCATGTAAATAATAAATATAACATGACAATTATTCTGTATATATGATATACCATCCAATTATATATTATTTTAACATCAAATGAATGATATTGTCGCTCGTGCGTACGTACGGACTACCGTCTCCACGAAAGCGATGAGATTCATTCTCCATCGTATCCATTCAAGTATAATTATCATTCAATGATTTAAAAATAATGTTTAAGGACATGATATAATTCTGGATATGAATAAGATACAACTTATCTATAACAAACATGGCTTATGTAACAAAGAATATAAAGGAAAACGAGGAAGTTAACACCCGAAATGATATTAATACTAAGATATTATTAACAAATCTATGATAAAATATCATAAATGATATAATATTAATGTAAATGATTTTTTATAATTAAATAACAATTATTTCACCATTATACAGGAGGTTAAACTACCTTCTACCAAGGAAAAAGTACAAAGTAAGGGGTTTCTTATCTCACTTTTAATTCCGTGAGAATTCCATTATTCACTACTTATTTATTGCATGTGGTGTGTGTACTACCCATGATTGTATTCATTATGTAATATAATATAATTTATGGATATTTCCATCATCATTGTATTATCCTTTTTTCATGGGTGTATGTTTCGTAAGTTACCAAATAGATAAGGAAATTTGAAATTTCAATTTCCATTTATTTGGCTTTACGCAAACTTCGTTGATTATTTTACTCCGAGATTATGTGTGGAATCAATATTCATTTCCTAATGTCATAATTTTCACTACCCTTTTTTATGGATATACTTTTGATACACATAATCACTCCATTGATAATTTCTCACTTCATCGATATGAATTTGATAAGGGTATTTTTAACTCATTCTCCATTTGTTGAATTAAACATCCAATTCCTTGGTGTTGTTTTTACAAGATTATGTGTGAATGTCCTTTGATTGTTTTACACTAAATATCCAATCATATTTAGTGTATTTATATTTGTCACACATAACTATGTCTTTGATTTATCCTTAACCTAAGGATATGGCCTTTATGATAGATTTCATCTCAATTTACATTCCATTGAGACTTCATTGTTGTTATACACCAAATCACATTTATGTGGTGTAAATAATGTACATTTAAATAGTATATCATGAATCCCTTTATTCTCATGATATTAAAAAGTTTTGATTACCTCAATTATTTTTATTCAAGTGTCTCTCTTTTGGTTAGAAACTCTAACTAAAATACCTTTTTTAAATGTTTTAAAAACTTATTCTTCTAAATCTTTCTCATTAATGTCCATGTTTTAAAAAATGGTTTTAAGGATTTATTTATATGGACATTAAAGTTTTAAAATCAAAACTCCTTTTAAAAATTTCAAAGTGGTATGGGACACTTTGATTCAAAAATATAATTTTAAACAGCTTCTTGACAAATAGTGTGACTTTTAAATGTTTTCAAGAAAAGGGGGATATTTCTCTCAAATAGTTTTGATGATTATTTTCATCTATGTCAATATCATTCATTATTATCGATTGAGGTTAATATGATACAATACAATATTTTATATTTTACCTAATGAGTTATGTTTGACTGTGGATGTGCTATTTTTATACCATTCATGGTTTGTGGTTAATGTATTGACATTTCGTATTCTAGTATTAATACGAATGTTTATGTTATGTTTAAACATGTTTATATGTGGAATTCATTAGACTTAGTAAGTGATGGGTGGAACCCTCTATAGCTCCTTGATGCATCGATAGGTCTCATGAGACAAACTAGTGTCTTGGCACAAGGCCTTGGCAAAATCTTATTTTTAGTCTTAGCACGAGGCCTTGGCTATGTGGTTATGATAGTCTGGCATTATGCATTCCATCATTATGAAAATGGTTATTGATGTTGCATGTGATTATTCGACTAGTAGAATATCCATGTGAATAAGTAAGTGGTATTATTTCATTTTATCTTTTCCATATTATGATGAAGTTCACGTTTAAAAGGCTTTTGTTTTAGCTATACATTGCCTTAAATGTTTATTCTTATTTATGAAAGTTTCTGCAATATGGTTATCCATACTGGGCATTTGAGCTCTCCCCTTTTCTATGTTTTATTCTTCCCAAGATGTGAAAAAGTAATTTATGAATGATCTGCAGGGATAGTATGATGGGATAAGAGTGTGGATTATAGAGATTATAATGTTGTAGTTTTTATTTTATGATGTAATGTAAACTTTATTAATGTATCTAATTATTCCAAGGCTACTAACCTAATCGATCTTTTGAGACTTGATCTTTCTTGTGATCATTCCAATGTTATGTAATAATGCACCGACTCTGGGTAACTGGGGTCGGGCGTTACAAAGTTTTCATTATTACTCTACCATTCCTTCAAGTTTTGAAAATCACAAACACTTTATCATAAGGAAAATTTCATTTACCCTATGATTTACTTTCATAATGAAATTTTCCTACCCCAAGGAAATTTATCCTTACCATAATTTTCATTGTTCATATTTTGTCTACGTATAAAATTCTATTTCATATCAAAATCCTCATAATCTTATAAATACTTAGATATAGAGAATTATATTTAATGATCCGAATTCAGGTTCCGAGTTCTCTGAATTCAGACTCCAAACATTCTGAGTTCTTACTCCAAGATATCTGAATTCAGAATCCAAATTTTTTGAGTCCAGACTCTAAGTTCTCTGAATTCCGACTACAAACATTCTCAGTTCAAACTCTGAGTTCTCTAAATTCAGAATCCAAACTATCTGTAGTTCAGAATTTGAATTATTATGAATTCAGACACCGAACATTATTAGTTCAAACTACGAATTCTTAGAAATTAAGACTCAAAATTCCCTTGAAATTCAGACTCTGTAATTCTATAGAATTCAGGTTCCAAATTCCTTTGAAGATAGAAACTAGATATATATGTGTTATAGACAACGAATGGTTTTTTGGTTAGACTCCAAACTTTCAGTTTTTCCTTACAATCCGAAAAATTATTTTGTTCAAGAAACCATGTTTTTTTACTCATGTGTTGGTTATAAAATGATTTCATGCATTCAGATACTTCTAACCATTGTTTGAGTGACACATGTACAGACCCCTCTGAAATTCAAGGATAAAAATGATTGTTAGAGGAGGGAGCTGACCGTTGAAGTTTCACATATAAATAGGATCTCATTTTAATGATCTCAGAACTTTTGAGACACAGTTCTATTATTCTAGAGATTATATGCAGTTGAAGTGATTTCTAGAGAGAGAGGATATCTCAACTCTCAGTGCTTCGTGCGGTTGTTGTGAACAACTTGTATGGGTATGAACAACATTGTCAGACTTTCTTCTTGTAGATTCCATATTGCTAATTATGGGCTTCTGGGTTTGGAAGACAGAGGATACAATTTCCTTCCAAATCGAGATATTGAGGGGATAGCAAGAAAGATACTGATCTTCAGATTGAGGTCTTACCTGTGTTTGAGTAGGATAGACTTTCTTGAATGTACAAATTAAGGGACCGTTATCCAAGGTTGTTGGATACCGTACTCCTTGGGTTAAAATATTTCTATACTTTCTACTTGTACTGTTTCATGTTCTTTTTCTACAGTATTTTGGTTGTTAGGGAATTTTTAACTATATAAAACATTCTTACAATTTTACTCTGATTAAATAATGATCTATACACATTAAGGTAGAATCTTTGTTGTTGTAAAGTTTTGTTAAGATTCATTTTCGGAATCATATTTCCAGAATCTTATTTTTAGAATTACATTTCCGGAATCTTATTTTCGGAATTACATTCCCTGAATCATGATTTTTTATTGAAATTAGAGGTGTTGTGAATTTTTTTATACAAAATTTCTTTAAGGGATTTTTAAAGTATACGATTCACCCTCCCTATTGTATATTTATCATCTACAATATCATTTCGATACTACAATCAGTATCATATCGATCCTAAAATTGCCATAAGAGTAATGTCTTTGAAATACTTATATTCACATATATGTTTTATTTATAACATTTCTCATTGTTCTATATTCTCCTTGTTTTGGGTATTTTTATCTTTGTTTACAAACTTTTAATACTCACATGTTTGTGTGGAAATATTTTTCTTTAAGACGGAAGGAATAAATGTTGGCTCCATAGACAACATAAATCCTACTAGACCACCTATTTTTAATGGGAATGATTATGAATAATGGATATATCATATGAAGAATTTTTTTATTAACACTGTAGTGGACAAATTTGTTCTTCATACTGGAGATTTTAAGATTCCTGATAAGAAAGTCAGAAAGTTTTCTAATCAAGAGAAGTCAGAATATCAACATAACTACAAGGTACACAATGCATTGCTGTGTTCTATGCCTCGGAATATATATAGCCAGATTTCTTCATGTGAATTAGCTAATTTTATATGGAAGAAGCTTGAAGTAACACTTTTTGGTACTTCCAATGTTATTGAAACTAGAAGAGATATTCTTAGAGCTAAGTACCATGGTTTTTTCATTCCTTTTAGAGAACCTATATGTAAGGTACAATAGATAATTATGACTATTTTCAACAGTTTAAAATCCATGTGAGAAAATGTTGTGGATGATGAGGCACTTTTAGAAAAGATCATTGACATCATGCATAATGAGTGGGAATCAAAGAGAACAGCTATATATGAGAACAGGAATGTCACCCAGATTTCCTTAGATAAACTTTTTGAAACTCTTCTTCAACATGAGACTATAATAGAGAGAGATGTTGATAATGTTAAGAAGATTAATGGTAATGGAGAAGTTTCTTTTATAACTACTTCAAAACATATGAAATCCAAAACTTTAGAAAGATTTACTAGATCAAAGTCAAAGAAAATTACTATTCAGTCATAATATAGTGATACAGAAACATTTGAGAATGAGTTAGATAATCTTTCTTGGATAATGAAGCAGATAATAGATCATGAGAATGATCAAAATATGATTAACAAGAGAGACTACAATGAAAATAAAGAAGGGGAAGTTAGTTGTTACGAATGAAGAAGAATAGGTCATATCAGGACTGATTTCCCTCTTCTGAAAAAGAAGGATAAGAAGGAAAGGAATTCATAAAGAAATAAGATGTATTTCTACCATTATAAGCACATGAAAAGTCTTAAAGAAATCAATACTTTTTGTTCTAGTTGTGGAGACTCTTCTAAAAGTGAATCTTATGAATATAAATCATAAGCACAGAAAAATATCAGATACATTGCTACTACTTCATTCCCAGGTACATGTCCTATGGAAAAGGTATGCTCTGTCAAGGAATTAACATATTTATCTCTTGATAAGTATTATTATTCTAAAAATATTAACTCTAATAAATATACATCATCTTTAGATAATGAAAAAATACCTTTGTATGAAGATGTATCGAGATTTTCCAAATTGTTAGAAGAAAAAAAAATTCCAAGAAACTAGAAAAGTTAAATACTATAGAAGATGTTATTACGAAAGAGATTTCATACCTCACTAGAGATCATTAAGATAAGAATGAGCTCGTAGGAAATATTTCTAAATACCTTGAGGAAGTAAATTCTGAAAAGGAATATCATTCTGATGATCTTAAGAATTCTATTTCAAAAATAAGCATTTTTGGGGAAAAATCTAACTCTAAAGAAATAATTACTAAGGGTAGGAATTTAGTCATAAGACTAAAATCCAAAATAAATATTCTCTTAAGAAACGTATTTCCAATTTTACTTCTGGTAATGAAAATTTTGATAGGATGTTATCTCAACTCAAACCTCATTGAAATACTTCTTAGAGTAGGTTATACTCATAGAAAACAAATTTTTAAAAACAACAATTTTATCCCATTCAGAGCCCCATTATGTAATAAATGTTAAAGTGGTGGGAATTCAAAGAAACAAATTTCTTTAAATAATGTTCCATCCCATGGGTTTCATAAAGATTATTTTTCTGATCAAATGTGGATACCCAAAAATTTTTCGCCTAACAATTCCAGATCCATGAAAGTTTGGATTCCAAAATTCTAATTATCTAGTTTTCAGGAAAATAAATATATTACCGATAACATTACATGGTAAATGGATATTGGATGTTCCCAGCATATGACTGGTAACAAAAATAGCTTTGAAAAGATTATCAAGATGAAAAGAGTAAAATTAACTTTTAGAGACAATGCTAAGGGTGAAATTATTGGTATATGTAACATATTTATTTTTTGAATAAACATTGATTTCAAATGATTTATTTGTTGTGTATCTTAAGAAGAACCTCATTATCATAAGTCAATTATGTGATGAAGGATAACTTGTGAATTTTAGAAATGACTAGTTCTTAGTACATAAATCCAATAAAGAGTTTATTCTTTCTTCCAATAGGCAAGAGAATGTTTACACAATAAACCTAAAGGACCCTAAGGGAAAAGATATACCTTGCCTTAGTCCAATGGAAGATCATTCTTCGTATTGGAATAGATGGTTAAGACACTGTAACCTTTGGAAACTGTGAAAACTCTCTATGAAAAGACTAGTTGATGATATACTATAATGTATATTTGATTCTTCAAAAGTTTGTGATACTTGAAAATATGAAAAGAAACATAAATCACGTTTTAAATCAGTCGGTGAAGACTCAACTAGTGATGCATTACAGTTAGCTTATATGGATCTGTTCGGTCCAATGAAAACTGGAAGCATTGGAGGAAAATATTATGTATTTTTTTAGTTGATGATTACACTAGATTTATGTGGGTCTATTTTCTAGAAATGAAATATAATTCTTTTTCTTATTTTAAAACCTTTAGAGCCCACGTTTAAAATGGGAAAAACATTCCTTTGATAACAATTCATAGTGATCAGGGAGGAGAATTTCAAAATAATGATTTTAAAAACATTTGTAGCAGAAAAGGAATTACTCATAACTTCTCAGCACCCAGAACAGATCAACAAAATGGTGTTTTTGAAAGAAGAAATAGAATTATTCAAGAGATAACAAGAACAAAATTGAGTGAATATTCTGAAGCCAAACATTTTTGGGCTGATGTTATAACGTCTACTTTTTATACTATAAACCATGTTTTGATTAGAACTTTTCTAAATAAAACTCTTTATGACTTATGGAATGGTTGAAATTCTAGAATTTCCTACACCATGGTTTTTGGTTGTGAGGTATTCATTCTGAATACTAAAGATAATTTACCAAAATTTGAACCAAAATCTGATGATGGAATTTTCTTAGTCTACTCCAAAACGTCTGAGGCATATAGAGTTTTCAATAAAAACACTTTTACTATTGAAGAAACATAACATGTTAAATTTGATGAAACTGATCCTTTGGATTTTAAACAACCTCAACCTACATCCTCAGATGTGTTTTCAAAAACTGATTCTCAACCATTGTAAGAAGATTCTTCTGATAAGAAACATTTTCAAGAATGTAATTCTAAATCATTTACCCTATAATACATCCTATCCTATGATGATGAACATGTCTTACAAAAACCAAATTAGTTGTTTCTAAAGAATCATCCTGATGATAGTATCATTCGTGATGTTAATAAACCAGTAAATACTAGAAGATCCATAATGAATGAAATAGAACATCTAGCATTCCTTTCGTAGTTAGAACAAAAAAGAACGATGTAGATTTAGGTGAAGATGAATGGATAAAATCTATGAAAGATAAGATAAATGAATTCGAAAGGAATAAAGTATGTAATTTGGTTGAAATACCTAAATAAACTTATGTTATTAGAGTAAATTGGGTCTTTAGAAATAAATGTGATGAAATGGAATCATTTTTAGAAATAAAGCTTGATTTTTTTCTAAAGGCTATAATCAATAAGAAGGAATAGACTATAAAGAAACCTTTGCTCTAGTAGCTAGACATGAATCTATTCGTATTCTATATTCCTTTGCAGCATTCTTCAATTTCAAACTTTTTCAAATGGATGTTAAATGTGCTTTCCTTAATAGTTATGTTCAAAAAGAAGTTTATTTTGAACAACCTCCTAGTTTTGATGTTTAAAAACATCCGGAACTTGATTTTAATCATTCCAAAACTTCGTATGGATGCATGAAGGCCCCTCAAGCATGTTCTAATAGACCTACAAGTTTTTTTGCTTCAAAAAAATTATTTTAAGGGAAATGCTAATCCAACTATTTTTATAATGAATGATAAGAATAATGTTTTGATTATTCTAATTTATGTTGATGATATTATATTTGGCTCAACTCAGAAATTGATTGCTTTGTGGATCTAATGAAATATGAGTATGAAATGAGTATGATGGGTGAGTTAACATTTTTTCGTGGTTTTCAAATTTCTCAAAAATAATAAATAATATATATATCCATATATAAGTATATTAAAGATATTCTTAAGAATTATTGATATTAAAACACTAAGAGTATATGTACTCCCATTGGTACCTCAAATACACTTGATCTTGATGAAACTGGTAATCCAGTAGGTCAAAAATCTTTTAGAGGTATGATATAAAGTCTACTTTACATAATAGCTAGTCATCCAGACATAATGTTTTCAGTATGCCTATGTGCAAGATATCAATCCAATCCTAAGGAATCTCATTTAATGGAAATGAAAATATTATGTCGCTACTTAAAGGGAACCATGGATCAATGACTCTTTTACACTTCTTGAAATGATTTTGTTTTAAAAACATTTTCAGATGCTAATTTTGGTGGATGTAGAATGGATATAAGAAGTACATCTGGAACATTTCATTTCATAGAAGATTCATTAGATTCTTGGTCATGAAAAAAGAAACACTCAGTAAAACTTTTTTCTACTGATGATAAATATGTAGCAGCTGGAAGTTGTTGTGCTCATGTGTTGTGGATGCAACACACACTCACAGACTGTTGTATGAGTTTTACAAAAACACAAATTTTGTGTGACAATACTAGTGAAATTGGATTAAGAAAAAACCATTCACATCCCTCTCGTGAAAAACACATAGATATTAGGTATTAATTTCTTAGAGATCACACACAAAAAGGAGATATCATTCATTAATTTATCAGAACACAAGATCAACTTGATGATATTTTCAAAAAATCATTACCCTCTGATAGATTTTAATACATTACATAGAAGTTAGGCATTATAATCGTAAGGTAATATTCCATGTTAACTTTCTATTGAAACCAATCTTTTAACAGTAAAAAACTCTATTTTATATGGGGAATACATTTGTGTTGTAGTTTAAAAATATTTTGTAGTTTAAAAATAATTCTAAGTCTAAATTTTTTTCGAAGTATAAAGTTTTCTTTATAGTCTTTTTTTCGTAGTCCAAATTTTTTTTCAAAATAATTTTTGTACATAAACTTGTTGTAATGAGGATTTTTGTACATAATTTTTTTGTAATGAAGACATTGTTACTTAAAATTTTCGAAATGAAAATTTTGGTACAAAAAATTTTCGTAATGAGGATTTTTTCACTTAAATTATTTTTTCATAATGAAGTTTTTCATAAAAAAATTTCATAGTCATAATTTTTGTAATAAAAAATATTCGGAATCAAATGTTCTTCAAGAAGAATTTTCCCATTACGAATAATCTCCCTAGAAATCCGAAAGGTATGTTTTCATTTTATAAATTTTCATAATAATTTTTTATTTGTTGGTATTTCATATATTTTTAAAATTCTCATATTCACTTTTTCTTAAATCTGAATGTTTTTATCATAAAAACTCAAAAGATCGGATTCTACCAAAATCTCCTCCCAACTATCATCTCAACCATCATATCTGATCAGATCATTTTCAACCATTGGATTGAGTACATAATTTGAACCATCACATCACTTTCCTATATAAAGGACCCCCATATGGTCTTCATACAATGAAATTCAAGCTTGTGTGTGCTGAAGCTCTTCCCTCCAACAAAATCCCATTCAGAATCTTCAAGGTTTCTTTAAAATCCGAATCTCTGTCGAAGTTTCATCCCAGAAAGTCATGAAAACTGTCAACATGATTTCTGAATGGAAGATTTATAGAGAAATGTTGGTGCATCCAAAATTATTAACAAAGTATGATTTCATCATCTCAAAGAAAATTAAGCTCATTGGATGGGACAATGTTTGCGTATCGTAAACAGGAGTTCAAGATTTAGTATATCCGGATTTTCTAGTTGAATTTTATGAAACAATAAGTTTTTTCAAAGAAAAAGGTAGAGAGAATTTTTCATTAAATAGAAATGGGAAGACTTATTCTCTTTCATACACCAAGGATTCTATTTTGGTTGGTATTCTTTATGAAGGAGAAGATGAGTGTTGTTCTCAAAAGCTCCCAAATAATCAAGGATGTTTCAATAAGGTTAATGTTATGGCTTGTCTTGGACATTATGAAGTAAAGACACCTATTATTGCTCATCTTTCTTCAAATTATTGGATTCTATAATTATGAGTGAAAGAATTTATAATTACATGAAAAGGGGACAATGATACATTAAAGAAGAGTGATATGTATGTCCTGGATTTCTTAGTGAATCTAAGAAAGATTAACTTGGTCTACCATATTCTGATTACAACTGAGAATATGAAGAATGAAAATTTGAAGGCTTAGATTATTATATATCTAGAAATTATCTCAAAGCTGATAGTTCGATGTTTATAATCTTTCAAAATGCATTGTATTTCTATGTGAAGACATTTCAAAGTCATACTGGTAGGTGATGACACACTGAGAAGGATAAATGATGGGATTTCTAAAGAATCTGAAGAATTCCATGATTTACCTGAGGAAGAAGCAGGAGCCTTATTGAAGAAATAGGAGGCCATGAGACCTCTAAGAAGGAATCAAGGAAGAGGAAGTTGAAGTATGTAGAAGATAATAACAAAAATCCAGCAACCAAGGAAACCCAATCTGCACCACCAAAGCCTAAGAAGAAAAAATCATATCTATATGAGGTAGTAGAAAAATGGAGAGAATCCAAGGAAAAGAAGAAAGCGGGGAAGCCTAGCATTGGATTGGATCCTTATGAAGAAGAATCCTTAAAGTAAAATAATTATAATGAGCTAAAAAAGAAATCAAATGTAAAGAAACAAAAGAAGAATATGATTGAAGCAGATATTGTGCAATCTCTTCTGATGGATGCTGAAAATCCTCCAAGAAAATTCGGGTACCGTAATTTTTCTTAGTATAAGCTTTACATAAGACTCCGAGAAAGAAATATGTGACTCTGAAAAAAGTACAAGTGAATGAAGTCCCTGAAAATTTTGTAGAAGAAGTAGTAGAAGAAGCAGTAGAAGAAAAATAAGAATAAACTATTAGTGGTGATACTGAATATCTAATAAGGCAAGTTGAGGAATTTCATGAAAAGGAGAGCCCTTCAGAAAAATTATCAATATAAAACTCTCAAACTGAATCATCAAAGCTTGATGCTCCTTGAATGGATGAATAGAAAGATTAAGATGAAGTAAATAAGTTTTCTGAAGAAGAAAGCATAAATAGATATTTCATTCATCCAGAAGATGCTGAGGTAGAAGTAGAGAAGGATAAGGTAGAGGAAGATAAAATTGTTCTATTATGTGGTAGTGAGCATAAATCAGCTGACTAAGAGAAACCTATTCAGAATATTGACAAAGGTAAATAGGTGGTAGTTGATACAACCACCAATAATGTGATTAAGAAGAAGGATGCTGGTGGATCATTAAAGAGGAATGATGTTGAGATAGAAAAAGAATCATCACCAAGTAATGTTTCTATTTCGGAATCATCCTCTCTAGGACATGATTTCATGGATCAGTATTTGAAGAATCTTTTTGGTAGCATACTGTTATTTCCTAGCATTGAATCAAGATGCTAAATGCTTCAACACTCCCCAAAATAGAAATCGGATTTAGTATCCTTGGTGATGGAAAAGATGTGTCAAGCTTGAGGAAGACTTCAAAACATTCTTCATAAATTACGAAGCCCCAAAAATAAATTGCAGGAAGATGACCAGTTGGTCAATGAAAACCATAAAAGACATTAGAATTCTGGATGAGTTCCAAAAAAGTGTCAAGGATGCATTTGACACTGATGATGTAAAGATCAATGATCTCACAAATAGTTTTGAGGAGAATCTTACTCTGGAACAAAATTCCAGGATTCAAGAATTAAAAGATCTGAATGAGAAGTTGTTTTTAGTTGTCGGAATTGAAAAAGAGATAAGGATCATCAAATTATGCTAGAAGGAATTCTTTTCAAACAGGAATAATCCTTGAATAATCAATAATGGGTTCTTAAGGCTCAGGAAGAAAGAATCAAAGTCTTAGAAAAGAAAACCGAAGATTGGGATAATATTCTCAAGCGTGTAGAGGAAGATCACAAGGAGCTAAAGAAGCTCAAAACTATTGTGATGAAGTTGATTCTGAAGGAGAAGGAAGGATAAAATCTTTCAATTATGATATTTTGTTGTATTCCTTTATTGTACAAATTTTTCAAATCCTAATGAAATTTTTGGGTTCCTATTCATATATTTTGTTGTCTAGTACTAATATTTCAGGTACCATATTTTCTATTCCATTCCATGTATTCATTTTTTAAAATCACAAAGGAGGGAAAAGGAAAAAATAACACTATGGAAAGAACAAATTTCCCTAAGGGGGGGTTAATCTAATTAGGAGTTTATATCCAAGAATATTTTCGTATGCAATAAATTGCTAAGTCTCATTCCGGAAATCTAGAATACTATCCCCAGTGCTTCCAAAGCCTAAGGGGGAGATAGTTGTATTCATCTTTTCCCATGTGTTAAGGGAGAACTATTTTATATTTAAATGCCAGAAAAATATTTTCTAAGTACTTATATTCTTTTTCATAATGGTGTTTGTGCTTTCCAAGAAGAGGGATATTGTTGAGTCAATAAGTCTTTCTTATGACTTTTCCATTCCTTTATGAATGGTATGATTCTTGAGTCAATAAATTTTTCTTGTTACTCTACCATTCCATCAAGTTTCAAAATCAAAACACCTAATCTTAAGGTAAATTTCATTTACCCTATGCTTTACTTTCATAAGAAAATTTTCCTTCCCCAAGGAAATTTATCCTTACACTACTTTTCATTGTTCATATTTTTTCTATGTATAAAATTTAGTTTCGTATCCAAAACCTTGGAATATTATAAATACTTAGATATATAAAATTATATATTCAGGATCCCAATTTAGGTTTCGAGTTCTTTGAATTCAGACTCTAAACCTCCCGAGTTCAGACTCCGACCACTCTGAATTCAGAATCCAAACATTATAAGTTCAGACTCAAAGTTCTCTAAATTAAGACTACAATGTTTCTTAGTTCATAAAACTAGTTCTCTGAATTTAGACTCCAAACTTTCTGATGTTCAGATTCTAAATTATTATGAATTTAGACACTAAACATTGTAAGTTCAGACTTCGAATTATTATTAATTAAAACTCAGAAATTTCCTTGAAATTCAGACTTTGGAATTCTACAGAATTCAGATTCTGAATTCCTTTCAAGATAGAATCCGAATTTGTATGTGTTATACACACCAAATTATTTTCTGGTAAGAATCCGAACATTCATTTTTCCTTACATTCTGAAAAATGATTTTGGTTACACAACCATGTTTTTTCTTACTCATGTTTTGGTTGTAAAACAATGTCATACATTTAGTAACTAACTAATCATTGTTTGAGTGACACTTGTATAGGACTCTCCGAAATTCATGGAAAATATGACCATTAGAGGAGGGAACCGACCGTTCAAGTTGCACCTATAAATAAGAGCTCATTTGAATGCGCTCATAACTTTTGAGAAACAGTTCAATGATTATATTTTTATATACTGTTGATGTGATTTCTAGAGAGATATGCTCTTTCAACTCTCAGTGCTTCGTGCGGATCTAGTGAACAAATTTTTCAGGTGTGAACAACATGTTCAGACTTTCTTCGTGTGGACTCCAATCGTGCTAATCATGGGATTCCAGGTTTGGAAGACATCGGTTCGAATTTCCTTATAAATCAAGGGCTTGTGGAGATAGCAATAAGTATACTGATCTTTGGATTGAGGGCTTACCTGGGTTTGGGTAAGACAGACTTTCATGAAATTATAAATCAAGGGACCTTTATCTAAGGTTGTTGGATTCCCTAATATTTGGGTTAAACGATTTCTATACTTGTTACTTGTACTATTTCAAGTTTTTTGTTATGTATTTTTGTTTTTGAGTAAAGTTTAACTATGATAAACTTTCTTATAATTGTACTCTGATTAAATAAGGTTCTATATGCTTATAGTCATAATATTTGTTGTTGTAAACTTTTTTTAAGTCTCCTTTTTGAAATCACTTATCCGGGATCTTATTTCCAGAATTACATTTCTGGAATTTTATTTTTGGAATTACATTTCTGGAATCAAACACATTTGTAGAACTTAGAGGTGTTGTGAAATTTGTTTGTACAAAATTTCATTAAGGAATTTTAAAAGTATACAATTCACCCCCTTGTATATTTAGTGTGTATGTAATCATTTTGATAATACAATCAGTATCATATTGATCCTACAATCGCTTGTGTGGGAGGATGATGATGGAGCTC